>CM055124.1:14088898-14688898 GCA_029206835.1 Rana muscosa
TTGTCTGGGGAGCCCATCCCGGGGGTCACACACACCCGCTGCCGAGCTAACCCCCTCACACCAGGACAGAAAACGAGGGCCAAAACCGAAGTGGGAGAGAACCGACCACAAGTAGCCCCACTCGACCGAGTCGAAGGCCTTCTCTGCGTCGAGTGAGGCCACCACCCCCGGGGCATCAGGGTCCGCGATCGCCATGTGAGTGTGTAAGAGTTGAAGGTTAATGTCCGTGCCCCTTCCCGGCATAAAGCCCGTCTGGTCCGGGTGGACCAGGGCCGTGATAACGGTGTTCAGCCGATTGGCGAGGATCTTAGCCAGGATCTTGGCATCTACATTGAGGAGGGATATGGGTCGGTACGACGAACAAAGAGTGGGATCCTTACCTGGTTTGGGGATGACCACGATCACCGCGTCGTTCATCGAATCCGAGAGACACCCGGACTGGGTTGCTTGGGCAAAAAGTGATTGTAACCTATGGGCCAGTTCTTCCATGTAGGATTTGTAAAACTCTACCGGGAACCCGTCCGGGCCCGGAGTCTTGCCGACCTGCATCATTTTCAGTGCCGCCCTTATCTCCTCCAGTTGGATGGGGGCATCCAGCTTGCGCACAGATGAGGGAGTGAGGAAGGGAACATCAACCGCCCCCAGGTAGGCCGCCAAGTCCACTGACTCGTACGCCACCCTGGAGCTATATAAGCTTTGATAAAATGTGGCAAAACAATGATTAATTTCAGACGGAGTTGAACGGAGGGACCCATCCGAGTCCCTGATCTGTGCGATGGTAGATATTCCCGATTGCTCCTTAGACAACCAGGCTAGAAGTTTCCCCGTTCTCTCCCCCTGTTCAAAAATACGCTGGGATTGATGGAGCAGTTTCTTCTGCGTCAAAGCAGAACGCAGAAGAAGGGCCTGCTGCATCAAAGACTGTAGGCGAGAGTAGTGTCGGGGATCACGGGTCCTAACATATAGTGCTTCCTGTCTAGCAGCTTCATCCTCTACCCCAATGAGCTCGGCCCTGCGCTCCCACCGCACCCCAGCAATGATTGATTGGTATTGGCCCCGGGAGGAGGCCTTGAAGGCGTCCCACACCGTGGTCTCAGGGGCCGTGCCCGGGTTAGCCGTCCAGTAGTCTCGCAACGTATCCCCAAACCTTGGCTCCACGTCCGGATCCGACACCCAGTACCTAGAGAGTCTCCAGAGATTTTCAGTCTGGTCGGTCGTGGCAGTAAGGGACAGAAGGATAGGGGCATGGTCCGAGATCCCCCTGGGAAGAATAACAACGTCCCGGACCCTGGGCAGGACAGGCGCCCCCACATAGGCCAAGTCAATACAGGAGAATGACTTGTGAGTGGCTGAGTGGCAAGTGAAGGCACGGGACTGTGGGTGCCTCCACCGCCAAACATCCGTAAGCGCAAAAGTGTCGGCCCACTCTGCCAGCCCCTGACGGGCAGTGCCCGCCGGGGTAAGCCTGTCCATACCCGCGTCCGGAACAAGGTTGAAGTCACCCATGAGGACCACATTATCACAGGGAATCTGCGCCAGTCTGGCCGAGATAGTACCCAGGACCTGTCATGGGTTTCCTTAATAATAATATTAATAATAATAATAATATAATTAATATTTACGGGCAGAGACTTGAAAGTTCACTTAGGCCTCAAAAGCTGATGAACACGTTTTTCCCATAACAATTGGGCTAGCCATCTCTAACATTTACAAACCTGGTTTGAAAGTTAAAACAATGACAACTTTCCTCAGGACAAATTAGAGATGTTTAGAGAAGTCAACACTGCCATTGAAAATACTCTACAGATAGTTAACCAAATTACAAACCTTCCAACTAGAGCAAACTCACCCATTGTGAGAAAGGCTTTTTAGTACACAGAAAGGACAATACTAGCCGTATGGGGAAAAAGGATGATGTTGACCAAGAAGGATCCAGGTGAAGGATTTGTTTATATAGCTGAACTGGTATCTTGTCTTAAGGAAAACCCAGTCCATTATTAACAAGCAACTGAAACTGGAATTAAAAAAATGACATTACGGTTCATATAAATATACATATATAAATGTATATTACAACATGCCATACATTTTGTATAATGGAGGAAGTTAGGTCAATCGAAATGCCTTCTTACAAACCATAAACAAATCAAACCAGGTATAGCTTTTCCTATATATCTGCCTATATAAATATAGGTCGGGAATAAATGAAAAATGATGTTTAGATTACCAAACGACATGTTAAGCCATAGGGAAATTATGATTTTAGTATCTGTTGACCTAGGGACTGTGTTAGAAGAATAAATATAGATACCAGTGTGACTTTATATATAGAAGTGTCATAAAGAGTTAATTAGCATTATGAAATACGTCAAATTATGATTATAGAATACAAAAGGAGTCTACGTTTAGAAATGACCACATTTCAAAAGATATAGATAAATATTGAATGTTATATTGATTGACATATAATCTGTACCCTGTTTAGAAAAACCAGCTTATAGATATATTTTTAGACAGGAATATAAAACAAATTATGTTATGTGAATGAATCAAGAAGTATATTAGAAGTACGTTATATATACCGGATTACCAGAAGATTAAAATCCATATATTCTTCCCACAATATACAAATTACACACATTCTGAGAATAGAATATATCAACTTAAAGAATTGATGCCCTAGTGGCTGAAAGTGGTATTACTTGAGGTTCCCAAAAATTCAGGGAACAGTTAATTATTAAATTACCAACCTATAGAAACCAGAGATCCTTTGACAGTAACGCCCCTAACTGCAGCCACCAATAAGTGGAAGAACCACCTCCTTTGGGAAGAACTTAGGATAATTTTTATAATCTTATTGTCCAGAGACAATATTTAAGGGAAGAAAAATTAGATGAGAAGAAAGACGGGAGACAGGGGGGTGACCACACACTGACATCACTCACCAAAGGACTCCCAGACAGCAGTCACTCCCACCGGCCGGGGAGAGACACTCAGGGACCCACCCTGAGGGGCACACTGGGAGATCCACATGCTCAGACAGACTGACACCCATGCACCATGCATGAAGACATATTCTTACACTCATGAAGATTCCTAGACACCCAAATCCTGAAAGCCATGGCAGCCATCTTAACTCTGGTCACTTGCCAGTAGGAAATTGCGATTGTGGAATGGGTAATTATGCCATTTTGATTTTATCTTGAATTCATTGTTGTTCTCAATAATATTGAAGTATTGAACATTCTGCAACTATGATTTATTCTCATTAACCAACAACTGGTAGATGTTTTTGTAAAAATAAATTTTTCAATATATTTTTCTTTTTGCATAGTTCCAATCTTAGTGGCAAAACAGAGGTCCAATTTATTTCACATTGTTAACCACTTACTTACCTGCAGTATAGTAACGGTTGGATGTGTGAAATACAGACGTTCTGTTTCATTGTCAATTATACAAGGTTGTTGAACCTATTGAGAATTTATCATGACAGCATTATGTCTAAGGGACTGGATGCCCAGTTTGCGGGTAATTGTATTGATTTTGAAGTCGTTCATGTAACAGAATTGGTATTTTAATTTCATGTAAATATTTGCTTTTTGTCAACCAATAAATGTAGCTATTTTGTATGATCACACGTCTCCGTGAATAGGTTTCATATTATAGACTGTATCATATAGATTGACTTGTATTCAAAAATATCCTTCGTTAAAAAGAACTTAAAATTAATATATTGTGCGGACAAAACTGTCCCTTAAAAGCACAACATATATTATGGAGGCACTGAGCTGAGATAACGTCGATGTTTTGTACAAGATCAATCATAGTTATGGTGGTGACATTAATAATATTTTGCATGAAATTATTAATTATTAATTTTAAAAATATATTTTTTTTGTTTGCCTAAAAATGCCTGGTCAAAGTAAATTGTATGTTGATAGGGATTATCAAGAGTCAGACCTTAGTGGTAATATGAGTACTCAGAAAAAGTTGGTACATGTACAGGAAGTGTTGGAAATTTCTAAAATTGAAATGGCGGATCATGTCAGAAAAAGATTGTCTGATGAGACTGATCTAAAAGCATACAATAAAGACTGTAATAACCGCACCCGTCATTTAGTAAAAGACGTATGGAACGCGGAAGGTCAAAGTTATGCACTAAAAGATAGCTCCTCTGAGACAAAGGAAATAGAAAGGCTTGATCACATTAATTTTGAACGATGCATTGTCCAAACGTATCTTCATAGAGAGTTTAAACGTCAAAATACCGAACAGGAAAGTGATATCTTCAAATCCCAGCCACATTTAACAGAAAGGGAATGTGAGCTCACTAGAAATAAAAAGGAGACCAATGAAAAGGCAGATCATTATCATGAGTCTAAAATGACAGTGCAAAATGAAATAGAACAGTTGCTAGAGAACATTAAAATTAATCTGGACAAATGTCACAAGGTAAATAAAGAGTGGAAACAAGTAATAGAAGAAAGGGAGAGTTTTCTGCAGGAAAATGAGTCTCCTGACAAAAGTTGCAGAGTAATATGCAGTGGAAATTTAGAAAGTTGCCGAGCAATAAGCAGTGGAAATTTAAAAGAAGAAACAAATCAGCTTAGGTCAGGACAGGAATCCCTAATTAAGCAATCAGAAGAATTAAAAGAACAAGTGAAGTTTGTGCCCCAGGGTAATGCTCAAATGCCTAACCCTGAAAATATAGAATCTGATCAAAATTTAATATCTGACTCTCAATCGGAAATGTGGGCGTTAGACCATGGAGAGGGATCACAAAAAGAACCCTCCTCCTACCCCAAGCCATCTATAGAGCAAAAGGGGGTGAAAATTGAACTAACACATGAAAGTGGGTCTAATCATTTTTCCCTGGGATCAGAGGAAAAGTCAGGTACCCCTAAACAAGACGCATCAGAAATAATAAAATTTTTAAATGATGCTTTTCCAGTCTTTGATGAAGAGGGAGCCATGTGCGTCATTGACCACATTGAGGCCTATGAAAATACCTTATCAGCTTTAGGCCTAGATGATGACCAGTCTAGGATTAATTTCTTACCGTGGGTATTTGAAACCAAACACCGTAGATTCTGCGAATCTTTAACAGGTCTGTCTGGTACTTCATGGCAAAAAATTAAACACCGCTGTCTTCTAGAATTTGGCCAGCACAAAAACGTTACAGTGGTTAGTGCGGCTATACAAAATCTGAGATGTGCCAGTGATCAAAGCCCCACAGAATTTTTGGCTGTGCTCAAAAGTGCTTACCACTTAGCAGAAAATGAGCCAGATTACAATCACCCTGAGTTTAAATCCATGTTCTTTGAGGCCCTACCTATCCACATAAAAGTGAGTTTAGCAAAAGACTACAAAGGGGGGTGCCCACTGGAGTACTTGGTAAAAGAGGGTAACAATTTGTACTCTATCCAGCAAACTGGTGAATACCAAGGAAGGCCTCAACCCATAATTCAAATTGTGGATGAAATTAATGTATCTCCTCAATTATTACAGTTTGAAACCCAGAAAATGACATGTGTTGATATAGTCAGAGGAGATATGCCACAGAGTTTCCCCAGCGAGGGACCAGATACCCCACCAATTGGAAGGGGGGAGCAGAGACCACCCTTTAGAGGGGGAGCCCAAAGACCACCTCAGGAGTATCTCCCAAGGGAACCAGACCCGAGGTTTAAGAGAAACTATAGGGTGTATCTCCAACGGGTCAAATTTAAACTTAAAGGTAGAAACCCACACTATTACCGGTCCAATTCGCCCCGGGGACCTACACAGGTAAATAGGGAGCACTCACAGGGTAAGACACCCCAAAATCCTCAGAAAAATAGGGAGAAATTAAGGCCCAGACAACTATCCCAGAATCAGGACAGTGGTTCTGATGGGGATATTTCTGATCAAACTGAGCCAATAGTCCCCAGAAAATTCAGAAATTGGGTCCCAAAACCCTATTCTGATCAGCTTGTAGGCAATGCAGAAACCAAAATAAATCAAATTATGGATATGTTGCACAGCTTCATTGCTGTACGGAACGTGAGTAACATTTTTTCAAAGGGCAAATACTGTGGTCAGCCAAGGGCCACGAAACCTTTGAAGCGCCTGTGTTAAAATAAATCAGAGGAATGCACTAGAAAGGTATAGGAGACAGAGGTTCTAACACCATGTTTTTCCCCAGGTTACAGTAGTAGGATCCTGAAATCCCTAACTGGGATTTTGGTCGTTAGATATTAACTATTCTCCTATCTTTCAGTGGTCACTTCATTCCTCTGACATAAACAGGTCGCTCCAGACAGCTTAATTTCAAGAAGTCGCAGAAGACGATAATTACAGAGGATGACCGAATCCTAAAGACATTAATATCAGAAGGCCTAAAATGGTTTGATATTTTGGTAAAAGATGAGGAGTCACCCACATAAGGTAGTTTGATTGCCTCAAATGAGTTGTATTGACACCCCAAAGGGGGAGATTTTCTTTGTTTATTCCTCCCAAGTAGAAGGTTGACTGTCGTGTCAAATATTTTGTTACTGACAGTAAATGTCACGTGTCAAACTGAAGTGTTTTTCATTTTTATCATTCCAGAACCGCTACAATTAAGCTAAAAAAAAAAATGGTTCTGAAGATGTCAGTTAGTTATTGATGTCTGGTATCCACAGCTATAAACTAATGTCTTCATGTTAATGAGCCCTAGAGCTTTGTCTCCCATAGCAAATATTGAGACATTGTTTTGCTAGCCAGAGTGTTTAGTTAAAGGACTGGTGACACAATGGGCTAAAGGGGGGGCTCTGAGGAAGCCAGGACACCAGCCTGACACTGAGATCTCAAAACGCAGGTCATGTAAAAAAAAAAAAACATTGTCTTTTTCTCATGGAATCCATTTTTTCTTACAGGACTAAGATGTCCATAAGCCGGTCAACAGAACCGAGAGTCCGACATGTGTGAAACATCCAGAGAAGGAACCGTATGGAGAATCCAGAGACACCACTGATGGCTAGTCTGCACGGACAAGACTCACCAGGACGGCCAAGCCCACAGGTGCCCGGAGTGATCCATTTCCCGCCAACCGACGGATGACGGCCTCGAGATGCACACATCAATCACATACCCATCTTTTTCTCAATGAATTACTCCCATCTGCAGATGTCAACACCCCTTAAATGCTATATTCAGTACCCACAATCCGGATACAAGGCCGAATGAAGCCAGATCTCCTCAACCTTTTCGCGTTTTGAAGTCTCCCAAACGACTTACGGCATTTGCCGACTTCAAAAGGGGGGATTATGTCATGGGTTTCCTTAATAATAATATTAATAATAATAATAATATAATTAATATTTACGGGCAGAGACTTGAAAGTTCACTTAGGCCTCAAAAGCTGATGAACACGTTTTTCCCATAACAATTGGGCTAGCCATCTCTAACATTTACAAACATGGTTTGAAAGTTAAAACAATGACAACTTTCCTCAGGACAAATTAGAGATGTTTAGAGAAGTCAACACTGCCATTGAAAATACTCTACAGATAGTTAACCAAATTACAAACCTTCCAACTAGAGCAAACTCACCCATTGTGAGAAAGGCTTTTTAGTACACAGAAAGGACAATACTAGCCGTATGGGGACAAAGGATGATGTTGACCAAGAAGGATCCAGGTGAAGGATTTGTTTATATAGCTGAACTGGTATCTTGTCTTAAGGAAAACCCAGTCCATTATTAACAAGCAACTGAAACTGGAATTAAAAAAATGACATTACGGTTCATATAAATATACATATATAAATGTATATTACAACATGCCATACATTTTGTATAATGGAGGAAGTTAGGTCAATCGAAATGCCTTCTTACAAACCATAAACAAATGAAACCAGGTATAGCTTTTCCTATATATCTGCCTATATAAATATAGGTCGGGAATAAATGAAAAATTATGTTTAGATTACCAAACGACATGTTAAGCCATAGGGAAATTATGATTTTAGTATCTGTTGACCTAGGGACTGTGTTAGAAGAATAAATATAGATACCAGTGTGACTTTATATATAGAAGTGTCATAAAGAGTTAATTAGCATTATGAAATACGTCAAATTATGATTATAGAATACAAAAGGAGTCTACGTTTAGAAATGACCACATTTCAAAAGATATAGATAAATATTGAATGTTATATTGATTGACATATAATCTGTACCCTGTTTAGAAAAACCAGCTTATAGATATATTTTTAGACAGGAATATAAAACAAATTATGTTATGTGAATGAATCAAGAAGTATATTAGAAGTACGTTATATATACCGGATTACCAGAAGATTAAAATCCATATATTCTTCCCACAATATACAAATTACACACATTCTGAGAATAGAATATATCAACTTAAAGAATTGATGCCCTAGTGGCTGAAAGTGGTATTACTTGAGGTTCCCAAAAATTCAGGGAACAGTTAATTATTAAATTACCAACCTATAGAAACCAGAGATCCTTTGACAGTAACGCCCCTAACTGCAGCCACCAATAAGTGGAAGAACCACCTCCTTTGGGAAGAACTTAGGATAATTTTTATAATCTTATTGTCCAGAGACAATATTTAAGGGAAGAAAAATTAGATGAGAAGAAAGACGGGAGACAGGGGGGTGACCACACACTGACATCACTCACCAAAGGACTCCCAGACAGCAGTCACTCCCACCGGCCGGGGAGAGACACTCAGGGACCCACCCTGAGGGGCACACTGGGAGATCCACATGCTCAGACAGACTGACACCCATGCACCATGCATGAAGACATATTCTTACACTCATGAAGATTCCTAGACACCCAAATCCTGAAAGCCATGGCAGCCATCTTAACTCTGGTCACTTGCCAGTAGGAAATTGCGATTGTGGAATGGGTAATTATGCCATTTTGATTTTATCTTGAATTCATTGTTGTTCTCAATAATATTGAAGTATTGAACATTCTGCAACTATGATTTATTCTCATTAACCAACAACTGGTAGATGTTTTTGTAAAAATAAATTTTTCAATATATTTTTCTTTTTGCATAGTTCCAATCTTAGTGGCAAAACAGAGGTCCAATTTATTTCACATTGTTAACCACTTACTTGCCTGCAGTATAGTAACGGTTGGATGTGTGAAATACAGACGTTCTGTTTCATTGTCAATTATACAAGGTTGTTGAACCTATTGAGAATTTATCATGACAGCATTATGTCTAAGGGACTGGATGCCCAGTTTGCGGGTAATTGTATTGATTTTGAAGTCGTTCATGTAACAGAATTGGTATTTTAATTTCATGTAAATATTTGCTTTTTGTCAACCAATAAATGTAGCTATTTTGTATGATCACACGTCTCCGTGAATAGGTTTCATATTATAGACTGTATCATATAGATTGACTTGTATTCAAAAATATCCTTTGTTAAAAAGAACTTAAAATTAATATATTGTGCGGACAAAACTGTCCCTTAAAAGCACAACAGACCCCAAGGGAAGCCGGAGGCGGCAAATAGAGGCCCACCAGAACCCATGGGAGGTTATAAATCAGAGCATGTATCAACACAAATCTACCACCTGGATCCAGAATCAGATCCAGTAGTTTAAAGGGCAGAGATTTATGAACCAGAACACTGACCCCCCTTGCATAGTTAGAATACGTGGAGTGGTAGTGGTGGGCCACCCATGGTTTCTTAAGGCTTAGGGTCTTGCTTCCCACCAAATGCGTCTCCTGCAACACACAGACTTGGGGATTGTATTTCCTAATAAATTGAAATACCAGGGAACGCTTAACGGAGGAGTTTAAGCCTCGTGTATTCCAGGAGAGGATATCAAGAGTAGCCATATACGTCCGTGAGGGAGAAAACAGAAGGAGTAGTAGGGCATCGAGGATCTAGGCAATTCCCCACGGCCGGAATACAGCCGAGGGAAGAGCCAGGTCCCCCACCAGTGCAGATAATAAAATAATGAGCAGTACTGTCATGTAGTATATAACATATGAACATAAACATAACAGGGCGCCAACAGGGCCACCCAACCCCCCCCCACCCCACCCCCCCAGAACACGGAGGAGAGTCTGTTTCCCGAAACTAACCCCAGCCCTCAGGCTGGACATGGAGGCAGTGAACAAGCGGCTATTCGCCCTTGTATAACAGAACAGTCAATTGAATCCGTGTATCCATGGAAGGATGAAAGTTTGTGTGGAACTCCCGGAGCCCCGGGGGCGCAGATCTTGAAGAACGTAGTTTCAACGGCCCAAAAAAAAAAAAAACAGTCTACAACAGAAGGGTGCAACAGCTCTCTGTAGGAATGGGGCCCCCCACCCCCAGGGAGGTTGGGGAAAAGGAGAGCAGGAAAAGGGGGGGGAAGCCCACATTCCGGAGATCCGAAGAGGGAGACGGGGGGGGGGAATGACGGAAAGTAGGAACAATGCCCCCTCCCCCGAGTGCGGCCCGACACAGTAAGGGCAGGAGTTTATAGTTCATGGTTCAGGAGAAGTGGCGTGGGGGGGTGCCCAGAGTTAACGATCTGGGGTCTCTACCCCCAAGTCAACAACAGACTGGGCAGAACCAGGCATCTCCCCCCAGGGAAAACAGCAATAAGGGAGTCCAGGACAGGGTTCAGAGGAGTCCCCCCGCTCCATCCCCCAGCAAACACCCCAGAGAGCTTACTCACAGTCAGGCATCATCGAGGAGATTGTAGTCATCTCAGCGCGGCAGTGTCTCGGCCCAGGCCACTGCATCCCTCGGGGATGTGAAGAGCTGCACCCGCTCGCCATCCTGTACCCGCAGCTTTGCTGGAAAAAGCATGCTGTATTTGATCCCTCGGTCCCTCAGCATGGCGCGGGCCTGGTCAAAGGACTTGCGCTGGCGCTGCGTCTCCACCGAGTAATCCGGGAATACGAGGAGTCTGGCGTTTTGGAACTTCATCTCCCCCTGCAGACGGGCCTCCCGGAGGACCGTGTCTCTGTCCCTATAGTGGAGGAGCTTGAAGATGAAGGTGCGCGGCGGGGCTCCCTGCGGACCCCTGGTTGCCGGGATGCGATGGGCTCTTTCAATGGAGAAGTGGGGAGAGAACCGAGCCGCAGGAAGGAGGGCGGGCAGCAGCTGCTCCATGAAGGCAACCAGTTCCGTACCCTCCGCCCCCTCCGGCAGACCCAGCACCCGCAGATTGTTGCGGCGATTACGGTTCTCGGCGTCTTCCGCTCTGTGCTCGAGAGCCTTGACCCTGGCCTTCAGGGACTGGAGATCTGCATGGTGTCCCCTCTGTGCGTCTTCCACGTCAGAGACCCGTCTCTCCGCTTCCGACACCTGGTCCCTAAACGAATCCAGGTCCCTGCGGATGAGGGCAGTCTCCTCCTGGACATGGCCAATTTTCACCGTCAGGGTAGACTGGCAGGTGGTGATAGCCAACATGAGGGCTTCAAATGCCGCGGAGACAGCCTGTATCGTGCCATCCGGCGGGGAGTCTGTCCGAGCCGCCATGTGGCAGGCGGAGGGAGGAGGATTGGGCCCGGGCTTTGGCGGTGTAACTGCAGCACCGGTGTTACGGCGCTTCTGGCTCCCGGATTTGTTGCGGCGCATTCCCCAGGGCACAGGGCGGTGAGAGAGAACAAATCAAGCCCCGTTCCACAGCAGGATAAAGGTTAGGACCGATATCAGAGCGGGAGCTCAGCCACTACACGTCCACTCCCGTCGCCATCTTGGACACGCCCCCCCATGCTTACTATTTAAACTGAATAGATTGCCCTCTGCATTATGCTCTCATTGCGGCATGGCTGATGGCACGTTCTTTCATTTAATGTGGGAGTGTGCTCCGATCAGGAAGTTCTGGTCGGAGGTCACGGCCTTCATTAGTTCATTGACACAATTACCTAATGTATGTAATCCTCTAAGGTGTTTACTGGGCTATATTGATGATGATAGTATATCCGAGAATACACAAACATTTCTGAGAATAGTATTGTTTTATGCTAAGAAAGCAATAACCTTCCATTGGAAGTCTCCATCCTTACCCACTATTGCCTTCTGGCTCACAAATATCAACCATGCTGTATCATTATACAAACTGACATATGAGGCTAGAGGGTGTCCGAAAAAATTCAGGAAGGTTTGGGGCTACTGGGTTGATTCTGAGAGCACGGTCTCTCCTGCTCCTTAAAAATGTGACTGAATATTGTCTTCCTGATATATGCCAATTGTTTACCAGCTTTCTAAAATCATTTTTTGCACTGTACTGGATTGGGCGATGTTTGCTCCATGTGTGTCTGTTTGTTGTCTATTGTATGTCTTGTTTTGAAAAAAACGTAATAAAAAATTTTACCTTTAAAAAAAAATATTGAGTTGGCCCACCCTTTGCAGCTATAACAGCTTTGACTCTTCTGGCAAGGCTGTCCACAAGGTTTAGGAGTGTGTCTATGGGAATGTTTGACCATTCTTCCCAAAGCACATTGGTGAGGTCAGGCACAGATGTGGAAAAGAAGGCCTGGCTTGCAGTCTGCTCTAATTCATCCCAAAGGTGTTCTATCAGGTTGAGGCCAGGACTCTGTGCATGCCAGTCAAGTTCCTCCACCCCAAACTTGCTCATCCATGTCTTTATGGACCTTGTTTTGTGCACAGGTCCAAATCATTTGGTGGAGGGGGGATTATGGTGTGGGTTTTTTTTTCAGGGGTTGTGCTTGACCCTGTACTTCCAGTGAACAGTACCCTTAAGGCGTCAGCATACCAAGACATTTTAATAAATTTCATGCTCTCAACTTTGTGGGAACAGTTTGGGGATGGCCCCTTCCTGTTCCAACATGACTGCGCACCAGTGCACAAAGCTAGGTCCAGAAAGACATGGATGAGTTTGGTGTGGAGGAACTAATCTGGCCTGACCTTAACACGACAGAACACCTTTGGGATGAAATAGAGTGGAGACTACAAACCAGGCCTTCTCATTCACATCAGTGCCTGACCTCACCAATGCGCTTGTGGAAGAATGGTCAAACATTCCCAAAGACACATTCCTAAACCTCATGGACAGCCTTCCCAGAAGAGTTGAAGCTGTTATTGCTGCAAAGGGTGGGCCAACTCAATATGGAACCCTACAGACTAAGACTGGGAAGCCATTAAAATTCATGTGCGTGTAAAGAAAGGTGTCCCAATACTTTTGGTATTATAGTGTATATTTCCTCAGCATCCGTTGTATGTATTTTATATTTAATTTCCACAGCAGTAGGGATTAGGTTCTGGTTTGCTGCTATCATGAGTTCGACTGGAATCATGTGGGTTTGAGATTTGCAGTCCTGGCAAATTCATGTTAAGGAAAATCCTTCTTTTTAACGTTAAACACAGGTTTTTATTGATCAAAGGGTGCATACATGTGAAGCATACTTTACATATACATTTGGTAACTGATACATTGAGAGTCACATTTGAGGTAGGTAAAGCAAAATATTCATCATCATTGTCATGTGAGCGTGCTCTATACGAATACATTGTACATCCAATTACTACCTAGAATAACATATGTCTGAGCCCTTATTTCTAACTAATATGGTTTTGTTATGTACAAGTACTCGACTCTTGAAGCCAGCGGTCCCATATCCTATTGTATTTATTGGGGCAGCCCCTGTTGATATATATACATTTCTTGTATGGCAGGGTATTATTCACTTCTATTTTCCATTCTACTATTTTGGGAGGCGCTTGTCTCATCCATTTTTTAGCAATGATTTTTCTGGCTGAAAACAGTGTCTCATGAAGAAATATTTTAGTGTATTTGTCTATTCAGTCTGGTAACATTCCCAGAAGGCATTGTTTGGGGTCTAATGCTAGGGGTGAGCCCATCTCGTCGTGTAGAAATGTTACAATTTGTTTCCACAAACCCTGTATCTTAGGGCATGTCCAGATCAGGTGGAAGAAAGTGCCCGTTTCTTGTCCACACATCAAACATGTGGTGGAATGGGTGCATTTGTATCTTGCCACTCTGAGGGGTGTGAGGTACGCTCTATGTAAGATATAAAGTTGCGAAAGTCGATCGGACAGCTTGGGAGACACTGCTTTACAGGACTCCAGCGCCCCGCCCCACTCCTCATCTTCTATTGGCCCAACCTCCCGCTCCCATCTGGGCTTCAGATCGTACGCTATTTTGGTAGAAATGGGGGTGGTAAGCATATTGTAAAATGCTGAAATCAGTTTGTGCAAATCTGTGCTCTTAATTACGGCCATAATTACATTGGGCGTGGGGTGTGGGACGGAGTCAGGGAATTGCGATTGTGTCGCGTGGCGAAGTTGCAAAAACCTAAAAAACATTCGGTTTTGAAGTGTAAATTCTTCTCTAAGGGAATCAAAGGTTTTTAGACTTCCCTTTTCCAGGAGGTGATGAAGGTAGAACACCCCCTGTGTGGACCACGTACTCGTATCCTGTATTTTGGCGAGCTCAGGGAGATTCATGTTATGCCAAAGTGGTGCGTAGTCATTGTAGTGTGGAGTACTGAGTTTGGAAGAGGCTAAGTCCCATATTTTCCTGTAATGATATAGCATGGTATGCCTATTTGTCCCTGGCTCCGCCCCTCCCGAGCCCGATGCGATTGCATATATCGAGTCCCTGGTGTATTGTGCCCACTTTGGACATAAGAGGGTGAGGAATCTCTCACTGTCTGTCTTGTCCAGATGAAACATCTGTGACAACTGTGATGCAATGTAGTATAAATTGAAGTCAGGGAGGGCCGTGCCACCAAGATCGGTCGGGTTCTTGAGAGTTTGCCATGCTAATTTGTGTCTATTGGCTCCCCACACAAAGGGCTTGAGTATGGCCTCGAGCAATTTAAAGTGTTTCAAAGGTAGGTATACTGGGGTATGCCACAGAACATATAGTATCTTAGGGAGTAAGACCATTTTAATTAAATTTATGCGGCCCCAGATCCCAAGTGGAAGTCGGGACCAGATCCGCACTTTGGTTTTAACCATGGAAAGAAGGGGCTCTATATTGAGGGAAATGTAATCCACTGGGGACCTAGATATATGAACCCCTAGGTATTTAATGACATCGACTCTTTGCAGTGGCAATCTGGTTTGGGATTCCTGGGGCGGGAAGCTGTCGATAGGCAGAATTTGGGACTTGTCCCAATTAATTTTTAATCCTGAGAATGTCCCAAACCGCTCGATCGTGTGGAGTGCAGTATGTAGAGATGGGCCAGAATCTGCTAAATATAGCAGCGTATCATCAGCATACATACTGATTTTTTCGATCAGGGAGCCCAATCTCAGACCCCTAATCCCTGGGTTTGCTCGGATGGACATCGTGAGAGGTTCTGCCGCGAGGGCATATAGTAGCGGGGACAAAGGGCAGCCCTGTCTCGTGCCTCTACTGAGGTCAAACATTCGAGACGGCCACCCGTTGGCCACCACCTTGGCTGTGGGCGCCTGATACAGCAATTGAACCCACTTAATGTAGTTGGGACCAAAGCCATAGCCCTCCAAGCATCTCCATAGATACTTCCACTCCACCGAGTCAAAAGCTTTTGCCGTATCTAACGTCACTACAACCCGGGGACCCAACCTCCTCATGCGTGGCCTGCAGATTTATATATAGTTTTCTAAGATTAAACGATGTATTACGGCCAGGCATGAAACCCGCCTGGTCCGTATGTATTAGGGACAAGATGACCTGATTGAGCCTAATAGATAGTACTTTGGCTAGTATTTTGATATCAACCTGTAATAGGGATATGGGGCGTTACGATTCAGGGTATCCTGGGTCTTTCCCAGGTTTGGGAATGAGGACTATAGTAGCCTCCGTCATGGATGGAGGCAGTGTGCCAGACTCGAAGAGATGGTTGTACAGCGTTAGTAATTTGGGAACGAGAGTTTCGCTAAAATGGGAGTAGAACTCAATGGGAAGTCCATCCGATCCCGGAGATTTAGACCTGGCAAAGCTAGCGATTGCCTTTGCAATTTCGTCTGTGGTGAGGGGTGCCTCCAAAAGGTCCATCTGTTCCCTAGTCAGTTGCGGGAAAACGGCCCCCTCTAGAAAGAGGGACATCGTTTCCGACTCGGTAGGGGCTGTCGTTTTGTACAAGTCAGCAAAAAAGTCTCTAAACATTGAAGTTACTGTGGGAGGGTCTGTAATGCGTTGTCCATCAGGGCCATGTAATGTGATAACCACTGGGGGTCTGTCCTCACTGTGTATCAGGTAAGCTAGGAGCTTGCCGGCTTTTTCCCCGTGTTCGAACAGTTTTTGTTTAGAGAAAAATAGTTTTTGTCTTGCTTTTTGAAACTGAAGCTGGGCGACTACTCTAGTGTGTAGTTTGAGCTGGCTTGCCTTTGCGGGAGTCGGGGCTGTGGCAAAATCTCGCTCAGAGGAGGACAGATCCGCCATTGCCTTATCAAGGACGGTGGCCGAGTCAGCCTTGATTTTATTGATTCTAGTAGTTAGTGTGGAGCGAGCGAACAACTTAAAGGAGTCCCAAACCGCAGAGGGTGGCGCCGAGTCGTCGTTCTCCGCAAAGTATAGTGCCCATTCATTCGCAAGCTCATCATCCTCCGGTAGGAGTGAGAGCCAAAACGGGTTTAAACGCCAAGATCTAGGTGGTTTATTAATGGGTATGCTTAAAGTTATCCAGTAGGGACTATGATCCGAAAGTATTCTGGGGCAGAATGCGGCCTCAATTAATCGTGGTGTCAGTCTATGAGATATTAGTATAAAGTCTATGCGAGACAGAGAATTATGGGTAGATGAAAAGCAGGAGTATGATTTCGTATGTGGGAACATGTGGCGCCATGTGTCTATTAAATGAAAGGTGGAGATGAGCTTATAAAACTTAGTTTCGTTGGGAGCGATCGGGGTGGGAGGAGTCAGTTGTAGCCTGTCTAGATTGGGATTTAGCGTAGTATTGAAATCCCCCAGCCAAACCGCAGAAATGGCAGGGTGCCGGGCCATGAATGACAATCCCTCTTTAATGATTGTAATGTTGAATGGGGGTGGCACATAGAAGGCCAATATTAGGATGGGTTCACCATATAGTTTAGCTAGGAGAAATATGTACCGCCCCTGTGAGTCAGTGGATAGTTCACATAGCTCAAAGTGTACAGATTTAGCTATCAAAATTGACACTCCCCTGGCATTGGATGTATGGGTAGAATGGAATGCCCACCCAATCCAAGGTCGGCGTAATGCCATCTGTACGCTCCCCTCCACATGTGTCTCCACCAGGGCTATCACATCAGCACATTGCTTCTTAAGGAATGTGAAGACTGCCGCACGCTTAAGCTTGTCACGCAGGCCCCTTACATTCCACGTGAGAAATTTTAAAGACGCCATCGAGAGACGGTGTCGGAATCGTGCGTCCCAGGCCTGTCATGTAATATTCCCCTAGTGTGGGTATTCCCAAGGTTCCCAATAGGTAGACATAAATGTATCGGTTCTGTTACACCCAACATATATGTACACTCACATAAACATATCTCTCGTAATGTTACCTGTTCTCTGAAGTTAGTATGCACAATCAAGTTCAACACAACGATAAACAAATTAACCCCCTCCCCCCTCCCTGCCCTGCACCTTCCCCAACTGGTGCGGGCATAATCCCTTAACTTGTGTGACCCAACTGGGAAAAACTCTATCTGCAAAAGTACATAAAGGAGATAATGGAGCTGGTGGGGCCTCTGAGATCTAGAGGGGTCAAGGTACACCCTCCATATTGGTAGGTCAGGATTAGTCAAGGCAGGTTGGCCTTCTCGTTTCCTGTAGAGGGAACCAAACGTGCCCCGGAAAGAGCTCCAGTATACATGAGAATGATTCCCAGTGGTGTATGGGGCAAAGTCTCGCTGCACAGTGCACGTTGCTGGCAGGGCCTCTGTATCCCCGAGCTCCTGTGGTCAATGTGGTCTGAAATAGTGTACAGTGTCTCAAAGATATAATGGGTATGAATGAATAGACTCCTGTAAAGTAGATGTCTGGGGTTCGTGTTTTGTACTCAGGTTGGTACACGATCAGTTCCGTAGCTCATCAGGGAGCGCGCTGTGTGTGACACAAGACGTTCCATTTCCAGGAGTAGATAGTTGCAAGGAAAAGTCCATGTGGCTCCAGGAAACTGCGCGGCTATGTGACATTGGAAAAGAATAGTACTACAAATGATTGTGAGCAACGTTAGTCATAGTTGTATATCTGGGACTCGGTCAAGCGACTCTTTCAGGGTCAGCGCGGCGATCCAGCCAGGATAGTACTTCCTCCGGGTCCTCAAAGAAGACAGCACGGCCATCACATTCCACCCTGAGGCGGGCAGGGAAGAGCATGGAATACTTGTAGTGCTTAATCCGGAGGCTGCGTTTGGCCTCAGTGAAGCTCTGGCGGCGGCGCTGCACCTCTGCCGAAAAGTCAGGAAAAATTGCCACTGTGATGTTTCCCATAGGGATGTTCCCTTTCTCTCTTGCCATTCTCAAAGCTGCATCCCTGTCCTTATAGTTAAGGAGTTTGGCTATGAACGTGCGAGGGGGGGCTCCCTGCGGGGGAGGTCTGGCTGGCATGCGGTGCGCTCGTTCCACCGCAAACATGGGGGAGAAGGCTTCTCTACCATATGCGTTGATTAAGAGTTGTTCCAGGAATGTGGTGGAGTCCCTACCTTCGGACCCCTCCGGCAGACCTATAAGGCGCAGATTACATCTTCTAAGCCTGTTCTCCATGTCATCCTGTTTGGCGAGGATTTGACGTATTTGCTGTTGCATGCGGTCTGACGATGTTTGTAGGGGTGGGATGGCATCTTCCACTGTGCTCAGTCTGGTCTCTGTCTCCGTTACCCGTTCTCTAAGTTTTTGAAAATCCTGCCTAAGGAGGGAAATGTCCACCTTTACCTCCTCTATTTGCGCTGTAAGGGAAGTTCTGCATAAGGTAATCGCTTCAAGCAAACGGTCAGTGTCACCTGCTGTTCGTTCTCCCCCTCCTGTCTTCTCAGGGGCATCATCTCCCACCATATCTTCCCCTTCTTGTCGGCGGTACTGATCAAGTTTCGCCGCCGCTGCCGCCGCTGCCGCCGCTGCCTTCTGGGATTTGGAGGGCGACATACTGGGGGAATCAGGGGTACCGTGACAAGGCGCCCCTAGCTCTCGAAGGTGAATCAGCAAAACAGCAATGTCAGATTAGTGCATGTACCGAGGGACCAAAAGGATCAAAATGGCCACGGGACTCCGGGAGTAGGCCCAGGCCTCAGTCTGTCCTGGACGCGGCCTCACAGGCCAGAGGATGGCTAAGGGCCTGTGGGATCCAAGGTTAGGTGTACTGAGGGATCCCTGGGAGGCTATCAGCGTTAGGCCGACTGGTGACCGAGCCTGGACAGAGCGCTGACCTAAAGGCAGGTGCAGCAAGATGGCCGCGGACCCCCTACCGTAGGCCCAAGCCGCAGACTTTCCTGATTGCGGCCACACTGGCCGATGGGTGATCAGGGCTCATAAAATCAAAAGGCCAGGTGTGTCTGGGTGCCCAGGGGAAGCAGGCAGTGTCAGAGTGGCCGGTGGCAGTGTCAGCCTGGATACTGGGTGTATCAAGATGGCCGCGACCTCCGCGTGAAGGCCGAAGCCACAGACTTGCCTGGATGTAGCTTGTGCACGGCCAGGGGCTCCTACTGTCAGGCGCCAAGTGTGTTGAGGGGGGGCTCCAGAGGGGTACTGTTCAGCGGTGTGCTGGCCTGCGGCAGTGGTGGTCCGGAGAGCGGGTGCAGCAAGATGGCCGCTAGGGATGAGCTTCGAGTTCGAGTCGAACTCATGTTCGACTCGAACATTGCCTGTTCGCCCGTTCGCTGAACAGCGAACAAATTGGGGTGTTCGCGGCAAATTCGAAAAATCTATGGGAGAAATCTAAAGTGCTAATTATAAAGGCTTATATGCAAGTTATTGTCCTAAATAGTGTTTGGGGACCCGGGTCCTGCCCCAGGCGACATGTATCAATGCAAAAAGAAGTATTAAAAACGGCCGTTTTTTCGGGAGCAGTGATTTTAATAATGCTTAAAATGAAAAAATAAAAGTGAAATATTCCTTTAAATTTCGTACCTGGGGGGTGTGTATGATATGCATGTAAAGTGGCGCATGTTTCCCGTGCTTAGAACTGTCCCTGCAAAAAATGTCATTTTTGAAAGAAAAAAATGCATTTAAAACTGACTCGCGGCTATTAATGAATTGTCGGCTCCCGGCAATACATACAAAAGTCATTGATAAAAAAAAAAAAAAAGCGTGGGGGTTCCCCAGAATTCAATTACCAGGCCCTTCAGGTCTGGAATGGATATTAAGGGGAACCCCGCCGCAAATTTTAAAAAAAATTGACGTGGGGTTCCCCCAAATATCCATTCCAAGACCCCTTTAACAAAGGGGACCCCCAGATCCCGGCCCGCCCTATGTGAATTGGTAAGGGGTACATTGTACCCCTACCATTTCACGAAGAAAGCGTAAAAAAATGTTTAAAAAAACACACAAACACCTTGAAAAAGTCCTTTATTTAAAAAAAAACAAAAAACATTCCAGCGGTGAAATCCAGTGTCCCGCGGCGATCCCGATGTCCAGCGCTGTCCTTCATTGGTTGTGCCTGAGCGGACCTGATGGGGAACTCCCTCTTAGTATTTTAAATGTATAGACCCGCCCCTTCTAAAGTTCCCCATCAGGTCCGCTCAGCGGACCAGATGCGGAACATGAGAAGGGGCGGGTCTATACATGTATTACCAAAGTGAGAGCAGTTCCCCTTCAGGTCCGCCCCCTCGGTATGTCGGACCCGCCTACGTCATTGGCTTGAGCGGGGAACTTCCTTCACTGTGTAATTTAAATTTACATAGTGAAGGAAGTTCCCTGCTCAAGCCAATGACGTAGGCGGGTCCGACATACCGAGGGGGCGGACCTGATGGAGAACTGCTCTCACTTTGGTAATACATGTGTAGACCCGCCCCTTCTCATGTTCCGCATCTGGTCCGCTGAGCGGACCTGATGGGGAACTTTAGAAGGGGCGGGTCTATACATTTAAAATACTAAGAGGGAGTTCCCCATCAGGTCCGCTCAGGCACAACCAATGAAGGACAGCGCTGGACATCGGGATCGCCGCGGGACACTGGATTTCACCGCTGGAATGTTTTTTTTTTTTTTTTTAATAAAGGACTTTTTTAAGGTGTTTGTGTGTTTTTTTTAACATTTTTTTACGCTTTCTTCGTGAAATGGTAGGGGTACAATGTACCCCTTACCAATTCACATAGGGGGGGCCGGGATCTGGGGGTCCCCTTTGTTAAAGGGGTCTTCCAGATTCCGATAAGCCCCCGCCCGCAGACCCCCACAACCACCGGGCAAGGGTTGTGGGGATGAGGCCCTTGTCCCCATCAACATGGGGACATCCTCCCCATGTTGAGGGCATGTGGCTTGGTACGGTTCAGGAGGGAGGGGGGGCCTCTCTCTCGTCCCCCCCTCTTCCCCTGCGGCCGGCCAGGTTGCGTGCTCGGATAAGGGGTCTGGTATGGATTTTTAGGGGGACTCCACGCCATTTTTTTTTTAAATTTGGGGTGGAGTTCCCCTTAAAATCCATGCCAGATCTGAAGGGCCTGGAATGGATATTTGGGGGAACCCCACGTCAATTTTTTTTTAAATTTGCGACGGGGTTCCCCTTAATATCCATTCCAGACCTGAAGGGCCTGGTAATTGAATTCTGGGGAACCCCCACGCTTTTTTTTTTTTTTTTTCTCAATGACTTTTGTATGTATTGCCGGGAGCCGACAATTCATTAATAGCCGCGAGTCAGTTTTAAATGCATTTTTTTCTTTCAAAAATGACATTTTTTGCAGGGACAGTTCTAAGCACGGGAAACATGCGCCACTTCACATGCATATCATACACACCCCCCAGGTACGAAATTTAAAGGAATATTTCACTTTTATTTTTTCATTTTAAGCATTATTAAAATCACTGCTCTCGAAAAAACGGCCGTTTTTAAAACTTCTTTTTGCATTGATACATGTCCCCTGGGGCAGGACCCCGGTCCCCAAACCCTTTTTAGGACAATAACTTGCATATTAGCCTTTATAATTAACACTTTAGATTTCGAACGTTCGAGTCCATTGTATTTAATAGGGTTCTAAAGTTTACACAAACATTTTGTCTGTTCGCAGGTTCTGGTGCGAACCGAACAGGGGGGTGTTCGGCTCATCCCTGATGGCCGCGACCTCCGTGTGTAGGCCGAAGCCGCGGACTTTCCTGAATGCGGCCGCCGCATGCGGGGGATCGTCGGTATGTTCGAGCCGTCAGACGGTTTGGGAGTCAGCGGAGTACAGTTATGGTATGTACTGGGTCCCCAGGTAGTTATCCTAGAAAGATGGCAGGAATTGCGGAGTGCAGGATAGGTTTTTTCAGGAGTACTATAGGGAGCTCAGGGCACACAGGTCCTACTCCATGCTGCGTCAGGCCACACCCCCGGAAAATCCTTCTTTTAAACCATAATGCACTGCATGGCCTTTGAACAATGGCCAACAGGCTTATGCCACGTACACACGATCGGAAATTCCGACAAGAAAATTTCTATGTGAGCTTTTGGTCGGAAATTCCAACCATGTGTAGGCTCCATCGGACATTTCCGACAACAAAAATTTGAGAGCTGGTTCTCAAATTTTCCGACAAGAAAAGTTCTGCTCGGAAATTCCGATCGTGTGCAGCCAATTCCGACGCACAAATATTCTACGCATGCTCGGAATAAATTCAACGCATGCTCGGAATCATTGAACTTAAATTTTCTTGGCTCGTTGTAATGTTGTACGTCACCGCGTTCTTGACGGTCGGAATTTCCGACAACATTTGTGTGACCGTGTGTATGAAACAGAAGTTTGAGCCAACATTCCGTCTGAAAAAAATCCACGGTTTTCTTGTCGGAATTTCCGATCGTTAGAATTGGGACACAGAGCAGTCTTACTACCAGTGTATTGGAAGCTGCTGTAGGGAAAGCTGACAAGTTGCCTATTGAGATATTCTGGTCAATTAGAAAACTTTACTTTAAATCTAATTGCAAGCTCTTTGGACAATCAACGTGCCATGAATGGTTGGGGATCATGGACCCTCCGTGCAGCCTGCACGCTTGATGGCAGTGTGCTAGGAGGGTCCATGATCCCCAACCATACCTGATAGTCCCGTTCTTGACAGTTTTCTCAGTCCATGGACCCTGCTGATCTGCTTAGCCAGGTACCATAGGAGTCTTGGGGTCACAAGAAATATACTCAGAAAGTCAGGGACATGAGGAAGCAGGAGTACACTAGGAGTCAGTTTTGCATCAGCGATCACAGTAACCACATTAGCAAACTAATGGCCAATTTCTATTTGCTGGTTAATGCAGGTGTATTACCACTTCATGATAAAGCAGTTGTTGGTGCTAAAGCTACTCAAAAAACTCCAATACCCTCCATTAGGGATGAGCCGAACACCCCCCCAGTTCGGTTCGCACCAGAACTTGCGAAAAGGCAATAAATTTGTTCGAACATCCGAACACCGTTAAAGTCTATGGGACTCGAACATGAAAAATCTAAAGTGCTAATTATAAAGGCTTATATGCAAGTTATTGTCATAAAAAGTGTTTGGGGACCCAGGTCCTGCCCCAGGGGACATGTATCAATGCAAAAAAAAGTTTTGAAAACTGAAGTTTTTTCGGGAGCAGTGATTTTAATAATGCTTAAAGTGAAACAATAAAAGTGAAATATTCCTTTAAATTTCATACCTAGGGGGTGTGTATAGTATGCCTGTAAAGTAGCGCTTGTTTCCCGTGCTTAGAACTGTCCCTGCACAAAGTGTAATTTCTGAAGGAGAAAAAGTCATTTAAAAGCACTCGCGGCTATAATGAATTGTCGGCTCCCGGCAATACAGAGAAAAGTCATTGATAAAAAATAAAATAAATAGCGTGGGGTCCCCCCAAATTCAATTACCAGGCCCTTCAGGTCTGGTATGGATATTAAGGGGAACCCTGCGTCAAATTTAAAAAAAAAATGACGTGGGGTTCCCCCCAAATATCCATGCCAGACCTTTCAGATCTGGTATGGATTTTAAGGGGAACTCCACGCCAAATAAAAAAAAAAATGGCGTGGAGTTCCCCCCAAAAATCCATACCAGACCCTTTATCCGAGCACGCAACCTGGCAGGCCGCAGGAAAAGAGGGGGGGATGAGAGGGCACCCCCCCTCCTGAACCGTACCTGGCCACATGCCCTCAACATGGGAAGGATGCTTTGGGGGTCTGTGATCCCTCAAAGCACCATGTCCCCATGTTGATGGGGACAAGGGCCTCATCCCCACAACCCTTGCCCGGTGGTTGTGGGGGTCTGCGGGCAGGGGAGCTTATCGGAATCTGGAAGATCCCTTTAACAAAGGGGACCCCCAGATCCCGGCCCCCCCTATGTGAATTGGTAAGGAGTACATTGTACCCCTACCATTTCACAAACAATGTGTAAAAAAAAACAAAAAAACACACAGACACCGTTGGGAAAAGTCCTTTATTAAAAGAAAAAAAAAAAAAAGAAGATTCCAGCGGTGGTAATCCACTCTCGGTATCCTGCGATGGGTGATCTCCTCTCCGGGGGCCAGCGATGGATGATCTCTCCTCTCCAGGTCCAGGCTCCAAAGATGATGTCCAGCGCAGCGAGGAACAGCAAGCATCCTGTCGCCACCGGAGACACCCCGGGAATCCCGGCAGCCTGACAGGTCTCTTATGTAGCTGAAGGCGGGGCCACCCGTCACGTGACCCCGTCCCCCTCTGACACAAGGGGAAACCCGGGCTTCCCCAGTGACGTGCGGGTGACCCCGCCCCCTCTGATGTAACGCAGGTTTCCGTTGCATCAGAGGGGGGCGGGGTCACCCGCAAGTCACTGGGGAAGCCCGGGTTTCCCCTTGGGTCAGAGGGGGACGGGGTCACGTGACGGGTGGCCCCGCCCTCAGCTACATAAGAGACCTGTCAGGCTGCCGGGATTCCCGGGGTGTCTCCGGTGGCGACAGGATGCTTGCTGTTCCTCGCTTCGCTGGACATCATCGTTGGAGCCTGGACCCCGGAGAGGAGAGATCATCCATCGCTGGCCCCCGGAGAGGAGATCACCCATCGCAGGATACCGAGAGTGGATTACCACCGTTGGAATCTTTTTTTTATTTTTTTTATTTTTAATAAAGGACTTTTCCCAACAGTGTCTGTGTGTTTTTTTACAATTTCTTTGTGAAATGGTAGGGGTACAATGTACCCCTTACCAATTCACATAGGGGGGGCCGGGATCTGGGGGTCTTCTTTGTTAAAGGGGTCTTCCAGATTCCGATAAGCCCCCCGCCCGCAGACCCCCACAACCACCGGGCAAGGGTTGTGGGGATGAGGCCTTTGTCCCCATCAACATGGGGACATGGTGCTTTGAGGGGTCACAGACCCCCAAAGTATCCTCCCCATGTTGACGGCATGTGGCCTGGTACGGTTCAGGAGGGGGGGCGCTCTCTCTTCCCCCCCTCTTTTCCTGTGGCCTGCCAGGTTGTGTGCTCGGATAAAGGGTCTGGTATGAATGTTTGGTGAAAACTCCACGCCATTTTTTTTTTATTTGGCGTGGAGTTCCCCTTAAAATCCATACCAGACCTGAAGGGTCTCGTATGGATATTTGGGGGGAACTTCAAGTAATTTTTTTTTAATTTGATGCAGGATTCCCCTTAATATCCATACTAGACCTGAAGGGCCTGATAATTGAATTTGGGGGGACCCCCACGCATTTTTTTTTTATCAATGACTTTTCTCTGTATTGCCGGGATCCGACAATTTATTATAGCCGCGAGTGCTTTTAAATTACTTTTTTTTCCTTCAGAAATTACACTTTGTGCAGGGACAGTTCTAAGCACGGGAAACAAGCGCTGCTTTACAGGCATACTATACACACTCCCCCAGGTACGAAATTTAAAGGAATATTTCACTTTTATTGTTTCACTTTAAGCATTATTAAAATCACTGCTCCCGAAAAAACTTCAGTTTTCAAAACTTTTTTTTGCATTGATACATGTCCCCTGGGGCAGGACCTGGGTCCCCAAACACTTTTTATGACAATAACTTGCATATAACTCTTTAAAATTAGCACTTTAGATGTCTCCCATAGACTTTTACAGGGTGTTCCGCGGCTTTTCGAATTTGCCGCGAACACCCCAAAATGTTCGCTGTTCAGCGAACGGGCGAACAAGCAATGTTCGAGTTGAACATGAGTTCGACTCGAACTCGAAGCTCATCCCTACCCTCCATCAACACAATTTCAACAATAGTGGGATATTAGGATCCAGGGAATGATGACAGCTGGGGCACCTCCCAAGGGCACTAATGATGCCAATTAGCAAGATTTTTAAATCTTTAAATCTTTAGTTTTTTATTTTGCCTCAAGCATAACTAGGTAAAATAAAAAATAAAAAATGTTCTCCAACTAATGAGGGAGCATAATAGCAATGTTTTTGGCCCTCGATTCAGACTTGCTCAACTGCCATATGGCTCAAAGGAACCCCATAACTAATAAAGTGATGTAAACCCTTATATATACTCCTTGAAGTGACAACCCCCAGGTGATATACATGGATGAAACAACCCCTCCTATATAAGTTGTACCTGTTTATCTGCAGCCCTCTCTTCTCCAGAGCTATTCACAGTTCACAGATCAAAGGCTATTTCTGAGCACCAGCAGGCAGGAGGCTGGGATCTGATGTCACACATTGCACAGAATAGAGCAGGGAGCTGAGTGTAGTCAGAGACCTGAGTAGAGGGAACCTGTCAGAAGTGACTAATGCAGATAGCAGAGGGAGGAGAGAGAAGACTGAAACCACACAAGGTGCTTTGGACTGAGGCAAGTACACACTACAGCAGGATTACTTCATTGATCACTTCATTTCAGAGGTTTACAACCACTTTAAGAACAGTTATTTTTCAGAAACTGCAATGGGGTTCTGAAGCAGGGTTACATGCAAATAGTGTTTACTGTGTGTACTCCTTAACCACTTAAGCCCCGGACCAATACGGACCATAATGACCAGAGGTGATTTCAGAATTTTGCACTGCGCTGCTTTAACTGTAAATTGTGCGGACATGCAATGTTGTACCCATCCGAAATTTGCGTCCTTTTCTTCCCACAAATAGAGCTTTCTTTTAATGGTATTTGATTGCCTCTGCGATTTTTTATTTTTTGCGATATAAACAGAAAAAGACCGAAACTTTTGAAAAAAAATGATATTTTCTACTTTTTGTTATAAGAAAAATCGAATAAACTCAATTTTAGTCATACATTTAGGCCAAAATGTATTCAGCCACATGTCTTTAGTAAAAAAAAAATGTCAATAAGCGTATATTTATTGGTTTGCGCAAAAGTTATAGCGTCTACAAACTAGGGTACATTTTCTGGAATTTACACAGCTTTTAATTTATGACTGCCTATCTCATTTCTTGAGGTGCTAAAATGGCAGGGCAGTACAAAACCACCCCAAATGACCCCATTTTGGAAAGTAGACATCTTAAGGAAATTGCTGAGAGGCATGTTGAGCCCATTGAATATTTTTTTTTTGTCTCAAGTGATTGAATAATGACTAAAAAAATAAAAAATAAAAAAAAAATTACTAAAAGTTGTCACTAAATGATATATTGCTCACACATGCCATGGTTATATGTGGAATTACACCCCAAAATACATTTTGCTGCTTCTCCTGAGTACGGGGATACCACATGTGTGGGACTTTTTAGGAGCCTAGCCGCGTACGGGACCCCGAAAACCAAGCACCGCCTTCAGGATTTCTAGGCACAAATTTTTGATTTCACTCCTCACTACCTATCACAGTTTCGAAGGCCATAAAATGCCAAAATAGCACAAAACCCCCCCAAATGACCCCATTTTGGAAAGTAGACACCCCAAGCTATTTGCTGAGAGGCATGGTGAGTATTTTACATCTCTCATTTGTTTTTGAAAATGAAGAAAGCTAATTTTTTTTTTTTCAATTTTCAAAACTTCAAAAAGTGAGATCTGCAAAATGCTCACAATACCTCTCAGCAAATAGCTTGGGGTGTCTACTTTACAAAATTGGGTCATTTGGGGGGATTTTGTGCCATCTGGGCATTCCATGGCCTCCGAAACTGTGATAGGCAGTGAGAAGTGAAATCAAAAATTTACACCCTTAGAAAGCCTGAAGGCGGTGCTTGGTTTTTGGGGTCCCGTACGCGGCTAGGCTCCCAAAAAGTCTCACACATGTGGTATCCCCGTACTCAGGAGAAGCAACAGAATGTATTTTGGGGTGTAATTCCACATATGCCCATGGCATGTTTGAGCAATATATCATTTAGTGACAACTTTGTGCAAAAAAAATAATAATTTTTTTTCCCGCAACTTGTGTCAACATATAAAATATTCCATGGACTCGACATGCCTCTCAGTATATAGCTTGGGGTGTCTACTTTCCAAAATGGGGTCATTTGGGGGGGTTTTGAACTGTTCTGGTATTTTATACACAACATTAGGAAGCTTACATCCACTCTTCTAACCACTTGAAGACAAAGCCCTTTTTGACACTTTTTGTTTACAAGAAAACATTTTTTTTTTTGCAAGAAAATTATGTTGAACCCCCAAACATTATATATATTTTTAAAGCAAAGGCCCTACAGATTAAAATGGTGGGTGTTTCATTTTTTTTTTCTACACAGTATTTGCGCAGTGATTTTTCAAACGCATTTTTTGGGGAAAAAATACACTAAAAAAGATGATCTTAGGCCGAGTACATAGATACCAAACACGACATGCTTTAAAATTTCGCACAAACGGGCATTGGCGACAAGCTACATACATTTTTAAAAGCCTTTAAAAGCCTTTTCAGGTTACCCCGTTAGATTTACAGAAAAGTTCTACTGCTAAAATTACTGCCCTCGATCTGACCTTCGCGGTGATACCTCACATGCATGGTGCAATTGCTGTTTACATATGACGCCAGACCGACGCTTGCGTTCGCCATTGGGCAAGAGCAGGGCAGGACAGGGGTGTTTTTTTATTTTTTTTTATTTTTTTTTATTATTAATTTTGCTTTTTTATTTTATTTTTAAATTGTTCCTTCCATATATTTTTTTTTTTATCATTTTTATTGTTATCTCAGGGAATGTAAATATCCCCTATGATAGCAATAGGTAGTGACAGGTACTCTTTTTTTGAAAAAACTAGGGTCTTCCAGACCCTAGATCTTTCCTCTGCCCTCAAAGCATCTGACCACACCAAGATCGGTGTGATAAAATGCTTTCCCAATTTCCCAATGGCGCTTTTTATATCCGGGGGGGGGCATTCCCTCCCACTGCTTGTAAAAGCAGTCCAGAGGCTAATTAGCCACTAGGATTGCTTTTACATGAAAGCCGGCCGCTGGCTGAAAAGAATGATACCAAGATGATACCTAAACCCGCAGGCATCAATCTGGTATAAACATTCAAAGTCCAGCAACATACCAGTACGTTGCTGGCCCTTGTTGGACATGTATTGTAATCTTTTTCTTTCATGCAGCCTGTTGGCTGAACGAAAAAAGAGATTGATCGGTGGGTATGCCCACCATTAGAATACCGCCCTTCATCCACCCACTTCTAATGATGGGCATACATGCATCATTTATATATGCCGAAGCATGGGGGCATCCTCCCGCAAAAGTTATACCGCACACACATGGTCGGACTTTTCCACGGGCAAGCCTCCGTCGGAATTTCGACCGTATGTACGCGGCATTAGGAGCAAAATTGCTCCTCCGCCCCTGCTGCCCCAATGCTTCGGCATATATGCTTTTTTTTTAACTGTGGTGGTGAAATCACCTCCTACAGCACTGGAGTCGCAGGGATCAGGCCTGTCTCTGCGAACGCTGCAGTTATGTGTGTTGTGTTTTGTAAGTGACAGTGATCGATCGATACTGCACTTGGGTGGCCTGGGCTGGACGGAGGGGCAAAACGCAGGTGCTAGCAGGTATCTGGGCTGATCCCGCTAACACTGCGTTTTTGGGAACCCTAAACTGTTGGGGACGCTAGTATAGATCTGATCAGATCAGATATTGATCTGTTCAGATACTATACCACTAAGGAAGGTGTATGCTTCATGCGTGGGTGTTAGTGCTACTGGCACTAACCTGACGCTGCCTGGGGTGTGACGCAGACCCTCTCTGACGCTAAAACCTAATTGATATCACCTGCCGGGCGATCAGGGGGTTAAACCTTTATTGGGTTATATACACGGCGGGTGCCCTGACACTATAAAAAGCAAACTAACTAACCAGCGTCACCCGTAACACTTATATGGTGATCACTGGTGAAAGGGTTAACTAGGGGCAATCAGGGGGTTAAAACCTTTATTAGATAATATATGGGGGTACCTGACGCTATAAAAACCTGCGGCGAACCTAAAAAAAATTACTGGCTACCGAACGGCATCACCGACACTAAGACAGCGATCAGAAAAACGATTGTTTAGCGACAGTGGTGATAGGGGGTGAAAGGGTTACCTGGGGGGCGATCAGGGGGTTAAACCTTTATTAGATAATATATTGGGGTACCTGACGCTATAAAAACCTGCGGCGAACCTAAAAAAAAATGACTGGCTACCGATCTGCATCACCGACACTAAGACAGCGATCAGAAAAATGATCGCTTGGCGACAGTGGTGCTAGGGGGTGAAAGGGTTATCTGGGGGGTGATCAGGGGGTTAAACCTTTATTAGGGGGGGGGGTTAGGGGGCTACACTGGACCTAAAACTAACTTTAGTGACACTCTTACAGTCACAAATGTCACTGATTGCAGTGATCAGTAAATAAATGGTCACTGCAATCAGTGACACTGTGACTGGGGGCTGGGGGGTGATCTGGGGGTGTCTGGGGGGGCGATTTGTGTGCCTATGTGTCCTGGTGTCAGTGTGCTGTTTGTGCACTGACCTGTGTGTCTTCTCTTGTACGGCGCTCCGGTATATGTGAGCGCCGCATGAGAGATGACATCACTTCCTCCTGCTTCCTCTGCCTGTGTTTACATTACACGGACAGAGGAAGCATTTTCATTCGCCGGGACCGATCGCGAGGGGGTGGCCGGAATCAAACGGCCGTCCCCTCATCTCGGATCGCTCCCCAACGAATACCGACCGCTCACTGTATAGGAGGGGGGTCCAATCGGACCCCCCAACTGTACAAAGGCAATCACGTACACTGTACGTGATTGTGCCTGTCGGTGCCATTCTGCCGACGTATATATACAGTGAGCGGTCGTTAAGCGGTTAAACTGAAATTTTACCTTGATGTGTCCCTAACCTTTCCACTTTCTTTGAAGTGGTACTGATTCCGTGATAGCTGTGTACTTACTGCATCACATTTTTCCATTAAGCGTTATTGATTTGTCTGCAAAATGACAGATGTGGACAGAGCCAGCCAAAATCCAGCAGTCCTGGCATTTTTTTCAGTGTCGGATTAAGAGTTTTAGGGCTGTGAGCTAAATTTATAAAGACAGTCTTGGCAATTATACTGGCATTTATAGTTTCACATTCACCTTGTTTACCCAGTATAACATTTTCAGTGTATTTACTCAAGACTTTTAATAAATAACCCTTGCGGACATTGACAGTTTTTGGTTGCTCATAAGAGTTTGCTGTCATCAAGCAATGTTTTACATTTTAAAAGATTTATTCTGTAGCAAAGTCTTTAACCTCTTCCAGCCTAATGAGGACCTTCAAGGCCAAAGACAGCTGACATCCTTCAATATGTAGTGGGTTGTGAGGCATAGTGGGTGCAAAGATGGTGAAAGTCATTGGGCGCCAGGCACTTCTTGGATGCCATAGAGGTTTTATTTCTTTTAACCAGGCCTTTTTTTCAGCGGGAACGCAGTTCCGGAACCATTAGCACTGGATATATGTAATGGCAAGAGGTGCTGGGATATACTGGAGGATCTATTGATACTAGCTGCTGGAAGGGGTCTATAGTTGGGAGGGTCGGTTTTTGCTGGTGGGGGATCTATTGTTAAGGTAGGTGTCTATTGCTGCTTGGGGGGGATCTACTGTTGAGGGAAGGGTCTATTTTTGCTGTGATGGATCTACTGTTGATGGAGGGGTCTATTGTTGCTGGCTGCTGAAGGGTCTATTGATGTTGGCTGCTAGGAGATCTCTTTTTGCTGGAGGGGGTCTATTGTTGCTGAAGTGGGTCTATTGTTTTAGTGGGGGCATCTATTGTTGATGTTGGGGTCTGTGATTGCTGGAGATATCTATTTTACTGCTTTTCTTGTTATAATTAACACATTCCATACAAATTACTTGGCACCAAAAAAAAAAAAAGAGATACTTGGTTCTGTATTTTCTAAAAGGGGTGGACTGGGAGGTGGCTAGGGGTGGTACCAAGGGATGTGCTCAAAGGTGGGTAGGGGCAGAGAAAAGGGGTGACTCGGAAGGGGGGAGTACTTGCCCCTATTCTCTGAGAAAAAAGCCCTGCTTTTAACAGTCCTTTTTATATTTTGAAGGGAAAGGGGGTTAGGGCCAGGACACCCTTGAGTGGTTGCAATTTCAATTGGCAGACACGAGACTTCAATAGGAGGACAGCTGTACAGGGAAAGGCCCCAGCAAGGCGCCACTTCTGCATGTGCAGGATTGCTTTCTCCTATGGCAATAGTACTTAACAGTTCGTAACACAAAGTTCAACAGTTCTCTCAGCTTCACTACAACGTCTGCTTGTAGTTCTCCAGCCCTTTGAGCTCCTAGTCTCTCACTGGACTCTCTGATTCACTGAATCTGAATCCCGCGAGCTCCTCAGGGCTTTTGCAGTGGTATTTTACTCAAGCGTCACCCACGCTTCCCTGCTGGGTCCCTAGCTTGGCACTCCAGATACTTTTCAAGCTTCACCCCTGCTAACCAGCTCGGTCCCTGGCTTGACACACAAGGCTGCTCTGCAAGAGTCACCTCCGCTGGTTGGGTCTCTGACTTGATCATAGCCTGAAGTTTCCAGATTCTCCACCATGCCCGTTCGGTGAAAATACTGCTCCGGTACTTGCTTCAGTTACTCACTGTGGTCCCTGGTAAACGGGGTTGGTCCCTTAGTGGCAACAGCTCCTCTTCTACCTCCGACAACATCAGGTTCTCCGGCCGGCAGAACCGTCACCTTTTGTTGGACTGCAAGCTGCAGTCTCAACCCTGCGCTGCCCTCTTACTTTTGGATAGGCCCTCACACAGCCTGGCAGCCAGATGCCCCTGGATAGACCCAATCTCCAGCCTAGTAGCCTGGGGCGTACGACATACGTCCACCCAGACACCTGTCCAGGTGGCACAGAACATAGATCACCTGACCTCACCTGAATATATAGGTTCTCCCAGCAGGCCAAGGGATTCAAGAAAACCCCTGCCCATTGGCTGAGATACCCCATATACCCATAACTAGGGATGAGCCGAACACCCCTCGTTCGGTTCGCACCAGAACCTGCGAATAGACCTAAAGTTTGCGCGAACTTTAGAACCCTATTAAATACAATGGACTCGAACGTTCGAAATCTAAAGTGCTAATTATAAAGGCTAATATGCAAATTATTGTCCTAAAAAGTGTTTGGGGACCCGGGTCCTGCCCCAGGGGACATGTATCAATGCAAAAAAAAGTTTTAAAAACTGCAGTTTTTTGGGAGCAGTGATTTTAATAATGCATAAAGTGAAACAATAAAAAGTGAAATATTCCTTTAAATGGGGCATCCAGATAGGGGTGTAATTAGGGTGTGTTTAGGCCCTCCCTTCAATTTCATCATTTTTAACTGATATCCCTTTGTTGCCTGTCTAAATATTCATACCGTGTTTGAACATTCTGATTCATGTATTAAATTAATGCATGTATATTTTCCATCCTTCCCATACATATTATTTGTTTCTCCTTGTCTGATAGGGACTGATTCAACAGAATTATCTGTATCCTTTGCTACAATCTTAAGGATAACAAGTTATGCTATATAAGCCTACCTGGATTTAGTAAAACTCTTAAGAATATATTCTGGTAAGAATCTCTGAGAGGAAAATCAATCAAAGTCATATGCCACGTACACACGATCGTGATTCACGACAGGAAAAACGAGGGAACGGCTTGTTCCCCCACACACAGCCGTTTTTCCCATCATTTTTTCTCTTGACGAGAAAAACGACCGTGTGTGGGCTCCGCGGCAGTGTTTCCCTATGGGAAAACTGCCGCAGAAAAAAATGACAGGAATCGCGACGAGAAAAATTAGAGCATGTTCTAATTTTTCTCGTCGTGATTAATGCCGTTTTTCCCGTCGGGACAAATGGCAAAAAGCCCACAGACGATCGTTTTTCTCGTCCAAAGGAAAAAATTTAATTTTTCCCGACGGGAAAAATGATCGTGTGTACGCGGCAATAGTCTTTCTCTAGCTTGTTTTTTTTCCCATCTTTATGGGTGTAATTAGTGTTATAGCCACAAGATGGCGTTTTATAGACTAAAGGCAGCCAATCTATGATTGGTCAATTGACCCTATTTAAACATAGTATTTGTCTGGCTTCCTTTCATCCTGTTGAAGGGACCGGTCCAGGTCACGAAACATGTAGATGTGTGTCGTAACAGGTATTTAAAAAGGACATTGCTGCTGTGCTTGGAAAGCTCGTGGACTACATCATTATGGATCAAATGGATGACCAGCAGATATAATTTTTTAACAGCGTTAAACGGCAATATACTTTCATTTATGTGCAAGTGCCTTTCTGGGAGTTTTTGTGTTATATGAAAAACTGTTTATGTCAAGTTTCCTTGGGTATTAGTGAACTATTCTTGCTTCTAACTTCTGTCTATCAGCATGGAAGCTTTGTAATGCTACTGTGAAGCTATCTGTACTGGGTCACAACTATTAATTTGCTGGACTGCCTCTATGATCCTCTCTATACAGATCTGTATGCTTTTACACATGCTTGAAATTGCTGCTATCACTTGCTATTCTTCCATCAACCGAATTCCCAGATCACATTTGTTTTCCCTGTTGGATTACAACACATATGAACTTCCATCTTTCCACACCATTTAGTGGGATGTACTCTTCAGTAGGGATGGGCCCGGTGCTCGATTCGAACCCATGTTCGAATCGAGCATCGGGCGTTCGCTCGCTCGTCGAGCCCAGAACTATTTGGGCCGTTCGCATCACATTCGTGTGATGCGAGCGGCCCCGCAATGCATTGCGGCCGGCGCGGCCGGCGCAGTGCATTGCTGGCTGATGATTGGCCAAGCATGCACTGTGACCCCGCATGCTTGGCCAATCACAGCGCCCGAAACTCGGAGAGCAATAATTGGCTACAGGCAGGACGGCTGTAGCCAATTACAGCTCAGGGGCTTTAGTACACGCCCCACCATTTAAAAGGCCGCCACGCCATCGGCCCCGGTCACATGAGTTCCGGCTTTAGGAGAGATTAGTCTGCTGATTCTGTCTTTGCTTGATACTGAAAGATTTGCTCTTCTTTGCTAAACCATTGGCTATTTCTTTGCTAAACCATTGCTACCTAAGTCATTGATCGTTCATTGCTGCTGATTGCACAGTTAGTGTGTTATTAGCTGCTGCTGGGGATTAGTCTGGTGCGTGCTTACTGTTAGTACAGTATTGCAGTAGTACCAACCGCAGTGCTGTTAGCACAGCATTGCACCCCAACAGCACCCATAGGACTTCTAGTGTGTTAGTGACAGCAAACAGAGCTCCTATATTTTCTTCTCAGCAGCACCCATAGGACTTCTAGTGTGTTAGTGGCAGCAAACAGAGCTCCTATATTTTCTTCTCAGCAGCACCCATAGGACTTCTAGTGTGTTAGTGGCATCACACAGAGTTCCTATATTTTCTTCTCAGCAGCACCCATAGGACTTCTAGTGTGTTAGTGGCATCACACAGAGCTCCTATATTTTCTTCTCAGCAGCACCCATAGGACTTCTAGTGTGTTAGTGGCAGCAAACAGAGCTCCTATATTTTCTTCTCAGCAGCACCCATAGGACTTCTAGTGTGTTAGTGGCAGCAAACAGAGCTCCTATATTTTCTTCTCAGCAGCACCCATAGGACTTCTAGTGTGTTAGTGGCAGCAAACAGAGCTCCTATATTTTCTTCTCAGCAGCACCCATAGGACTTCTAGTGTGTTAGTGGCAGCAAACAGAGCTCCTATATTTTCTTCTCAGCAGCACCCATAGGACTTCTAGTGTGTTAGTGGCAGCAAACAGAGCTCCTATATTTTCTTCTCAGCAGCACCCATAGGACTTCTAGTGTGTTAGTGGCAGCAAACAGAGTTCCTATATTTTCATCTCAGCAGCACCCATAGGACTTCTAGTGTGTTAGTGGCAGCAAACAGAGCTCCTATATTTTCTTCTCAGCAGCACCCATAGGACTTCTAGTGTGTTAGTGGCAGCAAACAGAGCTCCTATATTTTCTTCTCAGCAGCACCCATAGGACTTCTAGTGTGTTAGTGGCAGCAAACAGAGCTCCTATATTTTCTTCTCAGCAGCACCCATAGGACTTCTAGTGTGTTAGTGGCATCACACAGAGCTCCTATATTTTCTTCTCAGCAGCACCCATAGGACTTCTAGTGTGTTAGTGGCATCACACAGAGCTCCTATATTTTCTTCTCAGCAGCACCCATAGGACTTCTAATGTGTTAGTGGCAGCAAACAGAGCTCCTATATTTTCTTCTCAGCAGCACCCATAGGACTTCTAATGTGTTAGTGGCAGCAAACAGAGCTCCTATATTTTCTTCTCAGCAGCACCCATAGGACTTCTAGTGTGTTAGTGGCAGCAAACAGAGCTCCTATATTTTCTTCTCAGCAGCACCCATAGGACTTCTAGTGTGTTAGTGGCAGCAAACAGAGCTCCTATATTTTCTTCTCAGCAGCACCCATAGGACTTCTAGTGTGTTAGTGGCAGCAAACAGAGCTCCTATATTTTCTTCTCAGCAGCACCCATAGGACTTCTAGTGTGTTAGTGGCAGCAAACAGAGCTCCTATATTTTCTTCTCAGCAGCACCCATAGGACTTCTAGTGTGTTAGTGGCATCACACAGAGCTCCTATATTTTCTTCTCAGCAGCACCCATAGGACTTCTAGTGTGTTAGTGGCAGCAAACAGAGCTCCTATATTTTCTTCTCAGCAGCACCCATAGGACTTCTAATGTGTTAGTGGCATCACACAGAGTTCCTATATTTTCATCTCAGCAGCACCCATAGGACTTCTAGTGTGTTAGTGGCATCACACAGAGCTCCTATATTTTCTTCTCAGCAGCACCCATAGGACTTCTAGTGTGTTAGTGGCAGCAAACAGAGCTCCTATATTTTCTTCTCAGCAGCACCCATAGGAATTCTAGTGTGTTAGTGGCAGCAAACAGAGCTCCTATATTTTCTTCTCAGCAGCACCCATAGGACTTCTAGTGTGTTAGTGGCATCACACAGAGCTCCTATATTTTCTTCTCAGCAGCACCCATAGGACTTCTAGTGTGTTAGTGGCAGCAAACAGAGCTCCTATATTTTCTTCTCAGCAGCACCCATAGGACTTCTAGTGTGTTAGTGGCAGCAAACAGAGCTCCTATATTTTCTTCTCAGCAGCACCCATAGGACTTCTAGTGTGTTAGTGGCAGCAAACAGAGCTCCTATATTTTCTTCTCAGCAGCACCCATAGGACTTCTAGTGTGTTAGTGGCAGCAAACAGAGCTCCTATATTTTCTTCTCAGCAGCACCCATAGGACTTCTAGTGTGTTAGTGGCAGCAAACAGAGCTCCTATATTTTCTTCTCAGCAGCACCCATAGGACTTCTAGTGTGTTAGTGGCATCACACAGAGCTCCTATATTTTCTTCTCAGCAGCACCCATAGGACTTCTAGTGTGTTAGTGGCAGCAAACAGAGCTCCTATATTTTCTTCTCAGCAGCACCCATAGGACTTCTAGTGTGTTAGTGGCATCACACAGAGCTCCTATATTTTCTTCTCAGCAGCACCCATAGGACTTCTAGTGTGTTAGTGGCAGCAAACAGAGCTCCTATATTTTCTTCTCAGCAGCACCCATAGGACTTCTAGTGTGTTAGTGGCAGCAAACAGAGCTCCTATATTTTCTTCTCAGCAGCACCCATAGGACTTCTAGTGTGTTAGTGGCAGCAAACAGAGCTCCTATATTTTCTTCTCAGCAGCACCCATAGGACTTCTAGTGTGTTAGTGGCAGCAAACAGAGCTCCTATATTTTCTTCTCAGCAGCACCCATAGGACTTCTAGTGTGTTAGTGGCAGCAAACAGAGCTCCTATATTTTCTTCTCAGCAGCACCCATAGGACTTCTAGTGTGTTAGTGGCAACACACAGAGCTCCTATATTTTCTTCTCAGCAGCACCCATAGGACTTCTAGTGTGTTAGTGGCAGCAAACAGAGCTCCTATATTTTCTTCTCAGCAGCACCCATAGGACTTCTAGTGTGTTAGTGGCAGCAAACAGAGCTCCTATATTTTCTTCTCAGCAGCACCCATAGGACTTCTAGTGTGTTAGTGGCAGCAAACAGAGCTCCTATATTTTCTTCTCAGCAGCACCCATAGGACTTCTAGTGTGTTAGTGGCAGCAAACAGAGCTCCTATATTTTCTTCTCAGCAGCACCCATAGGACTTCTAGTGTGTTAGTGGCAGCAAACAGAGCTCCTATATTTTCTTGTCAGCAGCACACATAGTACCTATAGTGTGTTAGTGTCAGCACCCATAGGACCTACAGTGTGTTGTGAGCACACATAGGAGTTCTATTTTTTATACTATATACACTACCGACTACAATGGCTGGAAGACCGCCAAGGAGAGGCAGAGCGTGCCGAGGCAAGAACACAGGGCAGGCAGGCTCTGTTTCTAGAGACAACAGTGCTGGCCGTGGACGTGGTCGTGCATCGTCATCAGCACGTGGCCATGGGACACGCTTGTCTTTGTTTTCGGCAGCTGGACATGTGGAGCCGCATCATGCCGAAGGCTTGGTAGAATGGATGACCAAGCCCTCCTCATCCTCCTCATCCTCTCTCACCCAGGCTCAGGGTACTGGCAGAGCAGCTGCCAACGCGTACTCAATGGCATCATCAGCCACCCCTTCCCTAGACCCACCATGTCCTCCTGAGGAGTCCCCCGAACTGTTTGAGCACAGTGTTGGGTACATGCTCCAGGAGGATGCCCAACGATTCGAAGGCTCGGATGATGATACCCAGCTTGAGGAAGTCAGTAGTGTGCGCGCAGAGAGAGGGGATGCTGAAGGACAGCAATCTGGCAGTAGTGTTCCACCAGCTGCAGCTTACTGCCAGGTTTGCTCTAGTGGTGAAGAGGGAGGGGATGATGAGGTCACTGACTCCACGTGGGTGCCTGAAGGGAGAGAGGAGGAGGAGGAGGAGGATGCAGCGTCACATGTCCAACGAGGCAGGATGCCCCCTGGAGGCCAGCTAGAGGCCAGCACAGCAACTGTACCACACCGCAGAGCTCCGCCTGTGCAGGGCGCTGCCTCTGCACGTTATCACAAAAGTTCTTTGGTGTGGGCCTTTTTTGAGACGAGTGCATCAGATCGCACCACTGCTATTTGCAATATTTGTCTCAAGCGTATCTCGCGTGGCCAAAACATCAGCCGCTTGGGCACCACAAGCATGAGCAGACATATGTCGACCTGCCATGCAGCTCGTTGGCAAGCACACATAAAAGACCCACACCAAAGAACAAAGCGGACCTCTCCTTGCTCCTCATCAGCTGGGATCTCCATCCCCACTATATCTTCAGTCCTCTCTGAAAGCTGCTCTGAGAGGACTGAAGGTGTAGAATTAGGTGTGTCACAACCAAGTACTTGCAGTACACCGACGTCCGATTGTAGCAGGCAAATTTCCCTGCCCCAGCTGCTGGACCGTCGAAAGAAGTATACTCCCAGCCATCCACATGCCCAGCGGTTGAATGCTAGCTTGGCTAAATTGCTAGCACTTCAACTGCTGCCTTTTCAGTTGATAGACTCGGCCCCCTTCCGTGAGTTTGTTCAATGTGCGGTTCCTCAGTGGCAGGTTCCCAAACGCCACTTTTTCTCACGGAAGGCGATTCCGTCTCTCTACTGGCATGTGGAAGGCAATGTCCATGCCTCGCTGGACAGGGCGGTCAGCGGTAAGGTGCATATTACCGCTGACTCATGGTCCAGCAGGCATGGACAGGGACGTTATCTTTCTTTCACGGCCCATTGGGTCACTCTATTGGTAGCTGGGAGGGATGCAGGACAAGGTGCAGTAGTGTTGGAGGTTGTTCCGCCACCACGCCTCCAAAATGCTACTACTGGTTGTGACACACCTCTCTCCTCCACCCCCTCCTCTTCTTCTTCCTCCATGTCCTCTTCGAGTGCTCTGTCCTCGGAACCAGCGGTGCTCCATAGGCGTACAAGGGGCTACGCGAGTACGCAGGCAAAAAGATGCCATGCCGTGCTTGCGCTGGTGTGTTTGGGGGACAGGAGCCACACTGGGCCAGAGGTTCTGGCAGCTCTGCAGGGTCAGGCCGAGAGGTGGTTGACGCCACGCCAGCTTAAGCCAGGAATGGTCGTTTCTGATAATGGCACCAACCTCCTCTCCGCCCTGCGACAGGGGCAGCTCACCCATGTGCCCTGTATGGCTCACGTCCTCAACCTGGTGGTGCAGCGGTTCTTGGGCAGGTTCCCAGGCTTACAGGATGTCCTGAGGCAGGCCAGGAAAGTCTGTGTGCATTTCCGCCGATCTTATAATGCCAGTGCTCGGCTGACTGAGCTGCAAAAGGAGCTGAACCTGCCCAAGAACCGCCTAATATGTGACATGCCCACCAGGTGGAACTCAACGTTGGCCATGCTGCAGCGACTGCACACGCAGCAGAGGGCCATCAATGAGTACCTTTGCGACTACGGCACCAGGACAGGGTCAGGGGAGCTTGGCTTTTTTTCCCCACGCCAGTGGAGCATGATCAGGGATGCATGCACTGTCCTCTCACCATTTGAGGAGGCCACGAGGATGGTGAGCAGTGACAGTGCATGCATCAGTGACACTGTACCTCTTGTCCACCTGTTGGAGCATACGCTGCGTGGGATAATGGACAGGGCACTTGAGGCAGAACAGAGGCAGGAAGAGGAGGACTTCCTTGTCTCTCAAGGCCCCCTTTATCCAGACAATGTTCCTTCTGTCCCACCCATCACACAGGAAGAGGAGGAGGAGGAGGAGGAGGAGGAGGAGGATTGTGTGAGCATGGAGGTGGAGCCTGGCACTCAGCATCAGCAGCAGCAGTCTTTTAGGGATGATGTACAGTCCCAACAAACCAGTGGACTTGTACGTGGCTGGGAGGAGGTGGCTGGCGATCATGTCATCCTCAGTGACCCAGAAGACTCCGGACCGAATGCCTCAGCTAACCTACGCTGCATGGCCTCCCTGATCCTGCAAAGCCTGCGGAAGGATCCTCGTGTTCTTCGGATCAAGGAGAGTGACCATTACTGGCTGGCCACTCTCCTTGATCCACGGTACAAGGGTAAGGTTGCGGACCTTATCTTGCCGTCGCAGAGGGAGCAGAGGATGAGACATCTCAGGGAGGCCTTGCAGAAAGGTCTGTGCAACGCGTTCCCAGAAACTGGGAGGTTACAAACTCCTGGTCCTGGACGACAAGTTGCTGAGGCTTCGGTCAGTAGCAGAAGGAGCGGTGGGGAAGGTGGACGTCTGACCGATGCGTTCAGACAATTTTTTAGTCCGCAGCCCCAAGGTATGATCGGTTCCAGCAACCATCGCCAGCGTCTGATATACATGGTGCAGGAATACCTAGGGGCAAGGTCAGACTTGGACACCTTTCCCACCGAAAATCCTCTGGCTTACTGGGTCCTGAGGATGGATCACTGGCCAGAGCTTGCACAGTATGCAATTGAGCTACTGGCCTGTCCTGCATCCAGCGTTCTTTCCGAACGCACATTCAGTGCTGCTGGAGGATTTGTCACCGATCATAGGGTGCGCCTGTCCACCGACTCGGTTGATCGACTGACCTTCATAAAAATGAATCAGTCTTGGATCACCACCAGCTACCAGACACCTGAAGCGGATATAACGGAATAATTTATAATGTCACATCCCTTCAAGACTGCCTATGCTGATGCTGAGTGACTGTCCTGTTATGTTCACTGACTATCCTCTTCCTCCTCCTCAATGATCCATGCCACCACACCAGTGCCTAAGGCACAATTTTTCAGCCCCTGTATAACAGGGGCGTGTAATTACAATTTTTTAAAAAGATGCTTCGCAACAGGTGTGACTGCTGTGCTCAGAGTACAGTATCTGTGAGGGGTTGCAGTGTTGTGGCACCAGCACCAGTGCCTAAGGCACAATTTTTCAGCCCCTGTTGGGGCGTGTAATTACAATTTTTAGGCAATGCTTTGCAACAGGTCTCATTGCTGTGCTCAGAGTACAGTATCTGTGAGGGGTTGCAGTGTTGTGGCACCAGCACCAGTGCCTAAGGCACAATTTTTCAGCCCCTGTATAACAGGGGCGTGTAATTAATTTTTTTTAAAAAGATGCTTCGCAACAGGTGTGACTGCTGTGCTCAGAGTACAGTATCTGTGAGGGGTTGCAGTGTTGTGGCACCAGCACCAGTGCCTAAGGCACAATTTTTCAGCCCCTGTTGGGGCGTGTAATTACAATTTTTAGGCAATGCTTTGCAACAGGTCTCATTGCTGTGCTCAGAGTACAGTATCTGTGAGGGGTTGCAGTGTTGTGGCACCAGCACCAGTGCCTAAGGCACAATTTTTCAGCCCCTGTATAACAGGGGCGTGTAATTACAATTTTTTTAAAAGATGCTTCGCAACAGGTGTGACTGCTGTGCTCCAAGTACAGTATCTGTGAGGGGTTGCAGTGTTGTGGCACCAGCACCAATGCCTAAGGCACAATTTTTCAGCCCCTGTTTAACAGGGGCGTGTAATTACAAATCTTGATCTAATAGTTCACAGCAGGGCCCATTCCTGCGCCCACCAAGAGTAACTATGAGGGCCTACAGTCTTGTGGCAACACCGTCCACCACCACCACCACCACCAAAGGCCCAATTTTTCTGCCCTGTTCAACAGGTGCATGCAATTACAAATCTTGATCTAATAACTCACAGCAGGGCCCATTCCTGCTCCCACCAAGAGTAACTGTGAGGGCTTACAGTCTTGTGGCAACACCGTCCACCACCACCACCACCACCACCAAAGGCCCAATTTTTCTGCCCGGTTCAACAGGTGCATGCAAGTACAAATCTTGATCTATTAACTCACAGCAGGGCCCATTCCTGTGCCCACCAGTCTTGTGGCTACACCAACATCTAATTGGGCAAATTTCTGCAGAGTATATACGGCAGGCCCCTACTTTCAAACATCCAACTTACAAACGACTCCTACTTGCAAACGGCAAGAGAAAACAGGAAGTGAGAGGAAATCTACCCCTAGGAAGGAAAATTCTATCCTGTTAGATTTAATTTGGGAAAAAGGTATCTCCTCTCTACTGATGCTTTATCACCAATCCTTGTTTCAATTAAAACCCCACTTTTCCAAAAACATTTGTCATTGGGACGGAAAGTGAGGTGACATGTTCTGAACAGATGTGCAAAGACAGCAAATGTTACAGGGGTGATAACCCCTCCCTATGTTCTCCAAAAAGCTTAAAAATTGATTTTTTTGGGATGTAGCTACACTTCATAATGTACCTGTTCAGATTCTACTTAAGAACAAACCTACAGTCCATGTCTTGTTTGCACCACCTATATACTGCTGTTCAGAGTATATAGGGTTGTAGGTATAGGGTTTTATTTTGGGTGCGGGGTCCCCCTTAGTATCCATACAAGACCCAAAGGGGCTGGGGTGGGGGGGGGGGGGGTGATGGGGTAGCCATGCCATTTTTCTCAAGGATTTTCAGCCATATGGCGGCCAGGACAAGACATGACATTAAAGCCGCAAGTGGTTTTAAATGGCTTCTTTTTTTCCTTTACAAATGTCATTTTGTGCAAGGACAGTTCTAAACACGGGAAACACATGCCACTTCACAGGCATACTTTAGACACCCCCCAGGCATATTTAAAGGAAAATTTCACTTTTTTTTTTTCACTTTATGCATCATTAAAATGACTGCTCCCGAAAAAACTTTAGTTTTTAAAATTTCTTTTTGCATTGATATATGTCCCCTGGGGCAGGACCCGGGTCCCCAAACCTGTTTTATAACATTAACATGCATATTGGCCGTTGTAATTAGCAATTTTGATTTCGAACGTTCGCGTCCATTATAACGAATAGGGTTCGAAAATTCGCGCGAACTTTCGGTCCGTTCGAAGGTTCTGGTGCGAACCGAACCCGGGGGTGTTCGGCTCATCCCTACTCTTCAGTTTATATCAGCTAATCACTGTGAATTCCAGGTTCTACTAGCTATATTTCATAAGATAGTCACAGTAGCATGTCCTTTAACCACTTGACCACTGGGCACTTAAACCCCCTTAATAACCAGACCAATTTTCAGCTTTTGGTGCTCTCACATTTTGAATGACAATTACTCAGTCATACAACACTGTACCCATATGAATTTTTTGTCCTTTTTTTCACACAAATAGAGCTTTCTTTTGGTGGTATTTAATCACCGTTGGGTTTTTTATTTTTTGCGCTATAAGAGAAAAAAGCCTGAAAATTCTGTAAAAAAATGATTTTTTTTCCGTTTCTGTTATAAAATTTAGCAAATTACTATTTTTTCTTCATAAATTTTGGCCAAAATTTATACTGCTACATAACTTTGGTAAAAATAAGTACAAATTGGTGTATATTATTTGGTCTTTGTGAAAGTTATAGAGTCCACAAGCTATGGTGCCAATATCTGAAAATTGATCACACCTGAAGTACTGACGGCCTATCTAATTTCTTGAGACCCTAACATGCCAGAAAAGTACAAATACCCCCCAAATGACCCCTTTTTGGAAAGAAGACATTCCAAGGTATTTAGAAAGAGGCATGGTGAGTTTTTTGAAGTTGTCATTTTTTCCCACAATTCTTTGCAAAATCAAGATTTATTTTTTTCTCTTTTTTTTTTTTCACAAAATTGTCATATTAGCAGGTTATTTCTCACACACAGCATATGCATTCCACAAATTACACCCCAAAACACATTCTGCTATTACTCCCGAGTATGGCGATACCACATGTGTGAGACTTTTACACAGCGTGGCCACATACAGAGGCCCGACATGCAGGGAGCACCTTCAGGCGTTCTGGAGCACCCAGGCCAATTCTGACATTTCTCTCCTACATGTAAAAATCATCATTTGTTTGCTAGAAAATTACATAGAACCCCAAAACATTATATATGTTTTTTTAGCAAAGACCTTAGAGAATATAATGGTGGTCGTTGCAACTTTTTATCTCGCACGATATTTGCGCAGCAATTTTTTTAACGCGTTTTTTACGGAAAAAATATGTTTTGTGCTTAAAAAAAAAAAAAAGTAAAGTTAGCCCAATGTTTTTGCATGATGTGAAAGATGAAGTTACGCCGAGTAAATAGATACCTAACATGTCACCCTTCAAAATTGCACACGCTCGTGGAATGGCGCCAAACTTCGCTACTTAAAAATCCCCATAGGCGATGTTTTAAATATTTTTACTGGTTACATGTTTTGAGTTACAGAGGAGGTCTAGGGACAAAATTATTTCTCTCGCTCTAACGTTCGCGGCGATACCTCACATGTGTGGTTTGAACACCGTTTTCATATGTGGGCGGGACTTACGTATGCGTTCACTTCTGTATGCGAGCTCACGGGGACAGGGGCGCTTAAAAAAAATATATTTTTTTTTATTGTTCATTTTACTTTATTTATTTTAGTTTGACATGTTTTTCCACCCCAAAATTTTTTTTGATCACTTTTATACCTATTACAAGGAACGTAAACATCCCTTGTAATAGGAATATGGCATGACAGGTCCTCTTTACAGTGAGATATGGGGGGGGGGGGTGTCAATAAGACCCCACATCTCACCTCTAGGCTGGGAAGCCTGAAAAAAAAACAAAAAAAAAAAAACAATCCTGGCTTCGATCATAGCGGTGAGTCGGTAGAAGCACCGGAGGGTGACGGGGGGGGGGACATCCCCTCTCGCCTCCCGTAAGAATGATCAAGCGGCGGAACCGCCGCTATGATTGTTGTTATGGTGTAGGGAATCGCCGGCTGAAAAAGCTAATATCTGAATGATGCCTGTAGCTGCACTCATCATTCAGATATCCCCGCACAAAGTCAAGGACGTCATATGACGGCCGGCGGGCGGGAAGTGGTTATTGCGGAGTATTGCCGGGCATTGCTGGGCATTGCGGAGTATTGCTGGGCATTGCATAGTATTGCAGGGCATTGCAGAGTATGGCAGGGTATTGCACGGGGTATTGCACAGGGGGTATTGCGCAGAGTATTGCAGAGTATTGCGCAGGGTGTATTGTGCAGGGTATTGCAGAGTATTGTGCAGGGTATTGCAGAGTATTGTGCAGGGTATTGCAGAGTATTGTGCAGGGTATTGCGCAGGGTATTGCAGAGTATTTTGTAGAGTATTGCGCAGGGTATTGCAGAGTATTGCGCAGGGTATTGCAGAGTATTGCGCAGGGTATTGCAGAGTATTGCGCAGGGTATTGCAGGGTATTGCAGAGTATTGCACCAGGGTATTGCAGAGTATTGCACCAGGGTATTGCAGAGTATTTTGCAGAGTATTGCGCAGGGTATTGCAGAGTATTGCACCAGGGTATTGCAGAGTATTTTGCAGAGTATTGCGCAGAGTATTTTGCAGAGTATTGCGCAGGGATGGCTGAGCAGGGATAGATGGATTGCTGGATCTGTGACTGCAATTGTCACAGATCCAGCCCACAGCTGACATGATCTGACATGGGGGAGGGAGCTGACATGATCCGCTCCCTCCCCTCTCCTCTCACACTGTACCGATCGGTACAGAGAGGGGAGGGAGGAACCGGCGTCATCAAATGACGCCGGTCTGTTTACAAGTGATTGCTCCGTCATTTGACGGAGCGATCACGTGGTAAACGGCCGCTATCAGCGGCGATTTACCGCGATTCGTGATGCGCCGGGTCCCCTGGACCCGGCGGTCACGGAGATTCCCGTGTGCGCGCCCCAGGAGGCGCGCGTGAGCACGATTCTGGGAGGACGTTATATAACGTCCTCCCAGAGTTAAGCAACCACCTTGTCGACGTTATTTGTTGGCAGGTGGTTAATACCTGTTTTTTTAATTATAACGTTATACTTTTTACTGTTATAAATTTGATTCAGATTACCTGGAGGCCTAATCTCCTGCCAGGAGTTTTTTTGAATTCTTTCACCATGTGTCATTTTTCCCAATAAAGTCTCTCTTTTTGCAATTAATACATCAGGTGTAGTCGATTCACTTCTTTGACCGTTCTTCCTCATTGAAGCACCCTCGTGCTCCAATTTCCCTGCCTTTTTCATAGTACTATTTTTTGGTCTAACGAAGCGGATCCCGTCCATAGGACGAATCACACTGTTGTTATGAATTTTAGCAGTTAAGGATTCAGTGAATTTTATTTACATTACGTCCACCCAGACACCTGTCCAGGTGGCACAGAACATAGATCACCTGACCTCACCTGAATATATAGGTTCTCCCAGCAGGCCAAGGGATTCAAGGAAACGCCTGCCCATTGGCTGAGATACCCCATATTGCCATAACTAGGGATGAGCCGAACACCCCCCGTTCGGTTCACACCAGAACCTGCGAATAGACCTAAAGTTCGCGTGAACTTTAGAACCCTATTAAATACAATGGACTCAAACGTTCGAAATCTAAAGTGCTAATTATAAAGGCTAATATGCAAATTATTGTCCTAAAAAGGGTTTGGTGACCCGGGTCCTGCTCCAGGGGACATGTATCAATGCAACAAAAAAGTTTTAAAAAATGCAGTTTTTTCGGGAGCAGTGATTTTAATAATGCATAAAGTGAAACAATAAAAAGTGAAATATTCCTTTAAATGGGGGGGTGTATAGTATGCCTGTAAAGAAGCGCTTGTTTCCCGTGCTTAGAACTGTCCCTGCACAAAATGTCATTTCTGAAGGAAAAAAAGCCATTTAAAACTCACTCACGGCTATAATGAATTGTCGGCTCCCGGCAATACAGAGAAAAGTCATTGATAAAAAAATAAATAAATGCGTGGGGGTCCCCCCAAATTCAATTACCAGGCCCTTCAGGTATGGATATTAAGGAGAACCCTGCATCAAATTTAAAAAAAAATGACGTAGGGTTCCCCCAAATATCCATACTAGACCCTTCAGGTCTGGTATGGATTTTAAGGGGAACTCCACCCCAAATTTAAAAAAAAAAATGTCGTGGAGTTCCCCCAAAAATCCATACCAGACCCTTTATCCGAGCACGCAACCTGGCAGGCCACAGGAAAAGAGGGGGGGACGAGAGCGCCCCCCCTCCTGAACCGTACCAGGCCACATGCCCTCAACATGGGGAGGATGTCCCCATGTTGATGGGGACAAGGGCCTCATCCCCACAACCCTTGCCCGGTGGTTGTGGGGTCTGCGGGCAGGAGGCTTATCGGAATCTGGAAGACCCCCAGATCCCAGCCCCCCCTATGTGAATTGGTAAGGGGTACATTGTACCCCTATCATTTCACGAAGAAAGTGTACAAAAATGTAAAAAAAACACACAGACACCTTGGAAAAGTCCTTTATTAAAAATAAAAAATAAAAAACACATTCCAGCGATGTAATCCAATGTCCCGCTGGCGATCCGATGTCCAGCGCTGCAGTCTCCACTCGAAACGTCATTGGCTGAGCGGACCTACACTGCGGAGGAAGTTCCCCATCAGGTCCGCTCAGCCAATGACGTAGGCGGGGTCTGAGGTACGAGGGGGCGGACCTAATGGGGAACTTCCTCTTCAGTGAAAAAAAATGAATAGACCCGCCCCTTCTCACGTTCCCCATCAGGAGCGGACCTGATGGGGAACGTGAGAAGGGGCGGGTCTATTCATTTTTTTACACTGAAGAGGAAGTTCCCCATCAGGTCCGCTTAGCCAATGATGTAGGCGGGGTCTGAGATACGAGGGCGCCCCTGCCCCCTCGTACCTCAGACCCCGCCTACGTCATTGGCTGAGCGGACCTGATGGGGAACTTCCTCCGCAGTCTAGGTCCGCTTAGCCAATGACGTTTCGAGTGGAGACTGCAGCGCTGGACATCGGATCGCCGCGGGACATTGGATTACATCGCTGGAATGTGTTTTTTATTTTTTATTTTTAATAAAGGACTTTTCCAAGGTGTCTGCGGTTTTTTTTACATTTTTTTTACACTTTCTTCGTGAAATGGTAGGGGTACAATGTACCCCTTACCAATTCACATAGGGGGGCAGGATCCTCATGCAGGTGAGTACATGCTGGCTGTGTTTCTTTATGTGGGGGGTTCTCCCTGTCTCCCCCCTGTTATGCTGCTCTCTGCACCCTGTACTGGTGCTGTGCTGTGTGGTGGTGCTTGGGGGGTCGCCCTGGCCTGGGGGGGGGGGGCGCTCATGGCTGTGGTGAACTCTGGGAAGTGTTTTTGTGTGGAGTGTGCAACTGTATTGCGTGCACCATTAGCGCCGTTTTTTGAATTTAAATAGTGCGCTCGGCGGCCATCTTGCCGCGGCTCAAATGCGCAATTATACAGGCGCCCGGCGGACATTTTCTTGTAGCCGCGGCGCTTTCACTTTCAATTTCGGCCTCTAGCGACGCTGCTGACAGCGCGAAATTCCTCAGTCTCCTCACAGATTCTTCACTCTCCTCAGGCTTCACTCGCGCTGCAGCGCGGCTCATACAGCGGAACCGAGCAGTCCCTAAGGGTGGTGAGTCCTCCGGGTATCCCCTCCTCAGCCTCAGCACAGCCAGTGGGTGGACTATATTATTCACTGTAATAGTGAATAAGGTCTCGGGGGGGGGGGCAATATGGAGTCTGGTTCACCTGCTTCTCCACACTTGTCAGAGGCAACTGGCAGTGCTCCTGCACCTGTGGTCCCTATGGACCAGTTGTCGGCAGTCCTGGAATCATTCCTGGGATTAAATCCCCATGGGGCTGCTACAAAAAGACAATCTAATTGTCAGGATGGAAGCGGTGTGCGAACGCACGGGAGCTGTAAAGCGCCCCCTCCCCACAGTAAAAGGGGAGTGCTCTGTCTCAGATATGGGCCTAGCTATTGCTGCTCAGGACCCTAGCTCTGAGGATTTTCATGTTTTTTAAACAGGATATTCCCTGTGAGGAAGACCCCAGTTCTGAAAAACTGACAGGGTGCTTGTAGGTGAACTCATTGATGTTGTGAGGAACACTCTCAAGCTGAATGTTGAGGCTGAGGAACCTCAGGTAGAAGCTGTCTCCTTTGATTCCTTTAAAGCCGTTTATTCAAAAAGGTTTTTCCATATGTGCCTTTTTTGATATATTCATTGACTAAGTCTGGGATAAGCCGCAGGACACTTTGACGGTCCCGTGGCGCCTAGCCATGAGGTACCCCTTTAAGGAGGACCTGGTTAAGAAGTGGGCCCTCCCCCCAGTGGTCGACCCCCCGGTCGCCTGTTTGAATAAGGCTACCACGCTCCCAATGGAAGGGAGTCCTGCATTTAAGGATCCCACTGACAGGAAGTCAGAAGTGGTGAGTGGAACTATGTTTACCTTATTGGGGTCTGCCTTACGCCCTATAGGGGCGGCGACACTTGTGTCTCAAGACACTCACAGGATGGGCAAAGATTTTGCACCAGACGGTTCAGAAGCATAATCTCCCTCCTGAGACCATTGCCCTGGCTCACCAACTGGCGCAGGGTTTAGTCTCTGTGTGCGATGCCACTTTGGATGCGGCCCCTTTAATTTCTGGGGCCTCTATCTGCTGTGGTGCTGCATCGACTTATCTGGCTGAAATGCTGGTCGGCCGACCTAGCTTCAAAATAGCTCCTGGCTGACTTGCCCTTTAAGGGCGGTAGACTGTTTGGGGCCGCCCTGGATGCCATTATTATGGATATCACTAGGGGTAAGAGCAACTTCCTTCCTCAGTCTGTTACGGAAAGAGAAGCCCCACCGTAGGCCGGGCCCTTCCTTTCCGGCAAAGAAGAATGAGTTTTTTTCTCGTCAGTCAGAATCCACGGGTGAGCCCTCCCAGACTGGAAAAAGTGCGGCTGGGGGACATAAGCGTCCCTGGATGCGTAAGCCTACCAAGCAAGCTCCCAAGCCCGCCGCCGCATGAAATCTTGCCCCTGCCCGACTCTGGGCTGGGGGGACATCCTTGCAGGTTCAGGGTTCGGTGGACCTCCCGGATCTCCGACCGGTGGGTGTGCGAGGTGGTCACCTCAGGATACAGGATAGAATTCCGTTCCTGGCCCCCAGACAGATTCTTTCCCTTATTTCTCCCTCTCCTTTCTGCCCGTCGGGCGGCCCTCTTAAGGGCCGTACAGGATTGATCAGGTCCGGAGTGATTGTGCCGGTTTCGTCACAGGAGAGGTTGTTCAGGGTTTCTACTCGAATCTTTTTTGTAGTCCCAAAAAGTGGACTTGGGTTCGGCCAATCCTGGGCCTCAAGGACTGAATGCTTTTGTGATGGTGCAAAAGTTCTGCATGGAATCCATTCGCGTGGTGTTCGCTACACTCCATCAAGGGGATTTTCTGGCATCCTTGGACATCAAGGACGCCTACTTGCATGTTCCGATCTGCACACGTCAACAGTAGTTTCTGCGCTTTGCGATCGGCGAAGTCCACTATCAATTGTGGCTCTTCCCTTCGGCCTAGCCTAGGCACCAAGGTTTTTTACCAGGGTGCTTTCTCCGGTTCTAGCCTTGCTGAGCCAGCGAGGCATTGCTATCATGGGCTATCTGGACGATCTTCTAAGAGCAGACAATGGCTCAGAATTAGAAGTGTGACTATTGTCAGTCAGACCCTTAGGGACTTCGGGTGGCTCCCGAACATTCAGACGTCGGTCCTTGGAGTATCTCGCTCTGATCCTGGACTCCATGGAGGCATAGGTATTCCTAACCCTGGAGAAGTTATTGACTTCTCAGTCTGTAGTGCGGGTCCTGACGTCTCGGAAATGGTCGTCAACCCGTTTTTTTGCATGAGAGTCCTGGGACTCATGAGGGCCTCGTTCGAGGCTGTTCCGTATGCCCAATCACACACACGGGCATTACAGTAAGAGATCCTGTCCACTTGGGACAAATCCCCGTTGTCCTTGGATCTTGAGATCCAGATGAGTCACCCACTCAGGGCGTCCCTGGCGTGGTGATGGGGTCCCCGGTTCTTCGGTCCGGGAAGTCGTCCCTCCCCATCCAGTGGACGGTGTTCATGAAGGACGCCAGCCTGACGGGCTGGGGTGGAGTCTGGGGAGTCCTGTCAGCCCCAGGGCTTGGGCTCCGGACGAAGCCCGTTTACCGATCAATGTTCTGGAAATACGGGCAATCAGAATATGCCTCCGCACGTGGTCTCTATCGGCCGTCTACATTCAAGCGTAGACAATTGGCAGGCGGACTTTCGGAGTCGCCAGACGCTGGACCAGGAAGAGCGGTCCTTACACCTGGACATGCCGGATGTGGACCTGAGGGCCTCTCGACTCAATCGTAAGGTGTCGAGGTTGGTGGCCAGGTCCAGGGATCCTTGGGCGGATGCCTCGGATCCGTTGGTGGGCCCCATGGGGTCATTATCACCTGATATCTGTTATCCCCCGCGGCAGCTGCTTCCTCGTCTGCTGCGCAGGGTTGTGGCCGAAGGGATTCCGGTGATCCTCTTTACGCCAGGTGGGTCTCAGCATCATTGGTACGCTGATCTGGTACGTCTCATCGCGGACGTTCCTTGGCGGTTGCCAATAAGGGAGGACCTTCTGTTTCAAGGTCCTAATTTTCATCCTGTTTTACAGTCTCTGACTTAACGGCATAGCTATTAAACGACAGGTGCTAGGAGTCCGAGGTCTCTCGGATTCGGTCATTTCGACCATGTTCAGGGCACGGAAGTCTTCCGCTTGAAAGATATATCACCGTACCTGGGAAGCTTACATCGCTATGTGCAAAGAGCTGGACTAGCGTCCACAGACGTATTCCGTCCCCAGTATCCTGCGGTCCTTACAGCGTGGTGTGACCCAAATGCTTGCTTTGAGTACCATTAGGGGTCGGTTTTCGGCCTTGGCCGTCTTCCTTCAGAGGCAGCGACTCGTGGTGTAATGGTTAGCAAGCCAGGCTACCATTGCTGACAACTAGTGATGAGCCGAACACCCCCGGGTTCGGTTCGCACCAGAACCCGCGAACGGACCGAAAGTTCGTACGAACATTAGAACCCTATTAAATACAATGGATGCGAACGTTCGAATTCTAAAGTGCTAATTATAACAACTATTATGCATGTTATTGTCCTAAAAAGGGTTTGGGAACCCGGGTTCTGCACCAGGGGACATGTATCAATGCAAAAAGAAGTTTTAAAAACGGTCGTTTTTCGGGAGCAGTCATTTTAATGATGCATAAAGTGAAAAAAAAAAGTCAAATATTCCTTTAAATATCGTACCTGGGGGGTGTCTAAAGTATGCCTGTGAAGTGCCACGTGTTTCCCGTGTTTAGAACTGTCCCTGCACAAAATGACACTTCTAAAGGAAAAAAAAGCCATTTAAAACTGCTTGCGGCTTTAATGTAATGTCTGGTCCCGGTAATATGGATGAAAATCTTTAAGAAAAATGGCATAGCTACCCCATGACCCCCCCCCCCCCCTACCCCAGCCCATTACCAGCCCCTTTGGGTCTTGTATGGATATTAAGGGGAACCCCGCACATAAAATAAAAAAGGCCCTATATACTCTGAACAGCCGTATACAGGCGGTGCATACAAGACAGGGACTGTATGTTTGTTCTTATGTAGAATGTGTTTGTAATTTTGAACAGGTACATTGTTTAAGTGTAGCTCCAGCCCAAAAATCTATTTTTAAACTTTTTGGAAAACATGGGTAAGGGTTATCACCCCTGTAACATTTGTTTTGCTGTCTGTGCCCCTGTTCAGAACATTTCACCTCACTTTCCGTCCCAATGACAACTGTTTTTGAAATGTGGTGTTTTTCTTGAAACAAGGATTGCTGATAAAGCATCAGTACAGAGGAGACACCTTTCTCCCATATTAATTCTTACAGGAGAGAATTTTCCTTCCTAGGGGTAGATTTCCTCTCACTTCCTGTTGTCTTCTTGCGTTTGCAAGTAGGAGTCGTTTGTAAGTTGGATGTTTGAAAGTAGGGACCTGCCGTATATAATCTGCAGAAATAGGCCCCTTAGTTGGTGTTGGCACAACACTGTAAGCACTCACAGTTACTCTTGGTTGGTGCTGGAACGCCCTGCTGTCAACTATTATATCAGGAATTGTAATTACATATAATTGTTGAACAGTGGTAGTAAAAATTGGGCCTTTGATGGTGGTGCTGGTGCCACAACACTGTAAGCCCTGACAGTTACTCTTGGTGGGTGCAGCAATGGGCCCTGCTGTGAATTATTAGATCAAGAATTGTAATTGCATGCCCCTGTTGAACAGGGGCTGAAAAATTGGGCCTTTCGTGGTGGTGGTGGTGGTGGTGTTGCCACAACACTGTAAGCCCTCAGAGTTACTCTTGCTTGGTGGGTGCAGGAATGGGCCCTGCTGTGAATTATTAGATCAATAATTGTAATTACATGCCCCTGTTGAACAGGGGCTGAAAAATTGGGCCTTAGGCACTGGTGGCACAACACTGCAACCCCTCACAGATACTGTACTTGGAGCACAGCAATGAGCCCTGTTGCAAAGTATTGCTTCAAAAATTGTAATGACACGCCCCTGTTAAACGGGGGCTGAAAAATTGGGCCTTAGGCACTGGTGGCACAACACTCCAACCCCTCACACATACTGTACTTGGAGCACAGCAATGAGCCCTGTTGCAAAGTATTGCTTCAAAAATTGTAATTACACGCCCCTGTTAAACAGGGGCTGAAAAATTGGGCCTTAGCCACTGGTGGCGGCACCCATAAACAAAAATGATCTTCCAAGCTATCATCATCAATCGTATCATTGAGGACTCGGAGGAGGAGGATAGCCAGTCAACATAACAGCACAGGCACTCAGCATCAGCATCAGTCTTGAAGGGATGTGACATGTTAAACTCAATTAGTCTGTTATATCAGCATCAGGTGTGTGGTAGCTGGTGGTGATCCAAGACTGGTTCATCTTGATGAAAGTCAGTCGATCAACCGAGTCGGTGGACAGGCGCACCCTGTGATCCGTGACAAATCCTCCAGCAGCACTGAATGTGCGTTCCGAAAGAACGCTGGATGCAGGACAGGCCAGTAGCTCAATTGCATACTGTGCAAGCTCTGGCCAGTGATCCATCCTCAAGACCCAGTAAGCCAGAGGATTTTCGGTGGGGAAGGTGTCCAAGTCTGACCTTGCCCCTAGATATTCCTGCACCATGTTTATCAGACGCTAGCGATGGTTGCTGGAACCGATCATACTTTGGGGCTGCGGACTAAAGAATTGTCTGAACGCATCGGTCAGACGGCCACCTTCCCCACCGCTCCTTCTTTGACTGGCCGAAGCCTCAGCAACTCGTTGTCCAGGACCAGGAGTTTGTAACCTCCCAGTCTCTGGGAACGCGTTGCACAGACCTTTCTGCAAGGCCTCCCGGAGTTGTCTCATCCTCTGCTCCCTCTGTGACGGTAACATAAGGTCCGCAACCTTACCCTTGTACCGTGGATCAAGGAGAGTGGCCAGCCAGTAATGGTCCCTCTCCTTGATCCGAAGAATACGAGGATCCTTCTGCAGACTTTGCAGGATCAGGGAGGCCATGCAGCGTAGGTTTGCTGAGGCATTCGCTCCGGAGTCCTCTGGGTCACTAAGGACGACATGATCCGCAGTCACCTCCTCCCAGCCACGTACAAGTCCACTGGTTTCTTGGGACTGTAAATCATCCCTAAAAGACTGCTGCTGATGATGCTGAGTGCCAGCCTCCACCTCCATGCTGACACAATCCTCCTCCTCCTCCTCCTCCTCCTCCTCCTCCTCTTCCTGTGCGATGGGTGGGACAGAAGGAACACTGTCTGGGTAAAGGGGGCCTTGAGAGGCAAGGAAGTCCTCCTCTTCCTGCCTCTGTTCTGCCTCAAGTGCCCTGTCCATTATTCCACGCAGCGTGTGCTCCAACAGGTGGACAAGAGGTACAGTGTCACTGATGCATGCACTGTCACTGCTCACCATCCTCGTGGCCTCCTCAAATGGTGCCAGGACAGTGCATGCATCCCTGATCATGCCCCACTGGCGTGGAGAAAAAAAACCAAGCTCCCCTGACCCTGTCCTGGTGCCGTAGTCGCACAGGTACTCATTGATGGCCCTCTGCTGCGTGTGCAGCCGCTGCAGCATGGCCAACGTTGAGTTCCACCTGGTGGGCATGTCACATATAAGGCGGTTCTTGGGCAGGTTAAACTCCTTTTGCAGCTCAGCCAGGCGAGCACTGGCATTATAAGATCTGCGGAAATGCACACAGACTTTCCTGGCCTGCCTCAGGACATCCTGTAAGCCCGGGTACCTGCCCAAGAAACGCTGCACCACCAGGTTAAGGACGTGAGCCACACAGGGCACATGGGTCAGTTGTCCCTGTCGAAGGGCGGAGAGGAGGTTGGTGCCATTGTCGCAAACCACCATTCCTGGCTTAAGCTGGCGTGGCGTCAACCACCTCTCGGCCTGGCCGTGCAGAGCAGACAGGACCTCTGCCCCAGTGTGGCTTCTGTCCCCCAAACACACCAGCGCAAGCACGGCATGGCATCTTTTTGCCTGCGTACTTGCGTAGCCCCGTGAACGGCTACGGAGCACCGCTGGTTCATAGGACAAACCACAGGAAGAGGCCATGGAGGAAGAAGAAGAGGAGGGGGTGGAGGAGAGAGGTGTGTCACAACCAGTAGTAGCATTTTGGAGGCGTGGCGGTGGGACAACCTCCAACACTACTGCACCTTGTCCTGCATCCTTCCCAGATGCCAAAAGAGTGACCCAATGGGCCGTGAAAGAAAGGTAACGTCCCTGTCCATGCCTGCTGGACCATGAGTCAGCGGTAATATGCACCTTACCGCTGACCGCCCTGTCCAGCGAGGCCAAGACATTGCCTTCCACATGCCGGTAGAGAGCCGGAATAGCCTTCCGTGAGAAAAAGTGGCGTTTGGGAACCTGCCACTGAGGAACCGCACATTGCACAAACTCACAGAAGGGGGCCGAGTCTACCAACTGAAAAGGCAGCAGTTGAAGCGCTAGCAATTTAGCCAAGCTAGCATTCAACTGCTGGGCATGTGGATGGCTGGGAGTGAACTTCTTTCGACGGTCCAGCAGCTGGGGCAGGGAAATTTGCCTGCTAGAATCGGACGTCGGTGTACTGCTAGCAGAGTGGCCGCAAGTACTTGGCTGTGACACACCTAATTCTACACCTTCATTCCTCTCAGTGCATGTTTCAGAGAGGACTGAAGTTATAGTGGGGTTGGAGATCCCAGCTGATGCGGTGCAAGGAGAGGTCCGCTTTGTTCTTTGGTGTGGGTCTTTGAGGTAGGCTTGCCAACGAGCTGCATGGCAGGTCAACATATGTCTGGTCAGGCATGTGGTACCCAAGCGGCTGATGTTTTGGCCACGCGATATACGCTTGAGACATATGTTGCAAACAGCAGCTGTGCGATCTGATGCACTAGCCTCAAAAAAGGCCCACACCAAGGAACTTTTTGAATGACGGGCAGAGGCAGCGCCCTGCACAGGCGGAGCTCTGCGGTGTGATTCCGTCGGTGTACTGCCCTTACGCTGGCCACCAAAGGGCATCCTGCCTCGTTGGAGATGTGCCTCCTCCTCATCCTCCTCCTCCTCCTCTCTCCTATTAGGCACCCATGTGGAGTCAGTGACCTCATCATCCCCTCCCTCCTCATCACTGGAGCCAATCTGGCAGTATGCTGCAGCTGCTGGAACATGACTGCCAGATTGGTGTCCTTCTTGAGCATCCCCTCTGTCTGCTCTCACCCTACTGCCTTCCTGTAGCTGGGTTTCATCATCAGACCCTTCGAAACGCTGGGCATCCTCCTGGAGCATGTACCCAACACTGTGCTCAAACAGTTCGGGGGACTCCTCAGGAGGAGGACATGGTGGGTCTAGGGAAGGAGTGACTGATGATGAGTCTGACATTGATACCAGGGAAGAGGACGCTTTGGCAGCTGCTTTGCCAGTACCCTGAACCTGGGTGAGAGAGGATGAGGAGGAGGAGGAGGGCTTGGTCATCCACTCTACCAAGTCTTCGGCATGATGTGGCTCAACATGTCCAGCTGCCGAAAAGAAGGACAAGCGTGTCCCATGGCCATGTGCTGATGACAATGCACCGCGTCCACGACCAGCACTGTTGCCCCCAGACACAGAGCCTGCTTGCCCTCTTTTATTGCCTCCTGACTGTCTGCCTCTCCTTGTTTGCCTTCCAGACATTCTAATAGATGGCCTGCAGGGAGATGGGAAAAAAGCAATAAGGGCTACCTTCAGGTGTCCTTCTCTGTCCCTTGAAACAAGGACTTGCACAGTGAAAGAAACTGACACTCTCCCTACCTACAGTTTTCTGTCCCTAGAAAAAATGTTTTTTTTAAGCACACTATAGCACAAGGAGAATTCACTCACTGTCCTTCCCAGTCCCTAGAAACAAGGACTTGCACAGTGAAAGAAACTGACACTCTCCCTACCTACAGTTTTCTGTCCCTAGAAAAAATGTTTTTTTTAAGCACACTATAGCACAAGGAGAATTCACTCACTGTCCTTCCCAGTCCCTAGAAACAAGGACTTGCACAGTGAAAGAAACTGACACTCTCCCTACCTACAGTTTTCTGTCCCTAGAAAAAATGTTTTTTTTAAGCACACTATAGCACAAGGAGAATTCACTCACTGTCCTTCCCAGTCCCTAGAAACAAGGACTTGCACAGTGAAAGAAACTGACACTCTCCCTACCTACAGTTTTCTGTCCCTAGAAAAAATGTTTTTTTTAAGCACACTATAGCACAAGGAGAATTCACTCACTGTCCTTCCCAGTCCCTAGAAACAAGGACTTGTACAGTGAAAGAAACTGACACTCTCCCTACCTACAGTTTTCTGTCCCTAGAAAAAATGTTTTTTTTAAGCACACTATAGCACAAGGAGAATTCACTCACTGTCCTTCCCAGTCCCTAGAAACAAGGACTTGCACAGTGAAAGAAACTGACACTCTCCCTACCTACAGTTTTCTGTCCCTAGAAAAAATGTTTTTTTTAAGCACACTATAGCACAAGGAGAATTCACTCACTGTCCTTCCCAGTCCCTAGAAACAAGGACTTGCACAGTGAAAGAAACTGACACTCTCCCTACCTACAGTTTTCTGTCCCTAGAAAAAATGTTTTTTTTAAGCACACTATAGCACAAGGAGAATTCACTCACTGTCCTTCCCAGTCCCTAGAAACAAGGACTTGCACAGTGAAAGAAACTGACACTCTCCCTACCTACAGTTTTCTGTCCCTAGAAAAAATGTTTTTTTTAAGCACACTATAGCACAAGGAGAATTCACTCACTGTCCTTCCCAGTCCCTAGAAACAAGGACTTGCACAGTGAAAGAAACTGACACTCTCCCTACCTACGGTTTTCTGTCCCTAGAAAAAATGTTTTTTTTAAGCACACTATAGCACAAGGAGAATTCACTCACTGTCCTTCCCAGTCCCTAGAAACAAGGACTTGCACAGTGAAAGAAACTGAAACTCTCCTACCTACAGTTTTCTGTCCCTAGAAAAAATGTTTTTTTTAAGCACACTATAGCACAAGGAGAATTCACTCACTGTCCTTCCCAGTCCCTAGAAACAAGGACTTGCACAGTGAAAGAAACTGACACTCTCCCTACCTACAGTTTTCTGTCCCTAGAAAAAATGTTTTTTTTAAGCACACTATAGCACAAGGAGAATTCACTCACTGTCCTTCCCAGTCCCTAGAAACAAGGACTTGCACAGTGAAAGAAACTGACACTCTCCCTACCTACAGTTTTCTGTCCCTAGAAAAAATGTTTTTTTTAAGCACACTATAGCACAAGGAGAATTCACTCACTGTCCTTCCCAGTCCCTAGAAACAAGGACTTGCACAGTGAAAGAAACTGACACTCTCCCTACCTACAGTTTTCTGTCCCTAGAAAAAATGTTTTTTTTAAGCACACTATAGCACAAGGAGAATTCACTCACTGTCCTTCCCAGTCCCTAGAAACAAGGACTTGCACAGTGAAAGAAACTGACACTCTCCCTACCTACAGTTTTCTGTCCCTAGAAAAAATGTTTTTTTTAAGCACACTATAGCACAAGGAGAATTCACTCACTGTCCTTCCCAGTCCCTAGAAACAAGGACTTGCACAGTGAAAGAAACTGACACTCTCCCTACCTACAGTTTTCTGTCCCTAGAAAAAATGTTTTTTTTAAGCACACTATAGCACAAGGAGAATTCACTCACTGTCCTTCCCAGTCCCTAGAAACAAGGACTTGCACAGTGAAAGAAACTGACACTCTCCCTACCTACAGTTTTCTGTCCCTAGAAAAAATGTTTTTTTTAAGCACACTATAGCACAAGGAGAATTCACTCACTGTCCTTCCCAGTCCCTAGAAACAAGGACTTGCACAGTGAAAGAAACTGACACTCTCCCTACCTACAGTTTTCTGTCCCTAGAAAAAATGTTTTTTTTAAGCACACTATAGCACAAGGAGAATTCACTCACTGTCCTTCCCAGTCCCTAGAAACAAGGACTTGCACAGTGAAAGAAACTGACACTCTCCCTACCTACAGTTTTCTGTCCCTAGAAAAAAATTTTTTTTAAGCACACTATAGCACAAGGAGAATTCACTCACTGTCCTTCCCAGTCCCTAGAAACAAGGACTTGCACAGTGAAAGAAACTGACACTCTCCCTACCTACAGTTTTCTGTCCCTAGAAAAAATGTTTTTTTTAAGCACACTATAGCACAAGCACAAAACACACTGACACTCTCCCTACCTATCCTTCTCTTTCCCTAAACTAAAGGAATCCAGGTTAAGCAAGAAAGAAATAAAAGTCACTGTCCCTGCCTATGCTGCTCTTTCCCTGCTCCGGAACACACTACACTAGGCCGCCGTGCTGGCGGCCTTTTATAGTGTGGGGCGTGTACTAAACACCCTCAGCAATAATTGGCCACAGGCATCCTGCCTGTGGCCAATCATTGCTCTCCTCGCTGCCGGCGCTGTGATTGGCCAAGCATGCAGGGTCACAGTGCATGCTTGGCCAATCACAGCGCCTGGATGACACTGCGATGGCGTAGTGCATTGTGGGCCGTTCGCGTCACTCGAATTTGGCGCGAACGGCCCAAATCGTTCGATCTTCGTCGAACGATCGAACAGCCGATGTTCGAGTCGAACGTATGTTCGACTCGAACACGAAGCTCATCCCTACTGACAACCATGGGATCAAATCCCCACGGGGCTGCTACAAAAGACAACCGCTAGTGGGTGATTCCTTGGTAGCACCTTTGTGCAGGGGGTTCACCATGTGCTCCCTCCTGTTGAAACCTCCTCTCCCTCCTCGGGACTTGGATTTGGTGCTCTCGGTTCTCCAGGAACCTCACTTTGAAAATATCAGATATTACCCTCTTGACCTTGTCTCAGGAGGTGGTCTTCTTAGTGGCCATTACTTCTGTCAGACGGGTGTCTGAGTTGGCTGCCTTGTCCTGCAAGTCGCCCTATTCGGTCATCCATAAGGATGTGTTGCGTCCGCGACCTTCCTTTTGCAAAGGTGGTCTTGGCTTTTTTCACCTGCATGTGGACATTGTCCTCCTGTCCTTGTGTCCTCACACATCGCATTCCAGAGGGTTTGCGCTTCACACATTTTATGTGGTACGTGATATGACTCATTAGTTGTGTCTGTCTCTGGTCCGAAACAGGGCCAAGCGGTGTCGTCTGCCACCTTTTCTAGATGGATCAGACAGACTGTTATACAGGCCTGTGCCATTAAGGGGGTGGCCCCTCCCTTTCCGGTTATGGCGCATGCCACCAGGGCACTTGGTGCTTCCTGGGCTTTCCGACATCAAGCGTCGGTTGCAGAAGTGTGCAAGGCGGCGACCTGGTCGTCCGTTCATGCCTTTTCAAATTCTATAAGGTTGATGTGGCTGCATCTTCGGATGCTTCCTTCGGCCGCAAAATGTTGCAGGCCACTGCTTAATGTTGCAACTCCTCCGTTGAGGAGCTCTGCTGGTTTGGAGTGAAGTTTTGGTTGTTCCTTTACTATTTGCTCCCACCCTTTTCTTATACTGCTTTGGGACGTCCCACACGTAATCAGTATGAGAGCTGTGTCAGTCCATGGACGATAAGAGAAAATAGGATTTTTGTACTCACCGTAAAATCCGTTTCTCTGATGTCCATGGACTGACACAGCACCCACCCTTCCTTTTAAGGTTTGTACTGCTTTGTTACGAACTGAGGCTGCAAGCTGCAAGTGGGAGGGTAATGTCCGGAGGAACCGCCCCCCTGGGCGGGGCTGTTCAGCTCTGGTTTTGTTCTAGAATGTTTCTAACATCTAAAATTCTGCCTAGGTCTTCTCCTGCAAGCAGGGACATATACCCACACGTAATCAGTATGAGAGCTGTGTCAGTCCATGGACGTCAGAGAAACGGATTTTACGGTGAGTACAAAAATCCTATTTTTTGGAGTGCGGCTGTCCAGCATTTCTTCCCATTTTTTCAAGCTGGGGGAAACCATCACGGGATCGCGGCCACAGAGTATCGTGCCTCAGGTAAGTAAAACGGGGGGGCTGGGAGGGCCTGAGAGTGCAAGGTGTTTTTTCACCTTAATGCATACGATGAAGCTTTACAACCCCTTTAATGAATACGATGAAGCTTTACAACCCCTTTAATGAATACGATGAAGCTTTACAACCCCTTTAAGGTAAAAAATGTTTAGGTAAAAAGTATCACCCCTCTTTATACTTACCCCACTCGATCCATCACTGTGCTTGTCTGCAGCTTCCTAGTCTTACAAGGTTTGCCGAGGCAGAGGGAGCCACTGCCTCCTGCTGCTGTCAGTCAAATCCTCTGAGTGGTGGATGGGGCCAAGCCGTGCTGTCTATGTCTATAGACACAAGCGGTGTGGCTTGGGATCAAGTCCACAGGTGTGCCACCATAAGAAGTGCCAGGAGCGCCGACGAGGGAACCGAGAAGAGGAGATTTGGGGCCACTCTGTGATATTACATTCCACAGAGCAGGTAAGTATAAACTAAAATACTCTTACAGTATTTAAGCTGGATTGTTCTGCCAAGAGATGGCAGAAAAATCAAGTGTAAAAATGCTTGTTTTGGTACGTAATTAGCAGAGACCTTCAAAATGTGACATTTATCTTTACAAAATGTGGCACTAAAAAATGTGGCAATATGGCACTTATTTTGGCCAATAGGGATGAGCTTCGTGTTCGAGTCGAACATACGTTCGACTCGAAAATCGGCTGTTTGATCGTTCGACGAAGATCGAACGATTTGGGCCGTTCGCGCCAAATTCGAGTGACGCGAACGGCCCACAATGCACTACGCCATCGCAGTGTCATCCAGGCGCTGTGATTGGCCAAGCATGCACTGTGACCCCGCATGCTTGGCCAATCACAGCGCCGGCAGCGAGGAGAGCAATGATTGGCCACAGGCAGGATGCCTGTGGCCAATTATTGCTGAGGGGGTTTAGTACACGCCCCACACTATAAAAGGCCGCTAGCGCGGCGGCCTTGTGTAGTGTGTTCCGGAGCAGGGAAAGAGAAGCATAGGCAGGGACAGTGTCATTTTTTTTCCTTTACTAATCCTGGATTCCTTGTGTTTAGGGACAAATAAGGATAGGTAGGGAGAGTGTCAGTGACAGTGTGTTATTCTGTGCTAAACCTTGTTTGTAGGGACAGAGAGGTACAGTGAGGGAAAGTGTCAGTGTGCTAGTCTGTGCTAATCCTTGTTTGTAGGGACAGAGAGGTACAGTGAGGGAAAGTGTCAGTGTGCTATTCTGTTCTAAACCAATTTTGCTGTTCCATATTTCAAATCCTTGAGTTTAGGGACAGAGAAGGACACTCGTGGAAATTATCAGTGTGCTATTCTGTGCTAAATCTTGTTTGTAGGGAGGGACAGAGTAGGACAGTGAGGGAAAGTGTCAGTGTGCTATTCTGTTCTAAACCAATTTTGCTGTTCCATATTTCAAATCCTTGAGTTTAGGGACAGAGAAGGACACTCGTGGAAATTATCAGTGTGCTATTCTGTGCTAAATCTTGTTTGTAGGGAGGGACAGAGTAGGACAGTGAGGGAAAGTTTCAGTGTGCTATTCTGTTCTAAACCAATTTTGCTGTTCCATATTTTCAATCCTTGAGTTTAGGGACAGAGAAGGACACTCGTGGAAATTATCAGTGTGCTATTCTGTGCTAAATCTTGTTTGTAGGGAGGGACAGAGTAGGACAGTGAGGGAAAGTGTCAGTGTGCTATTCTGTTCTAAACCAATTTTGCTGTTCCATATTTCAAATCCTTGAGTTTAGGGACAGAGAAGGACACTCGTGGAAATTATCAGTGTGCTATTCTGTGCTAAATCTTGTTTGTAGGGAGGGACAGAGTAGGACAGTGAGGGAAAGTGTCAGTGTGCTATTCTGTTCTAAACCAATTTTGCTGTTCCATATTTCAAATCCTTGAGTTTAGGGACAGAGAAGGACACTCGTGGAAATTATCAGTGTGCTATTCTGTGCTAAATCTTGTTTGTAGGGAGGGACAGAGTAGGACAGTGAGGGAAAGTTTCAGTGTGCTATTCTGTTCTAAACCAATTTTGCTGTTCCATATTTTCAATCCTTGAGTTTAGGGACAGAGAAGGACACTCGTGGAAATTATCAGTGTGCTATTCTGTGCTAAATCTTGTTTGTAGGGAGGGACAGAGTAGGACAGTGAGGGAAAGTGTCAGTGTGCTATTCTGTTCTAAACCAATTTTGCTGTTCCATATTTGAAATCCTTGAGTTTAGGGACAGAGAAGGACACTCGTGGAAACTATCAGTGTGCTATTCTGTGCTAAATCTTGTTTGTAGGGACAGAGAAGGACAGTGAGGGAAACTGTCAGTGTGCTGTTCTGTGCTAAACCAATCTTGCTGAAGCATATTGCAAATCCTTGTGTTTAGGGACAGAGAAGGATAGGCAGGGGACAGTGTCAGTGTCATTGTTGCTAAGCCTCCTGCACAGTATACACCTGAAGGTAGCCCTTATTGCTCTTTTTCCCATCTCCCTGCAGGCCATCCATTAAAATGTCTGAAAGGCAACCAAGGAGAGGCAGACAGTCAGGAGGCAAAAAAAGAGGGCAAGCAGGCTCTGTGTCTGGGGGCAACAGTGCTGGTCGTGGACGCGGTGCATTGTCATCAGCACATGGCCATGGGACACGCTTGTCCTTCTTTTCGGCAGCTGGACATGTTGAGCCACATCATGCCGAAGACTTGGTAGAGTGGATGACCAAGCCCACCTCATCCTCCTCATCCTCTCTCACCCAGGCTCAGGGTACTGGCAAAGCAGCTGCCAAAGCGTCCTCTTCTCTGGTATCATTATCTTCATTAGTCAATCCTTCCCTAGACCCACCATGTCCTCCTCCTGAGGAGTGCCCCGAACTGTTTGAGCACAGTGTTGGGTACATGCTCCAGGAGGATGCCCAGCGTTTGGAAGGATCTGATGATGATACCCAGCTAGAGGAAGGCAGCAGCGTGAGAGCAGAGAGAGGGGATGCTCAAGAAGGACACCAATCTGTCAGTCATGCTCCAGCAGCTGCAGCATACTGCCATACTGCCAGATTGGCTCCAGTGATGAGGAGGGAGGGGATGATGAGGTCACTGACTCCACGTGGGTGCCTAATAGGAGAGAGGAGGAGGAGGAGGAGGATGAGGAGGAGGCACATCTCCAACGAGGCAGGATGCCCTTGAGTGGCCAGCGTATGGGCAGCACACCGACGGAATCACACCGCAGAGCTCCGCCTGTGCAGGGCGCTGCCTCTGCCCGTCATTCAAAAAGTTCTTTGGTGTGGGCCTTTTTTGAGGCGAGTGCATCAGATCGCATAGCTGCTGTTTGCAACATATGTCTCAAGCGTATATCGCGTGGCCAAAACATCAGCCGCTTGGGCATCACATGCTTGATCAGACATATGTTGACCTGCCATGCAGCTCGTTGGCAAGCCTACCTTAAAGACCCACACCAAAGAACAAAGCTGACCTCTTCTTGCACCGCATCAGCTGGGATCTCCAACCCCACTATACCTTCACTCCTCTCTGAAACCTGCTCTGAGAGGAATGAAGGTGTAGAATTAGGTGTGTCACAGGCAAGTACTTGCGGGCACTCTGCTAGCAGTACACCAACGTCCGATTCTAGCAGGCAAATTTCCCTGCCCCAGCTGCTGGACCGTCGAAAGAAGTTCACTCCCAGCCATCCACATGCCCAGCGGTTGAATGCTAGCTTGGCTAAATTGCTAGCGCTTCAACTGCTGCCTTTTCAGTTGGTAGACTCGGCCCCCTTCCGTGAGTTTGTGCAATGTGCGGTTCCTCAGTGGCAGGTTCCCAAACGCCACTTTTTCGCACGGAAGGCAATTCCGGCTCTCTACAGGCATGTGGAAGGCAATGTCTTGGCCTCGCTGGACAGGGCGGTCAGCGGTAAGGTGCATATTACCGCTGACTCATGGTCCAGCAGGCATGGACAGGGACGTTACCTTTCTTTCACGGCCCATTGGGTCACTCTTTTGGCAGCTGGGAAGGATGCAGGACAAGGTGCAGTAGTGTTGGAGGTTGTTCCACCGCCACGCCTCCAAAATGCTACTACTGGTTGTGACACACCTCTCTCCTCCACCCCCTCCTCTTCTTCTTCCTCCATGGCCTCTTCCTGTGGTTTGTCCTCGGAACCAGCGGTGCTCTGTAGGCGTTCAAGGGGCTACGCAAGTACGCAGGCAAAAAGATGCCATGCCGTGCTTGCGCTGGTGTGTTTGGGGGACAGGAGCCACACTGGGGCAGAGGTCCTGTCTGCTCTGCAGGGGCAGGCCGAGAGGTGGTTGATGCCACGCCAGCTTAAGCCAGGAATGGTGGTTTGCGACAATGGTACCAACCTCCTCTCCGCCCTCCGACAGGGACAACTGACCCATGTGCCCTGTATGGCTCACGTCCTTAACCTGGTGGTGCAGCGGTTCTTGGGCAGGTACCCGGGCTTACAGGATGTCCTGAGGCAGGCCAGGAAAGTCTGTGTGCATTTCCGCAGATCTTATAATGCCAGTGCTCGCCTGGCTGAGCTGCAAAAGGAGTTGAACCTGCCCAAGAACCGCCTTATATGTGACATGCCCACCAGGTGGAACTCAACGTTGGCCATGCTGCAGCGGCTGCACACGCAGCAGAGGGCCATCAATGAGTACCTGTGCGACTACGGCACCAGGACAGGGTCAGGGGAGCTCGGGTTTTTTTCACCACGCCAGTGGGGCATGATCAGGGATGCATGCACTGTCCTGGCACCATTTGAGGAGGCCACGAGGATGGTGAGCAGTGACAGTGCATGCATCAGTGACACTGTACCTGTTGGAGCACACGCTGCGTGGAATAATGGACAGGGCACTTGAGGCAGAACAGAGGCAGGAAGAGGAGGACTTCCTTGCCTCTCAAGGCCCCCTTTACCCAGACAGTGTTCCTTCTGTCCCACCCATCGCACAGGAAGAGGAGGAGGAGGAGGAGGAGGAGGATTGTGTCAGCATGGAGGTGGAGGCTGGCACTCAGCATCATCAGCAGCAGTCTTTTAGGGATGATTTACAGTCCCAAGAAACCAGTGGACTTGTACGTGGCTGGGAGGAGGTGGCTGCGGATCATGTCGTCCTTAGTGACCCAGAGGACTCCGGACTGAATGCCTCAGCTAACCTACGCTGCATGGCCTCCCTGATCCTGCAAAGTCTGCGGAAGGATCCTCGTATTCTTCGGATCAAGGAGAGGGACCATTACTGGCTGGCCACTCTCCTTGATCCACGGTACAAGGGTAAGGTTGCGGACCTTATCGTACCGTCGCAGAGGGAGCAGAGGATGAGACAACTCCGGGAGGCCTTGCAGAAAGGTCTGTGCAACGCGTTCCCAGAGACTGGGAGGTTACAAACTCCTGGTCCTGGACAACGAGTTGCTGAGGCTTCGGGCAGTCAAAGAAGGAGCGGTGGGGAAGGTGGCCGTCTGACCGATGCGTTCAGACAATTCTTTAGTCCGCAGCCCCAAAGTATGATCGGTTCCAGCAACCATCGCCAGCGTCTAATATACATGGTGCAGGAATACCTAGGGGCAAGGTCAGACTTGGACACCTTCCCCACCGAAAATCCTCTGGCTTACTGGGTCTTGAGGATGGATCACTGGCCAGAGCTTGCACAGTATGCAATTGAGCTACTGGCCTGTCCTGCATCCAGCGTTCTTTCAGAACGCACATTCAGTGCTGCTGGAGGATTTGTCACGGATCACAGGGTGCGCCTGTCCACCGACTCGGTTGATCGACTGACTTTCATCAAGATGAACCAGTCTTGGATCACCACCAGCTACCACACACCTGATGCTGATATAACAGACTAATTGATTTTAAAATGTCACATCCCTTCAAGACTGATGCTGATGCTGAGTGCCTGTGCTGTTATGTTGACTGGCTATCCTTCTCCTCCTCCTCAATGATACGATTAATGATGATAGCTTGGAAGATCATTTTGGTTTATGGGTGACGCCACCAGTGGCTAAGGCCCAATTTTTCAGCCCCTGTTTAACAGGGGCGTGTAATTAAAATTTTTGATGCAATACTTTGCAACAGGCCTCATTGCTGTGCTCCAAGCACAGTATCTGTGAGGGGTTGCAGTGTTGTGCCACCAGTGCCTAAGGCCCAATTTTTCAGCCCCTGTTCAACAGGGGCATGCAATTATAATTATTGATCTAATAATTCACAGCAGGGCCCATTGCTTTGCCCACCAAGAGTAACTGTCAGGCCTTACAGTGTTGTGGCACCAGCACCACCATCACCACCACCACCACCACCACCACCAAAGGCCCAATTTTTCAGCCCCTATTCAACAGGGGCATGCAATTATAATTATTGATCTAATAATTCACAGCAGGGCCCATTGCTGCGCCCACCAAGAGTAACTGTCAGGCCTTACAGTGTTGTGGCACCAGCACCACCATCAAAGGCCCAATTTTTACTACCACTGATCAACAATTATATGTTATTACAATTCCTGATATAATAGTTGACAGCAGGGCGTTCCAGCACCCACCAAGAATAACTGTGAGTGCTTTCAGTGTTGTGCCAACACCAACACCTAAGGGGCCAATTTCTGCAGAGTATATACGGCAGGTCCCTACTTTCAAACATCCAACTTACAAACTACTACTACTTGCAAACGGAAGAAGACAACAGGAAGTGAGAGGAAATCTACCCCTTGGAAGGAAAATTCTCTCCTGTAAGAATTAATATGGGAGAAAGGTGTCTCCTCTCTACTGATGCTTTATCACCAATCCTTGTTTCAATAAAAACACCACATTTCAAAAACAGTTGTCATTGGGACGCAAAGTGAGGTGAAATGTTCTGAACAGGGGCACAGACAGCAAAAAAAATGTGACAAGGGTGATAACCGTTCCCTATGTTTTACAAAAAGCTAAAAAAAAGTAATTTGGCATGGAGCTCCACTTAAACAATGCAGCTGTTCAAAATTACAAACAGATTCTACATAAGAACAAACCTACAGTCCCTGTCTTGTATGCACCGCCTGTATACGGCTGTTCAGAGTATATAGGTCCTTTTTTATTTTGTGTGCGGGGTTCCCCTTAATATCCATACAAGACCCAAAGGGGCTGGTAATGGGCTGGGGTAGGGGGGGGGGGGGGTTGATGGGGTAGCTATGCCATTTTTCCTAAAGATTTTCATCCATATTACCGGGACCAGACATTGCATTAAAGCCGCAAGCAGTTTTAAATGGCTTTTTTTCCTTTAGAAATGTTATTTTGTGCAGGGACAGTTCTAAACACGGGAAACACGTGGCACTTCACAGGCATACTTTAGACACCCCCCAGGTACAATATTTAAAGGAATATTTGACTTTTTTTTTCACTTTATGCATCATTAAAATGACTGCTCCCGGAAAACGTCCGTTTTTAAAACTTCTTTTTGCATTGATACATGTCCCCTGGTGCAGAACCCGGGTTCCCAAACTCTGTTTCGGACAATAACATGGATAATAGTCGTTATAATTAGCACTTTAGAATCTGAACGTTCGCATCCATTGTATTTAATAGGGTTCTAATGTTCGTGCGAACTTTCGGTCCGTTCGCGGGTTCTGGTGCGAACCGAACCCGGGGGTGTTCGGCTCATCACTATTGGCCAAATGTGGCATTTATTTTGGCCAAATGTGGCATTTATTTTTCAACTTTCCACCCCCCTTCCCATCGTAAAAGGGATATTAAATCATGCAATTGAATCATATTAATTACTTTATTACTAGTATTTACAGGTATTTACCACAATTTTAGTTTTATTTATAGTATAATTTTACGTAAGCGACTATGCTCTCCATAGAAAAATTGAGGCGACGGTTGCTGAGGATGTACTTTAATTTTGAAAAAGTCCTCTCTACGTCGGCTGATGTTCCAGGCGCGTATTTCATTGCCAGCATGTCTGCAGCGTCCCAATCTTCTTTCAGCAGGGATTCCTTTCCTTCGAGGTTCGCGTCCACGCTCCTGACTTCCTCCCAGCTACAATTCCTGGTCAGGACGGCCTGTATGTTGGCCTTAATCCTCTTTCCAATGGCTCCTGGATAATCTGTGTTGGCAATTTCCTCCATCTTCGCCACAGAGGTTGTCAGGAGAATCTTCTGAGACTGAAGCTGCTCGATGACTTCTGGAATTGACTTGAAATTGGCCTCCAAAAAGAGAAGCTGCGGGAAGAGGGCCGGGTCGCCTATGAGGTCTTTTGCCTTTTTCACCACACCTGAATCGTCTTCCAGCTCCTACACCACGGTTTTGAAACCTTCAAAATGCTTCATATACCATGATACTGCAGACAACCAGGTGCTCCACCTAGTGACAACAGGCTCGGGAGGGAGTGGCACGCCAGGCAAATGTTTCCTGAAAACCTCGACCCTCTTTGGTGCCTTCAGGAATATTTTTTTCCCCGCCAAGATGAGTTTATTGACTTTGGGGTGCTCTTCCCATATGGCCTCCGCAACACGATGTAGTCCATGCGCCAGACATGTCTAGTGGATAATTTTTGGGTAGATAGCCTTAAGGGTCCTCCCCGCGCTCAGCATGTATGCTACACTATCCGTGACAAGTAGTAGCAAGTGTCCTGCCGTGTTGGGGGCTCCTTGCCACAGAAGTCCTGAAACAAATAAATAAATGAAATATTAGCATGCTGTATATAAGCACTAAAAATGGCACCGTGACAGACAAAAGCTAAAATTATAGCCTGAAGAGTGCTGGTTTAGTAATAGTAGTAGTGTAGGAAAAAAAAGGCACTTACTCAGGGCTTCCTGGACAGTTTGGACGATGGTTGAAGCATTGTTTTTTTCCAACTGAGCCACGTGGATAAGATGACCTTTTTGGGCATTGTCAGGATCCAATTTTCCCACAACGACGTTGGCGATGTATCGTCCGAGTGAGTCCGTTGCTTCGTCTACGCTGAGCAAGATCCTTGAGTAACCAATGTCCTTGCGAATTTCCTCCAAGTTCTAAGAAAGAAAAATATATACACGTATACAGTCAGCAACATTTAAAACATGAACATTTGTTTTTTTTCATACCTACACGTAAAACATGTTTGTAAATTTTTACTCGTTGATCTTAATTTTTGCAGAAGGTATTGTTGCTCAACCAAAGGTACCTATGCGTGATTTGAACATAAACTATCATTGAACGTTGCTTACCTTTTCACACAATTGAGGTACCATTTGTCTTGGGGTGCTCACGCTTGGCAATTTGACGCTACAGTACTTGTCAAAAATGTCGCGCAGGGGACCCTTCTCCAGTTTGTGCAACGGAATGCCTTCTTTAAGGAAAGCCATGGTCTCTGGAAAATTCCTGGACCTCGGGCCAAATTTCCCATGACACCACATCTCTAAGGAGCTGCTGCTGCTTCCGATCAGTACTCTGAGCTTTGTCCCTTGCCAGGTGCTGCTCGCTTTTCTTGTGCACGTCGAATTGTCACTTCTTCTTAAACTCATACTGTACATTAAATACAAGAAAAAGTTTTGTATTCAGTACCGGTAAAAATTCTCCAGTAAATGTCTGTTTCCTACACAGGACAGAATAGATCAGTTTCGGAACGGGGACTAAGGTGAGGACAGAAAACAGTTTTCAACTATAGAAAATTTTGACACTTGAGGAGCATTTCAAGGCTACTTGGGGTACAAGGCTGTTGGGTACCATAAAACGAACGTTAGTGGCCATAACTTCAAAATATACAGTGCTTGTGGAAGTAATAGAAAAAGATGATATTCTCTCGAAAAATTGAAAAAGTGAGAGAAATGAGAATGATATAGGTATAAGAAGAGTTCTCAAACAAAACTGAATAAAAACTTACCGATTTCGTGCACAACTTGCAGAATATCTTCCCGCCTTCCACGGCGAAATTGCTGTCACCATTAATCCACTTCTTGAAAAGGGTTACGTTTGAACTAGCAACTTTAGGCATATTGAATTAGGAAAACACGAAAATGTAAAACATGAGCGATGACTTCAGTAATACACTTCAGCTTGGTATGAAGGACGTGGCAAAGGGAGCTGATATACTGTATATACGCGTTTCCCTATGGTCCTCCCCCCTGCTAATGGATTTTTACATACAGTGTACACAAAGATATACACTGTGGGACAATCCACAAAGACATATACATCCCATTATAAGTTTATCTTAAGGCAGACAGAACAATGTGAGGTCATTAACATTTAACAATGAGACAGGCACAATCCACATTCCCTCCCAATACACAAACAATAGGAAAGTCTGCCAATGACAGTCTGTGTGTCTCTCTCACAGATAAGCACATGGAATACACTGTGTAAGGTAGTATTAAATCTTCATATTTCTATATGAAGACATTGCTGACAAATACTACTGTCCCACTTGAAGAATATTAGAATATTTTTATTTTTTCTTGGCCCAAATAAGGCAAAATAAGGCAAAAAATGTGTCATTTTCCCGAAAATCTGCGAAATATGGCATTTCACTGAAAAATGGGCAAAATGTGGCATTTTAGTATGGCACCTTGGCAATGTGGCATTTGAAGGTCTCTGGTAATTAGTCATATTTATGCACATTTATAGGCATATTGTGTTGAGCTTAAAATCATGTGTAGCAAGTATTTCTCCAGACTGATCTAATCTATGATGGGAGAGCTGTCTGCTGCAACAGCGTGGGTTTTTTCACACCCCTTTTCTCTATTCACACAGACACTCAGAACTGCTTGTTTGTAAACTCCCTATTGGAAGTTGTCTGTAAACTCCCTATTGGAGGAGCCTGAGCCAATCATCAGGCAGCAGCAAAGGACTGTTGGGGAGGAGATAAAAAGACAGAGAAACTAGGCCGGAGCCTCTTTGTGCCTGAACCCCATCAGGAGAACATCTCCTGCACTCTGTGTGTGTGTGTGGAATCGCGGCCTACCAAGGGGCACACAGCCTGCAACTCCAGCCCAGAGGAACAAATTGTTCATGCAGCTCCAGCCCAGAGGAACAGACTGTCCATGCTAAAGGACACCCTGCAACAGCTCAAGGACTGAATGCCACTGCGACACACCTGCATCTAAGATCGATCGATCGCTCAGGGGAGGACCGCTGACTGTGTACAGGATTTGGTGAGGGGGCTTTACGCAGGAACTTTTATATGCTTTTCATAGAATACCACATCCAAATATTGTCCACAGAGCTCCTACATTGCCGGTGAAGATGATAAAATGCAAAGCTTTGCTTTCAAGATACTTCCGCGGTTGCTCTTAAAGGGGACACACCACGGGCATTGAGATTTCACTGTGTGTGTACTAGAAGTATCGTAGGCCGGCCTGGCGTTCCCCTTTAGCCACAGCATCCCACACACACCACAAGTTGTTGGGGAGTCTGTTTAATCTGTACATATTGTTACTTATTGCTTTCATTGGTTGCACAGTGTTCCTGATTGTTTCTTTAAACTGTTTTAGCCAAGTCCTGGGTACTTATACAGGTCTTGGCTGACAAATGTTAACCTGAACTTTACCTTTCTTTAAGTAAACTACAAACAGAACTGTGTTGTGTATTCCTGTGGAGTTATTCCATTGATAACATTGCTAGGTGTGCCAGAGGGTCTGGGACAGTTCATTGGGGTTGGAAGGCAGAGTAACGGGCTGAACAAACAAAAGCAGCTCTTTCGGGGGTTTGCTACACATGGGGGCTCGTCTGGGATTTCCGTTTTTCTGCAATCAACTCACCTACAAACGACAGGATGGACCCTGCCGCTGCTATACAGTGGTGTGAGGAACTAGGCGCCCGCTCAAAGTCGAGCGTGGTGATCGAACTTCCAGGGGAGGCCTGGGCTGAGGAACAAATCAGCCAAGCTGTGAAGACACTATCCCCAGACAGGAAGACGTGGGTGATTGCTGTCAAAACAGACCATGGGACCTCTCGCACCTATGCACTACTAGAGTGGAAACAAAGAATCCCTGAAAACTTTAAAGGTGCCAGTGTGCAATTGGCTAACAAGACGGAGCTTTGTGTAATCCATCTGAAGGTTCCAGAGGAGGGTTCTACCTCCTCCAGTTAAGCTGAGTCAAATAAAGAAGAAGTTTCCTCCCTGTCACCTCTGGCCACGATTGGACCAGAACTCTTTGCTTCCCTTGGAGACTTTGTTTCAAAATGTCAGAGACCCTCCGACATACTCTGCAACTGGGTATCGGAAGCTCAGGGTTTTCGCTGGAAGACAACCAGTGCCTACAGGGGGGGGGGGGCAACTTTGAAGAGTGGCTGGACCAGGCCACACAAGCCTTGGATGAATGGGACATTCCTGAGACCCACAAGAAACAGAGAATCACAGAGAACTTGAAGGGGCCCGCCTCAGAAGCCATTTGCAATTTGAAGCTTAGCAAGCGAGATTGTGTTGCCCAGGACTATCTGAAAATTCTGCAGGATGTGTTTGGGTGCACAGAGAAACTTTCTGATCTTTTTTACCAGTTGGAGCACTTACCAAAATGTGGGAGAGAAGCTGTCGGAGTACATGAGACGTTTGGACAAAATTATACACCAGATCTTGCTAAAGAAGGGTCTAGACCCTCGGAAGGTGGATGAAATCCGAGCACAGCAAGTCTTGAGGGGTGCCCAACCCTTGGACCCCATCACCCTCCTGTTGAGAACCCGGCAAGATGGTGGCATCTTGCAGTACCCAGACCTGATCCGGATTGTGCGGGAAGAGGAGGCCATGCTGGAAAACAAAAAGGAAAGCCAGAAGCCAGAATCTGTTGTCGGGGTCAGGAAGGTCAGTGCAGCTGATGGCGACCCTCAGGTCAAGCTTCTTAAGACTCAAGTGTCACAGATGATAGAGATGATGGCCCTGTTGACCGCCAAGCCAATTGTTCTACCCAGCGATCAAGTCTCAGAGGGGCCCAAGAAGTCTTTAAACTCTACGGTTGCTCAGGTGCAGAAGCCAGCAAACCAAGGGATTTGTTTCAACTGCGGAGGAGTCGAACATTATCGACAAGTATGCCCAAGCCCAGTGAAGACTGAAACACAATACCGAAAGCCAGCGGGAAACTCCAGAGGGCCCCCGGTGAAGGAGTCAACCGGGTGTCCACCGACATTAGCTAGCTCCAGAAAACCCAACGACGCAAGGAGACCGCAGCGGGAGTCCAGACCCCTGCAGAGGGATCCCATTGTTGCCTCTGAGTGACCCAGTGTCCCGCTCCCTTTGACCCATGCTACCCGGCGTCAGAGGGTCATTGCACACCAGACTCACAAAGCTGAGACTCAAGCCAGATCAGAACTTCTGCAAGAAAGGAGTGCGGATACAAGCTACCGAACAGGCCAAGCCTGCCACTTCCCACAAATTCACTGCTAAGCTAGTGTGGCCCTCTCCGGTTGTCTCCATCCAAGTGGAAGGAATCTATGCCAAGGCACTCCTGGATACTGAAGCTCAAGTGACTCTCCTCTACAGAGACTTCTACGACAAGCACCTCAAATACCTGCCATTACAGAAGTTAGAAGAGCTAGAGATATGGGGGATTGGGACTCAAAACTTCCCCTACGATGGCTATCTACCAGTCAAACTGACCTTCGACCCCTCTGTGGCTGGGAAGGCTGAGACCTTTGAAACGTTGGCAGTGGTCTTTCCCCACCCACCAGGGGCTAGTAAAAATTCCCTCATCATCGGGACTAATACTGACCTTGTCAGGAGACTGCTAACACCTCTTGCCCAAGAGCAGGACACTTCAACTACAGGTGTGCACCCCATGTTGAGACAAGCCTATCAGCGCCTGGTGCAAGAACAGTAGGCCCCAGCTGAAGGAGTGGGAAAGATCTGGTGCTTGGACCGGAGAGAGAAAGTGTTGCAGCCCGGTGAGGTAGCTTGCTTGAGAGCGTCAGTCAAGCTTAACTGGAAGCAACCAGGCCCTTTCATCGTCCTTAAAGCTGACAGGCAGAAAGAAGACATGGGAGTGGAGATAATTCCTGAAGTAGTTCCAACTAAGGCGTTGCAGAGAAGCCATGGGAAGGTCTCAGTTAGTGTTCGAAACATAACCACCTCACCTGTGAAGATGCCGGCTTGGATGTTATTGGGCCAAGTTACATAGTTACATAGTTACATGATTACATAATTAGTCAGGTTGAAAAAAGACAAAGTCCATCCAGTTCAACCATAAAAAAAATAAAAAAAAAATAAATCGTACAATCCCATATACCCAATTCTATACCCACAGTTGATCCAGAGGAAGGCAAAAAAAACCAGCAGAGCATGATCCAATTTGCTACAGCAGGGAAAAAAATTCCTTCCTGATCCCCCGAGAGGCAATCGGATTTACCCTGGATCAACTTTACCTATAAATGTTAGTACTCAGTTATATTATGTACATTTAGGAAAGTATCCAGGCCTTTCTTAAAGCAATCTACTGAGCTGGCCAGAACCACCTCTGGAGGGAGTCTGTTCCACATTTTCACAGCTCTTACTGTGAAGAAACCTTTCCGTATTTGGAGATTAAATCTTTTTTCCTCTAGACGTAAAGAGTGCCCCCTTGTCTTTTGTGTTGGCCGTAAAGTGAATAACTCAACACCAAGTGAACATGGCCACCCCAGTCTTGCCGTCTGACTTTGTGGGGGAAGAAAAGGATGGGATACCTATAGAGGAGATCTATCTGAAGAACACTCCCCTCTCTCTGGAATAGAAAGAAAGTGCCAAAACTCAACTCTTGAGATGGCAGGCCGCATTCTCAAAGAGTGAATTTGACGTGGGGTGTGCAAAGAGCGCTCAACACCGGATCCGTCTGCAAGAAGACAAGCCGTTTAGAGAGAGAGTGCGACGGATTCCATTAGGGGACTTGGAAGACCTACGTGAACAATTGGCAGAATTGAAGAAAACAGGTATCATCCGAGAGTCCCGGAGCCCATACGCTTCTCCGATAGTGGTGGTACGGAAAAAGAATGGATCATTGGGGCTTTGTATCAACTACAGAACGTTGAACAGAAGAACCATTCCCGACCAGTACACCACACCACGGATAAAAGACGCTTTGCAGAGCCTGTCAGGGGCCAAGTGGTTCAGTGTACTGGACCTGAAGAGCGGGTACTATCAAATCCCCATGCATTCTGATGATAGAGAGAAAACTGCCTTTATTACCCGGTGGGGTTCTTTGCGTTCGACCGCATGCCTCAGGGCTTGTCCGGTGCCTCAGCCACTTTCCAAAGGCTCATGGAGAAGACCGTGGGTGACATGAACTTGATAGAGGTATTGGTGTACTTGGATGACATCATCATCTTTGGGAAAACCCTGGAGGAGCATGAAGAGCGTCTGGAGAAGGTCCTGAAAAGACTCTATGATGAGGGGCTGAAGCTGTCTCTGGAGAAGTGCCAGTTTTATCAACCCTCGGTCAACTACCTTGGTCACGTTGTGTCTGCCGACGGAGTAGCCACAGACCCCCAGAAGCTGGAAGCCGTCACTTCCTGGCCAAAGCCCACTAATGTGACTGAACTCAGGTCATTTCTGGGATTCTGCTCTTATTACAGAAGATTTGTTGAGGGATTCGCTAAGATAGCCCGCCCACTCAATGAGCTACTGAAAATTGAGGAGGAAGATGATGACCTGAAAAGGCCTATCAGACCAGCAGGAGGGCCCAGAAAACCCAGAGAGTCCATTCAAGAACAGTGGACTGCCCAATTTGAAGAGGCCTTTAGGCAGTTGAAATGGAGTCTAACAACTGCCCCAGTTCTGGCCTATGCAGATACAACCAAGCCATATGAACTACACGTTGACGCCAGTCGAGATGGGTTAGGCGGAGTGCTGTACCAAGAACACGACGGTCACCTACGGCCTTTTGCCTATGTAAGTCGGAGCTTGGCACCCGCCAAGAAGAACTACTCCATCCATAAACTCGAGTTTCTGGCCTTGAAGTGGGCAGTAGTGGATAAACGGAGGGATTATTTATATGGAGCGGAGTTCGTGAACAAGACTGACAATAATCCTCTCACCTACATCCTCACCACTGCCAAGTTGGATGCCACAGATCACAGATAGTTGGCTGCCCTGTCTGGGTTTACCTTCAGCCTGAAGTATAGACCGGGGGTCGGGAACAAGGATGCAGATGCTCTGTCAAGAAGGCCCCATTGCTCCAGTGACCCCCCCCCAGAAGAGTGGACCCGACTGACACCTGAAGGAGTACAAGCCTTGTGTCAGAGAGCAAAACACCAAGCTGGAGGAGGATCCATGGCCGAAAATATTGGAGTTTCAGCTGCTGGTGTCCCCAAATGTTATTGAAATTTCACCCAAGTCGGGGATGAAGATCTGCCAAAGCTTTCTAAGAAGGATTTGAGAAGGGACCAGTTGGAAGATCCCCTCTGTAACTTGGCAGTGAAAGCCTTGGAGAACCAACGGCCCAACATGCTCCTCACTGACTCCCCGAAGGAGGCCCGTCTACTGCACCGAGAGTGGGATCGGTTGCAGCTGCATCAAGGGTTGGTCTACCGAAGGGGACTCTCTGATGATCTTGAAGAGAAATGGCAGTTATTTCTACCGGAAAAACACCGGGAGACAATATTGACTTCTCTTCACCAAAACCATGGCCACCTAGGGCCCGAGAGGACTTTCCACCTGGTGAGGGACCGATTCTACTGGCCATGCATGCGGGCTGAAGTCGAGGGCTACTGCCACTCCTGTATCAGATGCATCCAAAGGAAAAACCTTGCCTCACCGGGCCGCCCCAATGGGCCATCTTGAGAGTCGGGGACCCATGGAGCTGGTGTGCATTGACTTTCTGTGCTTGGAGCCTGATATGAGTGGACAGGGAAATATCCTGGTAGTGACTGGCCATTTCACTAGGTATGCCCAGGCCTTCCCCACAAAGGATCAACAAGCATCCTCGGTGGCCAAGGTCCTTGTGGAGAAGTTCTTTGTACACTATGGCCTGCCCCAACGCATCCATTCTGATCAAGGAAGAGATTTCGAAAGCAGCCTTATCAAGAGACTTTTAGACTTGTTAGGCATTAAGAAGTCCAGAACCACCCCATACCATCCTTAAGGAGATCCTCAGCCAGAGAGGTTCAACCGAACCCTTCTGGATATGCTTGGGACTATTCGGAGAAAAAGCAGCACTGGAGCAAGCATGTAGCCGCTATTGTGCACGCTTATAACAACACCGCAAACGATGCCACAGGATACTCCCCTTATCGTCTAATGTTTGGACGGGAGGCCCAGTTGCCAGTAGACTTGGCCTTTGGCACATCCTTAGATCATACTTCAGCAACCTCCCACAGAGGGTATGTAGACCGCCTGCGGAAAAGTCTGAAGACTGCCTATTAAAGGCCCAAGCTACCCCAGATGCCCAAGGACTAAGAAATAAAAGGAACTTTGATCTCAGAGTCCGAGTGCAGGATTTGCAACCAGATGACAGGGTGCTGCTAAGGAATCTGGGTGTCCCTGGAAAGCACAAGTTGGCTGACCGCAGGAAGTCAAAGCCTTATGTCATTTGCAAGCAGCTGCCAGGACTCCCAGTGTACCAGATCCGACGAGAGGGGAGCACAGGCCCGCTGAAGACTTGGCATCGCAACCATCTACTGCCCCTAACAGACACAGTTCGTTTGCCACCACAGCTAGATTCACAGTCCACTCCCTCAGTTTCTCAGAGATCCCGACCGGTCACTAGGTCTCAGTCTGTACCCCTTGCTGTAGAAGATGAGGACAGCGAAGATGAAGAGAGAGGGGGATAGACTGGTTGTGGCCACCTCAACTGCCAGGGTTTGCCACCCCCCTTCGTCTCCACCTAAAGTGACAGACGCTGGGACTCTCAGACCAGAGGCTCCTGAGTTTGTGCCCCAAAGTCCGCCTTCTGAGGAGTTGGAAGACACTCAAGTTTCCCTGCCAACAGCAGACCCCGAAGATGTCCATCATTTACAGAAGGGCGACTCGAGGCTGATATGCACCCGGAAGTGACGATCACTGCTGCTGTGCTCTGGCGAACAACATCTCCCGCCCCCCATTGCCATGAGCGTTTGGTTCCACCGCCGCTGCCAACATCCGAGAGGACACCCGGAGACCCCCGGAGAACCCTGGAGACCCTGTCCCCTTACTTCAGGACAAGCAGCCCCCGGGAAGAGCGGACGATTCTACTTACAGATAAGCCCTTATACCACGCTCGTTTGTGAGTGTATCGATAATATTTATGTACTTTTTAAATAAAACCAGCATACTGTTACGCTTAGAAAGGCGCTGCTTTTTCCTTTTTTTTTTTTTTTTCTTTTTTTTAAGTATCGTAGGCCGGCCTGGGGTTCCCCTTTAGCCACAACATCCCACACACACCACAAGTTTTTGGGGAGTCTGTTTAATCTGTACATATTGTTACTTATTGCTTTCATTGGTTGCACAGTGTTCCTGATTGTTTCTTAAAACGGTTTCAGCCAAGTCCTGGGTACTTATACAGGTCTTGGCTGACGAATGTTAACCTGAACCTTACCTTTCTTTAAGTAAACTACAAACAGAACTGTGTTGTGTATTCCATTAATAACATTGCTAGGTGTGCCAGAGGGGCTGGGGCAGTTCATTGGGGTTGGAAGGCAGAGTAACGGGCTGAACAAACAAAAGCAGCTCCTTCGGGGGTTTGCTACACATTTTACTGCCAGAATATTTATTTTGGCCACTAGAATAGGTTTATTAGCATATGCTTGCATTTGTTTACGTAAATTCTGATTTCAGGGCCAGTCCACACCTCATGAAGTCCAGTGCATTTTTAAGCACCTCTGGGCGAGGGGCTGGTGTAGGCCAGTGTGATTGTACACAGCTGGAGCCTGTCAGAAAGTCCAAGCTAATTATTCACGATCGGGACCTGCTGAACGGCTGTGTACAATCACAGCCCAGAGCTCTGTGTTCATAAATAACACAGAGCTCTGCACAGAGGGAGCGATTTCTGTAGAATGAGAAAATCTCTTAGTAAAAGCAGCACACATTACACATATTTAGGCACACATTTAACTCCTTGATCGCCCTAGATGCTAACCCCTTCTCAGCCAGTGTCATTAGAACAGTGACAGTGTATAGTATTATCACTGATCGCTGTATTAATGTCACTGGTGATGTCACTGGCAGGTAGTCAGTCAGTTTGTCAGTTTCCCCCAGCATCAGTTAGCATCAGATTGCCTGCCGTACTGACGCAATCCCATTATAAGGTCTCTGATCAACATCATTTGTAGCATAAAAAAAAATTCTAGTATATATAAAATAGTTGCAGTCAGTATTACTTCCACGCAAATCAATAAACACTTATTGGGATTTTTTTTTCATCAAAGACATGTCGTAGAATACATTTTGGGCAAAATTTAATAGAGAAGTTTGATTTTTTTCAGTTGTCTTAATTAGATATGATTTGTAGCAGAAAGTAAAAAATTTTGGTCTTTTTTCATTTATATCGTAAAAAAAAATAAAAAAACCCAGTGGTAATCAAATAACACCAAAAGAAAGCCATATTTGTGTGAAAAAAATTATATAAAGTTCATTTGGGTACAACGTTGCATGGCTGTGAAATATACAGTTAAAGTAGCGCAATGCCAAATAGCAAAAAATGACCTGGGGTAAAATCTTCCAGAGCTCAAACGGTTAATCTGCATTAGAAACACATGGACAGTAGTTAACATGGATTTCAATAGCATAGTTCACACCAGTGCAGTCAACAAAAGGTAGAAGTTGCTACAATTTTTTCTGCATGGAATGCATCTAGAACATGGCAAAAAGCATAAAAAATGCACCGGAACACATCAAAACACACCACAAATACACTGGAATGCATTAAAACAAACAAAAAAAAATTGGAAACTTTGGTAAAAAATAAAGAGGAAAGAAGGCACTGAAAAGCATTGAAAATGCATCAAAAATGCAGCAGAACACATCAAAAATGCACACGCAGAAACGCATCTGGATCTCAAAATTGAGCTGTGAACTCACCCATAAGCTCTTTTTCCGAATGCAGCCTTGGTATGTATTTTTTATGCCTGTAAGTGCTGCTCTTAAAATACTGATGAACATGGCAGCATAGAACTGCGTTTAAAGGCATAAATATATATATCTTGTGTGACAGCAGGAAGGTAAAGTCACCTGGTTGCATCCAGGGGGGTAGATATATTTCGCCCAGATTCAGGCTTTACGCTGACTTATACAGCTAGGTGGAGAGTTGTATAAGCCCAGCTGAGACTAGTGGGCTCATTGATGACTCATACCTCTAGGGAGAGGGCTGGGCGTCGTGCAGGCAGGGAGTTGATGAGGCCAGCTGAAGCCTGTCAGTTCGTTTAAGGCCTCTATAAAAACTCCCAGATTCATTAGATGTTAGCTCATGCCTGGAAGCAGACCTGTGTGGACTGTCTAGGGAGAGTGAACCCCTGTGCGGTGAGAGAAAGCCTGTGTGGCTATATTTTGCTTGGACATTTAAAACCAGGGACTAGGACAGCACTAGGCTGATCCCAGTCGTTAGTTAGGAAACCTGTAAGTTTAGTCAGAGGTCAAGTTGACCAGGATTTATTTTGTTTATGTTTTTTTTGCCTTGCTGTGTTTTTGTCACTGTAAATAGAAAATAAACCGCACCTTTTTGATTTTGAAAACCACAACCTCCGTCTGCTGGGCCTGTTTTGGGTGGGGAGCCCATCCCGGGGGTCACACATACCCGCTGCCGAGCTAGCCCCCTCACAGTTGGTGGAGAACCAGTGGCAGTTTTTTTTAAGCCAGCATGGAGGAGATACTGAAGCAGCTGGCTCTAGCAAATGCCAATCAACAGCAGACAAATGCAGGTTTGCAAAAGAGCCTTGCAGCTCATCAACAGAGCCTTGCAGCTCAACAACAGAACTTCGCAGCCCAGCAGCAAGCTCATCAACAGAGCCTTGCAGCCCAGCAGCAAGCTCACCAACAGAGTCTGGAAGCTCAGCAACAAGCCCAGCAGCAATCTGAGGCCCGCTTCATAGACCTGTTACAGAAGCAAGAGCAGAGACTACAACAAATGGAAGCAGTAATGCAGCAACGTCCGCAGACCAGTGAGGAAAGCCGTCCCACTAATACCGCGTCCTTTGGGGTGAGTCGTTTATTGACAAAAATGACTGGAGAGGATGATCCAGAGGTATTTTTGACCACATTTGAAAGGACTGCTGAAAGAGAAAAGTGGCCTGAGGAGCAGTGGGCTGGACTGGTGGCTCCTCTGTTAACTGGTGAATCGCAGAAGGCTTACTATGACCTGGAGCCTGACCAAGCAAAAGACTATGTGATGCTAAAAGCTGAGATATTGGCAAGGCTGGGTGTCACCCAGGCTGTCCGGGCTCAGCGTGTGCATAACTGGACTTTCCAGCTTGGAAAACCCCCCAGGTCTCAAATGTATGATCTCATTCACCTGAGCAGAAAGTGGCTACAGCCAGAGACTTTGTCCGCACCAAAGATTGTGGAACGTGTTGTAATGGATCGGTTTTTGAGAGCTCTTCCTACTGCCATCCAAAAGTGGGTAAGCCATGGAGACCCAGAGACGGCCGATGGTCTTGTGGATCGTGTGGAGAAATACTTGGCTACAGAGAACCTGACGGCCTCTTCCAGAGACACTCGGACTTTCCACCCTAAGACCAGACCATCCCCAGGGGCGGATAAGAGGATTCCAAGGGGTGAGGGTGGAGAGAGTGAGAGGGTGGGAGCTCTACCCCAAGTTTGGCGAGAACAGCCTGGGAAATCAGCGGCTCAAGAGGCCGCAAGAAGGATCGTTTGCTACCGCTGCCGGCAAGCGGGACATATTGCAGCAAATTGCCCGGTTGTGGAGGAACCCATGCAGTGTGACTTTCTGACGGGCAGACGTCAGTCGCTGTGTGCGACAGTCGCATGCACTGCCATTCGGGGAACTGAGAAACATTTATGCAAAATGTGTATTAATGGTAGAAATGTTGTGGTATTGCTGGATTCAGGTAGCCTTGTGACCCTGATAAAGGCTGAGTTAGTTAAAACAGAGGTCTCTGGGAATAGCAAGGTAGCCGTTATTTGTGTGCATGGGGACACCCGAGAGTATCCAGTGACTACGGTGTGTTTCGAGACCCCCAAAGGTACCCTCTCTCATCCAGTGGGCTTAGTATCTCAGTTACCGCATGACGCCATTGTGGGAAGGGATTTTCCGAAGTTCTGGGAACTGTGGGATGATCCTGAGCCCCCCACTGGTGCCCCTATGTACCCGGAATGTGATAGCCAGAACTCCCCTGAGAGTGGTGAGGACTCTCCGGAATTTCCCTTGTCAGTATTGGCAGGGGAGACTCAAGAAACTGGAGAGGAGCCCACCTCCTCAGACGAAAACCTACCGTCTGTGGAGTTTTCTGATCTTGAGGTTCACAGGGAAAACTTTGCCACAGAACAGTTGAAAGACCCCGCCCTAATAAAGGCACGGGAAAACGTAGTGAAAATAGATGGCGAGTTAGTGAACCCAGATAATACTGGCACTTACCCATACTTCAGCGTAGAGAAGGACCTACTGTATCGGGTGGCAAAAAGGGCAGAAGAAACCGTTGAGCAGCTTGTGGTGCCCAAACCTTACAGGAAGTTGGTGTTGGAGTTGGCCCATGGGCACATTCTTGGAGGTCATCTGGGGACAGAGAAAACCCGAGAGAGGGTATTACAGAGATTCTATTGGCCTGGGGTGATGAAGGACATAGAAAATTATTGTTCCTCCTGCCCTGTGTGTCAGAGGTCGGCCCCGATGCCACATTTCCGTAGCCCGCTGGTCCCTCTACCCATCATTGAGGTCCCGTTTGAGAGAATCGCAATGGATTTGGTAGGTCCTATAATCAAGTCCGCTAGGGGGCACCAGTACATATTGGTTATAATGGACTATGCCACCCGTTATCCAGAAGCGATCCCTCTCAGAAATACCTCGGCCAAAACCATAGCCAAAGAGCTATCTCTTGTTTTTAGCCGGGTGGGTATTTGTAAAGAACTGCTTACGGACCAAGGTACACCCTTTATGTCCCGGGTTATGAAAGAGCTGTGTAAATTGTTCAAAGTGACGCAATTGCGTACATCTGTGTATCACCCCCAAACCGATGGGCTGGTTGAAAGATTCAACAAAACCCTAAAACAAATGTTGAAGAAAGTGGTGGATAGAGATGGAAGGGATTGGGACTGTCTACTTCCTTATTTGATGTTTGCTATTAGGGAGGTGCCCCAATCCTCTACGGGATTCTCCCCCTTTGAGTTACTGTATGGGAGACACCCAAGAGGGCTGTTGGATATTGCCAAGGAAACTTGGGAAAGTGAGAGTTCTCCCCACAGGAGTGTGATTGAGCATGTCGCCCTGATGCAAGATCGAATTGCACAGGTAATGCCCATCGTGAAGGAACATTTGGCCCAAGCGCAGTTGGCACAGCAGAGAGTGTACAACCGTGGAGCCAAGACCCGTACCTTTTCCCCGGGGGATAGGATATTGGTACTTGTCCCTACGGTTGAAAGTAAATTCCTTGCCAAATGGCAAGGCCCCTACGAGATAATGGAAAAAGTGAGCGAAGTGAATTACAAGGTCAGACAACCAGGAAGGCGAAAGCCCGAACAGATCTATCACGTTAATCTGTTGAAAGCCTGGAGGGATAGAGAGTCCCTAGTCGCAGACACTTGGTCACCAGCTCAAACTGGTTGCGTGATTCCTGAGGTTGGAATCGCAGCCACCTTGTCACAACCCCAACAACAGGAGGTTAAGGAGTTTGTACTTCGCAACAAGGAGGTATTCTCTGAGCTGCCGGGACAAACGTCTGGGGTAGAGCATGACATTATTACCCCGCCCGGTGAAAGGGTGAAGTTAAAACCCTATCGGATCCCAGAGGCCCGACGGGAGGCAATACGGGAGGAAGTACAGAGAATGCTGAACTTAGGGGTGATAGAGGAGTCCCAAAGTGATTGGTCTAGTCCCATTGTGTTGGTGCCTAAACCGGATGGGAGCTGGCGATTTTGTAACGATTTTCGTCAGTTGAACAAAGTTACAAAATTTGACACCTACCCCATGCCACGTATAGATGAGTTGATCGACCGGCTGGGAACAGCCCGATACATGACGACTCTTGACCTCACAAAAGGGTATTGGCAAATCCCCCTGGCCAAGTCGGCCAAAGAGAAAACCGCATTTGTAACCCCAGACGGGGCGTTCCAATATAAAAGAATGCCGTTCGGGTTACAGAATGCGCCGGCCACATTCCAGCGGAAAATGGACCAGATGCTGAGGCCCCATCGGAAGTATGCTGCGGCTTACCTGGATGACATAATTGTCCATAGCACAGATTGGGCCTCACATCTGCCAAAAGTGCAAGCAGTCCTGGACTCTGTTCGGGAAGCAGGGTTTACGGCTAACCCCAAGAAGTGTACCATTGGGCAGGAGGAGGCCAAATATCTTGGGTACACCATTGGGAGGGGAGTAATAAAACCCCAACTCAACAAAGTCGAGGCCATCCAGAGTTGGCCACGTCCCAACAGCAAGAAGCAGGTACGAGCCTTTCTGGGAATCGCTGGGTATTATCGGCGATTCATTCCCCACTTTGCTTCTAAGGCTGTGCCCCTAACCAACCTGACGAAGGGGAAAGGGTCGGTCATGATTAAATGGACCCCCGAGGCTGAGGCAGCATTCCAATTCTTGAAACAAGCCTTATGTAGCCAGCCAGTGTTGTACTCACCCGACTTCTCTAGAGACTTTGTCGTACAAAGTGATGCGTCAGATGTGGGGTTAGGAGCAGTATTGTCCCAGGTCTGGAACGGGGAAGAGCACCCAGTCATTTACCTCAGCAGGAAGTTGAAGTCCCATGAGGTAAATTACGCCACCGTTGAAAAGGAGTGTTTAGCGGTGAAGTGGGCTCTAGATTCCCTTCGGTACTACCTGCTAGGTAGGCACTTTGACATGGTTACGGATCACGCTCCGTTAAAGTGGATGGCTCAAAACAAGGAAACAAATAGAAGAGTGAATAGGTGGTTCCTGGCCCTCCAGGAATTCAACTTCACAGTAAAGCATCGCCCTGGCGTTCAAATGGGGAATGTGGATGCTTTGTCTCGAGTACATGAATGCCTGATTGCTGGTGTTCCAACCCCGAGGTTAAAACAAGAGGGGGGGGTATGTGACAGCAGGAAGGTAAAGTCACCTGGTTGCATCCAGGGGGGTAGATATATTTCGCCCAGATTCAGGCTTTACGCTGACTTATACAGCTAGGTGGAGAGTTGTATAAGCCCAGCTGAGACTAGTGGGCTCATTGATGACTCATACCTCTAGGGAGAGGGCTGGGCGTCGTGCAGGCAGGGAGTTGATGAGGCCAGCTGAAGCCTGTCAGTTCGTTTAAGGCCTCTATAAAAACTCCCAGATTCATTAGATGTTAGCTCATGCCTGGAAGCAGACCTGTGTGGACTGTCTAGGGAGAGTGAACCCCTGTGCGGTGAGAGAAAGCCTGTGTGGCTATATTTTGCTTGGACATTTAAAACCAGGGACTAGGACAGCACTAGGCTGATCCCAGTCGTTAGTTAGGAAACCTGTAAGTTTAGTCAGAGGTCAAGTTGACCAGGATTTATTTTGTTTATGTTTTTTTTGCCTTGCTGTGTTTTTGTCACTGTAAATAGAAAATAAACCGCACCTTTTTGATTTTGAAAACCACAACCTCCGTCTGCTGGGCCTGTTTTGGGTGGGGAGCCCATCCCGGGGGTCACACATACCCGCTGCCGAGCTAGCCCCCTCACACTTGTTACACCCACCGGAGTTTTGCATTTTACATTTATTTTTAACAGTAAAGTAAGTTTATATAGTGAAATACAGGACTTATGCTGCGTACACACGGTCGGAAATTCCGCCAGCAAAAGTCCGATGTGAGCTTTTGGTCGGAAATTCCGACCGTGTGTATGCTCCATCTGACTTTTGCTGTCGGAATTTCTGCCAGCAAAAGATTGAGAGCAGGTTCTCAATTTTTCAGACGGGAAAAATTCCGATTGTAAATGCATGCTCGGAAACAATTCAACGCATGTTCGGAAACATTGAACTTCATTTTCTCGGCTCGTCGTAGTGTTGTACGTCACCGCGTTCTTGACGGTCAAAAGTTCAGAGAACTTTTGTGTGACCGTGTGTATGCAAGCCAAGCTTGAGCGGAACTCCGTCGGAAAAACCACCCAAGGTTTTCCCGACGGAAAATCCGATCGTGTGTACGGGGCATTACAAGTCTGTCTGACTGGTTACATGTTGAATTTTAAAAGCAGCGGCAAGCCTGCTCATCTCACAGGTTTGCTAATCTGACAGAAGTTCACTGCTTTTAAAATTCAACATCTAACCAGTCAGACGGAGTTCTAAGTCCTGTATATCACTATATAAACTCACTTTACTGTTAAAAAATAAGTGTAAAATGCAAAACTCTGGTGGGTGTAACAAGATGTATGCTTTCCCCCTTCTCATTGTATGCTATGGAGGAGTGCGGGGTGTAGCAAGATGGCAGCGACGGAACGTCACATCCGTTACACATTCTGACGGGTCGCCTAATCTGACGAAACACCGGCACCACAGAAAATGACAATTTAGAAGCTTATATCAAGAGAATTTATTTTTTATTTTGTGTCATTTATTTTATGATACAACAAAAATTCTGTATAGCAGAGATCATGGATCCACTGTGCTGTGCGTCTACACAAATATAGCAACCACCACATTTTTAGTGCTCTGTATTTATCTTTTTTTTTGTTTGTTTTTTACAGAATCCCCTCAAGCATACTATGCCCTTTGTCGACAGAAATTTGCCACCTATAAATTAAGACTTGTACATGTAGCAATTCGCTATATATAGACAGCAACTGCCAGGTTTTAGTTTAGTTTTTGTTTATATAACAGAAACCATCACAGATTATTATGTGATTTTATTTGCCTATAATTGATAGCTTCTTAAAGCGGAGTTCCGCCCATTTATTTTTTATTTTTAAAAGTCAGCAGCTATTACTGCAGCTGCTTACTTTTAAAATAAGGACACTTACTTGTCCAGGGTGCCTGATGTCGGCGCACGAAACCGATCTGTCCCTCGGCTCTCGGGTGCTGCCGCCATGGGCGTCCACTGAAATGTTTTCTGGGGGGGGGGGGGGGGGCGCTTCAGCAACGGTGATACACAGACGCATTTTACCCTTTCTTCGACCGCTAGCAGGGGTTAAATGCGACCCCCCCCCCCACGTTAAAATGTAAAAACTCCCCACTGTGCCCCCTGCATCTTTAAATATCTCTTTGTCACTACTGTGTACCCCCTCTCCACAACTGCACCCCTTTACATTACACAGCACCCCACAGCTCTGGACCCCTTTACATTACACAGCACCCTGCATCACTGACCCCCTTTACATTACACAGCACCCTGCACCACTGGACCCCTTTACATTACACAGCACCCTGCATCACTGGACCCCTTTACATTACACAGCACCCTGCATCACTGACCCCCTTTACATTACACAGCACCCTGCATCACTGGACCCCCTTTACATTACACAGCACCCTGCATCACTGGACCCCTTTACATTACACAGCACCCTGCATCACTGGACCCCTTTACATTACACAGCACCCTGCATCACTGGCCCCCTTTACATTACACAGCACCCCACAGCTCTGGACCCCTTTACATTACACAGCACCCTGCATCACTGACCCCCTTTACATTACACAGCACCCTGCATCACTGGACCCCTTTACATTACACAGCACCCTGCATCACTGGACCCCTTTACATTACACAGCACCCTGCATCACTGACCCCCTTTACATTACACAGCACCCTGCATCACTGGACCCCCTTTACATTACACAGCACCCTGCATCACTGGACCCCTTTACATTACACAGCACCCTGCATCACTGGACCCCTTTACATTACACAGCACCCTGCATCACTGGCCCCCTTTACATTACACAGCACCCTGCATCACTGGACCCCTTTACATTACACAGCACCCTGCATGACTGGACCCCTTTACATTACACAGCCCCCTGCATCACTGGACCTCTTTACATTACACAACACCCTGTATCACTGACCCCCTTTACATTACACAGCACCCTGCATCACTGGACCCCTTTACATTACACAGCACCCTGCATCACTGAACCCCTTTACATTACACAGCACCCTGCATCACTGGACCCCTTTACATTACACAGCACCCTGCATCACTGGACCCCTTTACATTACACAGCACCCTGCATCACTGACCCCCTTTACATTACACAGCACCCTGCATCACTGGCCCCCTTTACATTACACAGCACCCTGCATCACTGGACCCCCTTTACATTACACAGCACCCTGCATCACTGGACCCCTTTACATTACACAGCACCCTGCATGACTGGACCCCTTTACATTACACAGCACCCTGCATCACTGGCCCCCTTTACATTACACAGCACCCTGCATCACTGGACCCCTTTACATTACACAGCACCCTGCATGACTGGACCCCTTTACATTACACAGCCCCCTGCATCACTGGACCTCTTTACATTACACAGCACCCTGTATCACTGACCCCCTTTACATTACACAGCACCCTGCATCACTGGACCCCTTTACATTACACAGCACCCTGCATCACTGGACCCCTTTACATTACACAGCACCTTGCATGACTGGACCCCTTTACATTACACAGCACCCTGCATCACTGGACCCCTTTACATTACACAGCACCCTGCATCACTGACCCCCTTTACATTACACAGCACCCTGCATCACTGGACCCCCTTTACATTACACAGCACCCTGCATCACTGGACCCCTTTACATTACACAGCACCCTGCATCACTGGACCCCTTTACATTACACAGCACCCTGCATCACTGGCCCCCTTTACATTACACAGCACCCTGCACCACTGGACCCCTTTACATTACACAGCACCCTGCATCACTGGACCCCTTTACATTACACAGCACCCTGCATCACTGACCCCCTTTACATTACACAGCACCCTGCATCACTGGACCCCTTTACATTACACAGCACCCTGCATGACTGGACCCCTTTACATTACACAGCCACCTGCATCACTGGACCTCTTTACATTACACAGCACCCTGCATCACTGGCCCCCTTTACATTACACAGCACCCTGCATCACTGACCCCCTTTACATTACACAGCACCCTGCACCACTGGACCCCTTTACATTACACAGCACCCTGCATCACTGGACCCCTTTACATTACACAGCACCCTGCATCACTGACCCCCTTTACATTACACAGCACCCTGCATCACTGGACCCCCTTTACATTACACAGCACCCTGCATCACTGGACCCCTTTACATTACACAGCACCCTGCATCACTGGACCCCTTTACATTACACAGCACCCTGCATCACTGGCCCCCTTTACATTACACAGCACCCTGCATCACTGGACCCCTTTACATTACACAGCACCCTGCATGACTGGACCCCTTTACATTACACAGCCCCCTGCATCACTGGACCTCTTTACATTACACAACACCCTGTATCACTGACCCCCTTTACATTACACAGCACCCTGCATCACTGGACCCCTTTACATTACACAGCACCCTGCATCACTGGACCCCTTTACATTACACAGCACCCTGCATCACTGGACCCCTTTACATTACACAGCACCCTGCATCACTGGACCCCTTTACATTACACAGCACCCTGCATCACTGACCCCCTTTACATTACACAGCACCCTGCATCACTGGCCCCCTTTACATTACACAGCACCCTGCATCACTGGACCCCCTTTACATTACACAGCACCCTGCATCACTGGACCCCTTTACATTACACAGCACCCTGCATGACTGGACCCCTTTACATTACACAGCACCCTGCATCACTGGCCCCCTTTACATTACACAGCACCCTGCATCACTGGACCCCTTTACATTACACAGCACCCTGCATGACTGGACCCCTTTACATTACACAGCCCCCTGCATCACTGGACCTCTTTACATTACACAGCACCCTGTATCACTGACCCCCTTTACATTACACAGCACCCTGCATCACTGGACCCCTTTACATTACACAGCACCCTGCATCACTGGACCCCTTTACATTACACAGCACCCTGCATGACTGGACCCCTTTACATTACACAGCACCCTGCATCACTGGCCCCCTTTACATTACACAGCACCCTGCATCACTGGACCCCTTTACATTACACAGCACCCTGCATGACTGGACCCCTTTACATTACACAGCCCCCTGCATCACTGGACCTCTTTACATTACACAGCACCCTGCATCACTGACCCCCTTTACATTACACAGCACCCTGCATCACTGGACCCCTTTACATTACACAGCACCCTGCATCACTGGACCCCTTTACATTACACAGCACCCTGCATGACTGGACCCCTTTACATTACACAGCACCCTGCATCACTGGCCCCCTTTACATTACACAGCACCCTGCATCACTGGACCCCTTTACATTACACAGCACCCTGCATGACTGGACCCCTTTACATTACACAGCCACCTGCATCACTGGACCTCTTTACATTACACAGCACCCTGCATCACTGGCCCCCTTTACATTACACAGCACCCTGCATCACTGGACCCCCTTTACATTACACAGCACCCTGCATCACTGGACCCCTTTACATTACACAGCACCCTGCATCACTGGACCCCTTTACATTACACAGCACCCTGCATGACTGGACCCCTTTACATTACACAGCACCCTGCATCACTGGCCCCCTTTACATTACACAGCACCCTGCATCACTGGACCCCTTTAAATTACACAGCACCCTGCATGACTGGACCCCTTTACATTACACAGCCCCCTGCATCACTGGACCTCTTTACATTACACAGCACCCTGCATCACTGACCCCCTTTACATTACACAGCACCCTGCATCACTGGACCCCTTTACATTACACAGCACCCTGCATCACTGGACCTCTTTAGATTACACAGCACCCTGCATCACTGGACCCCTTTACATTACACAGCACCCTGCATCATTGGACCCCTTTACATTACACAGCACCCTGCATCACTGGACCCCTTTACATTACACAGCACCCTGCATCACTGGCCCCCTTTACATTACACAGCACCCTGCATCACTGGCCCCCTTTACATTACACAGCACCCTGCATCACTGGACCCCTTTACATTACACAGCACCCTGCATCACTGGACCCCTTTACATTACACAGCACCCTGCACCCCTTTACCTTACACAGCAGCACCCTGCACCTCTGGACACTACACACACTACGCTCTGACCACTACACTGCACACTGACCACACTGACCATATGTATGACGTGTCCTATGACGTCATGTCTCTGCAGTCACACACACACGTGTTGTAGGAAATCTCCTCCTCCCTCCATACCGCTCACACAGCCCGACTCTCCTTCATTCTCAACTTCAGCAGGTCCAGCGGGGCAGGAAGTGGGTGTAAGGGTGGCGGAGGGTGTAGAACACTGCCAATTTGGCCAACACCTTCTCGATTCCAGGGGGGGGCAAACGACCCCCCTTGCCCTATGGAGCGGACGCCCATGGCTGCCGCCGACATCTTTGGTAAAGGAATCAGGAAGTGAAGCCGTACAGCTTCACTTCCTGGTTCCCTACTGCGCATGTGCAAATCGTGCTGCGTGATCCCACTAGTCCCTGCTGTCTTCTTAGACCTGTGTGTCGGAGGAGGTGCCGGACGTGGCGTAGATAGCCACGGGTGGCTCGGCCATCTATCCCTGGAAGTAGGAGCAAATACCTGTATGTAGCGCCCTGTTCCTAAAGAATAGGGGCTATGTTGTAAATTTAGTTTGGCTGAGCTGTACACAGCTCAGATTTATTGTACAAAGTTAAATTAGCTTCTGTTCCAACTTTGGTTGTGTTGTGCAATTCTCACTGTTGCCAGTAGGTGTCACTGTTACTACAGGCCAGGATGAGAAATACAGCAAACTAAAGTGTATTGAATATTCTTTTCCCCAGAAACAGCCCAGTTCTTGCTGCTGTGCATTCTGGGGGAAGGTATTTAAGGGGCAGACACCATGTTTCACTCGCTCTGACCTCATGGCCCTCCTGGCCTAAGGCTGTGTCATTCTCTACTACCTCGGGGGCCTGCTGGCCCGAGGCCGTGTTGCTGCGAGTAGGCCCCGAAGCCTGTCTGGGGCCTACTACTCCGGAGGTGGTCCTAGGTTGTCTTGCCTGCGTAGAAGAAACCAAGCCAAGCTGAGGAGATCCAGGGGAGGACTCTTGCTGGAGAGAACCAGGCTGAAGGCTGGTCTCAGAGGAAGGGCCTGGTGACTCAATTGGAGGACGCACCTAAGCTATTCTACCCTCACAGTACTGCTGGATGGCTTAAAGGTTCTGGTACTGTGAAGCTGTTCTACAATTAACTAACTGCTGGCTACAAAGTCCTGTGAGAGAGGATTATCCAGGAGTTCCACCGATCTCTAAGTCCTGTGAGAGAGGCTTAACTAGAAACACTACTGGCTGCTAGGTCTGTGTGAGAGGCCTATCTGGGTGTTCAAGATCTGTTTGCCCTTTGGATCGGAAGGAATCCATCAGTGATCTGCTAAAAGGTATCTGAAACTTTCCCCTAACCCTCTGTCCTACTGCTACTTCAAGTTCTTTTATTAAAGCATTGGAAAAAGACTAACGTGACTGTTGCTCGCATCTATTCTGCATCTCTCATCATAGTTATAGACGACAGGACCAAAATTTTATTCAGCAGCCCTCTAGGGGGTATCGCAACATGTATTATACAGGTATCTGCTCTGATTCCGAAAAAGCAGTTAAATTTTTTGGCTGGAAGTCCGCTTTAATATGAAATTCTAGCTCTGTATAGACTTCAAGATTTCTGTCCGAATTGACAGTTCGCACTGCGATATGTGAACTGATCTGGGGGTGTCATTACCTTGTATTGACGCCCGCAGCGATTCGCATAGGGCATTGTGAACTGTCTGTGAGTTGTACGCGATGTGGGAACCGGTACGGGATTCGCACGGGTTCTCGCATCGCAGCAGTGCGAACCGAGCCGAAGTGTACTCTTACGGCAGTCTCTGAACATTGATTAGTGGTGTATTGGTTTTCAGAAAGTGGTACAGGAGTGAATGACACCGTTCGGCTGTAAAAAAAAGGCATTCAGAAGGTGTCAGTATTACCCCCTGAATGCCTTTTTTTTTACAGGGTTTTTGAATGAGAATTCCACATCACAATCGCGAACCTAACGTTTCGATTTGCAGTTGCAGCATGGCCCCATTTACTTAAATAGGTCACATTCTGCTGCGATATTGCCCGTTGAATGTGGCAGAGGACCCACCATGTAATTATATAGCGGTAGTAAACCCAAAACTAAAAATGTACCATATTGCAGCTTACCGTTTGTTAGATGTGGTGTCTGCATCAGTTTTCTTTTCTTTAACTTTTCACTTGTGTTTTCACCTGGTGATCTGGGCAGCAACACACCTCCTGTATTAATGAGATACAACTCTGGATGAATAAACAAAGGAGGCACAGCAGACAGCAGCATTATCAGTCTTGGGGAGGGGAGTGTTAAATGTATTAGCAGAGTTTTTGCATTTAGAGGCAGGGGGTTTCCTCCTCTCATCTTATCACCGTATATACTCGAGTATAAGCCGAGTTTTTCAGCACAATTTTTTGTGCTGAAAATGCCCCCCTCGGCCTATACTCGAGTCACCTTTTTGTGCCTGATCTCCCAGATTTTGCGGACCCGGTACTGGACGGCCGTAGGTCCCCTGGACCCCAAACTTGGCACACATGTAGCCTCATGCCGCGTACACACGATAATTTTTCACGTCGTGAAAAATGTCTTTTTTTTTTTTTAACAAGAAAAACGACCGTGTGTGGTCTTTTTGACATTTTTCCCGACGTGAAAAACGGCATTAAAAACAACGAGAAAAATTAGAACATGTTCTAATTTTTCTTGTTGTTTCTCTCCGCAGCAGTTTTCCCATAGGGAAACACTGCCACGGAGCCTACACACGGTCGTTTTTCTCGACATGAGAAAAAATGATGGGAAAAACGACCGTGTGTGGGGGAACAAGCCGTTCCCTCGTTTTTAATGTCATGATTCACGGCGGTTTTTTAACCGCCGTGAATCACGATCGTGTGTACGCGGCATCACTCGTCCTCTACAAGTGTGCAATGTTTTTTTGTCTGGGGGACCTACGGCCGGGGAGCACCGATCTTTCAAACCCGGGCATCCCTTCCATAGACTCCCCATGTTAAACATCAGTCTAGTCATGGGCACAGTGAGGCATGGACACAGTGAGGCATGGACACAGTGAGGCATGGACACAGTGAGGCATGGACACAGTGAGGCATGGACACAGTGAGGCATGGACATGGACACAGTGAGACAAAGTGAGGCACAGTGAGGCATGGACACAGTGAGGCATGCACATGGACACAGTGAGACAAAGTGAGGCACAGTGAGGCATGCAAATGGACACCCTAGGCTTATACTCGAGTCAATACGTTTTCCCAGTTTTTTGTGGTAAAATTGGGTGCCTCGGCTTATATTCGGGTCGGTTTATACTCGAGTATATACGGTATATTTTTTTTCACAAGTAAGGGGATCTCATTATATTTGGTAATTATGATAAGGTTCAGGGAGACACAGCTTTTATTTATATGTAGGTATTGTATTCATGTTTTTTTGTCTGAGATATTAATGTTTTTTGTAATACATGATGCCTTTTCTGATGATCTAATGTGCTTTGTAATTATTTGTTTAATTAATAAAGAGGCATTCAAATACAAAATGTATTAGCAGATTAAGCTCTGGTTCACACTGGTGCGATTTGACATACGATTTGACATGTCAAATCGGCGATATTTGCCACAAATTGCGGGCAATGGCACCGTCCTAATCGGTACTACTTTTTGCGATTTCGGCCGCGATTTACATTGACATCTGTGTCAGATGTCTTTGTAATCGCGGCTGAAATCGGGACTGCCAGCGAGAGTGAAATCGTGTGAGTTCAGCTGAACCTCGCATGACTTCACTCCCGCAGCCCCAGTGTGAACCTGGGCTTAGGGCTAGTTCACACCACAAAAATATCCTCCAGACCCATTTCAAATGCGTTTCTGCATGCATATTTTGGACATTCGTTTGATGCATTCTGGTGCATTTTTGATGCGTTTTAAAACGTTGGCGATGTGTTCCGGATGCTTTTTTTCTTCTTTTCTCTCCTGGTGGGGTCCGGTGCATTTTTGATGCATGTAGGTGTGTTCTGGTGCATTTTTTATGCGTTTTTAACACGTTCCAGTACAGTTCTGTGCGGAAAAAATGCAGCATGTTCATTTTTTTTCCCTGGAAACAAAACGCACTGAAACTACAAACACTAGTGTGAACTTTGCTATTGAAAACCATGTAACCTACTTTCTATGCATTTTGGATGCAGACAAGAAAAAGCACTGGAACGCATGTAGTGTGAACTAGCCCCTAGAACCACTAACAAATTGGAGCCAAACTCCAGCTCACACTTTATAATCAGTTACAGCCATAGGTCTGCACAGCCTATTGCATTAGGGTGTGCGCCCCAAAGCTCAAACACACATGCATGTGCGATTGTCTACGTATATATGGTCCCATCACTTTGTTCTCCGTGCAGGCACAGTGAAAGAGCAGTGTGTAAGCGCTCCTCTTATGGCAGAGCCGATAAAAGGGAGATCTTTTCCATCTCCCCACCTGCACACAGAATGATAGTGCTAATGTGCACAAGGTGATTGTGTTATGTCGTGTACACACGATCGGTTTTACTAATGAAAACAGTCCGATGGACTTTTCTCATCGGACAAACCGATCGTGTATGGGCCCCATCGGTCTTTTTTCCATCGGTGAGAAAAAATAGAACATGTTTTAAATTTATCCGATGGGAAAAAAAAACGATAGCAAATTCCGATCGTCTGTCTCGGCTTGTCGGAGTGTTTTACGTCACAGCGTTTGGGACGGTCGGATTTTTGACTGATGGTGTGTAGGCAAGACTGATGGAAGTCAGCTTCATCGGATTTCCGATGGGAAAAAAACATCGGATTAGAATCCATAGGAAATCCGATCGTGTGTGCAGGGCTTTAGTGGTTTGTAAACGGATACATTTTTCTGGAGAGTTTGTGCCGTGAAAAACAACGGACTTGCTGGCTGAATTACCAGTTGAAAATAAAAGAAAGAAAGCCTAAAATAACAAAACAAAATGCAGAATTGGTAAGCCGCAATATAATAAACGTTAGCTTTTGGGTTTGATACCACTTTAAGTAAAAAAAAAGTGTTAAAAAAATAAAAATGTAATAAAAAAAAAAAAAGCAAGACAAAAATCAATGTCATACATTTTAACATGTGAACAGTTTAAAAATGGTTGCCTGGCAAATAAACACTAATGCGTTAATTTTTTTAAATTACTTTGTTCATCTATTAAAACTGCATGTAAATTTGATTGGGACAAAACGAAATGTTATGCCGCGTACACACGATCGTGATTCACGGCGGTGAAAACACCGCCGTGAATCACGACATGAAATTAAATGAAAAACGAGGGAACGGCATTTTCCCCCACACACGACCGTTTTTCCCGTCATTTTTTTCTTTGTCGAGAAAAACGACCGTCTGTGGGATCCGCGGCAGTGTCTCCCTATGGGAAAACTGCCACGGAAAAAAATGATGGAAAAAACGATGAGAAAATTTAGAACATGTTCTAATTTTTCTCGTCGTTTTTCCTGCCGTTTTTCTCAACGAGAAAAACGGCATAAAGCCCACAGACGATCGTTTTTCTCGGCGAAAAAAAATAAATTAATTTTTCCCGACGGGAAAAATGATCGTGTGTACGCGGCATTTGACTATACAGTGTGAATGCTGAAAATGCCACAACAAGGCCACAAGATGGCGCTGACTATTGAGGAAATAAGTATGCTCCTCAGCTCCATCTAGTGGCCACAGTGCAATATTTCCACATTCACACATTCAAATTGCAGAGAACATTAAATTTTGCCCCATTAACACAGAACAAATTTATATGCAGTTTTGATATATGAACAGTTATGCAAATCATTTTTATAAATACATCCCTTAGGCATACAGAAATTCATTAAATAATTGACATTGCATATTTTCACAGTCTGTCTGAGTCCAGATTAAAGAGGAAGTAAACCCTGATGGGTTTTACTTCCTCTTTTGCTCGCTGCAAAGCCTGCAAATGGAAGCATCGCATATTAGCCCATTATGTGCCACTTACCTGCAAAAGAATCCCGTGATGTCCCCACAGTAGGCAGCGTCCATCTTCTTGCCCCTCTTCCTTCCATGCCACGGACTCCGGCTCTGTGATTTGCCGGAGCCGCGTGACGTCACTCCCGCGCATGCGCACGGGAGCCGCGATTAACGGCACAGGCTAGGGAAGAAATGGCACTTAGTTTCGTTTCTTCCTTGCACATACGCCGTTGGTATTTTCGGCGGACTTCAAGTGAAATATCTCCTAAACGGCGCACGTTTAGGAGATATTTCCACTACCTATAGGTAAGCCTTATTCTAGGCTTATCTATAGGTAGAAGTCCGAAAATACTTTTTCAAACTGTTCTGACATTAAGGATTTGGATGACTTCTCTGAAGTTTTTTTTTCCTATGACCATTTTGGGAATATTTTGCTCTAACACTAGTATACTGTAAGAATGAGAATGGGGGGTGTGGGGGGCTCAGTCAGGAAGACACAGAAAGATGTTAGAAAATCTTCTTATTGTTGCCCCCCTTACTATAGAAATTTCATACCATTTCTTGTATTTCTGACACCCAAACTGAAGGGGAGAGGGAAAGCTCTCTAATGTACGCCCAGACAGCATTAACCCTTCCCAACTGTACTTAAAACAGTAGTCTGATTAGGGCTTTAAAATGGTTGTAAACCCACTTTTGTGCTGACTAGCACAATTATATTGCATCTCGATCAGAGTGTGTATGGCCACCATAGTCATAGTGACAGTTCATTTTCACGCTTCAATAAATATTTGATTTATTTTCTGATCGATCTCTTCCAATAGGAATAATTTTATCTATAGCCGACAACCCATTCGAAAATTGGATTTCAGCCGATAGTTGGAAGATACAATAGTATTTTCACGTGCAATTTCATAATTTGATCAATTGCAATACGATCAGATTCATGACCAGAACATCTTGGTGCTGCTGATCAATGCAAGACAGTCAATAGTTTTGTGTCCTGGCTAATCCATTTAGTTTGATCAAATCTGATCTAAATCAATCAGAAGGGAAGTTATGTCAATTCAGGTGTTCGCTGATACAATTATGATATTATTATTATTATTATTATTTCAGGTACTTATATAGCGCTGTCAATTTACGCAGCACTTTACATATACATTGTACATTCACATCAGTCCCTACTCTCAAGTAGCTTACAATCTAATGTCCCTAACTCACATTCATAAACTAGGGCCAATTTAGACAGAAGCCAATTAATCTACCAGCATGTCTTTGGAGGGTGGGAGGAAACCGGAGTACCCGGAGGAAACCCACGCAGGCACAGGGAGAACATGCAAACTCCAGGCAGGAGGTGTCGTGGTTGGGACTCGAACCAGCAACCCTATAATATTTTAATTATATTGCACCTCGATCGAAGTGTGTATGGCCACCATAAGGAGGATGGAGATATCTCCTGGTAAGATTCCTCTGAATTTATCCATTGCTATGCAGTATTATGTAAATGCTGTAAGTTGGAGTTTAGAGTTATTGGCAGAGCTGCCTTGTCTCAGTCTATATGTATTTTTTATATCAAGTAATTGATTGAATGACATTTTTTTAGCTTACATTTTTTTATGTGTGTAGATCAGCATTAAAGTTTACCGTAATCAACTAATAAAAAATTGCTGAGCAACTTTGAAGATATCTTTGCTTGGAGAGTCATATGGCGTTTTAAGCACAAAGCCTCAGAAACCCAAAGAAAAAAGAACTGGATCTCTGCTCAACAACAGAATATTTTGCAGCGTAGAAATGCCAATACTGGTTTTTCACCCTGAAAATTGAAGACCTATTAACTTATGATAATATTGTTTGAGTTTGATGGCATGCAAAAATGTTAAAATGATATATTATGTTGCACTTACTGTAAGTGCTTATGAGCTTGATGAGGGCAGATGTTGTGTCCTTTTTTTCAAAGACGTTTAGTTTATCTTCCTCAGTGTCCCACTCACATTCATAAGGCAGCAGCAAATGCAGCCAGATGTGCAGTACGCCACGTGGAAGTGTGTTGGCAATTCTTTTCTCCACACCCCTTTCTCCCTACACACACCCACTCTCAAACGAAAGAATTTTAACTCATATTGTACTGCTTGGTACTTTGTGATAGTAATACATGTTTTCGTAGACTGGTAATCTAAATTGTGGAGACATTAACCAAAGAGGGGGACACAGTAACCAAATAGGGGGACACAGTAGCCAAAGAGGGGGACACAATAACCGAGGAGGGGGACACAGTAACCTTAGAGGGGGACACAGTAACCAAAGAGGGGGACACAGTAACCAAAGAGGGGGACACGATAACCGAGGAGGGGGACACAGTAACCAAAGCAGGGGACACATTAACCAAAGAGGGGTACACAATAACCGAGGAGGGGGACACAGTAACCAAAGAGGGGGACACAGTAACCAAAGAGGGGGACACAATAACCGAGGAGGGGGACACAGTAACCAAAGAGGGGGACACAGTAACCAAAGAGGGGGACACAGTAACCAAAGAGGGGGACACAATAACCGAGGAGGGGGGCACAGTAACCAAAGCAGGGGACACATTAACCAAAGCAGGAGGACAGGGGGGGGGCAGGTAATAAGAATATACACCTGGAGTAGTGGTAGAGGAATAGTAAGAGGATATCTGAGGGTGGGGGTTTTGGAATAGGAGATGACTTGTGCTGGGGAGGGGGGGTTGTTTTCAAAATCCCCCCCACATCACCTTATAGCAAAAGTCCTCTCCCCTCCCAGTGCACTCCCCAGCACATATCCTCTTACCCCCCCCAAATTAAGGAGATGTTGCCTTTGACAGAGGGGGCAATCGCAGTGTCTGGCACCCCATAAAAGCTACGGGGCAAGTGCCCTGGGTGCCCACTCTGGTGCGACCCTGTCAGGCAAGTTACTGAAGCCAATTGCCCGAACTTGCTCTGGCACTGGCCTCCAGAACTCAGCCCGAATTCCCAGGAAACCAGGATTTCGTTAAACTCTTAGCAAGGTCCCACCAAAACCGTTACAGTTAGGAGATAAACTGTTAGATTTGTACTAGAAGGGGGAGGGGATTTGTGTTTGGGGAGGGAGAGTTTGTACGAGGAGGGGGTTTTGGGTGGGAGGGTATTGGGATAGATCTTGGGATGGAGGGGTGATGAGCTGGGAAGGGGGATTTGAGGGGTTAAAATAATTAGTGCTGGAGAGGATTTGTTTCAGGATGGAGGGAAGTTTGTGCTGGAAGGGGGGATTTGGGTGAGAGGATTTGTGCTAGAAGTGGGGAGAGAAGTTGTGCTGGGAGGGGGATTTGGGGGGAAGGAGGATTTGTGCTGGGAGTGGGGAGGGGGGTGGTGGGGATAAGTGCTTGGATAGGGAGGAAGGGGGGATTTGAGCAAAGTGGAGAAGGACTTGTCCTGATGTCCTGAGTAGGGTTGAGCGAACCCGAACTGTAAAGTTCGGGTCCGTACCGAACTTTAGCTTTTTCCCGAACCCGAACTTTGCGCAAAAGTCCGGGTTTGGGTTCCGCAATCTAATGGCGCAGTTAGAAATGCTTCAGGGGCCAGCCAATCACCTTTTGATTAGCTGGTGTGCCCTTAGAAGCCATCATAGCCATGCCTACTAATGGCATGGCTGTGATTGGTCAGTGCAACATGTGACCCAGCTTCTATATAAGCTAGAGGCACACAGCACACACGTCACTCTGCTTCAGAATAGATAGGGAGAGGATCTTGTCTGCTGCTGCTGCTTTTTTTTTTTTTTAAGGTTGAATATATATTTATTAACAATATATACATATATAAATCCAATAAATTCGTCTTTATAACAAAGTTTACACAACATAAACAGTAAAGCATATGAAAGGGGGAGTGGGGGGGGGGAAACATTGGGGAGGTAGGAGAGGGTAGGGGGTAGTAGAGTCTCAGCCAAACACAGATTATAGGTCGTTCTCGTGAGGGTGCATATACAACTTAGTGCTGTGCTAATTCACCCGGTAATCTATGGACAAGGCTTGTCGAATAGCAAACTGGACTGTCCCTGCGCAGTGTCATCTCTCAACGGACACCGCCCAGGGTTCGTTTACTGTAATATTTCAAACCTTTCCTGGTAAGTATTGACTATGTTGGTGAAGGACATTAGTCAAAAAGCGAAATGGCGACCCAAGGGGAGGAGGAGGGGGGGGGGGGGTAGCTCAGTATACGACCGTTCTAGACGGGCCGGATTTGGTATATCTTGCACTCTTAACCAGTGTCTAGCATACACTGCAATATTATACGTTGTTTAGGAATCCAACCGAAGTGGAGTGGTGTCTCCAAATTGACCACAAAGTGTTGAATTGATCATATCTATCATCCATTTTTGCTTGCATTTCTTCCATTAGCATGGTATCATTAAGGATATTCGCCCACCCCGATAGGGGGGGGGGGCGGAGTCCTTCTTCCAAGATAGAGATATATTATGTCTCGCTGCCGAAAGAATAAACCTTAAGAGGCATTGTTTTTGCGATTTGATGGACCCTGGGATAATAGATAGGAGAGCAATCGCGGGGGAGGGGGTTAGAGTGGTTTGGTACATATCATTGTAAAAATACATTGTCCCAGAAGGGGCGTACCTTGATGCAGTCCCACCAAACGTGTATGTACGATCCCTGTCCTCCGAGACATCTCCAGCAGGTGTCCGTGGAAGCGGGAAACATTCTGTGTACCGAGGACGGGACTCTGTACCACCTTGAGAGCAGCTTGAAGTTCTTCTCCTGTGTGAATCCTGATCTGGATGTTTGGTGCGTATGAATAAAAGACGTGTTCCATTGGGCAGGGGATATTTCTATTCCTAGGTCACGGGCCCATTTGTGGGTGTATGCAGGGAGGGTTTCACATTGATGAGATTGTATGTCTTTATATATGAGGGACAGAGTATGTCTGGGGGTCGGAGAGAGACTACACATTGATTCAAAGTTAGTGAGTTATCTATGAACCTGACCTGAGAGGTGTAGAGATCTGCTGAGATGGTTCAGTGAGAGTTTAGACAACCAGTCCACTTTAGTGTTATTCGGGGGATCCGACGGGGGTCGGAAGTGACCTGTTGAGGGGTGGACGAATTGATTGGCTGTGGGCCATTGCTCTCGGTGGTATGTTCCTAAGTTCTCCCTGGACAGGGAGGTGAGAAGGGCTGCACTATCAAATAAGGGGGAGAGAGGGCCTGGGTCCGTGGTAAGTGCGAGTTTACTGGCCTTATCATACCATAGGGTCAGAGCTGCATATGTCAATGGGGATAACCCTGGAAGCGAGCGAAATGTAGTATGATATCCCCACAGTAGGGCTCTTAGGTCGAATTGTGCCATATCCTGTTCTACCATAATTGATGGTTTAAGCAGGGGTCTTGGAAACCATTCAAGGAGTCTAGAGAAGAGAGTGGAGTTGTGATAAGTTTGGAATTCAGGGAGGCCTATGCCTCCCCTGTGTTTGGGGGCGCACAGTACTTTATGTTTAAGCCTGGGCGGGTGGTGTTGCCATATGAATTTGCTCACTAGGGTACGGAGGGAGAGAAAGAACGCTTTAGGTAGAAGAATCGGTAGCGTCTGAAACAAATAGAGTGTTTTAGGTAGGATGTCCATTTTTATTACGTTCATTCTCCCCCACCATGTCAGTTTGAGGTTATTCCAGGATTCTAAAGAGCGTCTAATCGTAGTTAGGAGAGGGCTGTAGTTCAGGGAGTAAATGTCTCGTGCGTCTGTAGGGATCTCGGTGCCTAGGTATTTAACTGATTTTGCTTGCCATCTAAAGGGAAATCGCAGCTTGAGAGATTGAAGCTCAAGGGAGGATAGAGATATATTCAGGGCTTCCGTTTTAGTGATATTTAATTTAAAGTTACTATATGTCCCAAATCTGTCGAGTTCAGTCAAGATGGCCGGGATGCTGTTTCGTGGTTGTGTGATATACAATAGTAAATCGTCGGCATAGAGCGACAATTTACGCGTGGCGGAGGGGGTAGGGATCCCATGTATGTTCTCGTTTTTGCGGATGGCTTGCGCCAGATGTTCCACAGTGATGGCAAATAATAATGGCGAAAGGGGGCAACCCTGCCGCGTGCCATTAGTGATGCTAAACGTTTCCGATGATTCCCCGTTAGCTGATACCTTTGCTAATGGACGCAAGTACAGGGACATGATTTTGGAGATCATCTGTGGTCCTATGCCTATTTGTTGTAATGACGCGTGCAAAAAAGGCCAACTAACTCTATCGAACGCTTTTTCAGCGTCACAAGCCAATAAACAGGTCGGTATGTTGTGCGATTTCGCATATGCAATAAGATGAAGTGTTTTTGTGGTGTTGTCCCTAGCTTCGCGTCCTGGGATGAATCCTACCTGATCACTGTGAATCAAGTCAGGTAGCAGGGGGGCTATACGAGTGGCTAAAATTTTGGAGTAAAGTTTCAGGTCGATGTTCAGTAAGGAGATGGGACGGTAGTTACTGCATAGTGAGGGGTCTTTCCCCGGTTTAGGGATCACGACTATTTGGGCTTGTAGAAGTTGGGGAGAGAGGGGATGTGTATCGTCAACCTCATTGAATGCTTTCATCATGATTGGGGTCAGCTGTTGAGCAAATTTTTTATAAAATTGGGGGGTGTATCCGTCTGGACCTGGACTCTTGCCATTTTTAAGGCCTTTGATTGCAGTTGTGAGTTCAGATCCAGTCATAGGTAATTCTAGGGCTTCCATGTCAGGTTGTGATATCGTGGGTAAAGCTGTATCCTGCACGTATCGTTGCAAGGCCAGTGTGGTTGAGGAGGAAGAGTGTTGAGCAGGTGGGAGGTTGTAGAGTGTGGAATAGTATTCCCTGAATTCCGAGATGATTTCGGAATTTTTCGATTTTTTCTGTTGTGATGGGGACATAATATGACTGATGTTCTGTCTCTTTTGTCTTGGGTGTAAGATCCGTGCCAGGTGTTTCCCGCATTTGTTCGCCTGAGCATAATGGACATGACGGCCCTTGTTACAGGCAATTAGTGCTCTGTCTGAGAAGATCTGTAAAAGGTCTCTACGGGCATTAGACAGTTCGGTCAGGGTCTTCGTGTCTAACGTACGCTTGTGTTGAGCTTCGAGAGCGGCTATTTGAGAGAAGAGGCGTTTTATATCAGTGGTACGTGCTTTTTTCAGTCTGGATCCATGTTTTATGAAAATCCCGCGTAGAACGCATTTAAGGGTTTCCCACTTATTTAGGTTAGAGGTCTCATCGTGAACATGGTTTTGTGTGAAGTCTGCAATTGTGTTAAACACATCTGCGCAGCATACTGTGTCGTTAAGTAAGTTGTCATTGAGTCTCCAGGAGGAGCGACGGTTGGTGTAAGGTAGTTTCCCTAGTGTCATATGTATCGGTGCATGGTCCGACCACAATTTCAGGCCAATTTTGCAATTCGGGTCATAGTCTAAGAGATTTTGCGAAAGGAGGAAATAGTCAATTCTGCTGTATGACTTATGGGCTGGGGAGTAGTATGTGTAATCTCTCTCCGTAGGGTGTGTAAAACGCCAGACATCCACCAAGGACATGTCCTTTAGGGTGATACGCATGGCGCTTAGTGAGGATGGCGGTATGTGCGACTTACCAGTGGACGAGTCCATCCTCGGCACAAGTGGGGCGTTCAGGTCACCTGCCAGAATCAGGTTAGTTGTCCCAAAATTTTGTAGGCGAGTGGTCACGGAGGACAGGAATCGTTGTTGGTTCTGATTAGGGAGATAGATATTAGCAAGAGTTAGTACCGTTTGCGAATATTGTAATTTCAAGAATATATATCTACCATTCGGGTCAATGCAAGTGTCTAGTATTTCTGGGGTGAAGGAGCTGTGAAACGCTATGGATACCCCTTTCGTTTTAGCTAGGGGATTGGTGCTGTGGAACCATGTGGTAAAGTGTTTATCTGGGAGTGTTGGTATCTTGTCGGTTTTAAAGTGGGTTTCTTGAAGCAGTAGAATGTGAGATTTGGCTTTATGGAAATGGCGGAGAATCTGTCTGCGCTTTTCAGGGGTATTGAATCCTCTACAATTGAGTGAGGATAACTTGATGCCCAAAGGAGCTGTCATGGTACCAGTGTTACAAGTGTGATATTGCGTGTCTTCTTTGCACCAGGGCACCCGCTGCTAGACTGTATGACTTTTGCTGAGCCACGCCACCCAAATATGGGGAGGGAAGCGAGATGGGGTGTTGAATGGGAGTGAAGAGGAGGAGGGGGGAAGGGGGGAAAGGATAAGAAAAATATTAGGGGGAAAGAAGAAGAGGGAGGAGGGGGGAGGATAGATGGATGAGAAAAAAAAAAAAAAAGGGGGGGGGGGAGGGGAAGAGGGGAAAAGAGAAGAAAAAAAAAAAAAGAAGAAAAGGTACAGGTACTGACACAGGGAGGTAGGGTTTTGTGCTTGGTGTCGGGCACTGAAAAAGGAACTGTGCCGTTACTGGTGTTGTGTGTCCCGTGTCAGTGTATCAATTCACCTAGTGAATTGGTAAGTGCTGCAAAATTATAGGGAAGCTACTCCCTCTAGTGTCCAAAGTGTATAAGAAACGTTGGACACTACCTAGTAAAGCTAGAGAAAAAAAAATAAGATTTACCACAGAGGCAATTAAGACTCTGTAAACCCTAACGTGGGGAACGTGTTTGGTCTTTGAACAGGAGCTCCGCTCCAACCTAAAAAAAATTGAAATTGTCTAAATGAGTAAAATCAAGGCACACAGCAATCAAACTTAGAGCATTTGAACCTTAATATAACAACCACATTTTTTCTTGGTAGCAAGGGGGTCTTTGGCTGTTTCCCTAGATATCTCTGACAATCATGTCGTCCCCACGTAATAGGTTAGACATGGTCATCAGGTATGAAACCAGGGTAATAGTAGATCAGGTAAGGCATTTCAACAACAGTGGGAAACAGCCAATATAAAAACTATCTGCTAGGAAGCAAAGAGAGAGAAAAAGAAAAAAATAAATATATATATATATAAAAAAAAAAAAGAAAACACACTGCAAGAGAAAGAGTCATTAAGACTTCTGGATGCGGACCAGCTGTTTCTATGCAGTTCCAATGAACTTAGGTAGGGCCACCACCGGCCGTTGTGGGTAAAAGGTGATCATCCTGGAGGAAAAGAAGTGGCCTTGGATTTGGGTCCTTTTTTCTTAAGATGTCTTCCCCATCCTGGTCTCCTGGGAAGGCCCGGAGTTGCTGGATGTAGTGGCCAATCTGGAATTTTGATTTGGGGCAACTCAAATGCGCCCAAAAAATTGGGTAAATCTCCGAGGGTGCGGAACGTCGCTGATTTGCCATTTTGGGAAGCGAATAGGTGGAAGGGAAATCCCCACCTGTATTTGATTTGCTGTGCATGCAGAGCGTCCGTTACTGGCTTCAGGGCTTTCCTCATGGTTAGCGTTTGCTTTGATAAATCAGTCAGAAGCATGACCGGGAAGGTATCAAACAAAATGGATTCCTGATTGCGTGCAGCTTGCATTATGTCGTTTCTGACGTTGAAAAAGTGTATGCGACATATTATGTCTCTGGGGTAAGCAGGGTTGGGGTTGCGGGGCCCAAGGGATCTGTGGATCCTATCAATTTCCAGGGGATCATCATTGGGTTTATTTAGTATGCTGTTGAACATGGTAATGGCCGCTGCTGCTAAATCTTTGTTTTCTACTGACTCTGGTACTCCGCGTATGCAGATATTGTTGCGGCGACTTCTGTTCTCTTGGTCGTCTAAGCCATAAAACAATTGCTGTATCTGAGTTGTGTGTTGCTGCAATATATCGTCATGTTCTGTGATCCTAGACACATTCTCCTCCACAGCCATTTCAACATCCTCAAAACGCTGGCTAATATCATGGCGCAGGTCAGTGATCTCTCTTTTGTAAGACCTCTCCAGCCTGCTAATATAGGCCTCAATGTCCCCTTTAGTGGGAAGGGCTTTAATGTAACTTTCCATATCCCACTTCTGGCTATGTGTGTCTGGCGAAGAGTCTCTCGAGTGGGGTGGTGCCATGTGAGCTGCATGGTCTGAGCCCGGGGATCTGGGTGAGGAGGGGGACGGTGGAGGCTGTGAGGCCTGTACCTTAGAGGCAGCTTGGGCTGCCTGTGCTGCCACCGCGCGGGTCGCCGCCATCTTGGAGGCCGGAGGGGCCTTGTTGCTCGATCCCTTCAATGGGAAATAGTCGCCGATATCGGCCGGTTTTTGCAGTCCCGCTGTGCGGGGAGTGTTACATCCACCCCTCCTGCTCATGTGGAGGGTGTCTGGCGCTGTTTGCGGCCGTGCTGTGTGCCTTTAATGGACGCTGGAACGGGAGCTGAGCTCTCACACGTCTATCCTCTCCATGCGCCAAGCCACGCCCCCCTGCTGCTGCTTTTAGGGAGAGATTGAAAAATACATGAGTTAGTCCTGATTCTGGAATCTGAGGGAAAAGATAGAGAGACAGTGTAGTGTAGGGCCAGGTTCCTGTTGGTGCTTTCAGGGAGAGAGATTTATTATATAGGAATAGGAGTCCAGATTCAGAGATATAACTCAGCGATCTGCATAGGTTTACCTGTTTGTGTTGCAGTGCACAGTCTTTTTACACTGCCATGAGCCCAGTGTCAGAGAAAATCTACCTTTTATCTGCAAGCTCAGTGCACCAGCACTGCATATATTATGTTGAGAGATACACCGTTTCCATACTGTGGGTGTATTCTGCTCTTGGAAAAAGATCTATTTAGGGGGAAAAAAAAAGGCACTTTATTGTGCTCTTTTCCAAAAGACCCATTAAGGGCAAAAAAAGACCCGTTTAGAGCAAAAAAAAATTTGCACTTTAATGTACGCTTGCAAAAAGACCCATTTAGGGCCACAAAAAATATTTTGCAGTGTGTTATACATATGTGGAGGCGTGTGAAATAAACCATTTCTATATATTTGTCTTCTACTGTGCTATACTAAAAAAACAATATTTTTTTTGAATAGCATTTTCTGCAGTTCTGTAGCTGTGCCATTCAGCGGTTACGTACTGTGGGTGTGTTGTGGTCTTCCAAAAAACGCCATTTAGGGCCACAAAAAATATTTTGCAGTGTTATACATATGTGGAGGCTTGTAAAATAAACAATTTCTATATAGTTTTCTCCTACTGTGCTATACTAAAAAAACAACATTTTTTTTGAATAGCATTTTCTGCAGTTCTGTAGCTGTGCGATTCAGCAATTACGTACTGTGGGTGTGTTGTGGTCTTCCAAAAAACGCCATTTAGGGCCACAAAAAATATTTTGCGCCTATTTACCACTCAAACACCTCCCTTAAATTTAGCACCCCGCTACATTTTTATTTCAAAGTATTTTATTTTCCCACTAGCTTATCCAATAAATTGAATAATTTATTCCAGAAAGGGCGTATTCTGGGGCATTCCCATCATATGTGTGGCATCGTGCCGTTGAGTTTCTGAGGTTCTTAATGACTTCCCGTACCTCTTCTGCTGAAAAGGGGGCCTCCAGCATATTTTTTTATTTTTTTATTTTTTTTATGTTATTTTAAGTTATTTCCCTATCCACATTTGTTTGCAGATCACTTGCCATGCTCTTAACAACATTTTGCTGCCATTTGCAGCCCTCTAGCCTTTTCCATTACTTTTTTAGAGCCTTTTTAGTCCTTAGAAGTCCGGGTCCCTATTGACTTCAATGGGGTTCGGGTTCGGGTTCGGGTTAAAGTTCGGTCCCGAACCCGAACTTTTTTCCGAAGTTCAGCCGAACCCGTCGAACTCGAACATCCAGGTGTCCGCTCAACTCTAGTCCTGAGGAATAAAGCGCCCTCCTCATGGGAGTAATAAACCCCAGGATCAACAGGAAGGGCCCCGGGCAAGGGGCAGGGGAGCCCTTTATGGTTTATTGCACCCGGGCCCTGAAGGTCTTAGCTAAGCCTCTGGCTAATGTGCAATATAATAAAAGTTTGTTTTTGGGTTTAACCACTAGAGGCCCGCGCTATAGCTGAATGACGTCCTCCCCTTTCCTCGCTCCCCGCGTGCGCTCCCGTGCACGCATCGGGGAACTTCTGTGGCCGCCGCGTCACGCGGGTGCCGATCCGCGTGCCTGCTGGCCGCGATGTCCGCCAGGTACCCGCAATCGGCATTTACAGATACAGGGACGTGGATCTCTGTGTGTAAACACAGAGATCCACGTCCTGTCAGGGAGAGGAGACCGATGGTGTGTCCCTTGTACATAGGGACAACCATCGGCCACCTCCCCCAGTCAGTCCCCTCCCCCCACAGTAAGAATTACTCTCTTAGGTACACTTAACCCCTTCAGCGCCCCTAGTGGTTAACCCCTTCACTGCCAGTGTAATTTTTACCGTAACCAGTGCATTTTTATAGCACTTATCGCTGTAAAAATGACAATGGTCCCAAAATGGTGTCCGATGTGTCCGCCATAATGTCTCAGTTGCAATAAAAATCGCTGATCGCCGCCATTACTAGTAAAAAAAAGTATTAATAAAAATGCTATAAAACTATCCCCTATTTTGTAGACGCTATAACTTTTGCGCAAACCAATCAATAAACGCTTATTGCGGTTTTTTTTTACCAAAAATATGTAGAAGAATACGTCTCGGCCTAAACTGAGAAAAAAAAAAAAAATATATATATATATATTTTTTAAATTGGGATATTTATTATAGCAAAAAGTAAAAAATATTGTGTTTTTTCAAAATCGTCGCTCTTTTTTTGTTTATAGCGCAAAAAATAAAAACCGCAGAGATGATCAAATACCACCAAAAGAAAGCTCTATTTCTGGGAAAAAAAGGACGTCAATTTTGTTTGGGAGCCACGTCGCACGACCGCACAATTGTCATTCAAAGCGTGACAGTGCTGAAAGCTGAAAATTGGCCTGGGCAGGAAGGGGGTTTAAGTGCCCAGTAAGCAAGTGGTTAATACCACTTTAAGCTGGTCATATACTGATCAGTCCCTGCTTGACCAGCCAAATTTCGAACAGTGTGTGGGCTTGATGTCTGTTAAAGGGACATGTTGGAAAATTTTCCATCGATCAGTGGTAGCAGAAAATCAGCTGCAGCTGCTAATCGGTGTATTCAGACTGGTGTGGGTGCTGGTTCAGTGACACAGGCTTTTTCTTTAGGCCGGGTTCACACTAGTGCGACACGACAGCCGTCCTATTTTGGATCCGACTTTGCCCTGCGATATGAAGCCGACATATGTCCGACTTTCAATGAACGGGGATCCGACTTGGATCCCCGCCAATGCCAGGCACTGTGTTTGGTATGAATCCTGAGCGGGAACTCCACGCCAAATTTTAAATAAAAAACCGGCATGGGTTCCCCCTCCAGGGGCATACCAGGCCCTTGGGACTGGTATAGATTTTAAGGGGAACCCCTACGCCGAAAAAACGGCGTGGGGGTCCCCCCCAAAGTCCAAACCAGACCCTTATATGAGCACGCAACCTGGCAGGCCGCAGGGGAAGAGGGGGGACGAGAGAGAGCGGCCCCCTCCCTCCTGAACCGTACCAGGCCGCATGCCCTCAACATGGGGGGTTTGGTGCTTTGGGGCAGGGCGGCGACCTGCGGCCCCCCCACCCCAAAGCACCCTGCCCCCATGTTGATGAGGACAGGGCCTCTTCCCGACAACCCTGGCCGTTGGTTGTCGGGGTCTGCGGGCAGGGGGCTTATCGGAATCCGGGAGCCCCCCTTTAATAAGGGGGCCCCCAGATCCCGGCCCCCCCACCCTATGTGAATGAGTATGGGGTACATCGTACCCCTACCCATTCACCTGGTGGAAAAAAATGTAAATAAAAAAACACACACAGTGAAGCATGGGCACAGTGAGGCATGGGCACAGTGAGGCTGGCATGGGCACAGTGAGGCATTGGGCACAGTGAGGCACGGGCACAGTGAGGCACGGGCACAGTGAGGCACGGGCACAGTGAGACACGGGCACAGTGAAGCATGGGCACAGTGAAGCATAGGCACAGTGAAGCACGGGCACAGTGAGACACGGGCACAGTGAGACACGGGCACAGTGAGGCATTGGGCACAGTGAGGCATGGGCACAGTGAAGCACGGGCACAGTGAAGCACGGGCACAGTGAAGCATGGGCACAGTGAAGCACGGGCACAGTGAAGCATGGGCACAGTGAAGCTGGCATGGGCACAGTGAAGCACGGGCACAGTGAGGCACGGGCACAGTGAAGCACAGGCACAGTGAAGCACGGGCACAGTGAGGCTGGCATGGGCACAGTGAGGCATGGGCACAGTGAGGCACACACTAAAAAAATTACATATATATCATCCTTCTACCGCCCCGCCCCTGCCCCCGTGTATATATAATATAACCAATATAGTTACTTTGCTAAGTAACTAATTACTTTTTCAATGTAGTAACTGAGTTACTAACTCAATTACTTTTTGGAAGAAGAAATTTGTAACTGTAACTAAATTACTTTTTTAACGTAAGATGAACAACACTAGGTAGGATAGGCTTCTTCGTAAAAAAAGTTTTCAGGGATAATCTAAAAGCTAATAGATTAAGAGATAATCGGACAGGATAGGATTGGAGAGGCTCTGGAAAAGTCCTGGAGGCAAGCGTGGGAGGAGGTGACGAGGGAGCTAAAGTGGTTGGTATTTAGAGACTAGGCTAGTGATGTAGCTGGGGGCTAAGTTGTGGATGGTTTTGTAAGTAGTTGTTAGTATTTTGAATGTAATTTGTTAGGAGAGCGGAGGAAGTCAGTGGAGGGATTGACAGAGAGGAGTAGCAGACACAGAACGATTGGTAAGGTGGATGAGTCTTGCAGCAGCATCCATGATGGATTGAAGGAGGGATAGACTATGTAGAGGTAAGCCAATCAAAAGGCAGTTGCAGTAGTTGAGGCGAGAAATGACCAGGGAGAGAATCAAGAGCTTTGTTGTTTCATTGGTTAGAACTAGGTATGAGTTTTATGTTCGGGTCGAACATGAGTTCGACTCAAACATCGGGTGTTCGCCCGTTCGTCGAAAAACGAACATTATGGGGCGTTCGCGGCAAATTCACGCAACGCCCCATAATGCACTGCGTGATCGCAGTGCATTGCTGTATGATGATTGGCCAATGCATGCACCATGACCTGCATGCTTTGGCCAATCCCAGCGCCCTCAGCTAAGAGCCATAATTGGCCAAAGGCATGGTGCCTTTGGCCAATCATGGCTCAGGGGGACTAAGTCTACGCCCCACACTAGATAAGGCTACCTGCACGTCGGCCCTGTGTAGTGTGTTGGCGTGGACGGAGAGAGAGAGTGTGATTTAGATTGAGCAGGCAGGCAGGTTATTCCGTTTTGTGGAAATAAAAAAGTGTGGAGCTGTAAATGATTTTTTGGGTGGGTAACCCAACCCAACTTGGGAAACAGATTAGTGAAACCATAAAATAAGTGATTAAATGTCTCCTATTAGGGAAAAATATATTGTGAAGCACACTGAAGTGTATATGAGGATCTCTTGCGATGTAATATCGCAGAGAAAGATGCTAACAGTGAATGACACAATTTTTTTTTAATATAGAAATATAACATAATGTGTAATATATATCAGATAAATATTAAAAGTAAAACAGATATAGCACCTTAAAGTGCATATAAAAGTCTCTTGCGGTAGGGTATCGCAGAGAAATTGCTAACATTTAACATGTAAAATAGAGTAAAGTGATGAGAAAATATTAACAATTCCCAATAGATGTTTAAGCAAGGTAATCGTGAACCCACTATATGGACAAAAATGATTCACAACTGAATGAACACTAATGGTGCATCAAAACCATATATGCATTGCAGTCCAAGTATCACTGGAGTGAGAACTGGAAATTTGTACAAATAATAATAGCTGGAAGTCCATAAACAGAAATCAGCAGTGACGTAGGAAGGATGTCAAACTATTTATTGTTACTGATGCCTGGCTGTCCTTCCAAACGATGTAATCCACAACAAGTATTAACACCCAGGAGTGCCTTCACCTTAAAAGGGGTGGGGGAATAGAAATGGCTACTCTTACCCAAGATTGTGGATCCAGCTCACCGTATGGCGGTGGATCAACCAAGCGTATATCCACAGACCATGGAGTCAGGTGTGGAGTGCAGATCTTTCAATCACCTCCTCTCTGGACAGACGATGCATCCAACAACCAACAAATCCAGCAACTGGATATATTGTGGGTCAGGAGTAGTCCTTTAATCCAAGCTGTAGCTTCCCCGGGTAGTAAGGAGTTCAATCAGAATCCAGAGCTGTGTTACATAGTCCCTCCCCATTGTTCTGCAGGAAGCCAGGGCATCCAGTGTAGCCTATATCTGACTGCAGGCCATTCCTGGTGTGATGTTTGTATTGGATCACTGTGACCCTTCACCCTTTTCTCCTGATGCATGCTGGGGCAGGGGCTGTACCAGGAAGTAAGTCAGTCAGTGTGTGTGGGACTGGGAAGCAGCAGCATGATACACAGAAGGGATTACATCTGGTATTGACAGAAGCCTGTTGTATTAGGACTCCATGTAACAAAGTCATCATGTTCTGAGTGAGCAATAAACCCTCTCCATGGTTAAGAAGTTCATCCGACCTGTGTGTAACTTACTGAGCAGATACTGGCAGCATTGCTAGCAGCACCCTGAGAGACCCTGTGTCTAAGGGACATAACAGTGGCAACGAGAATTGTGGATTTTAGCACACATGGCCTTCATAGGGTTTATGCAACCATTTGATCCTGCTGCTGAATCATGGAGCTCCTGGGTGGAGAGGCTGGAGCAGTATATGGAAGCAAATAGTGTGGCTACAGAAAAGAAAGTTGCAGTTTTCCTCACAACATTGGGTCAAGCTGCATATGGCACTCTCAGAGACCTAATTTCTCCAGACAAGCCGGCCTCTAAGCCACTGCCTGAGTTAATTCAGAAGCTACATAAGCACTACAACCCAAAGCCATTAGAGATTGCAGAGCGGTTTAAATTCTACAGTAGAAGGCAGCATGCCGGGGAGGACATAAAGACTTATATCATTTCTTTATGTAAACTAGCTGCCACTTGTCAGTTTGGAGACTACCTGCAGACGGCTCTCCGTGACATGTTTGTTATGGGACTCTGCTATCACCTGACACCCAAGACGGCCGTCCCCAAATCTGCCTAAACTTTGCCACCCTAATTCTTCTGTCTCTAGGACACCAACTTGCTATTGTTGTGGTAACACTACTCACAGTGCACCTGCTTGCAAGTTCAAGGATGTCATTTGTTTTCTTTGTGGAAAGACTGGCCATATTGGGCGCGTTTGCCGCAGCTCACGCTCCCCGAACACTACCACAAAAGTTAGACGTAAACAGACATTTCATATGGATACTGACAATAACGGCTCCAGCTCTGATGAGAAAACCTGTGTCCAGCATGTTGGAGTACTCCTGCGATAAAAGTGGATGTCACACTCAATGACTGTCCTGTCTCCATGGATGCTGATACAGGGGCGGCTGTGTCTGTCATTTCATGGACTGATTTAAAGGCATCGGGTCTGTCCCTACCGCTCCAACCTACAAATCTCACACTACAAACCTACAGCAAGGAACTACTACAGCCCTTGGGTTATGTGAAACCCCTTGTTACATTAGGCAGCCGCAGTCAAACTCTACGCCTTTATGTTGTCAATAAAGGAGGTCTGGATCAAAGCCCTGGGCATGCCTCCTCTTGCCATTGCCCAATGTACATTGCTTTTTGAGGTAGACCATTGGGTGGAATCCCTGAAGTCACGCTTTAAGGGGGTTTTTGAGGACTCTTTGGGCACAGTAAAAGGAAAATGGCCCACCTCCTCTTGAAGCCTGGTGCTAAACCTCGTTTTTGTAAGGCAAGATCAGTACCTTTTGCCTTGCAAAGTTGAAAAACCTCCGGCCATTTTGAATGTGCATCTACCACGATCAAATACATTTTACCGTGGATTGGGCCAGCAAAATCAAGATGGAGTCTTCACCACGGGTCTGTCGGCCATGGCCAAGGTATCAGCGTTCCTTTCTTTTGGGGTCGCTGAGCTTGACAGCACCCAGGACATTGAGCCACATAATCTTCACTTGCTGTGTCCATTTGTGGCCACCAAACATAGCTCCGGGCTCGCTGCTTCATGCGAACCAACGCCAGGATGGCCCTCATGCAGTATCTTTGGCATGGTTGGTTGCAAATACTGAGGTATAATCACTCTGTTGCTCCACTGTAGGCAACCAGCATTAGTCACAAGTAGGGATGCACTGATACCAGTTTTTAAGACCGAGTACGAGTACCGATACTTTTCCTCAAGTACTCGCCGATACCAATTACCGATACCTATTTGAATTTTTTTTTTTTTTTTTTTTTAATATTCTTTATTTATATTTCAAAAAGGGATACATACAATACATCGTTTATACATTTTCCATTACATTTCTATTCATATTATTTTCCTCATCCCATTCCATTAATTAGATCCTTTCACCTCTAAACCTCAATGTCAATGGGTTCCCTTCCCTTTTGGCCTTCACGTGTCTCCCCGTGACAGGAGGGACACATAAAGTTCCTTTCCTCTATTAAACGTCTTTGATTCTCACGCCCTTGTTTTCTTCTCCCTTACATTTTTATCCATTCCCCCTCTACCTCCCTCCCAAATCAAACCCCAAAAAAGAAAGAAAGAAAGAAAGGAAAAGAAAAAAAAAAAAAAGGAAAAAAATTAAATAGATAAGTAGATAACTAAATAAATCTCTCTCTCCCCTCCTCACCCCAACCTCCTCCCCCGTTAGGTAAACCATAACCTCCTCAATACTTCTCTGGCTAGGTGGACGGACTTACTTCCCCATTAATCTTTTCCCTTCTTCTGTCTGCGTAAATTTTTCCCATGTTGACCAGATTTTAATATGTTGCTCTTTTCTGTCTTGGGCCGAAGCCACCAACTCCTCTATCGCCCCCACTTGTCTGACCCTGTTGAGCCATTCTGCGATTGTTGGAGGGCTAGAGCTTTTCCAGCATCTCGCTATACACGCCTTAGCCTCATTGACCAAGTGACATAATACTGACTTTTTATAGGTCTGTGTGGGTATTTGCGTTATATGCAATAGGAAAAAACCCGGATCGTCCGGCACCGGGTAAGGCTCAATTTTTTGAGCGATCCTTCCTACCTCTAGCCAGTATTGTCTGATCTGAGGGCATGTCCAATATATATGGAACAAAGTTCCCCGCTCCCCCTTACATCGCCAGCACTGATCTGATGCATCAGGGTAGAACCTGCCTAATTTTGATGGTGTATAATACCACCTCATCAGTAGTTTATAATTTAATTCTTGCATTTTAGTGCATATTGATGAGTTTAATGCCAAATATATTATCTTCTGGTATTGAGCTGGTGTAAAGGTCTTATTTAGGTCCCTTTCCCATTTTCTAAATACTGGCAGCTCAAAATTCTCTGGTGGGGTCATTAACATCGTATATATTTTAGATATTATTCGGTTGGTGGGTTCCTTCTCCTCACAGTATGTTTCAAACCTAGTTAGTTCCCGTTTAAAATTACTCATTGGGCCCAATGTCTCCAGGTAGTATCGAAGTTGTATTGCCTGCCAGTGTTCTACTTCAAATTGACCTCCTGATTTCGTCAGGTCTACCATTGTGGGCCAAGTTTCGGATTGCATAAAATGCGATACCTGAGTATAGCCCTTCTCTCGAAGTCTCCGAAATGCTCTTGTCTCCATCCCTGGATCAAAGCTTGGGTTTCCCAATATTGGATATAATGGGGAATGTCTTGATGAGTATTTAGGGTTCAGACATATTTTTGCCCCTATAGATAATGTTGGTCCTATCAAAGGGTGTTTTTTAAGTGAGTCAGGTAACCTTGAATAACACCAGAGTGCCCTGCTCAAAGGCACCTGGCTAAATTCTTGCTCCAGTTTTATCCATAGTTTGAATTCTACATGTCTGCACCAGTCTATGACCCTTCCCAAATGGACTGCTTGGTGGTATTTAGACACGTCTGGGACTGCTAAGCCCCCATGGCATTTGGGGAGGGTCATTTGACTTCTGCTAATCCTTGGTCGCTTGTTGGCCCATATAAACTTAGTGAAAAGTGCATTTACTTGCCGAAAGTAGGCCCTATTAATTCCTATTGGTACAGCTTGGAATAGGTACAAGAATTTTGGCAGAATGTTCATTTTGATGGCGTTACATCGGCCGAACCATGAATGGAATCCTTGTTTCCATTTGTCTAATAGGGAGCTAACTGCATTATATAGTGAGGGGAAGTTTGCAGCAAAAACCTTCTCTAGTCTTGATGGTATATTTATTCCTAGATATTTTAGTGACGACCCTACCCATTTAAAGTTGAAATTGGGTTGTATGTTTTGCTGGACTTCTGGGGGGAGGGCTACCCCCATCGCTTCCGATTTTGCGTAATTAATTTTTAAATTTGCTAGTCTCCCATATCCTTCTATTTCCTTCATCAGGTTTGGCAGTGAAATGTGAGGTTGTGATAGGGAGAACATCATATCATCTGCATAGGCAGATATTTTATATTCTTGGGCACCTATTTGGAGACCCTGAATATCTGAATTTTGCCGAATCCTATTCAGTAGGGGTTCCAGGGAGAGAGAAAACAGCAACGGAGAGAGTGGGCACCCTTGGCGCGTTCCATTTAAAATTTTAAATGTCTCCGAATAGACTCCATTCACTTTTACCGAGGCCTGGGGTGTAGCATACACCCCGGCTATCCAGCTCTGCATATGTTCTCCCAATCCCATTTGCCTCAATACTTCGAACATAAATCGCCAACTAACCCTGTCAAACGCTTTCTCCGCATCGGTACTCAAAAAAATACAGGGCGTTTTTGATATGTTAGCATGGTGTACCAGATTGAGGACTTTTACGGTATTGTCCCTGGCCTCCCGGGTTGGGATAAACCCAACCTGGTCTTGATGTACCATTTGATTCAAAAGCGGCTGAAGACGGGAGGCAAGTATTTTAGTGAAAAGTTTTAAATCTGTGTTTAACAATGAGATCGGGCGGTAGCTCCCGCACTCCGCCGGGTCCTTCCCTTCTTTCGGAATAACCGAAATATATGCCATAAGGGCATCCGGCGGCAGTGCGGGGGCCCGGCCGATCCCATTGAATGTCTTTGTCATGTACACCCCTAGTATTGGGAGAAAATATTTGTAGTATTGGATAGTAAAGCCATCTGGGCCCGGTGCCTTCCCTCGTTTAACTGTTTTTATCACTGTCTCTAGTTCCCCCACTGAGATAGGTATCTCCAATTTATTACGGTCCGCTGGTGACAAACAAGGTAGATGTGCTGATAGAAGGTATTCTTCCATTGTGGCCTGAGACGTCTGAGTTGGGGTCAGGTTATAGAGGGATGAATAGTATTCTCTAAATCTCTGGACAATATTTTTAGGAAGTGAAATCAGTTGTCCATTTTTTCCCTTTATATGGGGTACGTATACTGTCTTCCCTTTCTCTCTAAGTTTCCCTGCTAATATTTTACTACATTTTTCCCCAAGTTCATAGGTTACCTTTTTCCCTATTTGTATTGCCGCTTCTGCTTTGTATCTAAGTAGCTCTGTCAGTTGTCTCCTCAAATGGGCCAGTTCTATCCCCACTGACGGCATCTGTATTTTCTTATGTTGTACCTCTAGTGCCTGGATTTCTCTTAACAGTTTAGCTATTTTTCTTTCTCGTGCTTTTTTTAATCGGGAGCCATGTTTTATTAATACCCCTCTCATTACTGCCTTATGCGCCTCCCATATCATTCCCGGGTCACTCCCCGGGGTGTCATTCGTCAGGAAATATGCCTCCATTTCTTTTGCTACATCTTCCCGAATTTCGGGGATCTGCAGTAGGCTCTCGTTCAGACGCCAACGCCACTCCGGTGCGGTAGATGAGTCAGACAGCACAATATGTAGCGTCACTGGCGCGTGATCTGACCATGTTATATTCTCAATTTTTACTTCCTTCACCGCCGTCAACAGATAGTGTGGCACCATGAAGAGATCTATACGGGAGTACAGTTGGTGAGGGTTGGAGAAGAATGTATAGTCCCTTTCCCCTACATGTAGTAATCTCCAAACGTCTACCATCTGCAGGTCCCGCAACTTCTGCAGAATATTCTTCCGGACCCCCCCTGGTGTGGATGAGGTCCCCGTTGATGTGTCAACCTTAGGTTCCAATGTTATGTTAAAATCTCCCCCTAGGATCAGCTTCCCTTCTGCAAACCCCGCCAGTTTATCCAAAGTTTTGCTCAAGAAGGCGTCTTGATGTATATTTGGTGTATAAACAGTTGCCAATGTCACCTTTGTACTTCCAATCTGTCCCTTTAAGAATAAGAAACGACCCTCTACATCTACTATTTTGTCCACCAGGGACCAAGATATTCTATTGGAAATTAGGATTGACACCCCTTTTGACTTTGATATCTGACTACATGCGTGGTATGTACATGGATAGAACCTATTTTGTAGGTATGGTAGTCCGCCCATCTTGAAATGTGTCTCCTGCACGAATGCTACATCTGAGCGGGCTCGTTTTAACTCGCTCAGGAGCATTCTCCTCTTTTCTGGGACGTTAAGTCCTTTAGCGTTGATGGTAGTTATCCTTATTTCCTCCATCCCGGTAGATTCAGAGGGTGAAGCACGGAGAGAGAGAAGAAAAAAGAAAAGAAAAAAAAAAAAAGAAAATTGCAAACCCCCCCCCCTTTCCAATCCCCCCCCCTAAATATTCAACTAACCCCTCCCCCCTTACCCCCACCCCAAAGGGAGGCACCCACTTCTGAACCTTTACCCTACGGTTCACGTGGGCGCAAGCCTAATTGGGGTGTTGTGTTGGTACAGCAGAGGTGCACCCCCAACCCTCCACCCCGGACGCCCCTTTCGTCTATCTCACTCCAGCTCCTCTCTCCATTTTTTTCCCTTCTTCCCCTCTCTTCTTCCCTCCCCTTACTTTATATTATCCTAGTTTCGAGGGGGCATCCATCATTCAGTTTTATCCTAATTTATCCCAGTTTTTTCTTCCTTTCTCTCCTCTCTCTTCCCTTCTTTCCTCTTCCCTTTTTCCCCATTATCAACCATATATCTAAACAGCTAGTGTTTACTGTATATAGAATTTAAATTCCCTTACATAGGTTACATTTTGCTTTTTAGGAATTTGATATAACTAATTTTAAATAAGATATGCCAGGACCACTTTCCCTCCTTTCTCCCCATTCCCCCATTCCATCTGTTTTGTTTTTCCTTTGCTTCCTATATCCTAATCCCTCAACCCCCCCCCTTCTCATTTTCCTTCCCTAATGATAGATCTTCCGAGTACTAGCTTATTCCTATTCCTGCCTGGGGTTCCTTTCTCATTCTAACCATTAACCTCCTCAGTTGTATCCAAGTGTGTGTACCTTCTATTCTATCCTATTGTGTACAAGTGTAATGTGATATATACGTGCCCCCCTCCTCCTACTCTCTAAATATCCCTTTCTTCTCATTAACCCCTTATTTTCTACCCCCCCCCCTCCCTTACCTATTATCTCCCCTCCCTCCTATATTATCTCGATCTACCCTCAATCTACCCACTTATTATCCTAATCCCTCCCTGTGTCTCTGTGTTTAACTCCTAGCTACTCCTTTACTACCCAATACCTCCCCCCTATTTCCTTTATTATATATGTACGTGACTATATGTGTATCCCTAAATCTACTAGGGAAAAAAAAAAAAAAAAAAAAGTGTGGCACTTATACAGTACCTAAAACATTCACACCCCACACACTTGGAAATTTCTTCCCTCTTTTCCATTCAGGCCTCTGCCTTCCCTAAGACATTCTGTTTAATTATAGGGAACCCTATCTAGTTACTTTTACCTAGTACTCCTATTGGTTCCTTCTCATTTCTTCTAAATTTCTAAACCTCCCCTCTTATTGATATCTCCTTCCCATATTCCCTCCTTTCCAGAATTAAACCGAATCACATCCTTCTCCCCCTTCCCTTCATCATATATCATCATACATTATTTATACCTTATATATACCTTATTTATACATTTATATATTATATCCTCTGAACCCCTTCTAACCTCACCCCCGTAAAAAAAAAAAAAAAAATTGTTTCCCAACACACAAAAAAAAAAAAAGGAGCACAGTGATCTCCAGTGTTATATAGAAACAGTAAATAAATTGGGGGGGGGGGCAGGGGGTGAAACCCCCCAGTCCATCCCTCCCTCCCTCCTACGGGCACCCCTCCGTCTTGAAGGGGGCCAATATGTGTATACATGTGTATATAATTTTAGAGGGTACTCACATATATCATACATTACATCTTATAGTATATTCCGCTGCAACACATCCTCTCCCATTACCCTTAACATTATCCCCTTTACCCCCACATCTAATAATCAACAACACACAAAAAAAATAAATAAATAAATAAGTAAATAAATAAATAAGTAAATAAATAGTTTCCCCTCCCCCTTCTCCTAAAAGGAAAAAAAAAGGGGAGGGGGAAGAAAAAAAGAAAGGGATTTATCACCCGTATTTACCAATATATATAAAAAAGGGGTCAGAGGACAAAGCGATAGCAATCCCCCATATTTCCGTGTTCCCCAAATCCTGAAGGGGGGGGACCAAAAAAAAAAAAAAAAAATGGAAAAAGGGGTGCATGTAATTACACCCCGACCATATCTGTCTCCCGTCAGTTAGATCATCTCCTGAAACACCCGTTCCTTTCCCTCTTGAGTCTTTCTCAAAAAGAAAAAGGAAAAAAAAAAAAAGGGGGGAGGGGGAGGGCAAACGGAGACATCCTCCCCAAAAAAAAAAAGAAAAAGAAGGGGAAAAAAAGAAAAAAAAGAGGGATATGAATACCTCTTCAAGGCAAGACCCACCAAAAGTTCAGAAAATAGAATTCTCCCACATAAGGGGGACAAGGGGGAGATAAAGGGGAAACAAAATAAGAGAGGGGACTCCCCCCTCCCCTCTCCCAGGGGGGCTGGTGGACCAGGTTGAATCTCCCACCAGGGGGGTCCTCTGATTCTAGCCCCATTGTTACTATTAGGGGGTCAGGAGCTAGAGAGGAGAAAAACAGAGAGCATTGTTCCTATCTTCACTTCTTTAGAGGAGGGGGGATAGTAGAGTGTTTCTTGCTTCCTTCTCCCTTTCCCCTTACAGCCTCGGGTCTCCTATCCCTCATTGTCTCCATTCTTCTCCCAGTTCCTGGGATTTCCTGCAGCCAGTTTGGGATCTCTATAGCTTCCATCTCCATGAAGGAAAAAAAGTCTAATAATTCCCGCGGGTGCCGCAAAGTAAATGTATGGGAGTCTTTCTTCACTATTAATGCAATGGGGTACCCCCATCTATACGATCCCCCCAATGATTTAATTTTATCCAGGAGCGGGCGTAGCATAGCCCTACGTTGCAATGTAGCCCGTGAAAGATCTGGCAGGATTTTTACCCTAAATCCTTCTTGTTCTATTTCACCTTTTTCCCAGGCCATGCGACTTATTAGTTCCTTGTGTGCGTATCGGTGAAAACGGCCTATAACATCCCTTGGTCTGTCTATGTTTACTGAGGGGGGTCCCAGGGCTCTGTGTAGTCTCTCAAATTCCAATGTTTGAGGTGGCGCTGGGGTAGCCAACTGCTGACATATTGCTAGGACTGTTGCCTGTAATGTCTCTCCCCCTACTGTCTCGGGGATCCCCCTAAACCGTAGGTTCAAACGACGTCCCCGGTCCTCAATTTCCTCCAGTTGCAGCTGTATTGAGGTAACATGTAATGAGTTAAGACCCTGTCCCAGCTCCAGTTGCTGTACCCGATTCTCTAGGGTAGTTACCCGACCCTCCTCCCCTGACAATCTCTCTGAGAGAAGCTTCACTTCGGTATGTACTTGATCCCACTCTTTTCGGTGCATTTCTTCCAAACGTAGCATCATTGTTTGTATGTCAGCGCGGGTCGGGAGGGATTCTATGTCTGCACGCGTTGGCAGGGCTTGCAGCAGAGCTCTAAGGTCCAGTTCACCAAAGTCAGGAGTTCCCTGTATCATCCTGTCCTGGGGGCTATGCTCCTGCCCCCCTTGCCTACTCTGCTTCCCCCCTTCCATAGACCCCCGTACCTGCACCTGTGGGGTGGGTGCTGTCGCTGCTGCCGATGCTGCCGACTCCTCCAGTGCTTCGGGACCGTATGTCTCTTCGTTCTGGTGTCTCTCTGGGCGCTTACACTGTTCTGTCTCACCGCTCGCTGCCCCACGTGACTCCACCGCTTGTAGCCTGGTCAGCGCGGCTCGTGTGCGGGGGAAGAAGGATTCAATCTCCGGCTGCGACCCCGTTTTTTTCGCTGCTCTCTCCCTCCTCTTCATCCCAGGTAGGCTGGGTTACTGAGCCGTACACACATGGAGCTATACAGGAGGCTATGCGGCCATTATCCTCGCTGGGTGTCCGGGTGGAGAGTCAGAGGGCTACAGCGTGTTCCTCCTCACTCTGCCATCTCAAAACCACACCCCCAACAGGGACAGTTCTAAACACGGGACCCTATTTGAATTTTTAAATTTTTAATTTAAATTTTTATAACTTTTACTTTATTGGTGGGGAGGGGTGTTATTGTTTAGGGTGGGGAGGGAGTTATTGTTGGGGGAGGGGTGTTGTTGTTTAGGGTGGGGAGGGGGTTATTGTTTAGGGTGGAGGGGGGTTATTGTTTAGGATGGAGAGGTGGGGGGTTCTTGTTTAGGGTGGAGAGGTGGGAAGGGGGTTCTTGTTTAGGGTGGAGAGGTGTGGAAGAGGGGGGTTCTTGTTTAGGGTGGAGAGGTGGGAGGGGGGTTCTTGTTTAGGGTGGAGAGCTGTGTTATTAGGGTGGAGGGACCGGGAGGGGGGTTATTGTTTAGGGTGGAGAGCTGTGTTATTAGGGTGGAGAGGTGGGGAGGGGGGTTCTTGTTTAGGGTGGAGAGCTGGGGAGTGGGATTCTCATTTAGGGTGGAGAGGTGGGGAGGGGGGTTCTTGTTTAGGGTGGAGAGGTGGGGAGTGGTGTTCTTATTTAGGGTGGAGAGGTGGGGAGGGGGGTTCTTGTTTAGGGTGGAGAGGGGGGTTCTTGTTTAGGGTGGAGATATGTATTATTAGGGTGGAGGGGCGGGGAGAGGGGTTATTGTTTCGGGTGTCGAGCTATGTTATTAGGGTGGAGAGGTGGGAAGGGGGGTTCTTGTTTAGGGTGGAGAGGTGGGGAGGGGGGTTCTTGTTTAGGGTGGGGAGGGGGTTCTTGTTTAGGGTGGTAAGCTGTGTTATTAGGGTGGAGAGGTGGGGAGGGGGGGTTCTTGTTTAGGGTGGAGAGGTGGGAGGGGGGTTCTTGTTTAGGGTGGAGAGGGGGGTTCTTGTTTAGGGTGGAGAGCTGTGTTATTAGGGTGGAGGGGCGGGGAGGGGGGTTATTGTTTTGGGTGGAGAGCTGTGTTGTTAGGGTGGAGAGGTGGGGAGGGGGGTTCTTGTTTAGGGTGGAGAGGTGGGGAGGGGGGTTCTTGTTTGGGGTGGAGAGCTGTGTTATTAGGGTGGAGGGGTGGGGAGGGGGTTATTGTTTTGGGGGGAGGGGAAGGGGGTATTTGGGAACCCAATCACTGCACTATTAACACCCAGCAGACATGTCCTCCCCCTCCAAGGTTCTGCAGCAGTAAAGCCTGGCTCAGTGTAGGACACATTACTCACCAGGCAGGCAGATCTGTCACCCCACAGCTGCCCGAGCAGGAGAAGCACATTGCCGGAGGACATAAAAAGTGGCGCGGGAGGGGGCGGAGATGACGTTGGAGGGAGCGGAGCTGACACAAGAGGAGGCGGAGCTGACGCGAGAGGGGGCGGAGCCGGTGCAGGTCCACTGAAGACAAAGGGAAATCCCCACTGGCAGCTGAAATGTCATTGGTTGTTAAGGACGCGGCGGCCCCGCTCCTTAACAACTAATGACTGCCTGCAAATTTCTTTTGTATACATTTCATCTGTCAGCGAGGAATCGCGCTGACAGATGAAAGAGCCGAACCTGAAGGTATCGGTTTCAGATATCGGCGCATTTGCACGAGTACCGATACTCCTGCAAATGCTACCAGTATTGGTATCAGTGCAACCCTAGTCACAAGCTCACATTTTCTGGCAAAGTACGGGCGAAATTCACCTGGGACTTTCTCTGGCCATCCAGCCTGAACATATGAGAATATCTGAGACAGGAAGGGATCTGTGACTGTATGTCTGGCAATTAGGGAGGTGGACATGCAGGATTGCGGCCTGTGTATTTCCACTTTGCGTACGTCTCTTGGTGAGTGGTCTCCAATTGGCAATCTGGAAAATGCATCTGCATTGCCATGGGCATCATGGGAGCGGTATCTGATAGAATAAGTATAAGCTCCCAAGAATAAAGCGTACCTTTTGTAAGCGAGATGCAGTTGTAGAAATTCCTTTCTGAGGGTTCAGTATTGACAACAGAGGTATGTGGTCAGTGATAAGTGTGAACTCCTGACCAAAGATGTACGTATAAAAAAAATTTGTGGCCCATACAATGGCCAAAGCTTCATTGTCTATCTGGGAGTAGTTTTGTTCTGCTGAGGTTAAACGACCTGGAGGCAAAAGAAATGGGGCACTCTGTGCCATCTGGCATGACATGGGAAAGCACAGCACCCAGTCCATAAGGCGAGGCGTCACAAGCCAAGGTGACGTGTTTCTTTAAATCATAGTGGACCAGAACTCGAGAAGACAGAATAAGATCTTTAGAAAGCCGAAAAGCTTCTTCACATTTGGCTGTCCGTATCCATTTAGCTCTTGCATCCAGTAAGCAATGTAATGGGTAAAGCTGGTGTGCTAGGTTCGGCAAGAAACGGTGGTAGTAATTTAGGAGGCCAAGGTAGGACCTGAGTTGTGTGACATTCTGGGGAGTAGGGGCATGGGTAAGGGCTTTAACCTTTTCTTCAGTAGTGTGTAACCCATGTCGGTCCACAGTGTAGGCACAAAATTCCAGTCGAGACTTTAGAAATTTGCATTTTGAAAGATTGACACGTAAACCATACCTTTGGAGTCTCTCTAGCACATTTTCAACATTCTTTCTGTGTTTCCTTCATCAGTGGGACGAGTGATGAGCATGTCATCTAGTAGACATTGAGTGAAAAGTATGCCTGCCAGGACCTCATCCATGATTCGCTGCCAGATGGCTGGAGCTGGGGCTATGCCAAAAACCATGCGGTTATATTGAAATAATCCTTTATGGGTGTTAATGGTCAACAGATGGCGTGAATCTGGGTGTGCTTGCAGTTGCAGGTAAGCTTGCTTTAAGTCTATTTTTGTAAACCTTTGCCCCCAGCCAGTGAGCTAAATAGATCTTCAAGTCAATGGGTATTGATCCACAAGAAGTTGGTTGTTCAGGGCAACCCTGAAATCTCCACAAATTCTAATGTCTCCATTATTTTTCTTGACAGGCACAATTGGCGATGCCCATTCACTTCTATCAACTTTAGAGTCAAATATATTTTTATTGCATTTCACAGAGAGAAATAATACAGACAACTGTCAAATGTCCACAATTCAGGGTATTATCATACAAATCACACTGTCCGCTTATCACAGGAGACATGCTCAACATAAACAAACACTAATACACCACCGTCCTCTAGGAGCGGACGGTGTCACTCCAAATAAAGGGCGGTGAGGGCCAGTAAAAGTAGTTAGTATTACATTTGAATATTAAAATGGCATTGCCAACACAGAGAGAGAGAGGGGGAAAGCAAACGATAGAAGATAGAGGGAGAAAGAAAAGAGGATAGAGAAGACAGTGAGAAAGGGGGGGGGGGCTGAGCAGATGAGCAGACCTCGGCGTAGCAAACCTGCATGATGGATTCAGGGAGGACGACTGGGTTGACCCAGAGATGTCAATAATGTTTTCAGGGAGTCGGAGGCAGAGTAATCGATCCACAGGAACCATAGGGTCTTAAATTTGTCGAAGGTGTCAGTATCAATGGCCAGCATCTCCTCCATGCGCATGATGTCGTTGACTGTGGAGACCCACAAGGTCAAGGGGGGAGTGGTAGTGGTAGTGGTTTTCCAAAACAGCTGACAGGAAGAAGCGCAGTAGGATGCGTTTCTGGGAGGCTATGGAGCCAGGAAGCATGGATAATAAAGCTATCTCCGGGGAGGGCGTCAAAGGCCGATTGTACAGACTGCTGTATATGGAAAAAACCTGTGACCAGAGGGGTTGAATGGACTGACAATCCCACCATATGTGGAGATAGTTTCCATCAGCCGCGCCGCATCTCCAACACGAGGGAGGAACGGATGGAAATATTTTATGTAGAGATTGAGGGTCCCTGTACCAACGAGAGATAAGCTTAAAGTTTTTCTCCTGGGAATAACAAAAGATTGAGGATTTGTGCGTAAAGTGGTAGGACTTTTGCCAGTCCACCAAGTGGAGTTCCCTTCCCAGATCCGTAGACCACTTCCTGGTGTAAGAGGGGGGTTGGTCATGTATCAGTGCGTGCTGTAACAAGTACATGGTAGAGAGTAAATGTCTGGGTGTTTCCGAGAGAGAGAGCACAGCTGTTCGAATCCCGTCAGGGATCTATGAGTTTGAGAAGATGAAAAGAGGTCAGAACAAAAGGAAGATATGCGGAGGGCGGTGAGCCAGTTGCCCTGGGCACTAGGCACTACAGGAGCGCCTGAAGTGGGGTCTACAAAAGAGCTCGCCACTGGCCATGCGGGGCAGGAGTAGGGGCCAACCGAGTTGGAGCCTATGCCTTGAGGCAACGCGGGGTTGTCAAATAAGGGTGTGAGGGGCGAGGGATCCGAGGACAATAACAAAAGCATCCCCTTTTTGTACCATAGGTGTAGGGCAGCGATTGTCAACAGGGAGGTGGCGGAGAGTAAGTGTAGGTGTTGCCCATAGCCCCAGAGTAGGGCCCGGAAGTCACGGGTGGACAGGTCTTGTTCCACCATAGTAGATGCCTTGGGGAAGGGGCGGGGGAACCACTCCAGTACCCTAGACAACAAAGCCGCCCTGTGATAAAATTCAAAGTCAGGGAGGCCTACCCCACCCTGAATCTTGGGATAAGTAAGCAGAGTGTGTCGAATACGAGACATGCCGTGGTGCCAGATGAAACGTATGGACATTGAACGCAGGGAGGTAAAAAAAACGTTTAGGGATGGAGATAGGTACCGTATGAAACAAATAAAGTAGTTTAGGGAGAGTGTCCATCTTCAATGTGTTAATACGACCAAACCAGGGCATAGGGGAGGAGTTCCATGCGTCTAGTTCCTTTCGAAGTCGGTTCAGCAAAGGGAGATAATTGAGAGCGTAAAGCTCCGATAAGTTGGAGGGGATCGTTATCCCCAAGTAGGAGATGCTCTTGGAGCTCCATTGGAAGGGGAAGTTAGCCTGTACGCGGGTGAGGGTCGCATGCGGTAGGGATATATTAAGGGCCTAAGTTTTAGACATGTTTAACTTAAAGTTGCTAAATTCCCCGAATCTACGAAATTATGCATCAGAGAGGGGAGGGACGTGTGTGGCTGTTGAGCGTAGACCAGAAGGTCATCCGCATAGAGTGAAAGTTTATGGACGGAGGAGGGTGTCTGGATCCCCACTATAGATGCGTTATGTCTAATAGCCTGAGCAAGATGTTCTATTACTAAAACAAAGAGCAAGGGCGACAGGGGGCAGCCCTGCCGAGTACCATTGGAGATCTGAAAGCGTGCAGAGGAGCCGTTGACCAGGACAGATGCCGAGGGGCGAAAGTACAGTGCCATACCCTTGGAGACAAAGGTGGGGCCAAGACCCACCCGCTCCAAGGAGAGGCACAGAAATTGCCAATTGACCCGGTCTAAGGGCTTCTCGGCGTCAAACGATAGTAGGCATGCTTTTAAGTTGTGACGCTGGATGTATGATATAAGATGGATGGTTTTGGTGGTATTATCCCTGGCCTCACAACCAGGGACAAATCCCACTTGATCTCTATGGATAATCGAGGGCAATAGAGGAGAGAGACGGCTTGCCAAGACCTTAGCGTAAAGTTTGACGTTGAGGTTAAGGAACAAAATTGGCCGGTAACTACTGCATTGAGAGGGATCTTTGCCGTGCTTGGGTATGACCGAAATATTAGCCGATAGAAGATTACTGGAAGATGGGTGGGTATCGTCAATAGAGTTAAACGCTGTGGCCCTAAGTGGAGCTAGAGTGTCAGGGTTGTACGTACCTGATCAGCGAGTCCGTTAGAGCAGAGGAAGGTCCCCTGTACGGATCCGACTCGCGGGCCCCTAGTAGTGCAGACAGGAGGCACGGGAGTGCGGAAGGGTAAGAGAGCCTGAGAGTGGTTACTGGAAGGCAGCTCCGGATCCTGGGTTCAGGAGAGTAGCTGAGCCAGGCTGGCTGCAGGCAGGCAGGCAGGCAGGTAGGCAGGCAGGTGTGTAGAGCCGCGCAGCTAGGCAGGTGCAGAGAGAGTGGTCAAGACAAGCAGGGGTCGGCAACGTTCAGGCAGTATGGTACAGCGGGGTAGGCAAGTTCAGGGTCAAAGACAGGCTGAGGTCGGGTGCAGGCGGATAGCAGGAAAAGTCCAGTAACAAGCCGGGTGGTCAGAAGATCAGGTTTCAGGCAATTAACAGGAGCAGGATACACAGGGGACTGTAGATCAGACAGCACCGGTCTGAAGTGTTCCAGGAGTTTAAATGGGCAAACCGGCGTGCATTGGCGCGCGCAATGGCGCATCGGCGTGCGCAATGGCGCACGCACCACGCGCACAGGCACACCATCGCGCACAGGCGCGCGCGCCCGCAGTCTGGGAAGTGCACCAGCGCGGACAGGAACATGCCCAACATCAGCGCGCATCGGCGCGCACGAACGCACACCAAAGCGACCACCAACACGCCCGGCAAGGTACGTTCTCTGACATAGAGACTGAGCAAATGACTTATAGAACCTGGGGGAGAACCCATCAGGACCTGGGCACTTACCACACGTTAACCCCTTAATGGCAGTAAGGAATTCCGCTGCCGTCAGGGGGTCACCCAAGCCAGTTGCCTGCTCGGGAGCTATCTGTGGTAGGGCCATCTCTGAAATGTAATCCGCCATGTTGGAAAGGTGTGGTTCTCCCGTAGGGGCCGACATGATCTGTGGGGGCAGGTTGTATAGCCTAGAGTAGTAACGCTGGAAGGCGTCCGAGATACCGCGTATGTTGCTGATTTTTTGTTGATCTGCAGTACAGATATGTCGGATGGGTCGACGTGGGGGGTGGGGGTGGAGGACCCTTGCTAGGTGTTGCCCACATTTGTTGGCTAGAGTGTAGTGCCGGTTGCATCCCCTATCCCTAGCTACAAGGGAGTTCGCATCTAGAATGCGAAGCAATTCTCAGCGCGCATTAAAGAGGTCTACATAAGTCGCTGGGTCTGAGTCATGTTTATGTGCTTGTTCAAGCGTATTTATAGTGGACAAAAGTCGGGTGATGTCAGCGGATCTGGCCTTCTTTAGGCGAGAGCCGTGTTGGATGAGAGTCACCCGAAGTACCCATTTCAGGGCCTCCCATTTAGTCTTCTATCAACTTTAGTTATGATCTTTTCAGCCAATAGGTGGTCCAGCTCTGCTTCCACTTTCTTTTGCAAGGCAAAAGGTACTGATCTTGCCTTACAATAACGGGGTTTAGCACCAGGCTTCAAGAGGAGGTGGGCCATTTTTCCTTTTACTGTGCCCAAAGAGTCCTCAAAATCCCCTTCAAGTGTGACTTCAGGGATTCCACCCAATGGTCTACCTCAGAAAGCAATGTACATTGGGCAATGGCAAGAGGAGGCATGCCCAGGGCTTTGATCCAGTCCCTATCGTACAGCGGAAGACCTCCTTTATTGACAACATAAAGGCATAGAGTTTGACTGCGGTTGCCTAATGTAACAAGGGGTTTCACATAACCCAAGGGCTTTAGTAGTTCCTTGCTGTAGGTTTGTAGTGTGAGATTTGTAGGTTGGAGCGGTAGGGACAGACCCAATGCCTTTAAATCAGTACATGAAATGACAGACACAGCTGCCCCTGTATTAACATCCATGGAGACAGGACAGCCATTGAGTGTGACATCCACTTTTATCGCAGGAGTACTCCCAGCTACCCGAAACAGTCCAACATGCTGGACACAGGTTTTCTCATCAGAGCTGGAGCCGTTTTTGTCATTATCCATATGAAATGTCTGTTTACGTCTAATGCCCCATACACACGATCGTTTTTCATGCCGTTAAAATGCCATTTTTAAAAATGGGCATTAAAACCGATCGTGTGTATGCTCCAGAGCATTTTTAACGACGTGAAAAACGGCCATTAAAAATTTCGAACATGCTCTATTTTTTCACGTCGTTTTTCATGTCGTTTTTTTTAACGACGTGAAAAACGATAGTGTGTATGCTTTAACGACGTGAAAAAAACGCGCATGCTCAGAATCAAGTATGAGACGGGAGCGCTCGTTCTGGTAAAACTAGCGTTCGTAATGGAGATAGCACATTCATCACACAGTACCGGACTGAAAAGCACAAGGCTGAAAAGCGCGAATCGTCGCTCAACAAACTTTACTAACATGAAGGGTGGCGCCATTCGAACTGAACTTCCCCTTTATAGTGCCATTGTACGTGCTGTACGTCACTGCGCTTTGCTCGAGCGGTTTTTTTAATGATCGTGTGTACGCAAGACAGGCTTGAGAGGAAACATGAAAAAAAACGACAAGAAAAACGTTGGTTTAAAAAATGGCATGAAAAATGATCGTGTGTATGGGGCATTACTTTTGTGGTAGTGTTCGGGGAGCGTGAGCTGGCCAGTCTTTCCACAAAGAAAACGAACGACATCCTTAAACTTGCAAGCAGGTGCACTGTGAGTAGTGTTACCACAACGGTAGCAAGTTGGTGTCCTAGAGACAGAAGAATTAGGGTGGCAAGGTTTAGGCAGATTTGGGGACGGCCGTCCTGGGTGTTGGGTGATAGCAGAGTGGAATATTTCCTCTCCCTCGCTTGCAGGAGTTTCAGGTGGTGCCTTCAGTAGGGTGGCATCTCGTGTAGCCAACTCCATGACCGTAGTAAGGTCAGTGGCTTTCGTCAGAGTCAAGTCGGGTTCTGTGAGTAAACGTTTCTGTATGGCTGGGTCGCAGAGTCCCATAACAAACATGTTACGGAGAGCCGTCTGCAGGTAGTCTCCAAACTGACAAGTGGCAGCTAGTTTACGTAAAGAAATGATATAAGTCTTTATGTCCTCCCCGGCATCCTGCCTTCTACTGTAGAATTTAAACTGCTCTGCAATCTCTAATGGCTTTGGGTTGTAGTGCTCATGTAGCTTCTGAATTAACTCAGGCAGGGGCTTAGAGGCTGGCTTGTCTGGAGAAATTAGGTCTCTGAGAGTGCCATATGTAGCTTGACCCAATGTTGTGAGGAAAACTGCAACTTTCTTTTCTGCAGCCACACTATTTGCTTCCATATACTGCTCCAGCCTCTCCACCCAGGAGCTCCATGATTCAGCAGCAGAAACAAATGGTTAAATAAACCCTATGAAGGCCATGTGGGCACAATCCTCGTCGCCAATGTTATGTCCCTTAGATACGGGGTCTCTCAGGGTGCTGCTAGCAATGCTGCCAGTATCTGCTCAGCAAGTTACACACAGGCCGGATGAACTTCTTAACTAGGGATGAGCCGAACACCCCCCGGTTCGGTTCGCACCAAAACCTTCGAACAGACCGAAAGTTCGTGCGAACGTTAGAACCCTATTAAATACAATGGACGCGAACGTTCGAAATCTAAAGTGCTAATTATAACGACTAATATGCATGTTATTGTCCTAAAAAGGGTTTGGGGTCCCGGGTTCTGCACCAGGGGACATGTATCAATGCAAAAAGAAGTTTTAAAAACGGCCGTTTTTCTGGAGCAGTTATTTTAATGATGCATAAAGTGAAAAAATAAAAAGTGAAATATTCCTTTAAATATTGTTCCTGGGGGGTGTCTAAAGTATGCCTGTGAAGTGGCATGTGTTTCCCGTGTTTAGAACTGTTCCTGCACAAAATGACATTTGTAAAGGAAAAAAAGCCATTTAAAACTGCTTGCGGCTTTAATGTAATGTCTGGTCCCGGTAATATGGATGAAAATCTTTGAGAAAAATGGCATGGCTACCCCATCACCCCCCCCCCCCTACCCCAGCCCATTACCAGCCCCTTTGGGTCTTGTATGGATATTAAGGGGAACCCCGCACCCAAAATAAAAAAAGGCCCTATATACTCTGAACAGCAGTATACAGGCGGTGCAAACAAGACAGGGACTGTAGGTTTGTTCTTAAGTAGAATCTGTTTGTAATTTTGAACAGGTACACTGTTTAAGTGTAGCTCCAGCCAAAAAATCTATTTTTAAGCTTTTTGGAAAACATAGGGAAGGGTTATCACCCCTGTAACATTTGTTTTGCTGTCTGTGCACCTGTTCAGAACATTTCACCTCACTTTCCGTCCCAATGACAAATGTTTTTGAAAAGTGGGTTTTTTATTGAAACAAGGATTGGTGATAAAGCATCAGTAGAGAGGAGACACCTTTTTCCCATATTAACTCTTACAGGAGAGATTTTCCCTTCCTAGGGGTAGATTTCCTCTCACTTCCTGTTGTCTCCTTCCGTTTGCAAGTAGGAGTTGTTTGTAAGTTGGATGTTTGAAAGTAAGGGCCTGCCGTATATACTCTGCTGAAATTTGCCCCTTACATGTTGGTGTTGCCACAACACTGTAAGCACTCACAGTTACTCTTGGCGGGCGCTGGAATGCCCTGCTGTGAACTATTATATCAGAAATTTTAATTACATGCCATTGTTGAACAGTGGTAGGAAAAATTGGGCCTTTGGTGGTGGTGCTGGTGCTACAACACTGTCAGCCCTCACAGTAACTCTTGGTGGGCGTATGAATGGGCCCTACTGTAAATTATTAGATCAAGAATTGTAATTGCATGCCCCTGTTGAAGAGGGGCAGACAAATTGGGCCTTTGGTGGTGGTGTTGCCACAACACTGTAAGCCCTCACAGTTACTCTTGGTGGGCGCAGGAATGGGCCCTGCTGTGAATTATTAGATCAAGAATTGAAATTACATGCCCCTGTTGAACAGGGGCAGAAAAATTGGGCCTTAGGCACTGGTACCACAACACTGCAAACCCTCACAGATACTGTACTTGGAGCACAGCAATGAGCCCTGTTGCAAAGTATTGCATCAAAAATTGTAATTACACGCCCCTGTTAAACAGGGGCTGAAAAATTGGGCCTTAGGCACTGGTGCCACAACACTGCAACCCCTCACAGATACTATACTTGGAGCACAGCAATGAGCCCTGTTGCAAAGTATTGCATCAAAAATTGTAATTACACGCCTCTGTTAAACAGGGGCTGAAAAATTGGGCCTTAGGCACTGGTGCCACAACACTGCAACCCCTCACAGATACTGTACTTGGAGCACAGCAATGAGCCCTGTTGCAAAGTATTGCATCAAAAATTGTAATTACACGCCCCTGTTAAACAGGGGCTGAAAAATTGGGCCTTAGGCACTGGTGCTGGTGCCACGACACTGCAACCTCTCCCAAATACTCTAGTTGGAGTGCAGGAATGAGCCCTGCTGCAAAGCATTGCAAAAAATTGTAATTACATGCCTGTGTTAAACAGGGGCTGAAAAATTGGGCCTTAGCCACTGGTGGCGGCACCCAGAAACAAAAATGTTCTTCCAAGCTATCATGAATCGGATCATTGAGGAGGAGGAGGATAGTCAGTCAACATAACAGGACAGTCACTCAGCATCAGCATAGGCAGTCTTGAAGGGATGTGACATTTCAAAATAAATTATTCTGTTATATCAGCTTCAGGTGCTTGGTAGCTGGTGGTGATCCAAGACTGGTTCATCTTTATGAAGGTCAGTCGATCAACCGAGTCAGTGGACAGGCGCACCCTGTGATCAGTGACAGCCTCCAGCAGCACTGAATGTGCGTTCTGAAAGAACGCTGGATGCAGGACAGGCCAGTAGCTCAATTGCATACTGTGCAAGCTCTGGCCAGTGATCCATCCTCAAGACCCAGTAAGCCAGAGGATTTTCGGTGGGAAAGGTGTCCAAGTCTGACCTTGCCCCTAGGTATTCGTGCACCATGTATATCAGACACTGGCGATGGTTGCTGGAACTGATCATACCTTGGGGCTGCGGACTAAAAAATTGTCTGAACGCATCGGTCAGACGGCCACCTTCCCCACCGCTCCTTCTTTGACTGACCGAAGCATCAGCAACTCGTTGTCCAGGACCAGGAGTTTGTAACCTCCCAGTCTCTGGGAACGCGTTGCACAGACCTTTCTGCAAGGCCTCCTGAAGATGTCTCATCCTCTGCTCCCTCTGCGACGGTAAGATAAGGTCCGCAACCTTACCCTTGTACCATGGATCAAGGAGAGTGGCCAGCCAGTAATGGTCCCTCTCCTTGATTCGAAGAATACGAGGATCCTTCCACAGACTTTGCAGGATCAGGGAGGCCATGCAGCGTAGGTTAGCTGAGGCATTCGGTCCGGAGTCCTCTGGGTCACTAAGGATGACATGATCCGCAGCCACCTCCTCCCAGCCACGTACAAGTCCACGGGTTTCTTGGGACTGTAAATCATCCCTAAAAGACTGCTGCTGTTGATGCTGAGTGCCAGGCCTCCATGCTGACACAATCCTCCTCCTCCTCGTCCTCTTCCTGTGCGTGGGACTGAAGGAACACTGTCTGGGTAAAGGGGGCCTTGAGAGGCAAGGAAGTCCTCCTCTTCCTGCCTCTGTTCTGCCTCAAGTGCCCTGTCCATTATTCCACGCAGCGTATGTTCCAACAGGTGGACAAGAGGTACAGTGTCACTGATGCATGCACTGTCACTGCTCACCATCCTCGTGGCCTCCTCAAATGGTGCCAGGACAGTACATGCATCCCTGATCATGCCCCACTGGCGTGGTGAAAAAAAACAGAGCTCCCCTGACCCTGTCCTGGTGCCGTAGTCGCACAGGTACTCATTGATGGCCCTCTGCTGCGTGTGCAGCCGCTGCAGCATGGCCAACGTTGAGTTCCACCTGGTGGGCATGTCACATATAAGGCGGTTCTTGGGCAGGTTCAACTCCTTTTGCAGCTCAGCCAGCCGAACACTGGCATTATATGATCTGCGGAAATGCACACAGACTTTCCTGGCCTGCCTCAGGACATCCTGTAAGCCCGGGTACCTGCCCAAGAACCGCTGCACCACCAGGTTAAGGACGTGAGCCACACAGGGCACATGGGTCAGTTGTCCCTGTCGAAAGGTAGAGAGGAGGTTGGTGCCATTGTCACAAACCACCATTCCTGGCTTAAGCTGGCGTGGCGCCAACCACCTCTTGGCCTGCCCCTGCAGAGCTGACAGAACCTCTGCCCCAGTGTGGCTCCTGTCCCCCAAACACACCAGCGCAAGCACGGCATGGCATCTTTTTGACTGCGTACTTGCGTAGCCCCTTGAACGCCTACGGAGCACCGCTGGTTCCGAGGACAAAGCACAGGAAGAGGCCATGGAGGAAGAAGAAGAGGAGGGGGTGGAGGAGAGAGGTGTGTCACAACCAGTAGTAGCATTTTGGAGGCGTGGCGGCGGAACAACCTCCAACACTACTGCACCTTGTCCTGCATCCTTCCCAGCTGCCAAAGAGTGACCCAATGGGCCGTGAAAGAAAGGTAATGTCCCTGTCCATGCCTGCTGGACCATGAGTCAGCGGTAATATGCACCTTAGCGCTGACCGCCCTGTCCAGCGAGGCATGGACATTGCCTTCCACATGCCAGTAGAGAGCCGGAATCGCCTTCCGTGAGAAAAAGTGGCGTTTAGGAACCTGCCACTGAGGAACCGCACATTGCACAAACTCACGGAAGGGGGCCGAGTCTACCAACTGAAAAGGCAGCAGTTGAAGTGCTAGCAATTTAGCCAAGCTAGCATTCAACCGCTGGGCATGTGGATGGCTGGGAGTGAACTTCTTTTGACGGTCCAGCAGCTGGGGCAGGGAAATTTGCCTGCTATAATCGGACGTCGGTGTACTGCTAGCAGAGTGCCCGCAAGTACTTGGCTGTGACACACCTAATTCTACACCTTCATTCCTCTCAGTGCAGGTTTCAGGGAGGACTGAAGGTACAGTGGGGTTGGAGATCCCAGCTGATGAGGAGCAAGGAGAGGTCCGTTTTGTTCTTTGGTGTGGGTCTTTAAGGTACGCTTGCCAACGAGCTGCATGGCAGGTCAACATATGTCTGGTCAAGCATGTGGTGCCCAAACGGCTGATGTTTTGGCCACGCGAGATACGCTTGAGACATATGTTGCAAACAGCAGCGGTGCGATCTGATGCACTTGACTCAAAAAAGGCCCACACCAAAGAACTTTTGGAATAACGGGCAGAGGCAGCACCCTGCACAGGCGGAGTTCTGCGGTGTGATTCAGTCGGTGTGCTGCCCTTACGATGGCCCCCGGAGGGCATCCTGTCTCGTTGGAGATGTGCCTCCTCCTCATCCTCCTCCTCTCTCCTATCAGGCACCCACGTGGAGTCAGTGACCTCATCATCCCCTCCCTTCTCATCACTGGAGCCAATCTGGCAGTATGCTGCAGCTGCTGGAACATGACTGCCAGATTGCTGTCCTTCTTGAGCATCCCCCCTCTCTGCTCTCACGCTACTGACTTCCTCTAGCTGGGTATTATCTTCAGACCCTTCGAAACGCTGGGCATCCTCCTTGAGCATGTACCCAACACTGTGCTCAAACAGTTCGGGGGACTCCTCAGGAGGACACAGTGGGTCTAGGGAAGGATTGACTGATGATGACATTGATACGAGGGAAGAGGACGCTTTGGCAGCTGCTTTGCCAGTCCCCTGAGCCTGGGTGAGAGAGGATGAGGAGGATGAGGAGGGCTTGGTCATCCACTCTACCAAGTCTTCGGCATGATGCGGCTCAACATGTCCAGCTGCCGGAAATAAGGACAAGCGTGTCCCATGGCCACGTGATGATGCACCGCGTCCACGACCAGCACTGTTGTCTCTAGACACAGAGCCTGCTTGCCCTCTTTTATTGGCTCGTGACTGTCTGCCTCTCCTTGTTGGCCTTCCAGACATAGTAATGGCCTGCAGGGAGATGGGAAAACCAGCAATTGGGTAGTGTATATTGTGCTGGAGGCACACAACACCCACTAACTCCAGCAGATGCCTTTATTAGAGAACAGCAATGACGGGTATATACAGCTGTATACTGTACTAGGGCACACAACACCCACTAACTCCAGCAGATGCCTGAGAAAAGAACACACTGTCCCTGCCTGCCTATCTAGCTTAGAGAACAGCAATGAACAGCAACTCCTGCAGATGCCTGAGAAAAGAACACACTGTCCCTGCCTGCCTATCTAGCTTAGATAACAGCAATGACGGGTGTAACGGCACCCCAAGTATGAAAGGGGTTAACGCCGTTTAGGATATTCCCTCTCTGGACACACATCCACTGCCGATCCTCCACAGTCAGGCGACCGCTTCCCATAGAATTAATCCTTCCAAACATACGAGACAAACGCTCTATGTTGAAGTTCCAAAACAGGGAATGAATTTATTACAAGCACATGGTAACACATTCTCTTCAAAAAACCCTTCCCTCCCATCCTTGGGGAACAGGGCGGGTTAAACTGTCCAATGACAATTGTCATACAGGTCAGGTGTGTTCAAACTTCTCTTTCAGTAAACAGTCTTAGCAGGAGGGGTGATTCCCCCCCCCTCACAGAAAGACACTTAAACATCCCATAATAGGCAGCCAGATGGTCTACCAGCTCCAATCCACATCATCACAGTAGCAGACTTAATTACCACAAGCCACAATAGACAATAGAATGCAATCACACCCCATCACAGCAAATATTACACAACAGCCAACACCCAAAATACACACAATATTTACGATGTATATACAGCATTGAATCTGATTAGCACATATCATAGTGGGGTTCTCATTCACCCTGTGCCCAAAGTGACCCCTGTCACACATATCCCCTTTCGGCAGGAGACTAACACAGGAGGAAACCCCAGATGGGTTGATTCCGAAGTTAGTCCATAGTTCCATTCCTCTAATGCCTGGACAACCCATCAGCATTGCCATTTTGCTTACCGGGTCAGTAGCTGATGGTGAAGTTGTAAGGTTGTATGGTGAATAATGGACTTCAGTTCTGGAACAGTCACTTGCTTTGCTCTCTCAATGGCACCCAAAACTTGTTGCTGATGCTCTTGGGAAAGGTAAGGCAAAACCTGGGAAAGGAAAAACGTACCGCTCAAAAGCTTAAGAATTCACCAAATAGCTGCTTCCGCCCGGTCACTCACACAGGTGCTGGCTCTGCACTGATGCATGGGAGAAAAAGAAACCCTGGACTGCCGCACTCTGTATAGACAGTTATTTATTCCAAAATTTCAAGTAAAAAATCCAAATTCAAAATAAATCCATAAATCCAAAACAACAAATGCAGATAGTGTGCATGCAGGGAAGGGTGGCTAACGTGTTTCACGTCACGAATTGACGCTTACTCATAGCACACACCTTAGCTATGAGTAAGCGTCAATTCGTGACGTGAAACGCGTTAGCCACCCTTCCCTGCATGCACACTATCTGCGTTTGTTGTTTTGGATTTATGGATTTATTTTGAATTTGGATTTTTTACTTGAAATTTTGGAATAAATAACTGTCTATACAGAGTGCGGCAGTCCAGGGTTTCTTTTTCTCTAAGGCAAAACCTGGGCACAAATTCCATTTAACCTTTTGCCAATTTCCGCCTGTTTGTGCATTTCAATGTTCAAGCCATGGGACATCTCATAATACATGACGTAGTGTCGTTGCATCTCCGATTTCTCCCTGGCCAACTTGTCACATTCCAATTCTAGACTGTGATATTTTGCCTGATCTAAGGTACATGTCGGGGAAGATAGTCTTACTCCGTTCTCAGCCACAATCAGGCCGGTTCCAGCAGCATGGGTCTGGGCACAGGTTGGTTTCAGTGGGGCCCATCGGGGCGTAAGCAGAAACGAGGGGGGCCAAATCATTCCCCAGTAGTACATCCGCTGGCAAATCCTTCATCACCCCCACATTCACGTGTCCCGAACCAACCCCCCAATCCAGGTGAACATGGGCAATGGGTAGCCGGAAGATGGTACCTCCCGCTACTCTTACGGCTACAGTGTCTCCGGTGTGTTGGCTCTCTGGGATGAGGTTCTTCTGTAGTAGGGTCATGGTAGCGCCACTATCACGTAGGCCATTGGCTATCGTTCCATTAACCCGGACAGTCTGCCTGTGTTGTTGCCTGTTGTCCCGGTTAGCTGCTTGTATTGGATCGGCCTCGTGCAGGATGCCCCAATGTTCTTCCTCCTCAACGCAGTGGGCCGCAGGCATGGATGTGTGGGGGTTCCCCCTTGCTGGCTGTCTCCACGACTGGGACTGCCTGGCTGGATTCAATGGACAGTCTGGCTTTTTGTGCCCTAGCTGTTTACACCCGAAACACCTGATGGGTTGTGAGTAGTCCTGGGAGTTGAACCTGGGCTGCTGAAGATAAGTGGTCGCTGGAGGTGGTGCTGAATTTGGGTTAGAGGCTGGTAAACTGGGCCGAGATAGTGGATAGCGCTCGCTTTCGCCTGACCTTCGAGAGTCCAGATATTCATCGGCCAAAGTTGCTGCTTGCTGTACAGTCCGTGGTCGCTTATCTCGCACCCAATCCCGTAATACCGGAGGGGTGTGGTTAAAGAACTGTTTTAAGAGTACTAGCTGGGTGATGTCCTCTATGGTATGAGCGCGGCTTCCCTGGAACCAGCCCTTAAGGTTTCGCTGCAGACGATGTACCCACTCCACGTATGTTATGTGGGTTTGTTTCCGGGATTCTCTAAACTTAATCCGGCTGGCTTCGGGGTTTAGTGGCAAATCGGGCTAGCAGAGTTTCTTTTACCCGGTCATAGTCTTTAGCGTCCTCATCCTCCAGGGCCCGATACGCATCCGCCGCTCTGCCAGTTAAATTACTTGCCAGTAAAGCGACCCAATCTTGGGGCAGTACTTCATGTACTTGGCATAGTCTCTCAAAGTCCTGCAGGAACGCTTCAATTTCCTCCTCTCCTTCCTTTAAATAGTTTGAACGCCCAAAAGGGCAACTTACGGACAGGCGCTGCATCTTTAAGCGTTGTCTCCGATTGCCGTATTTCCGCCATTCTCTGCTCATGTTGCCGCTCTAGTTCTCTCTCTTGTCGCTCCAGTTCTCTCTCTTGTCGCTCATCCTGCAGCTGGATGTCTTTAATGGCTTCCTGTATGGCGGTCTCTGATGGGTTAGCACCATATAATGCCAACCGCTGTCGAACTCGTTGCTGAAACAAGTCTTCAACTGACCGGGGTCCTGCATCACCATCCCTCTGATCCATCTCGGCTAGCTCCCTGATCAAGGTGGCCTTGTTCTTTGTCCCACTGGTCCCTCCATGGCTCTCAAGTAAGTCTTTCAGCGTGGCTTTCCTGCAGGCTGCATAGCTGGTCATTCACTGTGGTGGTTTGGAGTGTCCCAGTAACTGGAGGGAAAATCCCACCGCTGCCAACCAATGTAACGACACCCCAAGTATGAAAGGGGTTAACGCCTTTTAGGATATTCCCTCTCTGGACACACATCCACTGCCGGTCCTCCACAGTCAGGCGACCGCTTTCCATAGGATTAATCCTTCCAAACATACGAGACAAACGCTCTGTGTTGAAGTTCCAAAACAGTGAATTAATTTATTACAAGCACATGGTAACACATTTCTCTTCAAAAAACCCTTCCCTCCCATCCTTGGGGAACAGGGCGGGTTAAACTGTCCAATGACAATGGTCATACAGGTCAGGTGTGTTCAAACTTCTCTTTCAGTAAACAGTCTTAGCAGGAGGGGTGATTCCCCCCCACCCCTCCTCACAGAAAGACACTTAAACATCCCATAATAGGCAGCCAGACGGTCTACCAGCTCCAATCCACATCATCACAGTAGCAGACTTTATTACCACAAGCCACAATAGACAATAGAAGCAATCACACCCCATCACAGCAAATATTACACAACAGCCAACACCCAATATACACACAATATATACAATGTATATACAGCATTGAATCTGATTAGCACATATCATAGTGGGGTTCTCATTCACCCTGTGCCCAAAGTGACCCCTTTCACAACGGGTATATACAGGTGCATACTGTGCTGGGGTGCACAACACCCACTAACTGCTGCAGATGCCTGAGAAAAGAACACACTGTCCCTGCCTGCCTATCTAGCTTAGAGAACAGCAATGAACAGCAACTTTTGCAGATGCCTGAGAAAAGAACACACTGTCCCTGCCTGCCTATCTAGCTTAGAGAACAGCAATGAACAGCAACTCCTGCAGATGCCTGAGAAAAGAACACAACGTAGAACACACTGTCCCTGCCTTTGTAGCTCTTTCCCTGCACGCCGGAACACACTGCACCAGCCCGCCACGCTGGCGGCCTTTTATAGTGTGGGGCGTGTACTAAAGCCCCCTGAGCTATGATTGGCCACAGGCATCCTGCCTGTGGCCAATTATGGCTCTCCTCGCTGCCGGCGCAGTGATTGGCCAAGCATGCGGGGTCACAGTGCATGCTTGGCCAATCACAGCACCGGGATTGCACTGCGATGGCGCAGTGTATTGTGGGCCGTTCGCGTCACTCGAATTTGGCGCGAACGGCCCATAACGTTCGTTCTTCGTCCAACGATCGAACAGCCGATGTTCGAGTTGAATGTGTGTTCGACTCGAACACGAAGCTCATCCCTATTCTTAACCATGGAGAGGGTTTATTCTTCACTCCGAACATGATGGCTTTGTTAGATGGAGTCCTAATACAACAGGCTTCTGTCATTACCAGATGTAATCCCTTCTGTGCATCATGCTGCTGCTTGCCAGTCCCCCACACGCACACTAACTTACTTCCTGGTACAGGCCCTCCCCCAGCATGCATCAGGAGAAAAGGGTGAAGGGTCACAGTGATCCAATACAAACATCACACACTTCTGGTGGTGTACACAGTACCGTGCACCCATAGTGCAGTTGCTACTATATTTCTGGTGGTGTACACAGTACACAATACAGTGCACCCATAGTTGTTATTACACTTCTGGTGGTGTACACAGTACCGTGCAGCCATAGTGCAGTTGCTACTACTTTTCTGGTGGTGTACACAGTACACAATACAGTGCACCCATAGTTGTTATTAAACTTCTAGGAATGATGCTCTGTTGGACCTGGTAATCTCAAACCATGCAGAGCGTATTACTAATGTTCAGATAAAGGAACACCTGGGTAGCAGTGACCATAACATGATTTAATTTGATGTTAGCTGTAAGCAAAAATCACATACGGGAAAGATAAAAACACTTAAAGGAGCACTAAACCTTTTTTTTTTTTGCTTAAAAATAACAAACATGTTATACTTACCTCCACTGTGCAGCTCGTTTTGCACACAGTGGCCCCGATCCTGGTCTTCTGGGGTCCCTCGGCGGCTGTCTTGGCTCCTCCCCACAAGGACTCCACACCTTAATGCGAGTGAGCTCGCATGGTGTGGAGTGATTGCGGGCGCGCTCCCGTGATACAGCGGCGGCCATAGCCGCCGACTGTATCACTCGGCCCCGCCCCCCGGCGTGCCGCGTCATTGGATGTGATTGACAGCAGCGCCAGCCAATGGCTGCGCTGCTTTCAATCTATCCAGTGTAGCCAATCGGCGGCCAGGCAGAAAAATGAAGAGGATGACGGGGACGAGCATGGGACTTTCGAGGGGCCAGGTAAGAAAAACGGGGGCTCGGGGGGGGGGCGGTATTGTCGAATGTTTTTTCACCTTAATGCATAGGATGCATTAAGGTGAAAAAACATGTAACTTTACTACTCCTTTAATTTCAAGAGAGCAAATTTTCCAAGGATGAGGGCTGCTCTCCAGGACTTAGACTGGGAGGGAATATTGGCATCAATGGGCGCAGAACAGAAATGGGAATTCTTCAAAAAGACTGTTTGTGAACTCACTGCAAAGTATATTCCCATGGGCAATAAGTTTAAAAGGCTAAAAATAAAACCTATGTGGCTCACGGCCAAAGTTAAAAAAGCTATAAACTACAAGAAAAGAACCTTTAAAAAATATAAAAATGAGGGAACACTAGTGTCATTTAAATGTTACAAAGAATATAACAGGACATGTAAAAAGGAAATCAAGGATGCAAAAATTCAAAACGAATGACAGATTGCTAAAGATAGTAGGACAAACCCCCAAAAAATCTTCAAATATATTAATAGTAAAAAGGTCAAGTCTGAGCATGTAGGCCCTTTACAAAATAATCTAGAGTGGGTGACTGGGGACAAAGAGAAGGCTAATTTATTAAATACTTTCTTCAGCTCTGTGTATACAAAGGAGCATGGGGGAGCTCATGTCCAAAATGGTGGTGGTAGTGACACAGCCCCAAATCAACAATGGCTCAAAAGTGATATGGTCCAGAAATATTTAGACAGAATAAAGGTGGATAAAGCACCTGGACCAGATGGCATACACCCACGGATCCTAAAAGAATTGAGCTCTGTAATTTCAAAGCCATTATATCTAATTTTTAGGGACTCATTAATGACAGGAATAGTACCACTGGATTGGTGCAGGGCCAATGTGGTGCCTATATTTAAAAAGGGAACAAAGTCTTTACAAAGTAACTATAGACCTGTTAGTTTAACTTCTATAGTTGGGAAGATACTGGAGAGATTAATAAAAGACCACATAGATGAGTTCTTGCTGTAAAAAAATATTTTAAGCAACAGACAGCATGGATTCATGAAAGACAAAAGTTTTCAGACAAACCTGATTTCTTTTTATGACGAGGTACGTAAAACCTTGGACAGGGGGGTGGCGGTGGACATGGTATACTTGGATTTTGCAAAAGCGTTCGATATAGTTCCCCACACACGGCTCATGTGTAAGGTAAAGTCTACAGGATTGGAAATATCAGTTTGTAAATGGATAGAAAACTGTCTAAAAGACAGAATTCAGAGAGTAGTGGTTAATTATTCTTACTCTGGTCTAAGGTTATCAGTGGTGTACCCCAAGGTTCAGTGTTGGGGCACTTACTTTTTAACATCTTTTTATAAATGATATTGGGTCTGAGATGAAAAGTAACATTTCTGTCTTTGCAGATGACACCAAGCTATGCAGTGGAATAATGTCCTTACAGGATGTCGCCAATTTACAAGCCGACCTCAATGCTCTGTCTAATTGGGCGACTATGTGGCAGATGAGGTTTAATGTTGAAAAATGTAAAGTTATGCACTTGGGGGGCTAAGAATATGCATGCATCATACATACTAGGGGGAGTACAACTGGGGGGATCCGTAGTGGAGAAGGATCTGGGGGTTTTGGTAGATCATAAGCTCAATAATGGCGTGCAATGCCAAGCTGCGGTTTCCAAAGCGAGCAAAGTCCTTTCTTGTATTAAGAGAGGTATGGACTCCAGAGAGAGAGATATCATTTTGCCCCTGTACAAATCATTAGTAAGATCTCATCTGGAATATGCAGTTCAGTTTTGGGCCCCAGTTCTCAAAAAGGATATTGGGGAACTGGAGAAAGTGCAGAGAAGGGCAACCAAGCTGATAAGAGGCATGGAGGAGCTCAGCTATGAGGAAAGATTAGAGGAAGTGAATTTATTCACTCTTGAGAAGAGGAGATTAAGGGGGGATATGATCAACATGTACAAATATATAAGGGGTCCATATAGTGAACTTGGTGTTGAGTTATTCACTTTACAGTCAACACAAAGGACAAGGGGGCACTCTTTACGTCTAGAGGAAAAGAGCTTTCACCTCCAAATACGGAAAGGTTTCTTCACAGTAAGAGCTGTGAAAATGTGGAATAGACTCCCTGCAGAGGTGGTTCTGGTCAGCTCAGTAGATTGCTTTAAGAAAGGCCTGGATTCTTTCTTAAATGTACATAATATAACTGGGTACTAACAATTATAGGTAAAGTTTATCCGGGGAATATCCGATTGCCTCTCGGGGGATCAGGAAGGAATTTTTTCCCTTGCTGTAGCAAATTGGATTGTGCTCTGCTGGGGTTTTTCGCCTTCCTCTGGATCAACTGTGGGTATAGAATTAGGTATATGGGATTGTATGATATTATTATTTTATTTTTTTATGGTTGAACTGGATGGACTTGTGTCTTTTTTCAACCTGACTAACTATGTAACTTCTGTTAGTGTACACAACACAGTGCACCCCTAGTGCAGTTGCTACTACTTTTCTGGTGGTGTACACAGTACACAATAGAGTGTAGTGTGGTTTTGCTAAACAAAATTGACAGCATGTCCGGAAGGCCACCAAGGAGAGGCAGACACTCACAGGCCACTAAAAGAGGGCAAGCAGGCTCTGTGTCTACACTCAACAGTGCTGGTCGCGGGGCACGCTTGTCCTTTTTTTCTGCAGCTGGCCGTGTTGTTGAGCCACAACATGCAGAAAAGTTGGTGGAATGGATAACAAAGTCGTCCTCATCCTCCTCATCCTCTGTCACCCAGGTTGATTAATATATGAAAGGGGGCGCTGTTCACACTTAATTGATTTTAGATGCTCTGTGACAACCTATATCTTTAAATTAATAAAGTGGAAACCGTGTATAATAGAAACACCACAGTGATGTGATATTTGATATAAACTTAAAAAATAATTATAACAATCACCATACAAAATTAATTGAACAATAATTAGGATTATATAGTACTCAGTCCCAATAGTGATGATTGACATGCTCCCACAAAAAAATCAATCAAAAAAGATTATATATAAAAAATTATATATAAAAAATTAAATAGATGAAAAAGAAGAAAGAAAGTCCCCTTTATCTGTGAAAAAATATATAACGGTGTTGCTTGAAATCCAACAAGTGAAAACAACTTCAATAAAGTTCGTGCTAAACAGTGATTCTTCCTTCAAAGAAGTGCACAAATTTATTCTTTCACCAATTCTTCCAATGAAGACATACACCCAAAGTGCACAGGTAGTGGATTGCGCTTACCAAATGAAGTGGACCTCTTTAATTAAAAAGATGGTCACAAACAGCTTGAGCAGGATTGTGCCTGCACACATACGGACAGAAACTGGTGATTATTATGAACCTCCTTCCTCGGTCTCAGGCAAAGGATATGAAACACAAAACAAGATACTCCATAGTGCAACCCATATATTTATTTAAAAAACAGTAGAAAATATATAAAAAGAACGTATGGCCTGGGTGGCCTCTTACATTAAAAAGTGCCCATCCCGGCACTGGGGCTGCAAGCGTGTGGTATGGAGCCAGCGGCTCGTGACCCTGTAGAAGCGGCGTGTATCGAAGCAACCGTTCGCTGCAGTCAGAATCCCGGATGGAGCGTTCTGTGTGTATCACGTGACCAGGCTACGCCGCCGACGCACGTTTAGTGTTGATTACGTCTTCAGGGGGGCGTCTGTCACCCAGGCTCAGAGTAGTTTACCTGCCAAAGAGCTGCCATGTCAACAGTCACTCCTTCCCTAGACCCACCATCATGCACGGAGGAGTCCCCTGAACTATTCGACCACAGTGTCAGGTACATGCTGCAGGAGGATGCGCATCGATTTAAAGGCTCCGATGATGGTACCCAGGTTGAGGAAGGGAGTAACGTGAGCCTAGAGAGAGGGGGTGCCCAAGAAGGACAAGAAACTGGCAGTCATGTTCCCCCAGCTGCAGCATACTGCCAAGTTTGCTCCAGTGATGAGGAGGGAGGGGATGATGAGGTCACTGACTCTACTTTGGTGCCTGATAGAGGAGAGGAGGAGGAGGCACATCTCCCACGAGGCAGGATGCCCTCCAGGGGGCAGCCATCCTATTGCATCACACCGCAGAGCTAAGAAGGTGCAGGACACTGCTGACTCCCCGCATATTTTGAAAAGTTCTTTGGTGTGGGCCTTTTTTGACATGTGTGCAGCAGATCGCACCGTTGCTGTCTCAAGCGTATCAAGCATGTCCAAAACAGCAGCCGCTTGGGCACCACATGCTTGACCAGACATATGACGACCCCCCATGCAGTCTGTTGGCAACAGCACTTAAAAGACCCACATCAAAGAACAAGTCGGACCTCTCCTTGCTCCTAATCAGCTGGGATCTCCAACCCCACTATACCTCCAATCCTCTCAGAATCCTGCACTGAGAGGAATGAAGGTATAGAAATAGGTGTCCCAAGTACTTGTGGCCAATCTTCTAGCGGTACACCAACATTCGATTTTAGCAGGCAAATTTCTCTACCCCAGTTGCTAAACCGTCTAAAGAAATTCGGTCCCAGCCATCCACATGCTCAGCGTCTGAATGCTAGCTTGGCCAAATTGCTAGAACTGCAACTGCTGCCTTTTCAGCTGGTAGACTCTGCCCCCTTTCGTGAATTTGTGGAATGTGCGGTACCTCAGTGGCAGGTTCCCAAACACCATTTCTTTTCACGGAAGGCCATTCCTGCTCTCTACCGGCATGTGGAAGGCAATGTCTTGGCCTCGTTGGACTCGGCGGTCAGCAGTAAGGTGCATATTACCGCTGACTCATGGTCCAGCAGGCATGGACAGGGACGTTACCTTTCTTTCACGGCGCACTGGGAAACTCTGCTGGCAGCTGAGAAGGATGCAGGGCAGGGTTCAGTATTGTTGGAGCTTGTTCCGCCACCATGCCTCCAAAATGCTAGTGGTGATTCTGCCACAGCTCTCTCCTCCACCCCCTCCTCTTCTTCCTCTATGGCCTCTTCCTCTGCAGATTTGTCTTCTGAACCAGCGGTGCTCCGTAGGCGTTCAAGGGGCTATGCAAGCACTCAGGCAAAAAGATGCCATGCAGTGCTTGAGTTTGTCTGCTTAGGGGACAGGAGCCACACTGGGGCAGAAATTCTGTCAGCTCTGCAGGGGCAGACTCAGAGGTGGTTGACGCCACGCCAGCTTCAGCTAGAAATGGTTGTATGCGACAATGGCACCAACCTCCTCTCCGCCCTCCATCAGGGACACTTGACTCATGTTCCCTGTTTGGCTCACGTCCTGAATTTGGTGGTGCAGCGGTTTTAGAGCAGGTACCCAGGCTTACAGGATCTCCTGAGGCAGGCCAGGAAAGTCTGTGGTCATTTCCGCCGGTCTTATAATGCCAGTGCTTGGCTGGCTGACATTCAAAAGGAATGCAACCTGCCCAAGAACCGCCTCATTTGTGACATGCCCACCAGGTGGAACTCAACTTTGGCAATGCTGCAGCAGCTTTACACGCAGCAGAGGGCCATCAATGAGTACCTGTGTGGGTATGGCACCAGAACAGGGTCAGGGGAGCTTGGCTTTTTTTCGTCACGCCAGTGGCTACTGATCAAGGATTCATGCACTGTCCTGTCACCATTTGAGGAGGCCACAAGGATGGTTCGCAGTGACAGTGCATGCATCAGTGATACTGTCCCTCTTGTCTTCCTGTTGGAGCACACGCTTCGTGGAATAATGGACAGGGAACTTGAGGCAGAACATCGGGAGGAAGTGGAGGACTTCCTTACCTCTCAAGGCCCCCTTTATCCAGATAGTATTCCTGTGGGCCCGCCAATCACACAGGAAGAAGAAGAGGAGGAGGAGGAGGAGGATTGTGTCAGCATGGAGGTGGAGGATAACACTCAGCATCAGTAGCAGTCTTCAAAGGGATCGTTTTCAGTCCCCAGAAAAAACATGGAGTTGTACGTGGCTGGGAGGAGGTGGTGGCGGATCTTGTGATCCTTAGTGACCCAGAGGACTCAGGATCGAATGCCTCTGCAAACTTACGCTGCATGGCCTCCCTGATCCTGCAAAGCCTGCGAAAGCACCCTAGGATTCGTGGTATCAAGGAGAGGGATCATTACTGGCTGGCAACCCTTCTTGATCCATGTTACAAGGGTAAGGTTGCGGAACTTATCCAGCCTTCGCAGAGGGAGCAGAGGATGAAATATCTTCTGGAGGCCTTGCAGAAAGGTTTGTGCAATGCGTTTCCAGAGCCTGGGAGGTTACAATTTCCTGGTGCTGGACAACGTGTTACTGAGGCTTCGTTCAGTCACAGAAAGAGTGGTGGAGAAGCTGACCGATGCCTTCAGACAATTTTTCAGTCCTCAGCGCCAAGGTCTGATCGGTTCCAGCAAACATTGCCAGCATCTGAATTACATGGTGCAGGAATATCTAAGGGCAAGATCAAACTTGGAGACCTTTCCAACAGAACATCCCCTGGGTTAATGGGTCTTGAGGATGGACCACTGGCCAGAGCTTGCTCAATATCCAATTGAGCTACTGGTCTGTCCTGCATCCAGCGTTCTTTCTGAACGCACATTCAGCGCTGCTGGAGGCTTTGTAACCGATCACAGAGTGTGCCTGTCCACAGACTCTGTGGATCGGCTCACATTCATAAAAATGAATCAGTCTTGGATCACCAGCTACCAAGCACCTGATGCTGATGTAACCGATAGATTTTTCTATGGATGTGGGATCCTTTGAAGACTGCCTATGCTGAGTGACTATCCTATTATGCTGAGTGACTATCCTATTCCTCCTCAATCTTCATGGTTATAGCTTCTAAGAATATTTTTGGTTCAGGGCACCACCACCACTGCCTAAGGCCCAATTTTTCTGCCCCTGTTTAACAGGGGCGTGTAATTAAAATTTTTGATCAAATATTTCACAGCAGGGTTTGTTCCTGCACTCAACAAGAGAATCTGTGAGGGGTTGCAGTGTTGTCGCACCACCACCACTGCCTAAGGCCCAACTTTTCTGCCCCTGTTTAACAGGGGCATGTAATTACAATTCTTGATATAATATTTCACAGCAGGGCCCATTCCAGCACCCACCAAGAGTAACAGTGAGGCTTACAGTGTTCTGGTACCACCAACACCTAAGGCCCAATTTTCCGCAGCGTATATAGGGAAGGCCTTATAGTATATACAGGCGGTCCCCTTACTTTCAAGCATCCGACTTACAAACGACTCCTACTTACAAACGGAGGGAGACAACGGGAAGTGAGAGGAAATCTACCCCTAGGAAGGGAAATTCTCTCCTGTCAAGCCTCGTACACACGACCGTTCGTGTGTATGGTTTCTTGTTGAGAAAACTGCCGGGAATCTCGACGAGAAAAATAAAGAACCTGCTCTCTATTTTCTCGTCAAGATTCTCGTTTTTCTCATCGGGATTCTCGTCGGCCTGTTTCCCGACGAGAAAACCCGGTCGTGTGTATGCTTTTCCGAGTCTAAAAAAAACACGCATGCTCAGAATCAAGTATGAGACGGGAGCGCTCCTGGTAAAACTAGCGTTCATAATGGAGATAGCACATTCGTCACACTGTAACGAACTGAAAGCACGAAGACTGAAAAGCGCAAATCGTCTCTCCCCAAACTTTTACTAACACGCGGTAACACGAGATCAGCAAAAGCAGCCCAAGGGGTGGCGCCATTGGAATCGAACTTCCGCTTTATACTGTCGTTGTACGTGTTGTACGTGACCGCGCTTTACAACGACGAGATTTGGAATTGACAGTGTGTATGCAAGGAAAGCTTGACAAGAATCTTGTCAAGCTTAACAAGAATCTCGTCGAGAAAAACAGCGGGTTTTTTTACGACGAGATTCTCGGTCGTTTATAAACAACAAAAGAATAGGTATATAGATAGCTCATCCAATATATAGTATATCGGGGATCTAAATTGATGTATACAAAATATATTCCACTGAAATTATTTAGACATGGGCTAACAATAACCAGTACGTGAAATATCTAAATTATATAAGATTACACCCGATCAACAGTGTCTCTGAATTATTGTAAGCATATAAAGAAAAGGGAAGAAAATAATTTGGGGACTGGGAGGTCCTCAAAAAACAATAACCAAAGAATTCTTCGGTGAGGCACTGTTAAATATATATACTTTATTAGTGAGCCGTAATTAGATAATACTATTTATAAAAATGTAGAAAAACACAAGATTGTGAACACCTAATTTAAAAATTGACTAGTCAAAGAACTATGGACATGGGTGGCCACCCGACCGGCCATACACACCACATTCAACCATGCACAACCAATTTCACTTGCAATATTTGCAGTTCCGGTATATACTTATTTTGAAATGCTCATTTATTTGATTTGTAAGTCCAAAAGACAGGTTCAACCAGCGTATAAGATCAGTGGATAAAGTTAATCAAACCGATCAGAAAATAACATTCATGAATTGATTGCTGATAGACCATACACTATACGACTAGATTTCACGCTCCATAGACCGGTAGAGGTAGTAAGAAACAATCCTGACTTTTCAGCATAGGATAACCCTCAGAGCCGAGCCTCACACTCCAAGTTCAGGTGTTATAGCTCGTTTAGGGGATCTTGAAAATAGTCACTCACCCGTTCAAGCATATGTCCTTCTGGTTATCAAACAGCAGGTATTGTAAAACACTCACCGGTGCCTGGCGTGTTTAGTCAGTACTATTACAATAGGATTCCATGGATATCCTTCTGATTCCAATTGGGTCAATCCCATCGGTTAACTTTGTATCCAAGCAGTAGATCCGAGGGAACTTGTAACGGATTCCAAGTATATCCTGAATAGTATGGTGTTAGGATCAGCCTTCAGGTAAAGCAATATCCGGACATGAGGTGGTGGATGGTCATTTGATGAAATATTAGGTGGTTGGTCGTATGGGTCAGGCACCCATGTTCAGAAAACTACAGCTGGTGTAGCAGCAGTGCTTACATGTTTCGCTTTTAGAAAAGCTTAATCGGAGCCGTTGTACGTGTTTTACGTGACAACGACAACGAGATACAATGACAAGATTTGGAATTGAAAGTGTGTATGCAAGGAAAGCTTGACAAGAATCTCGTCGAGAAAAACAACGGGTTTTTTTTACGACGAGATTCTCGGTCGTGTGTATGAGGCTTAAAGCCTCGTACACACGACCGGTTTTCTCGGCAAGAAACGACAAGAAAACTGTTGGGAAAGCTTTCTTGCCGAGAAAACCGTTCGTGTGTATGGTTTCTCGTCGAGGAAACTGCCGGGAATCTCGACAAGAAAAATAGAGAACCTGCTCTCTATTTTCTCGTCAGGATTCTCATTTTTCTCATCGGGATTCTTGTTGGCCTGTTTCCCGAAGAGAAAACCGGTCGTGTGTAGGCTTTTCCAAGTCTAAAAAAAACGCGCATGCTCAGAATCAAGTATGAGACGGGAGTGCTCCTTCTGGTAAAACTAGCGCTTGTAATGGAGATAGCACATTCGTCACGCTGTAACGAACTGAAAGCACGAAGACTGAAAAGCGCAAATTGTCTCTCCCCAAACTTTTAATAACACGCGGTAACTCGAGATCAGCAAAAGCAGCCCAATGGGTGGCACCATTGGAATCAAACTTCCCCTTTATACTGCCGTTGTACGTGACCGCGCTTTACAACGACGAGATTTGAAATTGACAGTGTGTATGCAAGGAAAGCTTGACAAGAATCTCGTCGAGAAAAACAACAGTTTTTTTTACGACAAGATTCTCGGTCATGTGTACTAGGCTTGAAGAGTTAATATGGGAAAAAGGTGTCTCCACTAATAACCCAAATTTTTCAAAATCCAATTGTCATTGGGACAGAAAGTGAGGTGAAATCTTCTGAACAGGGACACAGACAGCAAAAGAAATGTTACAGGGGTGATTCCCTATGTTATCCAAAAAGCTTAAAAATAGATTTTTTGGGCTGGAGCTACACTTAAAAAATGTACCTGTTCCAAATTACAAACAGATTCAACTTAAGAACAAACCTACAGTCCCTATCTTGTTTTAACCCGGGAACCGCCTGTATACTGCTGTTCAGAGTATATAGGGCCTGGGGGCCCCATGCCCTTTTTTTGGGGTGCAGGGTTCCCCTTAATATCATATCAGACCCAAAGGGCCTGGTAATGGGCTGGGGGGGGGACCCATGCCATTTTTCTCAATGATTTTCATCTACAGTATATTGCCGGGACCCGACAATACATTACATTTTTAAAGCAGTTTTAAATTACTTTTTTTTTTTTAGAAATTTTATTTTGTGCAGGGACTGTTCTAAACACGGGAAAAATGCGCCAATTTACAGGCATACTATAGTCACCCCCAGGCTTGATATTTAAAGGAATATTTAACTTTTATTGTTCCACTTTTAGCATTATTAAAATCACCGCTCCCGAAAAAACTTCAGTTTTTTAAAACTTTGTTTTGCATTGATACATGTCCCCTGGGCCAGGACCTGGGTCCCCAAACACTTTTTATGACAATAAATTGCATATTAGCCTTTTAAAATGAGCACTTTTGATTTTTCTCGTGCGGGTCCCATAGACTTTAACGGTGTTCGCACAATCTTTTTGACAGTTTGCATGTTCTGCCGCGAACGGAACCGGGGGGTGTTCGACTCATCCCTAGTTAGAACACAATGGATGAGGGCAAGCATAGAGGTAAGTGTCAAAATTTACAAGCATGCTGTACATACTTGCTCAATATGACAAAGCCTGCTGTGGCCAACCGCTACTAAGGTTCTGCTTTAAAATAGTATTATTTTAGATGTGTTGTCTCTATGCCAACATGAATGTACCCAACCCTAGTTCACTCATCTCTTTAATTTGTAAACATACAATTTTAGAAAATTTTCATAGCTGCTGATAAAGCAATTTGAATAATAAATGTTCTCCACACATTGATCCTCCTATACATGAGTTACTCAATACTAAAGGAACCATCTAGAAACAAATCACACCTCACCCAGGGCACGGGCACCTCACATGCAGCACAGAAAGTGTCCTATTTCTGGTATCGCACATATAAAGCAAGGAATCCAAAACAAGCTCTCTGATTGGACTGAGTGTAAGTGTAATGTTTATAGGTGATAGTTTGTAGCGTGTTCTGTACTGCTGCACATGGTACCTTCCCTGATTAAAGTTATTTCACATAGGGCTGCCAATAAAAATCATGGGGCCCTTTGCAGTCTCCCTGCTTGGCCCTGGCCCCCTAGCTAAACTAATGTAGCCGGGTAAAGGAAGACTACATGTACCCCTTATCAGCCGCCCTTGGCTTGCTGTCACAAAAAGGCAATTCCAAGAACAAATCAAATCATAAACTAATTGAAAGACAAAAGAATCCCCTATAATAACAACAAAAAGTGTAGGCAGCAAAGGGGTGATTACCCAAAGAGCTAGTAATCAGGAGTAAAGCATAGTTTTCTGACAAACCCTAATCTATATGCCTTTGTGGTTTGTCATCCCTCTCTATCCATTCCCTACAGCAGCTTTCAATACCACCCCGCCTCCCCTCTGACGCCACGGGGAAAGCCATAGGGAAGTCCCCATGAAGTCCATGTGCGTCAGAGGGGGGCGGGGTCACCGGGTGGCCCCGCCATCAGTTGGAGAAGAACTGTCAGAAGAACAGAAGCGCCACACAGCGGGAACCTCCCATGCAAGCGGATCGTCCGGAGAACGAAGCGGGGATAAGGAAGCCGGAGCAAGATGCGGACGAGAACATCGATGGAAGAAGCAGAGGAAGAACAAGATGGAGGAAGAAACCTGAATGGAGAAAAGAAGTAGATGGAAGAAGAAGTCGGGAAAGGAGAAGACATTAATAAAATAATTGTCAAAAATCGGCTATTGTCATTTTTAAAATTTTTGACACTTTTTTTTGTGAAATGGTAGGAGTACATTTGTACCCCATTACCATTTCACACAGAGGGGGCCGGGATCGGGGGGTCCCCTTTGTTAAAGGGTGCTTCCAGATTCCGATAAGCCCCCCCGCCCGCAGACCCCCACAACCACCGGGCAAGGGTTGTGGGGATGAGGCCCTTGTCCCCATCAACATGGGGACATGGTGCTTTGGGGTCCAGACCCCAAAGCATCCTCCCCATGTTGAGGGCATGTGGCCTGGTACGGTTCAGGAGGGGGGGCACTCTCTCATCCCCCCTCTTTTCCTGCGACCTGACAGGTTGCGTGCTCAGATAAGGGTCTGGTGTGGACTTTTAGGGGGACCCCCATGCCACTTTTTTTAAGTTTGGCACGGGGTTCCCCTTAAAATCCATACCAGACCTGAAGGGCCTGGTATGGATTTTGAGGGGGACCGCCACGCCATTTTTTTTTATTTGGTGCGGGGTTCCCCTTAATATCCATTCCAGACCTGAAGGGCCTGGTAATGGAATTTTGGGGGACCCTCACGCATTTTTTTTTTTCAAAGACTTTCGATGACTTTTCTCTGTATTGACAGAAACCGGCAATTCATTATAGCCGTGAGTAGTTTTAAATTACTTTTTTTTTTTACTTTAGGGCCAGTTCACACCACATGCAGTCCAGTGCGTTTTTTTCTGCATCAAAAACGCAAAAAAGTAGGTTATATGGATTTCAATGGCATAGTTCACACCAGTGCGTGCAGGTCCAGTGCGTTCCAGTTCCAGAAAAAAAGTAGAACATGCTGCATTTTACCTGCACTGGACTGTACTGGAACACTGTAAAACATATCAAAAACACACTGGAACGCACCTAAATGCACCAAAAATGCACTGCAACACACTTGTCCTTATTAAGGGCCAGTTCACACCAGACGCAGTTTCGTTTAGTTCTGTGTGCTTTTTTTTCCGGAGCACAAAATGCATGCACAGTATTTTCCATGTAATCCAATGGCTCTAGTTGGCTCTAGTTCACACCATGCAGTCAGTTTCCGATCAGTTTCTGCACCGGAAACTGACTGCATGGTGTGAACTAGAGCCAACAAGAGCCTTTGGAATACATGGAAAACACTGCATGCATTTTTAGTGCTGGAAAAAATGCGCACGAAACTGAACGGAACTGCTTCTGGTGTGAACTGGCCCTTAAGGTTAAGTAAAAAGAAGGGAAAAAGCACTGGACTGCATCAAAAACGCACTGGAACACATCGTTAACCATAGATAAGGACAAGTGTGTTTTTGATGCGTTTTGCAGCGTCCCAGTACAGTCCAGTGCAGGTAAAATGCAGCATGTTCTACTTTTTTTTCTAGAACTGGAACGCACTGGAACAAACACTGCCATTTAGAACCATATAACCAACTTTCCATGCATTTTTGATGCATTAAAAACGCAATGCACTGCATGTGGTGTGAAATGGCCCTTAAGCAATTTGGCATATTTAAAGGCACTTCTCCTTGTTTCGTTTTTGGTGTTGTCCAAATTGGTGACATTGATATATGTCCCATAGACTGCAATGGTATTTGTTCCATCTCTAATTTAGTAGCATGCTGGATGATGTGCTTAATTTTGGAAATGGGGAAGGGGGGCTTTTTTTCTGCTAGCTGCATTTCTGTTGGTCTGAGCATGCTCAGGGACTTCGTTTTTTTGGTGCTTTTTGTGTGTGAACAGCACCTGGAATTTTTCTGGGCATGCTCAGAGAGTGTGTTTTTTGGGTTAGTAATTGAACAAGTGTACCCACTTTGAAGTTCAGTCTCTACATTGGGTGAACTTGCATTTTGGGTGTTTCAAGGACTGTGCATGTGTTTTCAATTGCCTCATTAGCACACAAACCTAGGTTATATAAAGCTTGCAGATGGCATTCTCTCCCTTGCCCTGAAAAGAGGCAAGATTGTGTGTGTGTGGCCGGCAATAAGTACATTTTGGTGTCCTTATCGAGTTTGTAACACATGTATTTTATTTGTTATGTCTTTGCAAAACAGATGTTTGTTTTACTTTTGTTGATTGTATTTTTTTGTGTGGGGGATATGTTCCCCTGAAATATTTTTGATGTTGTTAATGTGTGTCGTTTGTTCACTTTGATTTAATTGTCTGTGCTGCATTATTTTGCTAAAACTTTCTCAAGATGTTGTGACAATGTGATTGTCTGGATTTGTTTCCACATTTTGTCTCTCATAGTTGAGGTATACCTATGATGACAATTACAGGCCTCTCATCTTTTTAAAGTGGGAGAACTTGCACAATTGGTGGCTGACTAAATACTTTTTTGCCCCACTGTATGTGACAGGAAGTGAATCATTTGGAAGGATAAAGTGGCCAAATTTGGGGTGCAGACATCCCCAAAAACTGTCTAGACTTCTAATCCCTCTGCACTCTATCCCCAAGCAAAAATAAGAAAGGATTTCATTTAGTTTAACTTTGCAAAGACACATTCCTAAGTTCAATTGTGATGCATGTCAATGGCCCATTTAGACCCTCTTTAACCACTTGAGATCAGCGCTTTAGCTGATCGACGGCCACAGCACGGTCCTCAATTGCCGGAAGTCCGTCAATAGACGTCCTCCCCTTCGCGCGCGTGCTGTGGTCACAGAGTCACTGAGACTCGGATGATCACAGATCCAAGTAAGGGGCCAATCCCTGCCCCTTACCACGTGATCATCTGTCAGCCAATGACAGCTGATCACATGATGTAAACAAAAGCTCGGTAATCTTTTTTGTTTTCTCCTTGCGCTGACAGCGTGAGCATAAAAAAAGGCAATCACCGGCTTATGTGCAAGGGACATCGGGCTCGAAGAGGAAGAGGCAATTCTGCGTCATCTGTGACAATCAGTAGCGCCTGCCAGTGCCACCTATCAATGCCCACCACTGGTACCAATCAGTGCCACCTAGCAGTGCTGCCTATCAGTGCCCATCACTGCCAACTATCATTGCCCATCACTGCCAACTATCATTGCCACCTATCAATGCCACTTCTCAGTGCCCACCAGTGCCAACTAGCAATGCCACCTCTCAGTGCCCACCCTTGCCGCCTTATCGGTGCCCATCAGTGCAGTCTGATCAGTGTACATCAAAGAAGGAGAAAAATTACCTTTTTTTCAAAATTTTCGAACAAAATATTAAAATATCCTAATATTTTGTTTTTTATTCGGTCTTTTGTATTTATAGAAAAAAAACAAAAAGCAAACGCAGAGGTGATCAAATAGCACCAAAACAAAGCACGATTTGTGTGAAAAAAATGATTAAAATTTCAGTGTTGTATGACTGCGCAATTGTCATTCAAAGTGCATCAGCACTGAAAGTTGCAAATTGGTCTGGGCAGGAATGGGGTTTAAGTGCCCAGTAAGCAAGTGGTTAATATAAGGCTACATGCACACGTTTTTACAGCCGCTTGTTTGAGCGTTTTTTGCAGCTTAAAAACGCCTCTCCATGTTAGCCTATGGCCTCATGCCCACCATGGTGTTTTTGAGCTGTAAATGGCATAGCCATTTTTAGGCCCCATGTACACGGGACGCTGGTGCAAAGTCTTCTAAACTAAGGTTAAAACCAGCGTTTATAAACGCGCGTTTTGCTGCGTTTGCATGCCGCGTTTAGATGCGTTTTACCGCGTTTGTGTCTATAAGCGTTTAGTTAGGAAACATCATAAGGACCCTCCCTAAGCTCAAAAAACAGTATTATTAACCATTTCAGGCATTTTGTGAGACCAGAGTGAGTAGCAGCAGCTGAGAGAGCAGCAGTATACTTGTATTTAGCGTGTCACTTGCCACATCACCTGCCACAAGTTGTGGATTGTCCACTTGCCACGTCACCTGCCACAAGTTGTGGACTGTCCACAATGCAATGCAAGCAATTACAGTTTTTTTTATATATATTTTTAATGGTTTTTCATCATTTGCCATAATTTTTGAGTTTTTCAATGTAAAAAAATAGGTCACCTTTAAAAACGCTTTATAAACGAAAACGCGGCTAAACGCTTGGTACCATCGTTTGGCGTCTGAAATGTGGAAATCTTTGGCATCTGAACGCATTTTTTTGCTTTCTGAAAAACGAGGTTAAACGCAACTGCCTAAGGGCCAGTTCACACCTTGGAAACGCAGCCCGGATGCGTTCCAGGTGCTTTTCTGCATGTGCGTGTTTGATGCAGTCCAGTGCTTTTTTTCCTCCCTCTTTTTTCTTTGGCCTCATGCCCATGGACGTTTTAAAAAACGGGCTGTAAAGCTAGTACAGACACCAGAAAGAAAGCGGCGTTTTTAACGCAATTTTTTTCCGCGTTTTGCATTGAATTCAATGCACGTTTCCCCGCGCTAGCTTTCAGACGCATATTTCTTTCTCTAATTAAAAGGAATGGTTCCCTATGGGAGCCCATTGATTTGAATAGAGGTCGCACCAGAAGTCGGATCAAGATGATCCGACTTGCGGGACGTCTCGTGTGCGGAGAACCTTGAAAAGGAACCCCGCAAAAATTATAAAAAAAATTGCATGAGGTTCCCCCCAGGATGATACCAGACCCTTCAGTCTGGTATGGATCTTAAGGGCAAGCCCCAACACCAAAAAAAATGGCGTGGGGGTTCCCCCAGGATCCATACTAGACCCTTATCCGAGCACGCAGCCCGGCAGGTCAGGAAAGGGGGTCGAGCGAGCGCCCCCCCTCCTAGACCATACCAAGCCACATGCCCTTAACATGGGGGGTTGGTGCTTTGGGGCAGGGGGGCACTGCGCCCCCCACCCCAAAGCACTTTATCCCCATGTTGATGAGGACAAGGGCCTCTTCCCGACAACCCTGGCCGTTGGTTGTCGGGGTCTGCGGGCGGGGGGGCTTATCGGAATCTGGGAGCCCCTTTAATAAGGGGGCCCCCAGATCCCGGCCCCCCACCCTATGTGAATGAGTATGGGGTACATCGTACACCTACCTATTCACCTGGTGGAAAAAAAATGTCAATAAAAAAAACACACTACACAGGTTTTTAAAGTAATTTATTAGGCAGCTCCGGGGGTCTTCTTCCGACTTCAGGGGTCTTCTTCCAACTTCGGGGGTCTTCTTCCGACTTTGGGGGTTCTCTTCTGACTTCGGGAGTCGTCTCCGCGCTCTCTGGTTCTTCTCCCGCTCTCCGGTGCCTTCTTCCTTCTGCCGGGCGCCTCCGCTATCTTCTTCCAGCTCTTTTGCTAGTGGGGGCCCGGTCTTCATCGCCGTCTTCTTCCCTCTTCTCTCCTCCCGATGTTGCCTCAACGCTCTCTTCCGCTATAATGCAGTGTGCGCCGAGCGCAACGACTTATATAGGCATGGGGCGTGGTCACCGGGTGATGCCACCCGGTGACCCCACCCCCGTATGACATAACAGTCCCGGGGAATGATGCAGGCGATGCTTTGATTTATTTAGGGGACACAGCCACCTCCTTGCAGACACTGATGGAAACGGTTATCTAGTTTAGGGACTTTTTAGGCTTCTCTAATAACTGGTCAAAATCCATTCCTATGCCCCCTAGACCCACTCACTGCGCCTCTGCCCATGGGCGCTGGACAGATAGCCATTGCCAACTCTTTTAGATACTGATAGTGATAGTGTCCCCGGACCCCTCTAGTTACCTTCGGCTAAATTTGGACCTATAGCTGGATAAACAACGGGAAAAATGCCTTAGTTGGTGTAAACTTCCCCTCTCGGTAGTGGGTAGAGTGAATTTGATCAAAATGGTCTGGGCCCCACAACTTTTGTACATTTTTCACAATTCCCTATGTGGATTTCTAATAAGTGGTTCAAGCGGGTGGATACACAAATGTGTGATCTTATTTGGAAACGTAAAAGGGCTCGGATTAGTTTGTCTATTTTGCAACATGGGAAGGACAGGGGGAGGACTAGCAGTTCCCCACCTAAAATGTACTTCCTGGCTTCCCAAATGCAGCAATTCGCTGGCTGGGGCTAATGACGACCCCATAGTACATCTAGTGACCCAGACCAACCACCGGCTGAAGGCTGGCTCTCATATAGAATTGGATTTGCCGAGTATACCTCCCTCTTCCCCAACAGCTATCCTCCTTAAAAAGGTTTGGAAGGCTTTTCGGGAAACCTTGTCTGTTGCGAGCCCTTTGGAGTTCACTCCCTTGTGGAATAACCCCAAATATTCGGAATTAAATAAACTCCAGGGATTTTCTACATGGAGACAAAAGGGGATATGGTTCTTTACACAGATATATACGGAAAATGTATTTAAGTCTTATGCACAGCTTTTGTGCTGTATTCTCACTGCCCTCGAAATGTTTTTACCAATACCTCCAACTCAGGCATGCTTTACAGACACAAAAAAACACACTCCCCTTCACAGTGACTACCTCTTCTCTGCTGCTGGAGATACTTCAAGAAGATGCAAGGAGGGGTTTAATATCTAAAGTATATGCAACTCTATTGTCCTCTATCCAAGATCCAGCTTATTTGAAGTGTAGAAGTAGATAGGTGGTCGACATTGGAGATATTGATGGGGACCAGTGGGATATGGCTTTGGAATCTATTCCAGTCATTTCTATCTCTGCGTCTCATATGCTATCACAGTTGTTTATATTGCACAGGGTTTATCGGACGCCAGAGAAACTATATGACTGGGGGGATAAGAGATTCTCCTTTACACCCAAAATGTAAAGCACAACCAGGTGACTTTATACATATGATCTGGAGATGCCCAAAATGTAATAGTTATTGGACTGAGGTCCTAGAATATATTTCTAGCTTAGCTCAGGTACTTGTACCTATGGCCCCCTTAGTATGTCTGTTAGGAGCAATCGACAAGGAAATGTACCAGAAGGGAATATATATTATGATCACTAGACTTCCCCTCTCAGTAGTGGGTAGAGTGAATTTGAGCAAAATGGTCTGGGCCCCGCAACTTTTGTAAATTTTTCACAATTCCCCTATGTGGATTTTTAATAAGTGCTTCAAGTGGGTTTTGGCTAGGAAACGTATTGCTAGATATTGGATGGTCGCTACAGTACCTACAGGGAAGCAATGTATTTCATATGTTAACTCCCTCCTGCTTAGAGAACAACTGGCCTACTGGTACAGAAATGCGGCATTGAAGTTTGATCTTATCTGGCAGCCCTGGCTAGATAATCCCAGTCTTGCCCCACCACAGTTGATGATGGATAGATTATTGAGATTTTGAAACACCAGGAGTCCTGAGTGGAGAAGAGAACAGATGTTAGTACTTGTTTTTTGTGTGTGTATTTAAAGGTACTCAGTCTAATCAAACCTGAAAGCTAAAACAGAGTGTTTTCTACTTTTTTAACACATATAGCACCGAGTGCTAGTTAACAAGTTGTTCTAATGTTCTTATCCTGTAATGTTCTTATCTCTCCACTGGGGCTCGGACATCTCCACCAACTCCGTGTAATGTTCTTATCCTGTAATGTTCTTATCTCTCCACTGGGGCTCCGACATCTCCACCAATTCCATGTAATGTTCTTATCCTGTAATGTTCTTATCCCTCCACTCTGGCTCCGACATCTCCACCAACTCCATGTAATGTTCTTATCCTGTAATGTTCTTATCTCTCCACTGGGGCTCCGACATCTCCACCAATTCCATGTAATGTTCTTATCCTGTAATGTTCTTATCCCTCCACTCTGGCTCCGACATCTCCACCAACTCTGTGTAATGTTCTTATCCCGTAATGTTCTTATCTCTCCACTGGGGGCTCTGACATCTCCACCAACTCAAAAGATGACGTCACAGCGACATCACCCGACTCCTGCTCTTATCCCTACTTAAACAGCCGCCGCCATTTGCTTGACGTTCGTGCTAGGAACCTGACGCCAGGCAAATACCTCCATCAGAAGACTGGCGTCTTCACTCACTATTGGGCCGGTCAGAGCCCCGACTTCCATCTCTCTATTGGGCTGGACAGAGCGCCGACTGCCATCTTTCTTTTTGGGCCGGTCAGAGCCCCATCTGCCTCCTCGCTTTTTGGTCAGACAGAGCCCCTCCAACTTCCAGATTTTGGGCCGGTCAGAGCCCCTTCCTCACTGGTAGTCAGAGGCTTTCCACTGACCTACCCTCAGTCAACCTACTCTGCTGGCAGAACTCCCTACCTATACCACTACAATAGGAGACCAGTATATCTCTCCAGAAACCACTGGGTGACACCAACACCAGAAGTCCACTCACAGCAAGTATCCTTCCGTTTACTATAAACTGTATTCCTGTGTACTGCTACTACACTCAAGTTACCTCTGGTGCTCCCCCTTATGGCTGTGTATTACTACACTAAATAAAACCACTTGTATTTCCAATTTTTCTGAGTCTTCCTTCCTGATGTCTGTCAAATTGAAGTTAACTGTTTAGTATATCATATTCATAGACTTCCGAATCTGTGATCCACGCCAACCATTATAGTTACACTGCCTGAAGCATTACAGTTGTTTGGATAATGTTGACTGTCTTACATGAGTTGTGACTCGCTGATGATGGATGTATACTTTGTACCGCTGTATAGTTACTTCATGCATTGTCTAAAGAAAAAATGTTTTGATTCAAAATACAGGTATACCACGTCCACAGCCACCCCTCTGTCCCAGGTTTTATTTGCCTCCTCATTAAAAGAAATCAGGTTTGTTTGACAACTTCTGTCTTTCATGAATCCATGCTGTCTGTTGCTTAAAATATTTTTTTCCAGCAAGAACTCATCTATGTGGTCTTTTATTAAACTCTTCAGTATCTCCCTGACTATAGAAGTTAAACTAACAGGTCTATAGTTACTTGGTAAAGACTTTTATCCCTTTTTAAATATGGGCACCACATTGGCCCTGCGCCAATCCAGTGGTACCATTCCAGTCATTAAAGAGTCCCTAAATATTAGAAACAATGGCCTTGAAATGACAGAGCTCAATTCTTTTAGGATCCATGGGTGTATGCCATCTGGTCCAAGTGCTTTATCCACCTTTATTTTGTCTAAATATTTCTGGACCATATCACTTTTGAGACATTGTGGATCATGTCACTACCACCCCCATTATGGACATGAGCTCCCCCATGCTGAAGAAAGTATGTAATAAATTTGCCTTTTGTTTGTCCCCAGTCACCCACTCTAGATTATTTTGTAACGAGCCTACATGCTCAGATCTGACCTTTTTACTTTTAAAGCATAACTCCACTTTTGTTGAGAAAAAAATGTTCCCTTCTGGGTGATCTATGTACATTGCAAGGATTATAACAACCTTTGTTGCAGATTCCTACCTTTTGTTATTCTGAAGTAACCCAAATGAAAAATCAGCCCAGTGCGCTAAAAAACAAAACAAATCCCTCCTCCTTACACCAGGTCTTTAGCCATGCATTCAGATCTCTAATCTCCCCCTGCCTTTCCTGTGTTGCGCATGGCACAGGCGATATTTCAGAGAATATCACCTTGGAGTTCCTTCCCTTTACTTGCAGCCTAGTTCTTTAAATTGGTTCTTAAGGATCCTCCACCTTCCATATATTCTGTCATTGGCTCCAACGTAGACCAAGACAGCTGGGTCATGCCCAGCCCCTCCCAGTAATTTATCCACCCGGGCCACCACATGCCGAACCCTGGCACCAGGGAGACAGCAAACCATTCGGTTGAGTGGATCCTGGCAACAAATTATTATTATCAGTCGTTCTGAATATAGAATCCCCTATTATCACCAACTGTCTAGGCGTACCTGCACTCCCCTCACCACCACGTTTTTATCCATGTAACAAATGTGTGATTTGTCGAGTAAATGATAAGAGATGTACAGTAGAAAACTTACTAACTTTAGGTTGCAAATTACAGGAAAGGAATATGAAGTTGGTTCTTTTATTTCTTGCAACTCTAGTCTTGTTGTCTTGTGCCCTTGTGGTAAACAATATGTGGGCAGGACAACAAGAAATCTGAGAGATTAGTTAAATGAGCAGATTTATACTATTAATCGTGTCTTCAAAAATCATAGCCTTTCTGCCTCACTGGAGAGGATGTAACAGGACCTGTGAGATTTCGAATTTAGAGATGCAGTGAATATATGAACTTAAAACTTATGCCCCATTTGACCTTAATGCTAACTTGGATATTAATTGTTTCATTGATACCAAATAGGGGACATCTTGTTCCTTTTTTTGATTGGCCATTTTATGTGTAAGATACTTTTTGAGGTCCCTTTATATACTGTATATTTTTTATTCCCCCTTCCCTCTTTTTTTGTTTGTTTGTGATTTTTTTTTTTACAATTTTATTTCGGTAGAGGTCCCTTTAAGGGGGTTATTGGGGCTGATATATTATGTTATGGTGATGATTTTTCTTACCATCTGGAAGGGATTTCTTTGATCGGATGTTTTAATGCAGTTAGTTTTTATAATTAATATTACCCTTTAGGCTGTATTGGTGTCTTTGTTTATACTTACCTGTTCTGACCGCTCATCCACAGTTTTGAAATAATTTTGAATATGTAAGCCTTTGTAGGATTGTATACATACTTTTTTTAATATACTGTCCATTAATGTGTACAATTTACAAATATCTGCCGTGTATTGGTGTTTGTGAGTTATATCACAGCACCTTTTTTCTTAATACTGACAGAGAGTTAAGTAATTTTTCTTTGATCTGTAACAAAATGGTGGACCTGATATTTCCATGCACATTAATTACCTGGTATTCAATATAAATTGGCTGATGCGCTACTTCCTGTTGATGCGGCGTACAATGTTTGTTAACCACTAAAGGCCCGCGCTATAGCCGAATGACGGCTACAGCGCGGACCTAGAATGCCAGGAGGACGTCAATTGACGTCCGCCCCTTGCTTCGTTCCCTGCGGCTACTGGGGGCGCGCGCGCATGCCCGGCGTCTCACTGAGATGCCGATGCGCGTGCCTGGCGGCCGCGATGTCCGCCAGGCACCCGCGATCGGCCGGTACACAGACAAGGACGTGGATCTCTGTGTGTAAACACAGAGATCCACGTCCTGTCAGGGAGAGGAGACCGATGCTGTGTCCCTTGTACAGATCGGTTACCTCCCCCAGTCAGTCCCCTCCCCCCACAGTAGTAAATCACTCACTTAGGCACACTTAACCCCTTCAGCGCCCCCTACAGGTTAACCCCTTCACTGCCAGTGTCATTTTTACAGTAACCAGTGCATTTTTATAGCACTGATCGCTGTAAAAATGACAATGGTCCCAAAATGGTGTCAAAAGTGTCCGATGTGTCCGCCATAATGTCGCAGTCACAATAAAAATCGCTGATCCATTACTAGTTAAAATTTTTTTTTTATAAAAATGCTATAAAACTATCCCCTATTTTGTAGACGCTTTAACTTTTGCGCAAACCAATCAATAAATGCTTATTGCAATTTTTTTTACCAAAAATATTTTGAAGAATACGTATCGGTCTAAACTGAGGAAAATGTAAAAAAAAAATAATAAATTGGGATATTTATTATAGCAAAAAGTAAAAAATATTGTGTTTTTTTCAAAATTGTCGCTCTATTTTTGTTTATAGCGCAAAAAACAAACAAACGCAGAGATGATCAAATACCACCAAAAGAAAGCTCTATTTGTGGGAAAAAAAGGACGTAAATTTTGTTTGGGAGCCACGTCGCACGACCGCGCAATTGTCAGTTAAAGCGACGCAGTGCTGAAAGCTGAAAATTGGCCTGGGCAGGAAGGGGGTTTAAGTGCCCAGTAAGCAAGTGGTTAATGTGGTTAAGTGGCCTATCCCTGCCTGCAGGAGGGAGCTATATTCAGCATTACAGAACAAACTAATATTACATGTGCAAAAAGGTCAATCTTAATACTTTTCTGCAGTAGGGTAAAAAACATCCCACAAAACTGGCTACTCTACAATTTACCTTACCTGCAATTATCTTTAGAAAAACAGAATTTACCTTTTTAAAAGTCAAGGAAAAAAAACTCACTTAAAGTATAACTAAAGGCAATTTTTTTTTTATTATAGTTAAATCGAAATTAACATTGATGAATAAAGTAATGAATTTAGGTATTTTAGATATCAACACACACATAGGTATATAGGGTTTTCAATGGATATCTAAAATATTTTGCACACATTTACTCCACTTCCTAGCTAGTAATTTTTTTTATTTTGATTTTTTTATGATATTGGTAAATCCATAGCATACATCTTATATTAAATCATTGCATTGCTATCATGTTTTGCTACACAAGGTGGCACTAGAGTCCTTAGGATTGTTAGGGTCAGAGTGAAGCTACACTCATATTCAACCACTAGATGGCCCTCACAGAGAAAATGGTATACTGTAACTAAAGACCAGCTTTCTTCATGCTTTTTCCCTTCACTTGTGATATTTATATTAAATGTTGTAAAGAGGGGGGTGTGCTCCTACACTACACAACTAACAGCCGCAAACATTGATAAGCTTAATCCGTAGCAGTAAAAGCAAATAAAAATAAAAAAGGTGGTGCTGCGCTATTAAAAATAAATGTGAGATAAACTTGCAAGGTGTATAATCATGTATCACAAATAACTTGAATGAACACATAAGGGTATAAAACAATCTCTCCTACAGAAATGGTAAGTGACAAAAAAATATTATATAAAAGTGCTAGTGATACAGTAAATGATGCACATGATCAAACGTGCATAAAACACACAACCAAATGTGACTAGTGTCTCTTCTTTCTGTGCAGTGACACCTCTGTGCTAATTGGCCTCTCACCTTACTGCTGCTGTAAAGTAAAAGCATATGTAGAAAATCTTGGTGAACCTCCTGTGGCTTAGATAAGTACTCCCAGGACTAACCCGGCTGCTGGCTCCTTCAGACTGTGGACCTTGGCTTCCTCTGAATAACCTTATCTCCTAAATTAGGTGGCTCCACATGGTAGATGTTGAGGATCTTCTAAGGAAATAGTGTAAACTGGGGGTCCACCCCAGACTTCCCCAATGTAGTTACATAGTAGGTGAGGTTGAAAAAAGACACAAGTCCATCAAGTCCAACCTATATGTGATTATATGTCAGTATTACATTGTATATCCCTGTCTGTTGTGGTCATTCAGGTGCTTATCTAATTTTCTTGAAATCATCGATGCCCCCCCCCCCCCCCCCGCTGAGACCACCGCCTGTGGAAGGGAATTCCACATCCTTGCCGCTCTTACAGCAAAGAACCCTCTACGTAGTTTAAAGTGGAGTTTTCACCAAAAATCTACAAAAAAAAAATTTGTTTTACTTACCAGAAATAGCGGTTGCTATGTGGAAGTCCCTAATCTGCCTCTTCATCCTCCGCAGTGGATCTTCTTCCTTGTCCTACACTCGGATTCTTCTTGTGAATGGGGCGCGCTGCCTTCTGGGAACTGTGTGTATCCCAGGAGGCAGCTGGTCCATTCACAAAGGCTCGCGCATGCGCAGTAGAAAACGTGCAGTGAAGCCGCACGGCTTCACTGCCTGTTTCCCTTACTGAGGATGGCAGCGCTGCCAGCGCCGAGGGATCGGCCTCAGGGGCGCTGACATTGCGAGTAGGACAGGTAAGTGTCCTTATTAAAAGTCAGCAGCTACAGTGTTTGTAGCTGCTGACTTTTAAAAAAAAAATCGCGGGTGGAACCTCCGCTTTAAGGTTAAACCTCTTTTCTTCTCATTTTAATGAGTGGCCACATGTCTTATTAAACTCCCTTCCGCGAAAAAGTTTTATCCCTATTGTGGGGTCACCAGTACGGTATTTGTAAATTGAAATCATATCCCCTCTCAAGCGTCTCTTCTCCAGAGAGAATAGATTCAGTGCAATGTAAAAAGAAAGGAGTTCCCATATGGTATAATATTGGATACATTTATTGGCTAAAAATAATTGAATCTTACTAACTTTCTAAAAAAAGCAAACAGTAAAAAACCCACGAGTGGTGAGCGTGTACTCCTGCATCACTTCCGGTGTGCCTATCAACTAATCCCATTCCTCCAGATGAAGCCACGTGGGGGGTGGTGAAACTAGTAGAGGTGGAGCCTGGCGGTGGACTACTATTGCAAATGAGTGAGACTGTTCTGATATATTTATCAATGCTTTTACATTTTTAAATAAATGTGAGTTTATTGCTAGCTGGGGTGGAGAGGTCCATTTCTAATCCCTTGGATACTGCACTATAGGAGGCACTTTTCCTAGTTTTTTTCATATAATTCTGAACGTACCGGTAGCAAATGTGGATTAAAGTTTGAAGCAGCACAGTGAAAGTAACGTATACCAGCCACAGATTGCCTTTTATTCCTTCAGCCATCAAAGATTACTGACGATTCCTAGGAGGGAGTGTTTGCACAGGGTGCAAGGCGTATTTGACCCCTTGCAGGGTCGTGTAAAGGAGGTGAGCGAGCATTGCATGTGGTGGTGGGAGCACTCTGCATATCGAGATTGTTTGAAGAAACATCACACAAGCTTTTGCACACCAGTGGGAGAATCAGTTTATTTTATAATTGGGCTATTTTATTTAATATTGCACAATCAGTGTTTCTTTGCACAATTGTTCACTGTTTATACCTTTACAGCACTGCCACACTTTTAGTTAATTTATCAACTAATCACAACGCGTATCGTCATGGTCACGCGACTTTATCAGGGGTATTGGACTGGCACACTGAATCTCCCTAAATATTTAGGTTGGAATGTATGGTATTGCGGCCACTTTTGCGTATATTCCATTGGAATACATTATAGCGGCCATTTCCCTAGGGCCTTGTATATACTCATAACGGAGCGGACATTTTCTCTGGGTTTTCTATACATAAACAAATGGCGGCCATATTCCAGAGGATAACTAAGGCAGTAAGTCCTCTAATCTTATCGGAGCGGCCATCTTTCCGTGGTCTCGCGTATGTAAACAAAACGGTGGCCATACTCCCAGAGATGGCTGACACAATATATTAATATTAAATTAATGGGTATAGTAAAAAACAGGTGCTATAAACATGACCGAATTACTGGTAAAAGGAGAGCGATGGTAGACCCAGGGACACCGGTAGTCATGCAGAGATATAGTCATTACCATACACACATGGTGTATACTTAAAGTGAAATATGCAGATATATACAATATAAAAAGATCAATTAAAAAATATATATAAAATGGAAAATAGACAGGTAGCCTGATTAGGTAGGCAGGAATAGATTCCCAGAAAAGGGGGCAGATATAAGTGTATCCATACAGTATATGATACCTAGGACCTAAATAGTGCCCTATAGCAGTGTTTCTCAATTCCAGTCCTCAAGGCGCCCCAACAGGTCATGTTTTCAGGATTTCCCTCAGATGAAACTGCTGTGTTAATTACTAAGGCAGTGAAACTGATCAAATCACGTGTGCAAAATAATGAACAGCCTGAAAACATGACCTGTTGGGGGGCCTTGAGGACTGGAGTTGAGAAACACTGCCCTATAGATATTAAAAGGCACACTGGCCCAATGAAGCAAAATATGTTTTTTTTTCAGTCTCTATTAAGTTCCCCTATCAGGTCCCCATCTGGTCTAGCACATATGAGACATGTTTTTACATTTGATTTATTGTGCATCCATATCTTGCTTTATTGGGCCAGTGTGCCTTTTAATATCTATAGGGCACTATTTAGGTCCTATATTAAAGGGGTTGTAAAGATTCGTGTTTTTTCACCTTAAAGCGTCCTATTACGGAATCTGGCTGTTGATTGGATATATTGATAGCAGCGCAGCCAATGGCACCCGCTGCTGTCAATCACATCCAATGACGCGGCCACTGGGGGGCGGGACTGAGTCATACACTCGGCATCTATGGATGCCAACTGTATGACACGGGAGCGCGCCTGCAAGCTAACCCCCTCGGGAAAGAGCTTCCCAGAGGGGGTAAGCTTTAGCGGGGAGGAGCCAAGACAGTTGCCGATGGACCCCAGAAGTGGACGATCGGGGCCACTCTGTGCAAAACGAACTGCACAGTGGAGGTAAGTATGACATGTTTTTTTTTTTTTAAATCAAACCTTTACAACCCCTTTAACCACTTAAGCCCCGGACCATTTTGGCTGGTTAAAGACCAGGCCCCTTTTTGCGATTCGGCACTGCGTTGCTTTAACTGACAATTATGCGGTCGTGCGATGTGGCTCCCAAACAAAATTGAAGTCCTTTTTTTCCCCACAAATAGAGTTTTCTTTTGGTAGTAATTGATCACCTCACCTCGACAATTTTGAAAAAATTCAATATTTTTTACTTTTTGCTATAATAAATATCCCCCAAAAATATATAAAAAAACAAGTTTTTTTCCCAGAGTTTAGGCCGATACGTATTCTTATACATATTTTTGGTAAAAAATGAGATGGAACAGACGATCAGTGACATGTCACTAGGAAGAATGGGAGATGTTGTGTTTGCGATTCGGCACTGCGTTGCTTTAACTGACAATTGCGCGGCTGTGCGACGTGGCTCCCAAACAAAATTTACGTCCTTTTTTTCCCACAAATAGAGCTTTCTTTTGGTGGTATTTGATCACCTCTGCGGTTTTTTTTTGCGCTATAAACAAAAATAGAGCGACAATTTTGAAAAAAAATCTATATTTTTTACTTTTTGCTATAATAAATATCCCCAAAAAATATATAAAAAAACGTTTTTTTTCCTCAGTTTAGGCCGATAAGTATTCTTCTACATATTTTTAATTAAAAAATCGCAATCGCCATTTATTGATTGTTTTGCGCAAAAGTTATAGCGTTTACAAAATAGGGGATCGTTTTATGGCATTTTTATTAATATTTTTTTTTACTAGTAATGGAGGCGATCAGTGATTTTTTTTCGTGACTGCGACATTATGGCGGACACATCAGACAGTTTTGATACATTTTTGAGACCATTGTCATTTTCACAGCGATCAGTGCTATAAAAATGCACTGGTTACTGTGAAAATGACAATGGCAGTGAAGGGGTTAACCACTAGGTGACGGTGTAGGGGGTTAAATGTTCCCTGCATTGTGTTTCTAACTTTAAGGGGGGGGTGGGCTCTGTGTCACATGACACTGATCTCCGCTCCGAGTACACGGAGCCGAGATCGGTGTCATTGTCACTAGGCAGAGCAGGGAGATGCTTGTTTACACAAGCATCTCCCTGCTCTATACCTCCGTTAGACGATCGTGGGGATCCCCGCGGCGATCGAGTCCGCAGGGACCCGCGGTCCGACTCACGGGGAAGGCGGCAGGGTCGTGATCGCGCCGCCGTCAGGCATTTAAAGGGCCACGTACAGGTACGTGATTATGCCTGTCCGTGCCATTCTGCCGACGTATATATACAGTGGGCAGTTGTTAAGCGGTTAAATACTGCTCACATACACTTCTATTGCACATGCCTCTATGGACCCATTAGCCATTTGGTTTCTATCATAAATGTATATATATATATATATATATATATATATATTCATATATATATATATATATATATATATATATATATATATATGTAGCGGGTACTTACTTTCCCGGGTGCATTTTTTTAATCTGGCTGTGACATCAGTGCTATGTTCCCTATGGTCCACGAGGTGGCGCTTTCACTGTGACCGGACGGACGAATATCACTGTGTGCCGAGGCCCTTTTTGTCCTCTCTCGGCAGCGGTATGGTGGGGCGGGGAACCCGCCGTGCTGGCTGGGGGAGGGTATAAGGGGGGCCGGCCATCTTGGTCACGGGGTCTTCGTCCCAAGCACCTTCAGCTTGCGGACGTGAGTTCGTGCTCGTCCCCTAGGAGGCCTTGGCCTAGGGGACCAACGGAAATAGTGTTCCACCTCAGGCACCTTCAGTCCTGGGGTGAGGTACTTACAAGAAGGTCCGGAGCTCAGTGCCCAACACTGAGTTCCGCAAGGGAAGGGTCCTAAGGCACTTCGGGGATGGAGGCCTGAATCTGAGTAAGACGCAATGGACCGGGGAGAGCTCCTCACTCGAAGACCCGGTGCAGCAGACTGCCGGTGACGAGTGAGTCTCTTGTCGGAGACCGTTGAGAAGGGTCCCCTTCACCTCGTGCGGAGACCATAGCCCACTCTCCAGGAGGAGAGTGGAGGACCGAGTTTGTGTCTGGGCCTATTCACACTCACACCTCCTTTTCTGTTCTATCTATCAAGGAAGTCCCTGTATGGTGTGTTCTAATAAAGGAGTGTTGGACTTTAATGGTGTGAGGCTCACTTCCTGGCGGACGAAGTTCACGGTGACTCTTGGAGGGAGGATCCAGGTGCACAGCACAGACCCGAAGGTAAACAAGACATTGCTGATACCACAGGTATTCCCACGTGGTGGAAGCTAGGCGTAGCCCACCCACTCTCTCTCTCCCTCATCAGATACCCCCTAGGCAAGACACGGTGCGAGTCGCACGGAGAGAGAAGAGGGGAAGGCGCTACACGTGGGGGCTCATCCGGGATTGTGTTGTGCATCACAGTATTGAACAAGTCTTCTGGATGAGTTAACTGAATAGGCCAAAGTGCAGCCCTGCTCGAAGTCGTGGAATTGACCCTAGACAAGGGAAAGGCCCGCGCAGGAAGAGCGGTGAACGGGGGGAGGCCCAGCCGTGTGAGGTACTACACGTGGGGGCTTCTAATTGCACTGCGCCACCAGACACAACCCCGCCGCTTAGTTCATGGGCGTGGCTAAACCAAAGAAAGTGAAAAAGCCCGCGAACTGGAGCAAAGGGGAGGAGTCCAATACGTGAGAGGGCTACACGTGGGACTTTGGCGCGAAAACTCTGCAGTGTGCGATGGACCAGCAACGAGTCACCATGTTTGGACATACTTCATGGATCCCAGTTCCCCCTGCTACTACCACGATGACTGCTGCTGCTCCGATAACGGATACCGGGATCCGGCTGAAGCCAAGGGGCCGATTCACCCTGTATTCGTGCATGGACGTAGAGGCCCTGGGTGTAATTTGTCCCGGGTGCTCGGGACTGGTGTGCCACCTGAAGCCCTTCGGACAATGTGAAGCCTGTGGGGAGTTCCTGTTCGAGGTGGATCCGGTAGTTGAAAGGCCGAGAACCATCTACCCAGGCCGGGCTTCAGGTAACACTACTCGCAGAGGAGGAATTACTGCTGTAAAAGCCATCCCAGCGCACACTGCAGCGACCGAGGAGGTGGTCGTTAAAACTCAACGGGAGAAATCCGAGGATGCTGACTCGGTCACCACTGTCTCACAGCGTCCGCCACCGAAGAAGAGAACCGGCGTGGTGGCCCCGACCAGCGGTGGTGGCGGACCATCTCGCCAGCTTGCGCAAGGCCTAGACGGATCCGTTGACGAGTGTTCCGGACGTCCCGCTTCAAGGAAAGGCCGAGGTGAGCCGGGCAAAGAGACTTGGTGCATGAGCGGAGGTGCCGGGAAGGCATGGCCCAGTACGCCTGCGGGAGGTGTTAGCTCCGTCTCTACAACGGGCTACATACCCGCGGAGGAGTGTGATACCTCGGATCTGGAGTCGCTCTCTGATATGGGAGATGACACCGCCATTGACGAACTGTTTGCAGAGAAGGGCTGGGACAAAGTACCGCTAGCTTCATTCCGAAGGCCTCGAGATTCACCCATGTCCACGGGGGAGAGTACACCCCGGGTGGAGGCACCAGCGTCTGAACAAGGGTCCCGTCCTCAGCCCACATCTACATCCCCGGTGCCACCTGCATCAGGTACTGGGGAGCAGAAGTTGATACTACGGGCACCTATGCCCCAACCAGAAGTGGTCAAGGCCCCCCGCCATCCGGACTCTATAGTTCTACCCGGCGAAGGGGACAAAGCCACAATGCCTCCGCTGTCAAGGCTTCAGAGACTCTTCTGCCAGAAAGTTGCCGCTGACTACGGGTGGGAATATCCGTACCTCCCCAAGGAGCTACTCTACGAAGTGGAGGTGTACCGAGAGTGCTGGTATAATGACTTTGTGTGGACCCACCTTAAGGTCCCACACGCCCGCAGGTATTTGACATGCTCTCCAAAGACATCTCAGCGGTTCAAAGACTGCAAGGCAGAGTGGATGAGGGGAAGACACATCCATGCGGACAAGGTGTTGATTCGACGCAAAGAAGGTGAGGATGTGGAGTACCATTTGGAGACCATGGATCGGCATCTAAAACCTATTGTTCTGCCGCATCCCCGCTTCTACCTCTGAGGAAAAAAAAAAGACTCCATTTGTTTGCTCTTTGAAAGAACTTTGCACCCCCTGAACTTTGCTGTTTGACTTTCTTGTTGGTGCCATCATCAGTGCTTTTGCCCCGCAAGAGGGGTGCTTGTGTTATTCCAAGGAAGAACTGTTCCAGTTGTTGTTCTTTCCTCTCCGGTGAGAAGTTGCAGACTTTGGGGTAGATAGGGCCCGGAGTCAAGCAGCAAGAAAAGAGAAGATGGTTCAACGGGTGCAGTTACCGCGAGGCTGTCACCGGGTGGCAGTCTTGTGCAACGTTACACATTGTACACACTTACACTGGAGGAAAAGATATTTCTCTTCGGAGGAGTTTCTTTTTCTCTCACACATACACATGTGTCAGGGTTTTATTGTTTCTTTTCTCTTCCCTCTGCAGGAGAGTGTCCCGGCAAGATTATGGAACCTGGGGTGGTTCTTAGTTAGGATGGGAGGGAAAAGTATAATGTTTAAAATGTTGTCTTTCACTCCTCTTTTGTTGCAGGGGCTCAGACACAACTTCTCCGTTAGGATAGTTTCCTAAAAATTATTTTTTTTTTTTTAAATTGTTAGTTGGTTTCTGGATTGGATTATGTCAGCCGTTGAGGGCATGATTCACTCCAGACACTGGGGTCCAGTGTCAAAAGACAGGGGGGAATGTGTAGCGGGTACTTACTTTCCCGGGTGCATTTTTTGAATCTGGCTGTGACATCAGTGCTATGTTCCCTGTGGTCCACGAGGTGGCGCTTTCACTGTGACCGGAGGGACGAATATCACTGTGTGCCGAGGCCCTTTTTGTCCTCTCTCGGCAGCGGTATGGTGGGGCGGGGAACCCGCCGTGCTGGCTGGGGGAGGGTATAAGGGGGGCCGGCCATCTTGGTCACGGGGTCTTCGTCCCAAGCACCTTCAGCTTGCGGACGTGAGTTCGTGCTCGTCCCCTAGGAGGCCTCGGCCTAGGGGACCAACGGAGATAGTGTTCCACCTCAGGCACCTTCAGTCCTGGGGTGGGGTACTTACAAGAAGGTCCGGAGCTCAGTGCCCAACACTGAGTTCCGCGAGGGATGGGTCCTAAGGCACTTCGGGGATGGAGGCCTGAATCTGAGTAAGACGCAATGAACCGGGGAGAGCCCCTCACTCGAAGACCCGGTGCAGCAGACTGCCGGTGACGAGTGAGTCTCTTGTCGGAGACAGTCGAGAAGGGTCCCCTTCACCTCGTGTGGAGACCATAGCCCACTCTCCAGGAGGAGAGTGGAGGACCGAGTTTGTGTCTGGGCCTATTCACACTCACACCTCCTTTTCTGTTCTATCTATCAAGGAAGTCCCTGTATGGTGTGTTCTAATAAAGGAGTGTTGGACTTTAATGGTGTGAGGCTCACTTCCTGGCGGACGAAGTTCACGGTGACTCTTGGAGGGAGTATCCAGGTGCACAGCACAGACCCGAAGGTAAACAAGACATTTCTGATACCACAGGTATTCCCACGTGGTGGAAGCTAGGCGTAGCCCACCCGCTCTCTCTCTCCCTCATCAGATACCCCCTAGGCAAGAGACGGTGCGAGTCGCACGGAGAGAGAAGAGGGGAAGGCGCTACATATATATATATATACTGTATATATATATATATATATATATACATATTTGTAGACATACCCCCATAGGCAATGCTGTATCCTGGCCTAGGCCAACAAGGCCCAGGCCTAGGGCAGCACTTTGCAGGGGGGAAGCATGGAAAGAGTCCCTACCAGCTTGTGCTACACTGTTAGTGTAATGCAAGCTGCTTCTAATCTTGACTGTCTTATCATCCTGGACCACAAACCTTCCTGGTTATATCTTCTAAGTCCTCTCCATAATATTTTTAGAAATTTGTGCTTAATATGGAACTATAGGCAACACTTTTTTCTTTCAATTTTGGATAGAGTAAGGGAGGGTTATAGCCCCTGTCAGTTTATTTTTTACCATCCCTGTCCCATTGCAGAGATTTCCCTTCACTTCCTGCCCCATAGCCAAACAGAAAGTGAGAGGAAATCTATGCAAATTAAGGGAACCCAGGCCCTAAGAACTAGTGTCCTCACTCGGAAATTTCAGGGTGAGTCTTAAACAGAAAGGGGTGTGGCATTGACAGGGAAGGGGTGGGTCATATTTAAATCAGGGGGTGCACGAGTTTAGTCAGGCCTAGGGCAGCACAAAACCTAAATACACTACTGCCCATAGGGGTTGCTAAATGTAGTGGTTCACCTGTCACCCTGCATCCATCTCTCAGAGACAGGGCAGTCCATACTTTTTTTGTTTGTTTTTATTGAGGGGATTGAACTTGGATGGGGAATGGGAAATTATGTGTAGCACACAAACCTTTTTCTCGCCTGGCTTACTTGCGAGTCAAGGCACACCGGTGTTCACAAATTTTGTGTCTTCCAGCGAGTTACCCTCTTCCACTGGTTCTCTCCCCCAGAGTATGGGGTCAAGTCCCTGTTTCTTCCCCCAAAGAAAATAATGTCCAGAAGTACTTTAACTCCAACAGGGAGTTTATTTTCTATTTGCTGCGTAGTAGATAGAGACAGGTGGATGAAAGAAGAAATAGTGTGAAGAATAGATCCAGGCACAACCAGCAATCTCGTCGCCACTCGATCCCGAGTGGGTTTAGCTCACCCGGATAGTTCTCTCTCACAGCCCTAGCAGCCAGTGCGGAGCTCGAACAGTTCCAACACCCTATCCCCTCCTGGGACGGGTGTTAGAAATCCTCTAACCTCTGTAGACTTTAAGAACAGGATGATGCCAATGGGCACTCTACAGGTTAGCTTCCCCAAGTAACAAATCCTTCCCTCTGACAGGTCACCAGGCCTCTCCCGAGACAGCAATCTTCCGTTACTCATCTCCTCAATGGGACCGATCCTCCTCTGGCTTCCTCTTGGTCAGAGCGGGTACCCTTCCCCGGGCACCCTGGGACTCTTCTTTTGGGGGTAGGCCCTAGCTAAAGGTGCTAGGCCCACTAGTAAAGTTGCAGGCCCCAGGCTAAAGGTGCCTGGGCCTGATCACACCCACACGTACCCCCGGCCAAGAGGGACATCGGAGGTGGGGTACGTGTCTCACTCCTACTCCTCCGACTCTGATGGGGACGACCCACACCAATGGCGTCTTCCCCTTAAGTACCCTCTGCCGGCATGCACAGCAGGTTGACTACACCCACTGTACCGCTGCCGAGAGAGGACACCCCAAGGCGTAGTAATGCCACCCCTGGCTCAACCCTGGCCTGATATGACAGCGCCACCTACAGGCCGCAGGGAACCATACACCAGGCAGCATCACATAGGCAGAAGCAATACCTAGCAATGAGAATGGTCTGAGCCTGGCTAATAGCTCAGACCAGCCCCTAAATTTAGGCACATAACACCCCTAAAAGCAAAGGGGCGCTACATATGGGATGCCCAGGAATATTCAGTGCAACTTGCTTGGGACTTCTATATACACTCTAGTATATACACTCCAGTCTTCTCTCCAGCATAAACTCTTGCTTAACCACTTAAGCCCCGGACCATTATGCAGGTTAAAGACCAGAGGTGTTTTCAGAATTTGGCACTGTGCTGCTTTAACTGTAAATTGTGCGGACATGCAATGTTGTACCCAAACTAAATTTGCGTCCTTTTCTTCCCACAAATAGAGCTTTCTTTTAATGGTATTTGATTGCCTCTGCGATTTTTTTTTTGGCGATATAAACGGAAAAAGACTGAAAATTTTGAAAAAAAATTATATTTTCTACTTTTTGTTATAAGAAAAATCGAATAAACTCAATTTTAGTCATACATTTAGGCCAAAATGTATTCAGCCACATGTCTTTAGTAAAAAAAATGCCAATAAGCGTATATTTATTGGTTTGCGCAAAAGTTATAGCGTCTACAATCTAGGGTACATTTTCTGAAATTTACACAGCTTTTAATTTATGACTGCCTATCTCATTTCTTGAGGTGCTAAAATGGCAGGGCAGTACAAACCCCCCCCAAATGACCCCATTTTAGAAAGTAGACACCCCAAGAAATTGCTGAGGAGGCATGTTGAGCCCATTGAATATTTTTTTTTGTCCCAAGTGATTGAATAATGACAAAAAAAATAAAAAAATTACAAAAAGTTGTCACTAAATGATATATTGCTCACACGTGCCATGGTTATATGTGGAATTGCACCCCAAAATACATTTTGCTGCTTCTCCTGAGTACGGGGATACCACATGTGTGGGACTTTTTAGGAGCCTAGCCACGTACGGGACCCTGAAAACCAAGCACCGCCTTAAGGATTTCTAAGGGCACAAATTAATTTTTGATTTCACTCCTCACTACCTATCACAGTTTCGAAAGCCATAAAATGCCAAAATAGCACAAAACCCCCCCAAATGACCCCATTTTGGAAAGTAGACACGCCAAGCTATTTTGCTGAGAGGCATGGTGAGTATTTTACAGCTCTCATTTGTTTTTGAAAATGAAGAAAGAAAATAATTTTTTTTTTGTTTTTTTTGTTTTTCAATTTTCAAAACTTTGTGACAAAAAGTGAGATCTGAAAAATACTCACAATACCTCTCAGCACATAGCTTGGGGTGTCTACTTTCCAAAATGGGGTCATTTGGGGGGGTTTTGTGCCATCTGGGCATTCCATGGCCTCCGAAACTGTGATAGGCAGTAAGAAGTGAAATCAAGAATTTATACCCTTAGAAAGCCTGAAGGCGGTGCTTTGTTTTTGGGGTCCCGTACGCGGCTAGGCTCCCAAAAAGTCTCACACATGTGGTATCCCCGTACTCAGGAGAAGCAACAGAATGTATTTTGGGGTGCAATTCCACATATGCCCATGGCATGTTTGAGCAATATATCATTTAGTGACAACTTTGTGCAAAAATAAATAAATAAATAAATAGTATTTTTTCCGCAACTTGTGTCAACATATAAAATATTCCATGGACTCGACATGCCTCTCAGTATATAGCTTGGGGTGTCTACTTTCCAAAATGGGGTCATTTGGGGGGGGGGGTTTAAACTGTTCTGGCATTTTATACACAACATTAGGAAGCTTACATCCACTCTTCTAACCACTTGAAGACAAAGCCCTTATTGACACTTTTTGTTTACATGAAAACATTTTTTTTTTTGCAAGAAAATTATGTTGAACCCCCAAACATTATATATTTTTTTAAAGCAAAGGCACTACAGATTAAAATGGTGGGTGTTGCATTTTTTTTTCCACACAGTATTTGCGCAGCGATTTTTCAAACGCATTTTTTGGGGAAAAAATACACTTTTTTTAATTTTAATGCACTAAAACACACTATATTGCCCAAATGTTTGATGAAATAAAAAAGATGATCTTAGGCCGAGTACATAGATACCAAACACGACATGCTTTAAAATTTCGCACAAACGCGCAGTGGCGACAAACTACATACATTTTTAAAAGCCTTTAAAAGCCTTTACAGGTTACCACGTTAGATTTACAGAGGAGGTCTACTGCTAAAATGACTGCCCTCGATCTGACCTTCGCGGTGATACCTCACATGCACGATGCAATTGCTGTTTACATATGACGCCAGACCGACGCTTGTGTTCGCCATTGCACAAGAGCAGGGCGGGACAGGGGTGCTTTTTTTTTTTTTTATATTATTAATTTTGATTTTTAATTTTATTTTTAAACTCTTCCTTCCATATTTTTTTTTTTTATAATTTTTATTGTTATCTCAGGGAATGTAAATATCCCCTATGATAGCAATAGGTAGTGACAGGTATTCTTTTTTTGAAAAAACTGGGGTCTATTGGACCCTAGATCTTTCCTCTGCCCTCAAAGCATCTGACCACACCAGGATCGGTGTGATAAAATGCTTTCCCAATGGCGCTTTTTATATCCGGGGGGGACAATCCCTCCCACTGCTTGTAAAAGCAGTCTAGAGGCTAATTAGCCACTAGGATTGCTTTTACGTGAAAGTCGGCCGCTGGCTGAAAAGAATGATACCAAGATGATACCTAAACCCGCAGGCATCAATCTGGTATAAGCATTCAAAGTCCAGCAACATACCCAGTACGTTGCTGGTCCTTGTTGGACATGTATTGTAATCTTTTTTTTCATGCACCTGTTGGCTGAACGAAAAAAAAAGATTGATCGGTGGGTATGCCCACTATTAGAATACCTCCCTTCATCCACCCACTTCTAATGATGGGCATACATGCACCATTTATATATGCCAAAGCATGGGGGCATCCTCCCGCAAAAGTTATGCCGCACACACATGGTCGGACTTTTCCATGGGCATGCCTCCGTCGGAATTTTGACCGTATGTACGAGGCATTAGGAACAAAATCACTCCTCCGCCCCTGCTGCCCCAATGCTTCGGCATATATGCTCTTTTTTTTTTAACTGTGGTGGTGAAATCACCTCCTACAGCACTGGAGTCGCAGGGATCAGGCCTGTCTCTGCGAACGCTGCAGTTATGTGTGTTGTGTTTTGTAAGTGACAGTGATCGATCGATACTGCACTTGGGTGGCCTGGGCTGGACGGAGGGGCAAAACGCAGGTGCTAGCAGGTATCTGGGCTGATCCCGCTAACACTGCGTTTTTGGGAACCCTAAACTGCTGGGGACGCTAGTATAGATCTGATCAGATCAGATATTGATCTCTTCAGATACTATACCACTAAGGGAGGTGTATGCTTCACGCGTGGGTGTTAGCGTTACTGGCACTAACCTGACGCTGCCTGGGGCGACGCAGACCCTCTCTGATGCTAAAACCTAATTGATATCACCCGCCGGGCGATCAGGGGGTTAAACCTTTATTGGGTTATATACGGCGGGTGCCCTGACACTATAAAAAGCAAACTAACTAACCAGCGTCACCCGTAACACTTATATGGTGATCACTGGTGAAAGGGTTAACTAGGGGCAATCAGGGGGTTAAACCTTTATTAGGTAATATATGGGGGTACCTGACGCTATATAAAAACCTGACGGGGAACCTAAATAACAAAATAACTTACTGGCTAACCAGTGTCACCAGTAACACTTATATGGTGATCACTGGTGAAAGGGTTAACTAGGGGCAATTAGAGGGTTAAAACCTTTATTAGATAATATATGGGGGTACCTGACGCTATAAAAACCTACGGCGAACCTAAAAAAAAATAACTGGCTACCTATCGGCACCAGCATAACTAATACAGCGATCAGAAAAACAATCGCTTAGTGACACTGGCAAAAGGGGGTAAAAGGGTTACCTGGGGGGCGATCAAGGGGTTAAACCTTTATTAGGTAATATATGGGGGTACCTGACACTATAAAAACCTGCGGCGAACCTAAAAAAAATAACTGGCTACCTATCGGCATCACCGACACTAAGACAGCTATCAGAAAAACGATCGCTTAGTGACACTGGCAAAAGGGGGTGAAAGGGTTAGTTGGGGGGGCGATCAAGGGGTTAAACCTTTATTAGGTAATATATGGGGGTACCTGACGTTATAAAAACCTGCGGCGAACCTAAAAAAAATAACTGGCTACCTATTGGCACCAGCATAACTAATACAGCAATCAGAAAAACGATCGCTTAGTGACACTGGCAAAATGGGGTGAAAGGGTTACCTGGGGGGCGATCAAGGGGTTAAACCTTTATTAGGTAATATATATGGGTACCTGACGCTATAAAAACCTGCGGCGAACCTAAAAAAAATAACTGGCTACCTATCGGCATCACCGACACTAAGACAGCGATCAGAAAAATTATCGCTTAGTGATACTGGCCAAAGGGGGTGAAAGGGTTACCTGGGGGGACGATCAAGGGGTTAAACCTTTATTAGGTAATATATGGGGGTACCCGACGATATAAAAACCTGCGGCGAACCTAAAAAAAATAACTGGCTACCTATCGGCATCACCGACACTAATACAGCGATCAGAAAAACGATCGCTTAGTGACAGCGGTGCTAGGGGGTGAAAGGGTTACCTGGAGGGCGATCAAGAGGTTAAACCTTTATTGGGGGGGGGTTAGGGGGCTACACTGGACCTAAAACTAACTGCCCTGACACTTTTACAGTCACAAATGTCACTGACTGCAGTGATCAGTAAATAAATGGTCACTGCAATCAGTGACACTGTGACTGGGGGCTGGGGGGTGATCTGGGGGGGCGATCGTGTGCCTATGTGTCCTGGTGTCAGTGTGCTGTTTAGTGCACTAACCTGATGTCTTCTCTCATGCGGCGCTCGGTATATGTGAGCGCCGCATGAGAGATGACATCACTTCCTCCTGCCTGTGTAAACATTACACAGGCAGAGGAAGCTTTTCATTCGCCGGGAGCGATCGCGAGGGGGTGGCCGGAAACGAATGGCCGTCCTCTCATCACGAATCGCTCCCGGAACGATAACCACAGCTCACTGTATAGAAGGGGTGGTCCGATGGGACCCCCCAACTATACGAAGGCAGGCACGTACAGGTACGTGATTGTGCCTGTCTGTGCCATTCTGCCGACGTATATATATATACAGTGAGCGGTCGTTAAGTGGTTAAGTCCTCTTATCCTTCCCTCCTCCAGCCCTTTACTTTCTGCAGACTGTTACTCCACCAGCACTTCCCTTGCTGCAGACTTTTACTCCTCAAGACTAACTAGCACTGCAGGGTTAGGCCTGACAATGACTCAGCCAGGCCTCAGTGAACTGCCTTTAATGGGAAGGGACCTCAGACACCTGTGGTGTAGAAATAGTTCAGGTGCTAACTGCCCTCTATTCAGCTACCACTCCCAGATAGCTCTCTTCAGGCCCTGCCAGCCAGCCCAGCCGCAATGACCTCTCTCCACTGCCCTTCCCACAGTCCTCTCTTCTGGTTCTGCACCCATCTCAAACTGCAATCTCCAAGTTCTCTCAGGCGTACCTCCCTTTTATAAAGATGGAAAAGGACATAAAAAGTTATCCAAAGCCTTGAACATGCCAGTCTGTACTGTTCAATCACCTTTTTAAGAAGTGGAAAATTCAGGGATCTCTTAATACCAAGCCATGGTCAGGAGGATCAAGAAAGATTGCAGTCACAACTGCCAGAGGAATTGTTTAGGATACAAAGAAAAACCCACAGGAGAAATACAGGCTGCTCTGGAAAAAGATGGTGTAATTGTTTCAAGGGGCAAAATACGATGATACTTGAATAAAATTGAGCTGCATGGTCGAGCTGCCAAAAAAAAGCCTTCTACTGCACCAATGCCACAAAAAAGCCCCGTTACAGTATGTCCGACAAAACCTTGACATGCCTCACAGCTTCTGGCACACTGTAATCTGGAGTGACGAGGCCAAAATAGAGCCTTATGGTCACAACAATAAGCGCTATGTTTTGAGAGGGGTCAACAAGGCCTATAGCCTGAAGAATACCATCCCCACTGCAAAGCATGGTGGTGGCTCCATGATGTTTTGGAGGTGTGTGAGCTCTAAAGGCATGGTGAATCCTGTGAAATTGGTGGCAAGATGAATGCAGCATGTTATCAGAAAATCCTGACAGACAATTTGCATTCTTCTGCACGCAAGTTGCGCATGGGACATTAATGGACTTTCCAGCATAACAATGGACTTAAAGTTATTGTAAAGTCTTGTATTTTGTTTTCTCTATTAAAATAACAAACACGTTATACTTACCTGCTCTGTGCAGTTGGTTTGGCACAGAGCAGCATGGGTCCTCCTCTTCTCGGGTCCCTGGCTGGAGCTCCTGGCTTCTCCCTTCTGTTGAATGCCCCTACAGCAAGAAGCTTGACATGGGGGCACCCAAGCCGAGCTGCAGCTTTGTGTATCCATTCCGACACAGCTGCGCTGCGGCCCCGTCCTGTCTCTCTCCTGATTGGCTTACTGAGTTTTATTTTTACTTATCACTGATATAGCAGTATTTCTTTCTGAGTTTACCATACCATACCATAAAAGTGCATAAGAACTATCTTGGCACAAGGCTTCCGACTACATATACACTGCCAAAAATACATTAAAAATGACTTATTGAATCTCCCCCTATGTGGCAAGGTTGCCATGCTTAGTGGGTGGAGCTATCATGGAAGAAAAATATCCCAGAGAGGGACTTTAACCATTTGCCGACTGTGTACTGTATATATATATATATATATATATATATATATATACTGTATATAATACATGTGCACACTGAAAGATTTTGTTTCGGAATCTTGTTTTCGTCCGAAAAATTAATTTATTTAATTACTCCCGAAATTCGTTTTTATATATTTCGTTTTTCGTTAGAAATTGCATTCGTCCGAAAATCAGAATTAATTAAGGTCGAATCTGTCATTGAAGGCTTATGGTGTCTGTCGAATGTTCAAAGAAGATTCGACAGGGCAGCGAAACTGTACGACGCTGCAATCATACATTTCCGGTCGAATGTTCCGCCTACAAGCTATAGATGAATTCTATTGTATGACTAGTAATAATTATATTTATTAATTATTATTACTAGTCAAGCAACATTAGAATTCTTCTATAGCCTATGGGCGGATGCATTCGACCGGAAATGTACAATTGCAGCGTTGTACAGTTTAGCTGCTCCGTCGAATCTTCTTAGAACTTTCAACAGACACCATAAGCCTTCAATGACAGATTCGACGTTTGTATGTTTTTCGATGCTTTGTCGAATCTTCGTCGTTCATGTTGAATTGTCAAGTTAGTTCTAGCTATTTTACTGCTCCTCCTCTTTGGTTACAATCAGCCAATAACATTCATCATCATCATTATTTTTATTTTACTTCCCCCACCCAATTCCAGCAGCGATCTTTTCTCTCTATGTCGAATCTTTTCTCTCTATAATGTCAAATCTTTTCTCTCTATGTCAAATCTTTTCTCTCTATGTAGAATCTTTTCTCTCTATAATGTTGAATCTTTTCTCTCTATGTAGAATAATCTTGGACTAATAGTTAAGGTTAGGCACATTCGACCACAGGTTCGATAGACACAGATTGTTATTGTCAGCGTCACGTCGAATCTCCTATCTATATCGAACTGTTGTCGCAACGAAAACTAAAATAAAGCATTTGTTTATGTCGGATCTTTTGGTTTTCTGATTCTGTGCTTTCGTTTTCGTTTGTTAAAACGATAACGAAAATACCTGAAATTCGGACGAAAATGCATTCGGACGAAAATGAATGCACATGTCTAATATATATGGTGGCAAGGCGGCTCTCCTACTAGGTACGTGATTCTTTACTTCCGGGTCCGGGGCGCGCACACGCTCCACTGCTGACCCGCTCTTGCTGTGATTGGACACAGCGGGAGCCAATCAGCCGGTCCGGTGGAATCGATGTCTGTCTGGACCCACGATTGTTCGGGACAGAAGCAGAACGACGTTCTACCTATGTAAACAAGGCAGATTGCCGTTCTGTCAGTAGGGAAGGTAGTGATCTCTGCCTTCCCATAGTACAAGCACCTCCCACACAGTAACCAAGCACATTTTAGACACACATTTAACCCTTTGATTGCCCCTGATGTTAACTCCTTCCTAGCCAGTGTCATTAGCACAGTGACAGTACATATTTTTTTAGCACTGATCACGGTATTAGTGTCACTGGTTCCCAAAAAAGTGTCACTTAGTGTCCGAATTGTCCGCTGCAATATCGCAGTCCCGCTATAAGTCGCTAATTGCTGCCATTACTAGTAAAAATAAATAAATTAAAAACATCCCATAGTTTGTAGACGCTATAACTTTTGCGCAAACCAATCAAAATATGCATATTGTTTTTTTTTTTTTTACCAAAAATATGTAGCAGAATACATATTGGCCTAAATTTATGAAGAAATACATTTATTTTTTTAGAATATGTTTTAGAGCACAAAGTAAAAAATATTGTGTTTTTTTTCTTAAAAAGTCAGTCTTTTTTTGTTGATAGCACAAAAAATAAAAAGCACAGAGGTGATCAAATACCACCATAAAAAAAGCTCTATTTGTGGGGAAAAAAGGACAATATTTTTTTTGGTACAGTGTTGCATGACCACGCAATTGTCAGTTAAAGTAATGCAGTGCAGTATTGCAAAAAATGGCCTGGTCATGAAAGGGGGTAAAACTTTCAGAGCTGAAGTGGTTAAAGTGTGTTGCTAAAGACGTTGCTAAAAGACACCTAGCTGTTACTATTCACCATTACAAAAGCGAGCTGATTCCCTAATTCAAACCACTTCACATGCACTTTCTCTCCCCTGATTCTGCAGATCTGTGCTCAGGACTTGAGAGCTCACTCCTGTGATGAAGGTGAAGGCAACAGCTAGGCATTAGTGATGAGCCGAACACCCCCGGGTTCGGTTCGCACCAGAACCCGCGAACGGACCGAAAGTTCGCACAAACTTTAGAACCCTATTAAATACGATGGATGCGAACGTTCGAAATCTAAAGTGCTAATTATGACGACTATTATGCATGTTATTGTCCTAAAAAGGGTTTGGGAACCCGGGTTCTGCACCAGGGGACATGTATCAATGCAAAAAGAAGTTTTAAAAACGGCCGTTTTTCTGGAGCAGTCATTATAATGATGCATAAAGTGAAAAAAAAAAAGTCAAATATTCCTTTAAATATCGTACCTGGGGGGTGTCTAAAGTATGCCTGTGAAGTGCCACGTGTTTCCCGTGTTTAGAACTGTCCCTGCACAAAATTACATTTCTAAAGAAAAAAAAAAAGCCATTTAAAACTGCTTGCGGCTTTAATGTAATGTCTGGTCCCGGTAATATGGATGAAAATCTTTAAGAAAAATGGCATAGCTACCCCACCACACACCCCCCCCCCCCACCCCAGCCCATTACCAGCCCCTTTGGGTCTTGTATGGATATTAAGGGGAACACCGCACACAAAATAAAAAAGGCCCTATATACTCTGAACAGCCATATACAGGCGGTGCATACAAGACAGGGACTGTAGGTTTGTTCTTATGTAGAATCTGTTTGTAATTTTGAACAGGTACATTGTTTAAGTGTAGCTCCAGCCAAAAAATATATTTTTAAGCTTTTTGGAAAACATAGGGAAGGGTTATCACCCCTGTAACATTTGTTTTGCTGTCTGTGCAGTGTGCACCTGTTCAGAACAGTTCACCTCACTTTCCGTCCTAATGACAAATGTTTTTTGAAAATTTGTTTTTTTTTATTGAAACAAGAATTGGTGATAAAGCATCAGTGAAGAGGAGACACTTTTTTTCCCATATTAACTCTTACAGGAGAGAATTTGCCTTCCTAGGGGTAGATTTCCTCTCACTTCCTGTTGTATCCTTCCGTTTGCAAGGAGGAGTCATTTGTAAGTTGGATGTTTGAAAGTAGGGGCCTGCCGTATATACTCAGCTGAAATTTGCCCCTTACATGTTGGTGTTGCCACAACACTGTGAGCCCTCACAGTTACTCTTGGTGGGCGCATGAATGGGCCCTGCTGTGAATTATTAGATCAAGAATTGTAATTGCATGCCCCTGTTGAACAGGGGCTGAAAAATTGGGCCTTTGGTGGTGGTGGTGGTGTTGACACAACACTGTAAGGCCTCACAGTTAGTCTTGGTGGGCGCAGGAATGGGCCCTGCTGTGAATTATTAGATCAAGAATTGTAATTACATGCCCCTGTTAAATAGGGACAGAAAAATTGGGCCTTAGGCACTGGTGCCACAACACTGCAACCCCTCACAGATACTGTACTTGGAGCACAGCAATGAGCCCTGTTGCAAAGTATTGCATCAAAAATTGTAATTACACGCCCCTGTTAAACAGGGGCTGAAAAATTGGGCCTTAGCCACTGGTGCTGGTGCCACGACACTGCAACCACTCCCAGATACTCTAGTTGGAGTGCAGGAATGAGCCCTGCTGCAAAGCATTGCATAAAAAATTGTAATAACACACCCCTGTTAAACAGGGGCTGAAAAATTGGGCCTTAGCCACTGGTGGCGGCACCCAGAAACAAAAATGTTCTTCCAAGCTATCATCGTCAATCGGATCATTGAGGAGGAGGAGGATAGTCAGTCAACATAACAGGACAGTCTCTCAGCATCAGCATCAGTCTTGAAGGGATGTGACATTTGAAAATAAATTAGTCTGTTATATCAGCTTCAGGTGTTTGGTAGCTGGTGGTGATCCAAGACTGGTTCATCTTTATGAAGGTCAGTCGATCAACAGAGTCGTTGGACAGGCGCACCCTGTGATCAGTGACAAATCCTCCAGCAGCACTGAATGTGCGTTCTGAAAGAACGCTGGATGCAGGACAGGCCAGTAGCTCAATTGCATACTGTGCAAGCTCTGGCCAGTGATCCATCCTCAAGACCCAGTAAGCCAGAGGATTTGCAGTGGGGAAGGTGTCCAAGTCTGACCTTGCCCCTAGGTATTCCTGCACCATGTATATCAGACGCTGGCGATGGTTGCTGGAACCGATCATACCTTGGGGCTGCGGACTAAAGAATTGTCTGAACGCTTCGGTCAGACGGCCACCTTCCCCACCGCTCCTTCTTTGACTGACCGAAGCCTCAGCAACTCGTTGTCCAGGACCAGGAGTTTGTAACCTCCCAGTCTCTGGGAACGCGTTGCACAGACCTTTCTGCAAGGCCTCCCGGAGTTGTCTCATCCTCTGCTCCCTCTGCGACGGTAAGATAAGGTCCGCAACCTTACCCTTGTACCGTGGATCAAGGAGAGTGGCCAGCCAGTAATGGTCCCTCTCCTTGATCCGAAGAATACGAGGATCCTTCCGCAGACTTTGCAGGATCAGGGAGGCCATGCAGCGTAGGTTAGCTGAGGCATTCAGTCCGGAGTCCTCTGGGTCACTAAGGACGACATGATCCGCAGCCACCTCCTCCCAGCCACGTACAAGTCCACTGGTTTCTTGGGACTGTAAATCATCCCTAAAAGACTGCTGCTGATGATGCTGAGTGCCAGGCTCCACCTCCATGCTGACACAATCCTCCTCCTCCTCTTCTTCCTGTGCGATGGGTGGGACAGAAGGAACACTGTCTGGGTAAAGGGGGCCTTGAGAGGCAAGGAAGTCCTCCTCTTCCTGCCTCTGTTCTGCCTCAAGTGCCCTGTCCATTATTCCACGCAGCGTATGTTCCAACAGGTGGACAAGAGGTACAGTGTCACTGATGCATGCACTGTCACTGCTCACCATCCTCGTGGCCTCCTCAAATGGTGCCAGGACAGTGCATGCATCCCTGATCATGCCCCACTGGCGTGGTGAAAAAAACCCAAGCTCCTCTGACCCTGTCCTGGTGCCGTAGTCGCACAGGTACTCATTGATTGCCCTCTGCTGTGTGTGCAGCCGCTGCAGCATGGCCAACGTTGAGTTCCACCTGGTGGGCATGTCACATATAAGGCGGTTCTTGGGCAGGTTCAACTCCTTTTGCAGCTCAGCCAGGCGAGCACTGGCATTATAAGATCTGCGGAAATGCACACAGACTTTCCTGGCCTGCCTCAGGACATCCTGTAAGCCCGGGTACCTGCCCAAGAACCGCTGCACCACCAGGTTAAGGACGTGAGCCACACAGGGCACATGGGTCAGTTGTCCCTGTTGGAGAGCAGAGAGGAGGTTGGTGCCATTGTCGCAAACTACCATTCCTGGCTTAAGCTGGCGTGGCGTCAACCACCTCTCGGCCTGCCCCTGCAGAGCAGACAGAACCTCTGCCCCCGTGTGGCTCCTGTCCCCCAAACACACCAGCGCAAGCACGGCATGGCATCTTTTTGCCTGCGTACTTGCGTAGCCCCTTGAACGCCTACGGAGCACCGCTGGTTCCGAGGACAAAGCACAGGAAGAGGCCACGGAGGAAGAAGAAGAGGAGGGGGTGGAGGACAGAGGTGTGTCACAACCAGTAGTAGCATTTTGGAGGCGTGGCGGTGGAACAACCTCCAACACTACTGCACCTTGTCCTGCATCCATCCCAGCTGCCAAAAGAGTGACCCAATGGGCCGTGAAAGAAAGGTAACGTCCCTGTCCATGCCTGCTGGACCATGAGTCAGCGGTAATATGCACCTTACCGCTGACCGCCCTGTCCAGCGAGGCCAAGACATTGCCTTCCACATGCCAGTAGAGAGCCGGAATCGCCTTCCGTGAGAAAAAGTGGCGTTTGGGAACCTGCCACTGAGGAACCGCACATTGCACAAACTCACGGAAGGGGGCCGAGTCTACCAACTGAAAAGGCAGCAGTTGAAGCACTAGCAATTTAGCCAAGCTAGCATTCAACCGCTGGGCATGTGGATGGCTGGGAGTGAACTTCTTTCGACGGTCCAGCAGCTGGGGCAGGGAAATTTGCCTGCTAGAATCGGACGTTGGTGTACTGCTAGCAGAGTGCCCGCAAGTACTTGGCTGTGACACACCTAATTCTACACCTTCATTCCTCTCAGAGCAGGTTTCAGAGAGGACTGAAGGTATAGTGGGGTTGGAGATCCCAGCTGATGCGGTGCAAGAAGAGGTTAGCTTTGTTCTTTGGTGTGGGTCTTTAAGGTAGGCTTGCCAACGAGCTGCATGGCAGGTCAACATATGTCTGGTCAAGCATGTGGTGCCCAAGCGGGTGATGTTTTGGCCACGCGATATACGCTTGAGACATATGTTGCAAACAGCAGCTGTGCGATCTGATGCACTCGACTCAAAAAAGGCCCACACCAAAGAACTTTTTGAATAACGGGCAGAGGCAGCGCCCTGCACAGGCGGAGCTCTGCGGTGTGATTCCGTCGGTGTGCTGCCCTTACGCTGGCCCCCCGAGGGCATCCTGCCTCGTTGGAGATGTGCCTCCTCCTCATCCTCCTCCTCCTCCTCCTCCTCTCTCCTATTAGGCACCCACGTGGAGTCAGTGACCTCATCATCCCCTCCCTTCTCATCACTGGAGCCAATCTGGCAGTATGCTGCAGCTGCTGGAACATGACTGCCAGATTGGTGTCCTTCTTGAGCATCCCCTCTCTCTACTCTCACGCTACTGCCTTCCTCTAGCTGGGTATCATCATCAGACCCTTCGAAACGCTGGGCATCCTCCTGGAGCATGTACCCAACACTGTGCTCAAACAGTTCGGGGGACTCCTCAGGAGGACATGGTTGCTCTAGGGAAGGAGTGACTGATGATGACATTGATACCAGGGAAGAGGCACTTTGGCAGCTGCTTTGCCAGTACCCTGAGCCTGGGTGAGAGAGGATGAGGACGATGAGGAGGGCTTGGTCATCCACTCTACCAAGTCTTCGGCATGATGCGGCTCAACACGTCCAGCTGCCGAAAAGAAGGACAAGCGTGTCCCATGGCCACGTGCTGATGGCGATGCACCGCGTCCACGACCAGCACTGTTGTCTCTAGACACAGAGCCTGCTTGCCCTCTTTTTTTGGCTCCTGACTGTCTGACTCTCCTTGTTTTCCTTCCAGACATTCTAATGGCCTGCAGGGAAATGGGAAAAGCAGCAATACAGGCTAAGTTAAGGTGTAATATGGTCAGGAGGCACACTCCGCCCGCTGTAAGTGCCGCAAAATCCTGTTGGTGTAACACACCAGGAAAAAACAGCAATACAGGCTAAGTTAAGGTGTAATTTGGTCAGGAGGCACACTCCGCCCGCTGTAAGTGCCGTAAAATCCTGTTTGTGTAACACACCAGGAAAAAGCAGCAATACAGGCTAAGTTAAGGTGTAATATGGTCAGGAGGCACACTCCGCCCGCTGTAAGTGCTGCAAAATCCTGTTTGTGTAACACACCAGGAAAAAGCAGCAATACAGGCTAAGTTAAGGTGTAATATGGTCAGGAGGCACACTCCGCCCGCTGTAAGTGCTGCAAAATCCTGTTTGTGTAACACACCAGGAAAAAGCAGCAATACAGGCTAAGTTAAGGTGTAATATGGTCAGGAGGCACACTCCGCCCGCTGTAAGTGCCGCAAAATCCTGTTTGTGTAACACACCAGGAAAAAGCAGCAATACAGGCTAAGTTAAGGTGTAATATGGTCAGGAGGCACACTCCGCCCGCTGTAAGTGCCGCAAAATCCTGTTTGTGTAACACACCAGGAAAAAGGAGTAATACAGGCTAAGTTAAGGTGTAATATGGTCAGAAGGTACACTCCGCCCGCTGTAAGTGCCGCAAAATCCTGTTGGTGTAACACACCAGGAAAAAGCAGCAATACAGGCTAAGTTAAGGTGTAATATGGTCAGGAGGTACACTCCGCCCGCTGTAAGTGCCGCAAAATCCTGTTGGTGTAACACACCAGGAAAAAGCAGCAATACGGGCTAACTTCAGGTGTATAATGTGCAGGAGGCTTAGCAACAATGACACTGACACTGTCCCCTGCCTATCCTTCTCTCTCCCTGCACACAAGATTTATCAAAGTATATGACACTGACACTCTCCCTGCCTATCCTTCTCTCTCCCTGCACACAAGGTTTAGCAAAGAATATGACACTGACACTGTCCCCTGCCTATCCTTCTCTCTCCCTGCACACAAGGTTTATCAAAGTATATGACACTGACACTCTCCCTGCCTATCCTTCTCTGTCCCTACACACAAGGTTTAGCAAAGAATAGATTTGACAAGATTTGACACTGTCCCTGCCTATCCTTCACTTTCCCTGCTCCGGAACACACTACACAAGGCCGCCGCGCTGGCGGCCTTTTATAGTGTGGGGCGTGTACTAAACCCCCTCAGCTATAATTGGCCACAGGCATCCTGCCTGTGGCCAATCATTGCTCTCCTTGCTGCCGGCGCTGTGATTGGCCAAGCATGCAGGGTCACAGTGCATGCTTGGCCAATCACAGCGCCGGGATTACACTGCGATGGCGCAGTGTATTGTGAGCCGTTCGCGTCACTCGAATTTGGCGCGAACGGCCCAAATCGTTCGTTGTTCGCCGAACGCGCGAACAGCCGATGTTCGAATTGAACCTATGTTCGACTCGAACACCGAGCTCACCCCTACTAGGCATCTCTTATCAACATCTCTTATCAACGTACTTAGCATTGTCCTAGGAGTTTTCCAGTCAGACTTTGATCAAAGCTGCACAGTTTGTTTTCATCTACAGATGCCCCATTTCTGCATGGCGAACTTACTCTTTAACCGCTTGCCGACCGCTGCACGAACTTATATGTTGACAGAATGGGACGGCTGGGCAAATGGGCGTATATATACGTATATATACGTCCCCTTTAATTTGCCATTGTGTGGTCGCAAACACAACATCTCCCATTCTTCCTAGTGACAGTCCGGGACTTCCACATTCTGTGTCTCCGCACACAGTGTTTGCAACGGCCAGGTCTCCGGTCCAACTGATGTCCAAACTCGATAAAGTCAGGTGCCACCCAGGCTCCGCAGTGGGGTTGAAGGCTCTCTGGAAGTTGTGCAAGGCCCTGGCTTCAGGCCCTGCACTGCAGCAGATCCGCACAGGAAGACCTGTTGATAGCAGCGCGGTGTCCAAAGAGGCCGAGCCCAACCTCGCCCCCTTCCTATATAGCCCCTCCCATGAGTCTCTGTGGTGGCTCCATGCACCCTGGGTGCCGAATGGGGTTCTGAGTAACGTAGTCCCGGGGCCTTAAAGGAGACCCCGCTACATTTATTATAGCAAAAAGTAAAAAATATTGAATTTTTTTCAAAATTGTCGAGGTGAGGTGATCAATTACCACCAAAAGAAAACTCTATTTGTGGGAAAAAAAGGACGTCAATTTTGTTTGGGAGCCACGTCGCACGACTGCACAATTGTCAGTTAAAGCGACGCAGTGCTGAATCGCAAAAAGTGGCCTGGTCTTTGGCCAGCCAAATGGTCAAAGTGTCTTGTCTAACCAATTACATTTTTTTTTTTTGATAGAGTAGGGAAGGATTAGAAGCCCTATTAAAAGCATTTTATTTCTGCCTGTGTTGATGTTGGAGTTTTCCTTCACTGCCTGTCTAGCAAAACTGTTCTCAGTCCAACAGTAAGGGGCCTTCTCCAGTGGAGAATAAATCACATGGACCTGGAATATTCTCCTGTCATTTTCACTGATTTATACAACCCCTGGCCAAAGTATGGAATCACCACTCTTGAAAAATGTTCATTCAATTGTTTAATTGTATAGATCAACCACTTCAGCCCCGGAAGATTTGGCTGCTCAATGACCGGGCCATTTTTTGCGATACGGCACTGCATTGCTTTAATTGACAATTGCGCAGTCATGCAATGCTGTACCCAAACAAAATTGAAGTCCCTTTTTTCCCACAAATAGAGCTTTCTTTTGGTGGTATTTGATCACCTCTGCGGTTTTAATTTTTTGCGCTATAAACAAAAGAAGAACGTCAATTTTGAAAAAACACAATGGGGGTTATTTACGAAAGGGAAATCTACTTTGCACTACAAGTGCACTTGAAATTGCACTGAAAGTGCACTTGGAAGTGCAGTCGCTGTAGATCCGAGGGGGACATGCAAGGAAAATAAAAAACAGCATTTTAGCTTGCACATGATTGGATGATAAAATCAGCAGAGCTTCCCCTCATTTCAGATATACCCCTGAAATTTACAGCAACTGCACTTCCAAGTGCACTTTCAGTGCAATTTCAAGTGCACTTTGCACTTGTAGTTTGCACTTTTAGTGCAAAGTGGATTTAATTTTTGCTATAATAAATATCCCAATTTAAAAAAAAGAAAACAAATTTTTTCCTCAGTTTAGACCGATATGTATTCTTCTACATATTTTTGGTGAAAAAAATCACAATAAGCGTATATTGATTGGTTTGCGCAAAAGTTATAGCGTCTACAAAATAGGGGATGGGGATAGATTTATGCCATTTTTATTATTATTTTTTTTTACTAGTAAAGGCTGTGATTTTTATCGGGACTGCGATATTGCGGTGGACAGATCGGACACTTTTGACACATTTTTGGGACCATTGACAATTATACAGCGATCAGTGCTATAAAAATGCACTGATTACTGTATAAATGTCACTGGCAAGGAAGGGGTTAACACTAGGGGTGATCAAGGGGTTAACTGTGTTCCCTAGGTGTATTCTAACTGTGGGGGGGAGGGGACTGACTAGGGGAATTGAGAGATCGGTTTTCATACTTAGTATGAACACACGATCTGTCTCCTCTCCCCTGAGAGAACCGGGATCTCTGTCACGAGCGATCGCAGGTGCTGGGCGGTCATTGCGCCAGCTGGGCACTCCTACAGCTTCTTAAAGGCTCGACGTACAGTTACGGCGGCTCGCCCAGGGGAACTGGGATCTGGGGGTCCACTTTGTTAAAGGGGTCTTCCAGATTCTGATAAGCCCCCCGCCCGCAGACCCCCACAACCACCGGGCAAGGGTTGTGGGGATGAGGCCCTTGTCCCTATCAACATGGGGACATCCTCCCCATGTTGAGGGCATGTGGCCTGGTACGGTTCAGGAGGGGGGGCGCTCTCTCTTCCCCCCTCTTTTCCTGCGGCCTGCCAGGTTGCGTGCTCGGATAAGGGTCTGGTATGAATTTTCGGGGGGACTCCACGCCATTTTTTTTTAAATTTGGGGTGGAGTTCCCCTTAAAATCCATGCCAGATCTGAAGGGCCTGGTATGGATATTTGGGGGGAACCGCACGCATTTTTTTTTAAATTTGCGGCGAGGTTCCCCTTAATATCTATACCAGAGGGCCTGGTAATTGAATGTGGGGGGACCCCCACGCTTTTTTTTTTTTATCAATGACTTTTCTATGTATTGCCAGGAGCCGACAATTCATTAATAGCCGCGGTGAGTTTTACATGACTTTTTTTCCCTTCAGAAATGACATTTTGTGCAGGGACAGTTCTAAGCACGGGAAACAAGCGCGACTTTACATGCGTATTATACACACCCCCCAGGTACGAAATTTAAAGGAAAATTTCACTTTTATTTTTTCATTTTAAGCACTATTAAAATCACCGCTCCCGTAAAAACGTCAATTTTTAAAACTTTTTTTTGCATTGATACATGTCCCCTGGGGCAGAACCCGGGTCCCCAAACACTTTTTAGGACAATAACTTGCATATTAGCCTTTATAATTAGCACTTTAGATTTCGAACGTTCGAGTCCATTGTATTTAATAGGGTTCTAAATTTCACGCGAACATTCTGTCTGTTCGCAGGTTCTGGTGCGAACCGAACAAGGGGGTGTTCGGCTCATCCCTGTACAGGGGCAACATGATATTTCTCTCTCTGGAGTCCACACCTTGATCATGGGGCATGTCCAGAGCAAATGGAAGAACGTACCCGTCTCCCGTGTGCACATTGCACAATCAGCATTGGTTTCAGTCCTAAAACAGGCAACTCTGAGAGGGGTAAGGTACGCACGGTGCAAGACATATAATTCCGACAATCTGTCTGAGAGCCTGGGGGAAACAGTCTTGCAGGCCTCAAGCGCCTCGCTCCATTCCTCATCCTCCAATGGCCCCACATCCCTCTCCCATCTTAGTTTAAGGTTGTATGCTAAAACAGTAATCGATGGAGTAAGGAGCATGCCACCAGGACATTAGAGGCAGGCTGTGGGGGGGATGAGGAAAACTGGCGTAGTTGGAGAAATCTGTAGTGCATGGATCTAGGGAGCATATACTGATTTTGGAGATCTTCAAAAGTTCTAAGGGCCCCGTCAGACAGTATGTGATGTAAATAATATACCCCTTTTCTGCTACACACCTCTGTGTCTGGGATCAATCGAAATTCAGGCAGAGTCTTGTTGTGCCAGAGGGGAGTGTAATCATTAAATGTGGGAATCTTGATTAACTTAGTAGTGATGTCCCATATACGTTTATATTGATATAAGAGTGACTTACGGTTACCTTCAGATTTATTACCTCCTTGACCCACTGCAAATCGCCACCAGGGGATCTGCGGTGCACTGAGCCCATAACGGACACAGAAGCGTAATAAACCGGAGCCTGTCAGTTTTGTCAATATGGTAGAGTTGGGATAATTGGGACGCAAGATAGTATAGATTAAAGTCTGGAAGGGCCGTTCCACCTAAGTCTGTGGGGTTTTTGAGTACTTTCCAAGCCAGTTCATGCCTATTGTTGCCCCAAACAAACAACCTAAGTAGGGCTTCTATTAATTTGAAGTATTTTAGGGGTATATATATATATATATATATATATATAGGCGTGTGCCACAGCATGTACAATATCGTGGGTAAGAGAATCATTTTTATAATGTTAATGCGTCCCCATATTCCCAGCGGTAGCCGGGCCCACACTTGGGTCTTGGATTTAATTAGAGTAAAAAGGGGTTCTATATTTAGGGGAATGTAATCGGCTGGTGACCTGGACACAGATATCCCCAAATATTTAATAGAGCTGACACACTGCAATGGCAGGTGGACCTGAAGCCTGGAGGAGGGAAAGCTGTCGATGGGCAAGATTTGGGATTTGTCCCAATTAATTTTAAGACCGGAAAAAGATCCGAAATGTTCAATAGTTTGCAACGCTGTGTGGAGGGAAATGTCAGAGTCTGCTAGGTAAAGTAACGTATCATCAGCGTAGAGGCTAATTTTCTCTACAAGTGGTTCCCGACGGAGACCATGGATCATAGGGTTGTCCCTAATAGAGATTGCTAGGGGCTCGGCTGCTAGGGCGTATAGTAAGGGGGACAGAGGGCATCCCTGTCTAGTGCCTCTGGTCAGGTCAAAGGGGCGAGGGGTCCATCTATTGGAGACAGACCCCTTGGGGTCTGGTATAAGAGCTGGACCCATTTGATGAAATTTGGGCCAAAGCCAAACCCCCTGAGGCAGCCCCAGAGATATCGCCACTCCACAGAATCGAAGGCCTTAGCTGTGTCTAAGGCCACTACGACTCGAGAACCGACGTCATCATGCACCGCTTTCAGGTTGATATAGAGTCTCCTGAGGTTAAACGAGGTGTTGCGGCCCGGTAAAAAGCCTGCCTGGTCAGTATAGATCAGACTCAATATCACTTGATTTAGACGAAGTGCCAAAACCTTAGCAAGGATCTTTATATCCACTTGCAAGAGTGATATAGGCCTATACGATTCTGGTAGGCCCGGGTCCTTGCCTGGTTTAGGTATAAGAACAATGGTTGCCTCTCTCAGAGATGGGGGCAGGGTAAAAGTTTTAAAAAGAAATACATAGCGTCCTTGCGAGTCAGAAAGTACATCACAGAGTTCAAAATGGGCCGACTTGGCAATCAGAACTGAGACCCCGCAAGCCTGGGTAGAGTGGGTTGAATGGTATGCCCACCCTATCCACGGTCGCTTAAGCACCATCTGAAGCCGGCCATCAATATGCGTTTCAACCAGGGCAATCACATCAGCTCTTTGTTTTTTGAGAACTGCAAACACTGCAGATCTCTTCACGGCATTCAAAAGGGCAGAAAATAAATGAATCACCGGGGTTAGACCAGCCCACCCACCTCCAGTACAGATTAATCGATACACCAAACCTGCCACACTGTAAACGTGTGCATAATAAAGTACATTGCATATGCATGCTAGTATTGTGTTGTCTCAGTAATAACAAAATCTTCATATATATATATATATATATATATATATATATATATATATATATATATATATATATATTCGTATTGCCTCCTAACAAGTGAACAGGAACCAAACCCACCCCCCACCCCACCCTGCATCTTCCCCAACTGATGCGGGTATGACCCAAAACGTAACATGTGGTAGCAACCAGAAAAGTGTCATAGCAACGGAACTTGTCACCGAGCGGTTAAACTGTGGTGTAAGTCACAGGGATCCGGGAGATTCACATGCCAAAAACAGATGGCCAACCACAGCCGCACCATAAACCAGAGATGCGGTGTGGGCTGAATGAAGGTGAAGTTGCTCTGGGATCTGGCTGACACAGTGTGTTTCCCGGTTGCTAGGGGGGGCGAAAAAAATCACTGCACAAAATAGGTAAGGTGCAGGACTGCGTGTGCTCCATAATCAAGTCCCCAACCGTACAGCAGAAAAGGGATTGCAGAGCTTCGGATGGTAGGAGTGTTGACTCCAAACCGCCAGCAACAGAATGCAAGAAGGGGGTTTCAAGGGGAAGATCGGGGCACTCCGGGGGCCAGGGACAAAATATACAGGCTGGTAGTCACAGGGGGATAGTTAAGTATATGCAGACATTCCGAATCCACGAGTGATCAGAGCATGGGTGTTGTAGCAAGCGAGCTTGAGGTTGCAGAGTGCGTTATCCAGCTGAGGTGACACCGAGTAGACGTCTGTCATTCAGGCGCTTGTCTAGAGGGGTCAGGGCGCTCCAGCCAGGTAAGGACTTCTTCTGGATCTTCAAAGAAGAACACCCGGACGTCTCTTTCCACCCTGAGGCGTGCCGGGAAGAGCATGGAATATTTAAGATGTTTGGTCCTGAGTCTCGACGACGACGCTGTACATCAGCCGAGAAGTCCGGGAAGATTGCAATTCTGGAGTTGCCGAGTTCAATGTTGCCCTTTTCTCTGGCCAATCTCAGAGCCGCATCCCGGTCTTTAAAATTTTAAAAACTTGGCGATAAATGTGTGGGGGGGGCCCCTGCGGAGGAGCACTAGCCAGCATGCGGTGGGCTCTCGCTACTGCCAGGGTCAGAGAGAAGGCCTCACGTCCATAAGTGGTAATGAGGAGCTGCTCCAGGAAGGTGGTCGGATCTCTTCCCTCCGCTCCCTTAGGCAAACCATAAAATCGGAGATTGCATCACCTAAGTCTGTTTTCCATCTCGTCCTGTTTATGTGCAAGCTGGGAAATTTGCAACTACATGTGGTCAGAGCTCGGCTGGAGTGGAGGAATGGCGTCCTCAACATTTCCAAGGCGAGTCTCAGCCTCTGTGACCCTCTCCCGGAGCTTTTGAAGATCTTGCCACATGAGAGAGATGTCGATTTTGATCTCCTCAATTTGTGCTGTTAGTGAGGTACGGCAGAAGGTGATGGCTTCCAGGAGCTTTTATGTGTCCCTTCCCGGTGTGGCCTGGTCAGCACTCGTAGCACTGCCATCTTCCCCAGGAGTGTCTTTTTCCTACCGGCGGTATTGGTCCAATTTGGCAATGGCAGCTCTCTGCGGTTTCGGCGGAGACATGCTGGGGCTCTTGCCAGGTCTTGTTCCTACCGACTGGAGTCTGTCAGGATGTCCTGGGGTGACAGGATTAACGGGTCAAAAGGATTAATGGACGGAGCTCTTCTTTCGTGCGTCCTACTCCATGCCTCGTTAGGCCACGCCCCAGATCGGACACTCTTGACACATTTTTGGGACCATTGAGAATTATACAGCGATCAGTGCTATAAAAATGCACTAATTACTGTGTAAATGTCACTGGCAGTGAAGGGGTAACACTAAGGGGTGATCAAGGGGTTAACTGTGTTCCCTAGTGTGTGTTTTAACTGTAGGGGATGGGACTGACTAGAGGAGATGACAGATTGTTGTTCCTTGCTAGTAGGAACTCAGAATCTGCCTCTCCTCACAGAAAATTCTGTGTTTACACACACACGTCCCTGTTCTGGCTCTCGTGCCCACAATCGTGCGTGGCCAGCAGCCATCATGACCGCAGGCCACATGCTTCGGCACCCCCGCAGTGCAGTGACGTGCGCGCACCTGCTATCCCGCTTAAGGAGCCGATGTACAGCTACGACGGTTCGCTGGATCGTGCCAACCTACCGCAGTATAATGATGTCGGCTGGTCGGCAAGTGGTTAAAGGGTAAGTTCACCTTTACCAAAAAACTGCCACGCAGAAATGGGGCATCGGTAGATGAAAACAAATTGTGCAGCTTTGCTCAAAGTCTGACGGGAAAACTCCTAGGACAATGCTAAGTACGTTGCTAAGAGATGCCTAGCTGATTCCACACTTTGGGGTTGTATATATAGGCAAAAGGGGGTGGAGGTGGGGGATCCCTACTAGAGCACTAGATAACAGTAAATACCTGAAAGATGTTCCCATCTTTCCCCACTCTATCCAAAAGTAAAAAGAAAACTTTTGTCTAGATATACACTTTAATCTTAGCCTATTACATCTAGTATAGCTAACCATAAACAACACAGATGGAGTAACCTCTTGATATCCCATGACTAAGTCTTTATGACGAAACATGTCGGAGCGTGGCTGTGCGGCAACCGTCTGAGTGTACGTGTGACGTTACGAGGCTGATCGAGGAGTGATAGCGAGGAGGTGGTGAGAGATCAGTGGGTTACCTCGGGTCCGCCGCGAACAATACACTCAGCATTGGTTTTTGTCCTTTTTGAATGAGTTTGCTGTGCTGTGCATTGCTCAAATCTATGAGGTTCATGTGAGTGGAATGTTTGAAAGCTTTTAAGGTGTAATATTAAACTGATTTTACGGTATCACGCTATTGGAGTATTCTTTATATATTTACATGCGGAGCAATCTGGCAGTTAATTGGTTGGAACCTGGAACATCTGCTGTCTGAGAGGTTTTTTGTACACACTTACACGCCGAGCACGAGAGTGTAAGGCATTTTGAGTTGGTGAGTTTTACATCTGACGGGAGAGGAATCACTGGCACCGGGTGTGGTGGAAGATTTGCAGTTAATTCGTACACTATCAACGTGATTTGATTTATGGACATTTTCAATTAATATTTAAATATATTTTTTGCATTTGTGCACATATTCACATATGTCACAGGGTGATATTTTAAGGACATTATCACTTTGATTGTCTGTAAAAACTGACATCTTGTATTTGTTTATTTAATTCACAGCGTTGCTTATATATTTTTCTACACTATTTATAGCATTAAAGAATATTTTTTTTACAAATCTCCTAATATTGCTGTTGTATTTGGCTAGCTGCTCCTGTTGGTTGTCAAAATATCTACCCAAATAGCAGCTTAATCTGATTGGATTCCGATCAGAGTGGGGCTGGCAAGGGCACTGAGCAACTTTTGTCCGGTTCCTCAGGAACTTTGACATTTAGTAGAACACAGTGGGCTCCATTCACGGAGCAATGAGGGGTCCCAAGGGATTCCCTAAATTTGCAGGGATTGATTATGTCAGTGGGAACTTGTCAGTGAAAAGACATCGCTAACAAATGTGAAAAAGTAAAGTATCCCCACTACATATGAAATATGTTCTAAGAAGGGATTAGACCAGGGTCGGCAACCTACGGCTCCGGGGGAAATGTCCGGCCCGTCGGTGCACATTATGAATTCAAGCGCACCCGGCCTGCGGACATTTTAACACCTTCACGACGACCGTACGCAAATATGCAGTCTCGGCTTAAAGGGGTTGTAAAGGGGTTGTGCCTGCAGCTGCACACATCACCCTGGAACCCTTTCTTAGAGCTGATGTTTGGCTTTCTTGGGATATCAACCGATGCGGCTAAGAAGCCTGTTATCCCAAGCAGGGGGACGTCCCCCCCGCCGCCTTCCATGGCTCGCCCGGACTCTCCCATTCCACCGGGAGGCCCAAGCAACCAGCCGGCACGTGCAGATCCCTCCATAAAGAGTATTTGTCACAAGGGATGTTTACATTCCTTATGACAGCAATAAAAGTGATCAGAATTTTTTTTAAAGCACCCATCCCTCCATGCTTACACAGCTGGGGGCTGTGTAATATGTGGGGGGGGGCTATGTGATGTGTAGGGGAACTGTGTATTATTCAGGGAGGGCTGTGTAATGTAAAGAGGTCCAGAGGTACGGGGGCTGTGTAATTTAAAAAGGTCCAGAGGAGCAGGGTCTGTGAAATGTAACCACTTCCTTACCGCCCATAGTCATACGACATCCACAGATGGGATCTCCCATCCTGGGTGGACGTCATATGACGTCCTCTGCTTTGAGGGGGGATATCTGAATGATGCCTGCAGCTAGAGGCATCATTCAGATATCCATTTTTTGTGCCGGCAATTCTGCGCACCATAAGAACGATCATAGCGGCGGTTCCCGCCTCTTGATCGTTCTTATAGGCGGCGGGAGGGGACATCCCCCCTCCCGCCGCCATCCGGTGCTTCTCCGGGCTCTCCCGTGCGATCGGGGACCCCGAGCGAATCTTCCGGCGTCGTTGGTCACATGACGAGCATAGAGAGGACTGGTGACCAGATGGTCACCAGTCATCTCTATGATCGTTGGAGGCCCGGGCGCGATGTGATGACGTCACGCCCGGGTCCTCAGATGTAAACAAAGCCGCCATTGCGGCTTGTAAGTATGAGATCGGTGAAATTTTTTTCACTGATCTCATACTTTCCAGCCTGGAGGAGAGATGTGGGGTCTTATTGACCCTGTATCTCTCCATAAAGAGGACCTGTCACACACATTCCTATTACAAGGGATATTTACATTCCTTGTAATAGGAATAAAAGTGATAAAAAAATAAAAAAAAGTAAAAAGTAAAATAATTGTTAAAAAATAAATAAATAAGTAAAAAAAATAAAAAAAAAAAAAAAAATAAAGTAAATTAAAACGCCCCTGTCCCCGGTAGCTCGCGATCAGAAGCGAACGCACACGTAAGTCCCGCCCACATATGTAAACGCTGTTCAAACCACATTTGTGAGGTATCGCCGCGTGCGTTAGAGCGAGTGCAACAATTCTAGTACTAGACCTCCTCTGTAACTCTAACCTGGTAACCTGTAAAAAAAATTAAAGCGTCGCCTATGGAGATTTTTAAGTACCGAAGTTTGGCGCAAGAGTGTGCGCAATTTTAAAGCGTGACATGTTAGGTATCTATTTACTCGGCGTAACATCATCTTTCATATTTTACAAAAAAATTGGGCTAACTTTACTGTTTTGTTCTTTTTTTAATCACGAAACCATTTTTTTTCCAAAAAAAAGGCGTTTGAAAAATTATTGCGCAATTACCGTGCAAGAAAAACTGTTTCAATGACCGTCATTTTATTCCCTAGGGTGTCTGCTAAAAAAAACATATATAATGATGTAGGAGAGAAGTGCCAGCATAGGCCCGGTATTGATGTGGTAAAAAAAGCCTGGTGTTGAAGTGGTTAAAGGGGTCCAGAGATGCGGGGGGCTGTGTAATGTAAAGGGGGCAGAGGTACAGGGGCTGTGTAATGTAAAGGGGGCCAGAGGTGCGGAGTCTCTGCACCCCAAGCAGTTGCTACATAAGAGGACCCAGTGGGACCTTGAGCGGCACCTGTAAATTTAGTTTGGTTCACAATCTACATGCATATCACAAGCAACCTTTTTCCACTTAAGGGCTGGTTTCAATGTATGTAAATGATTACAGGGCTCTGGGGATTATGGGGTGGAACTACAGGATAGGATTATAGGATGGGGTTCCCCATCCTTTGCAAAGTTAAAAACCTAACAAAAAAAAAAAAATAACAAAGAAGTATTTCCCAAGGTCATAGAAGATGTATTTTTCCCTATAAAGCAGTGGATTGAATAAAAAGATGGCATCTCCATTTATTCTCTCTAAGGCCTCTTACACACGACCGATTTTCTCGGCAAGAACCAGCAAGAAACTTGCTGGCAGAGAGGTCTTGCCGAGTAAATCGGTCGTGTGTACGCTGCTATCGGGTTTCTCGTCGAGAAAACCGACAAGAAACCTCGACGAGAAAATAGAGAACCTGCTCTCTATTTTCTCGTCGAGATTCTCCTCGGCATGTTTCTCGACGAGAAAAGTGAGTGTGTGTACACTTACCTGTCCTCCCCGAAGCCCGCGCATGTTCGAAATGCGCGGTAGCTTCCTAGGCATACGTAGGGTATACCAAGATGGCGGCGACGGTATCGAATGTGACGAGCGCATGCTCGACGTAGTCGATGACGTCACCGCGTACCATCCTTTCAAAGAACCGCGGGTTCTTTGAAACGAGCGTGTGTACACTCGGCCGGGACAAGTTTCTTGTCCAAGAATCTCGTCGAAAAAAAACACATGTTTTTTTCAACGAGAATCTCGGCCGTGTGTACGAGGCCTCAGGCTAAGGTCCTGGGCTTGTGGCCTTAAAGGAAAACTCCACTTTAGCCAAAATAAATTGTACATACTATATTATTCCTACAAAATCCATTTTCACTTCCTTTACTATGTTGTAAATTGGGTCATAGACTGCACTGTTTGTGCAAAAAACGCCAACAAAATCTTAGTTCCAGCTCTTTACACAGAGAAGGTAAAAATAAAGGCACTCCCTAAATTACAGATTTAAAATTGCTGAAAACAAGGCTTTTTTACCCTCTTTAAACCAGTTTACGACTTTAACTAACTGCCTCCCCAGCTCCATACGTAGACATGTGCACTGCCGAAAAATTAGGTTTTTTTCGTTTTCGTTTCATTAGTTTTTTTGCTTTTTTCGGATATTAGGAAATTCAGGAAATTCAAAAAATTCGTTTTTTTCCTTTTCAGTTTATTTGTTTTTTTGCTTTTTTCGGAGATTCGGGAAATTAGAAAATTCTGAAATTTGGAATTCCGAATTTCCGAATTCCGAATTTCCGAATTCCGAATTCCGAATTTTTCGAATTTCCAAAAAAGCAAAAGAACGAATAAAACGAAAACGAAAAAAACACATTTCTCTTATCGTCCATGGACTGACACAGCTGGATACTGTAAACGTGTGGGTATATGTCCCTGCTTGCAGGAGAAGATCTAGGCAGAATGTTAGATGTTAGAAACATACATTCTAGAACAAACCAGAGCTGAACAGCCCCGCCCAGGGGGGCGGTCCCTCCGGACATTACCCTCCCACCTGCAGCCAGCAGCCTCAGTTTTTTTCTGCCTAGCAGGAGAAAACGTGGCTCTCTCAGGAGCCAGTCTCCTGCTGGAAGATTTTACTTTTAAATTTTATTCCTTTGGGAATTTTATTATTTTATTTTTGAGACCTTCAATCAACTGTCAGCTGGGCAACAGGTTGGGTACACTGGTATCCTCGTAGTCTTCCCTGTCCGACCATCGAGCGTGCTGATCCTCGCCTTGTGTGCACGAGACTCAGTTCACGACATGCCCCATGACTCCAGGGGTGGCCGGGTTGCTTTTATGCTCCCGCGGTCCTCTCAAGATTGAACAGTACCTGACTGACTGTATCTTTTGCGGTGGACCAGGCCGACAGCTACGCAGTACTGCTCTGTGATAGGTCTGTCTGAAACAAGCCAGTGGGTCCCTCTGGGACGGGTAAGTAGTCTCTCCTACTGCAGGTGAATACATGCTGGCTGTGTTTCTTTATATGGGGGGGTTTCTCCCTGTCTCCCCAGTGTTATGCTGCTCTCTGCACCCTGTACTGGTGCTGTGGGGGTGCTTGGGGGTCACTCTGGCCTGGCTGGAGGCGCTCATGTCTGTAGTGGACTCTGGGGAGAGGAGCAGTTTTTCTGGTGTGTGAGGTGGGGACTTATTGCGTGCGCCATTAGCGCTGTTTGCTTTTTGAATATTGTGCTCGGTAGCCATCTTGCCGTGGTTCAATGGCGCAGTTATATCTGCGACCAGCGGCAATTTTCTTGTAGCCGCGGCGCTTTTACTTTCGGTTTTGGCCTCTAGCGGCGGCGCTGCAGCGTGAATCTCCTCACAATCTCCTCACAGATTCTTCACTCTCCTCAGGCTTCACAGCACGGTTTCTTCAGCAGAACTGAGCAAACCTTAAGGGTTGGTGAGTCCTCCGGGTATCCCCTCCTCAGCCTCAGCGTAGCCAGTGTGTGGACTGTATATTCACTGTAGTAGTGTATAAGGTCTCAGAGGGTGGCGATATGCACCTGCGGTCCCTATGGACCAGTTGTCGGCAGTCCTGGAATCATTCCTTGTCAGAATGGAAGCGGTGTGTGAGCGCAAGGGAGCTGTAAAGCGCCCCCTCCCCACACATTCTCTTGTAGGGGAGTGCTCTGTCTCAGATATGGGCCCAGCCACTGCCGCTCAGGACCCTAGCTCTGAGGATTTTGATGTCTTTGGACAGGACATTCCTTGTGAGAAAGACTCCAGTCCTGAATAGTGATGAGCCGAACACCCCCGGGTTCGGTTCGCACCAGAACCCGCGAACGGACCGAAAGTTCGCTTGAACATTAGAACCCTATTAAATACAATGGATGCGAACGTTCGAATTCTAAAGTGCTAATTATAACGACTATTATCCATGTTATTGTCCTAAAAAGGGTTTGGGAACCCGGGTTCTGCACCAGGGGACATGTATCAATGCAAAAACAAGTTTTAAAAACTGACGTTTTTCGGGAGCAGTCATTTTAATGATGCATAAAGTGAAAAAAAAAGTCAAATATTCCTTTAAATATCGTACCTGGGGGGTGTCTAAAGTATGCCTGCGAAGTGCCACGTGTTTCCCGTGTTTAGAACTGTCCCTGCACAAAATGACATTTCTAAAGGAAAAAAAAGCCATTTAAAACTGCTTGCGGCTTTAATGTAATTTCTGGTCCCGGTAATATGGATGAAAATCTTTAAGAAAAATGGCATAGCTACCCCATCACCCCCCCTACCCCAGCCCATTACCAGCCCCTTTGGGTCTTCTTTGGATATTAAGGGGAACCCCGCAACACAAAATAAAAAAGGCCCTATATACTCTGAACAGCAGTATACAGGCGGTGTAAACAAGACCGGTGTAAACAAGACAGGGACTGTAGGTTTGTTCTTAAGTAGAATCTGTTTGTAATTTTGAACACGTACATTGTTTAAGTGTAGCTCCAGCCAAAAAATCAATTTTTAAGCTTTTTGGAAAACATAGGGAAGGGTTATCACCCCTGTAACATTTGTTTTGCTGTCTGTGCCCCTGTTCAGAACATTTCACCTCACTTTGCGTCCCAATGACAACTGTTTTTGAAATGTGGTGTTTTTATTGAAACAAGGATTGGTGATAAAGCATCAGTAGAGAGGAGACACCTTTCTCCCATATTAATTCTTACAGGAGAGAATTTTCCTTCCTAGGGGTAGATTTCCTCTCACTTCCTGTTGTCTTCTTCCGTTTGCAAGTAGGAGTCGTTTGTAAGTTGGATGTTTTAAAGTAGGGACCTGCCGTATATACTCTGCAGAAATTGGCCCCTTAGGTGTTGGTGTTGGCACAACACTGTAAGCACTCACAGTTACTCTTGGTGGGTGCTGGAACGCCCTGCTGTCAACTATTATATCAGGAATTGTAATAACATATAATTGTTGAACAGTGGTAGTAAAAATTGGGCCTTTGATGGTGGTGCTGGTGCCACAACACTGTAAGGCCTGACAGTTACTCTTGGTGGGCGCAGCAATGGGCCCTGCTGTGAATTATTAGATCAATAATTATAATTGCATGCCCCTGTTGAACAGGGGCTGAAAAATTGGGCCTTTGGTGGTGGTGGTGGTGGTGGTGGTGTTGACACAACACTGTAAGGCCTGACAGTTACTCTTGGTGGGCGCAGCAATGGGCCCTGCTGTGAATTATTAGATCAATAATTATAATTGCATGCCCCTGTTGAACAGGGGCTGAAAAATTGGGCCTTTGGTGGTGGTGGTGGTGGTGGTGGTGTTGACACAACACTGTAAGGCCTGACAGTTACTCTTGGTGGGCGCAGCAATGGGCCCTGCTGTGAATTATTAGATCAATAATTATAATTGCATGCCCCTGTTGAACAGGGGCTGAAAAATTGGGCCTTAGGCACTGGTGGCACAACACTGCAACCCCTCACAGATACTGTACTTGGAGCACAGCAATGAGCCCTGTTGCAAAGTATTGCATCAAAAATTGTAATTACACGCCCCTGTTAAACAGGGGCTGAAAAATTGGGCCTTAGCCACTGGTGGCACAACACTGCAACCCCTCACAGATACTGTACTTGGAGCACAGCAATGAGCCCTGTTGCAAAGTATTGCATCAAAAATTGTAATTACACGCCCCTGTTAAACAGGGGCTGAAAAATTGGGCCTTAGCCACTGGTGGCACAACACTGCAACCCCTCACAGATACTGTACTTGGAGCACAGCAATGAGCCCTGTTGCAAAGTATTGCATCAAAAATTGTAATTACACGCCCCTGTTAAACAGGGGCTGAAAAATTGGGCCTTAGCCACTGGTGGCGGCACCCATAAACCAAAATGATCTTCCAAGCTATCATCATTAATCGGATCATTGAGGAGCAGGGATGAGCCGAACACCCCCCTGTTCGGTTCGCACCAGAACCTGCGAACAGACAAAATGTTCGTGTGAACTTTAGAACCCTATTAAATACAATGGACTCGAACGTTCGAAATCTAAATCTAAAGGACTTTTTCAAGGTGTTTGTGTGTTTTTTTTAAACATTTTTTTACACTTTCTTTGTGAAATGGTAGGGGTACAATGTACCCCTTACCAATTCACATAGGGGGGGCCGGGATCTGGGGGTCTTCTTTGTTAAAGGGGTCTTCCAGATTCTGATACGCCCCCCCGCCCGCAGACCCCCACAACCACCGGGCAAGGGTTGTGGGGATGAGGCCCTTGTCCCCATCAACATGGGGACATCCTCCCCATGTTGAGGGCATGTGGCCTGGTACGGTTCAGGAGGGAGGGGGGCCGCTCTCTCGTCCCCCCCTTTTCCCCTGCGGCCGGCCAGGTTGCGTGCTCGGATAAGGGGTCTGGTATGGATTTTTAGGGGGACTCCACGCCATTTTTTTTTTAATTTGGGGTGGAGTTCCCCTTAAAATTCATGCCAGATCTGAAGGGCCTGGAATGGATATTTGGGGGAACCCCACGTCAATTTTTTTTTAAATTTGCGGCGGGGTTCCCCTTAACCACTTCAATACAGGGCTTTTTGTACCTATTCAATACCGGGCCTATTTTGGCACTTCTCTCCTACATGTACAAATCATCATTCTTTTGCTAGAAAATTACTCAGAACTCAAAAAATGCTTTCATGAATTAAAAAATAACAAAACAGTAAAGTTAGCCCAATTTTTTGGGAACATATGAAAGATAATGTTACGCCGAGTAAATAGATACCTAACATGTCACGCTTTAAAATCGCGCACACTCATGGAATGGCGCCAAACTTCGGTACTTAAAAATCTCCATAGGCAACGCTTTAATTTTTTTTACAGGTTACCAGGTTAGAATTACAGAGGAGGTCTAGTGCTAGAATTGTTGCACGCGCTCTAACGCACGCGGCGATACCTCACATGTGTGGTTTGAACGGCGTTTACATATGTGGGCGACTTACGTGTGCATTTGCTTCTGATCGCGAGCTACCGGGGACAGGGGCGTTTTAATTTTTTTTTTTATTATTTATTTATTTATTTTACTTATTTATTTATTTTTTTACAATGATTTTACTTTTTTTTTTTTTTTTGATCACTTTTATTCCTATTACAAGGAATGTAAACATCCCTTGTAATAGGAATGTGTGTGACAGGTTCTCTTTATTGAGAGATGCGGGGTCAATAAGACCCCACATCTCTCCTCCAGGCTGGAAAGCATGAGATCAGTGACATTTTTTTCACTTATTTCATACTTACAGCCGCAATGGCGGCTTTGTTTACATTTGAGGACCCGGGCGTGACGTCATCACATCGCGCCCGGGCCTCCGACGATCATAGAGATGACTGGTGACCATCTGGTCACCAGTCATCTCTATGCTCATCACGTGACTCCACCAACGATGCCGGAAGATTCGCTCCGGGTCCCCGATCGCACGGGGGAGCCCGGAGAAGCACCGGATGGCGGCGGGAGGGGGGGTGTCCCCTCCCGCCGCCTATAAGAACGATCAAGCGGTGGAACCGCCGCTATGATCATTCTTATGGTGCACAGAATCGCCGGCACTTTAAAAGGATATCTGAATGATGCCTCTAGCTGCAGGCATCATTCAGATATCCCCCTACAAAGCCGAGGACGTCATATGACGTCCACCCAGGATGGGAGATCCCATCTGTGGACGTCATTTGTCTATGGCTGGGTAGGGAAGTGGTTAATATCCATTCCAGACCAGAAGGGCCTGGTAATTGAATTCTGGGGAACCCCCACGCTTTTTTTTTTTTTTTTTATCAATGACTTTTGTATGTATTGCCGGGAGCCGACAATTCATTAATAGCCGCGAGCCAGTTTTAAATGACTTTTTTTCTTTCAAAAATGAAATTTTTTGCAGGGACAGTTCTAAGCACGGGAAACATGCGCCACTTCACATGCATATCATACACACCCTCCAGGTACGAAATTTAAAGGAATATTTCACTTTTATTTTTTCATTTTAAGCATTATTAAAATCACTGCTCCCGAAAAAACGGCCGTTTTTAAAACTTCTTTTTGCATTGATACATGTCCCCTGGGGCAGGACCCGGGTCCCCAAACACTTTTTAGGACAATAACTTGCATATAAGCCTTTATAATTAGCACTTTAGATTTCTCCCATAGATTTTTCGAATTTCCCGCGAACACCCCAATTTGTTCGCTGTTCGGGGAACGGGCGAACAGGCAATGTTCGAGTCGAACATGAGTTCGACTGGAACTCGAAGCTCATCCCTATTGAGGAGGAGGAGGAGGATAGCCAGTCAACATAACAGCACAGGCACTCAGCATCAGTCTTGAAGGGATGTGACATTTTAAAATCAATTAGTCTGTTATATCAGCATCAGGTGTGTGGTAGCTGGTGGTGATCCAAGACTGGTTCATCTTGATGAAAGTCAGTCGATCAACCGAGTCGGTGGACAGGCGCACCCTGTGATCCGTGACAAATCCTCCAGCAGCACTGAATGTGCGTTCTGAAAGAACGCTGGATGCAGGACAGGCCAGTAGCTCAATTGCATACTGTGCAAGCTCTGGCCAGTGATCCATCCTCAAGACCCAGTAAGCCAGAGGATTTTCGGTGGGGAAGGTGTCCAAGTCTGACCTTGCCCCTAGGTATTCCTGCACCATGTATATTAGACGCTGGCGATGGTTGCTGGAACCGATCATACTTTGGGGCTGCGGACTAAAGAATTGTCTGAACGCATCGGTCAGACGGCCACCTTCCCCACAGCTCCTTCTTTGACTGACCGAAGCCTCAGCAACTCGTTGTCCATGACCAGGAGTTTGTAACCTCCCAGTCTCTGGGAACGCGTTGCACAGACCTTTCTGCAAGGCCTCCCGGAGTTGTCTCATCCTCTGCTCCCTCTGCGACGGTAACATAAGGTCCGCAACCTTACCCTTGTACCGTGGATCAAGGAGAGTGGCCAGCCAGTAATGGTCCCTCTCCTTGATCCGAAGAATACGAGGATCCTTCCGCAGACTTTGCAGGATCAGGGAGGCCATGCAGCGTAGGTTGCTGAGGCATTCAGTCCGGAGTCCTCTGGGTCACTAAGGACGACATGATCCGCAGCCACCTCCTCCCAGCCACGTACAAGTCCACTGGTTTCTTGGGACTGTAAATCATCCCTAAAAGACTGCTGCTGATGATGCTGAGTGCCAGCCTCCACCTCCATGCTGACACAATCCTCCTCCTCCTCCTCCTCCTCCTCCTCCTCTTCCTGTGCGATGGGTGGGACAGAAGGAACACTGTCTGGGTAAAGGGGGCCTTGAGAGGCAAGGAAGTCCTCCTCTTCCTGCCTCTGTTCTGCCTCAAGTGCCCTGTCCATTATTCCACGCAGCGTGTGCTCCAACAGGTGGACAAGAGGTACAGTGTCACTGATGCATGCACTGTCACTGCTCACCATCCTCGTGGCCTCCTCAAATGGTGCCAGGACAGTGCATGCATCCCTGATCATGCCCCACTGGCGTGGTGAAAAAAACCAGAGCTCCCCTGACCTTGTCCTGGTGCCGTAGTCGCACAGGTACTCATTGATGGCCCTCTGCTGCGTGTGCAGCCGCTGCAGCATGGCCAACGTTGAGTTCCACCTGGTGGGCATGTCACATATAAGGCGGTTCTTGGGCAGGTTCAACTCCTTTTGCAGCTCAGCCAGGTGAGCACTGGCATTATAAGATCTGCGGAAATGCACACAGACTTTCCTGGCCTGCCTCAGGACATCCTGTAAGCCCGGGTACCTGCCCAAGAACCGCTGCACCACCAGGTTAAGGACGTGAGCCACACAGGGCACATGGGTCAGTTGTCCCTGTCGGAGGGCGGAGAGGAGGTTGGTGCCATTGTCGCAAACCACCATTCCTGGCTTAAGCTGGCGTGGTGTCAACCACCTCTCGGCCTGCCCCTGCAGAGCAGACAGGACCTCTGCCCCAGTGTGGCTCCTGTCCCCCAAACACACCAGCGCAAGCACGGCATGGCATCTTTTTGCCTGCGTACTTGCGTAGCCCCTTGAACGCCTACGGAGCACCGCTGGTTCCGAGGACAAAGCACAGGAAGAGGCCATGGAGGAAGAAGAAGAGGAGGGGTGGAGGAGAGAGGTGTGTCACAACCAGTAGTAGCATTTTGGAGGCGTGGCGGTGGAACAACCTCCAACACTACTGCACCTTGTCCTGCATCCTTCCCAGCTGCCAAAAGAGTGACCCAATGGGCCGTGAAAGAAAGGTAACGTCCCTGTCCATGCCTGCTGGACCATGAGTCAGTGGTAATATGCACCTTACCGCTGACCGCCCTGTCCAGCGAGGCCAAGACATTGCCTTCCACATGCCTGTAGAGAGCCGGAATCGCCTTCCGTGAGAAAAAGTGGCGTTTGGGAACCTGCCACTGAGGAACCGCACATTGCACAAACTCACGGAAGGGGGCCGAGTCTACCAACTGAAAAGGCAGCAGTTGAAGCGCTAGCAATTTAGCCAAGCTAGCATTCAACCGCTGGGCATGTGGATGGCTGGGAGTGAACTTCTTTCGACGGTCCAGCAGCTGGGGCAGGGAAATTTGCCTGCTAGAATCGGACGTCGGTGTACTGCTAGCAGAGTGGCCGCAAGTACTTGGCTGTGACACACCTAATTCTACACCTTCATTCCTCTCAGTGCAGGTTTCAGAGAGGACTGAAGGTATAGTGGGGTTGGAGATCCCAGCTGATGCGGTGCAAGGAGAGGTCTGCTTTGTTCTTTGGTGTGGGTCTTTAATGTAGGCTTGCCAACGAGCTGCATGGCAGGTCAACATATGTCTGATCAAGCATGTGGTGCCCAAGCGGCTGATGTTTTGGCCACGCGATATACGCTTGAGACATATGTTGCAAACAGCAGCTGTGCGATCTGATGCACTCGCCTCAAAAAAGGCCCACACCAAAGAACTTTTTGAATGACGGGCAGAGGCAGCGCCCTGCACAGGCGGAGCTCTGCGGTGTTATCCCGTCGGTGTGCTGCCCATACGCTGGCCACCCAAGGGCATCCTGCCTCATTGGAGATGTGCCTCCTCCTCATCCTCCTCCTCCTCCTCTCTCCTATTAGGCACCCACGTGGAGTCAGTGACCTCATCATCCCCTCCCTCCTCATCACTGGAGCCAATCTGGCAGTATGCTGCAGCTGCTGGAGCATGACTGCCAGATTGGTGTCCTTCTTGAGCATCCCCTCTCTCTGCTCTCACGCTACTGCCTTCCTCTAGCTGGGTATCATCATCAGATCCTTCGAAACGCTGGGCATCCTCCTGGAGCATGTACCCAACACTGTGCTCAAACAGTTCGGGGGACTCCTCAGGAGGAGGACATGGTGGTTCTAGGGAAGGAGTGACTAATGATGACATTGATACCAGAGAAGAGGACGCTTTGGCAGCTGCTTTGCCAGTACCCTGAGCCTGGGTGAGAGAGGATGAGGAGGATGAGGTGGGCTTGGTCATCCACTCTACCAAGTCTTCGGCATGATGTGGCTCAACATGTCCAGCTGCCGAAAAGAAGGACAAGCGTGTCCCATGGCCATGTGCTGATGACAATGCACCGCGTCCACGACCAGCACTGTTGCCCCCAGACACAGAGCCTGCCTGCCCTCTTTTTTTGCCTCCTGACTGTCTGCCTCTCCTTGTTTGCCTTCCAGACATTTTAATGGATGGCCTGCAGGGAGATGGGAAAAACAGCAATAAGGGCTACCTTCAGGTGTATACTGTGCAGGAGGCTTAGCAACAATGACACTGACACTGTCCCCTGCCTATCCTTCTCTGTCCCTAAACACAAGGATTTGTAATATGCTTCAGCAAGATTGGTTTAGCACAGAATAGCACACTGACAGTTTCCCTCACTGTCCTTCTCTGTCCCTACAAACAAGGTTTAGCACAGAATAGCACACTGATAGTTTCCCCGAGTGTCCTTCTCTGTCCCTAAACTCAAGGATTTCAAATACGGTTCAGCAAGATTGGTTTAGCACAGAATAGCACACTGACAGTTTCCCCGAGTGTCCTTCTCTGTCCCTAAACTCAAGGATTTCAAATATGGTTCAGAAAGATTGGTTTAGCACAGAATAGCACACTGACACTTTCCCTCACTGTCCTTCTCTGTCCCTACAAACAAGGTTTAGCACAGAATAGCACACTGACAGTTTCCCCGAGTGTCCTTCTCTGTCCCTAAACTCAAGGATTTCAAATATGGTTCAGCAAGATTGGTTTAGCACAGAATAGCACACTGACAGTTTCCCCGAGTGTCCTTCTCTGTCCCTAAACTCAAGGATTTCAAATATGGTTCAGAAAGATTGGTTTAGCACAGAATAGCACACTGACACTTTCCCTCACTGTCCTTCTCTGTCCCTACAAACAAGGTTTAGCACAGAATAGCACACTGACAGTTTCCCCGAGTGTCCTTCTCTGTCCCTAAACTCAAGGATTTCAAATATGGTTCAGCAAGATTGGTTTAGCACAAAATAGCACACTGACAGTTTCCCTCACTGTCCTTCTCTGTCCCTACAAACAAGGTTTAGCACAGAATAGCACACTGATAGTTTCCCCGAGTGTTCTTCTCTGTCCCTAAACTCAAGGATTTCAAATACGGTTCAGCAAGATTGGTTTAGCACAGAATAGCACACTGACAGTTTCCCCGAGTGTCCTTCTCTGTCCCTAAACTCAAGGATTTCAAATATGGTTCAGCAAGATTGGTTTAGCACAGAATAGCACACTGACAGTTTCCCTCACTGTCCTTCTCTGTCCCTACAAACAAGGTTTAGCACAGAATAGCACACTGATAGTTTCCCTCACTGTCCTTCTCTGTCCCTACAAACAAGATTTATCACAGAATAGCACACTGATAGTTTCCACGAGTGTCCTTCTCTGTCCCTAAACTGAAGGATTTCAAATACGGTTCAGCAAGATTGGTTTAGCACAGTATAGCATACTGACAGTTTCCCCGAGTGTCCTTCTCTGTCCCTAAACTCAAGGATTTCAAATATGGTTCAGCAAGATTGGTTTAGCACAGAATAGCACACTGACACTTTCCCTCACTGTCCTTCTCTGTCCCTACAAACAAGGTTTAGCACAGAATAGCACACTGACACTTTCCCTCACTGTCCTTCTCTGTCCCTACAAACAAGGTTTAGCACAGAATAGCACACTGACACTTTCCCTCACTGTCCTTCTCTGTTCCTACAAACAAGGTTTATCACAGAATAACACACTGACACTCTCCCTACCTATCCTTCTCTGTCCCTAAACACAAGGAATCCAGGATTAGTAAAGGAAAAAAATGACACTGTCCCTGCCTATGCTTCTCTTTCCCTGCTCCGGAACACACTACACAAGGCCGCCGCGCTGGCGGCCTTTTATAGTGTGGGGCGTGTACTAAACCCCCTCAGCAATAATTGGCCACAGGCATCCTGCCTGTGGCCAATCATTGCTCTCCTCGCTGCCGGCGCTGTGATTGGCCAAGCATGCTGGGTCACAGTGCATGCTTGGCCAATCACAGCGCCTGGATGACACTGCGATGGCGTAGTGCATTGTGGGCCGTTCGCATCACTCGAATTTGGCGCGAACGGCCCAAATCATTCGATCTTCGTCGAACGATCGAACAGCCGATGTTCGAGTCGAACGTATGTTCGACTCGAACACGAAGCTCATCCCTAGTCCTGAACCAGTAACTGACAGGGTGCTTGTAAGTGAACTCATTGATGCTGTGAGGGACGCTCTCAAGCTGAATGTTGAGACTGAGGAACCCCAGGTGGAAACTGTCTCCTTTGGTTCCTTTAAAATCGTCTCTTCAAAAAAGGTCTTTCCATATGTGCCTTTTTTTAATACATTCATTAACCAAATCTGGGATAAGCCGCAGAAGACTTTGACAGTCCCGCGGCGCCTAGCCATAAGGTACCCCTTTAAGGAGGACCTGGTTAAGAAGTGGGCTCACCCCCCAGTGGTCGACCCCCCGGTCGCCTGTTTGAATAAGGCTACCACGCTCCCAAAGGAAGGGACTCCTGCATTTAAGGATCCCACTGACAGGAGGTCTGAGGTGGTGAGTAGAACTATGTTTGCCTTATTGGGGTCTGCCTTACGCCCTATTGTGGCGGCGACACTTGTGTCTCAGACACTCACAGGATGGGAAAAGATTTTGCACCAGACGGTACAGGAGCATAATCTCCCTCCTGAGACCATTGCCCTGGCTCATCAACTTGTGCAGGGTCTGGTCTATGTGTGTGATGCCACTTTGGATGCGGCCCCTTTAATATCTGGGGCCTCTATCTCTGCTGTGGTGCTGCGTCGCCTTATCTGGCTGAAATGCTGGTCGGCCGACCTAGCTTCCAAAAAGCTACTGGCTGACTTGCCCTTTAAGGGCGGTAGACTGTTTGGGGCCGCCCTGGATGACATTATTAAGGATGTCACAGGGGGTAAGAGCACCTTCCTCCCTCAGTTTGTTAAGGGAAAGGAGCCCCTCCGCAGGTCGGGCCCTTCCTTTCCGGCGAAGAAGAAGTTTTTTCGTCAGTCAGAATCTACGGTTAAGCCCGTCCAGACTGAAAAAAGTGCGGCGGGGGGACACAAGCGTCCCTGGGTGTGTAAGCCTACCAAGCAAGCTCCCAAACCCGCCACCGCATGAAGTCTTGCCCCTGCCCGACTCTGAAGTGGGGGGACGTCTTCGCAGGTTCACGGTTTGGTGGACCTCCTGGATCTCTGACCGGTGGGTGTGCGAGGTGGTCACCTCCGGATACAGGATAGAGTTCCGCTCATGGCTCCCAAACAGGTTCTTCCCCTCAAACCTCCCTCTCCTTCCTGCCCGCCGGATGGCCCTCTTGGGGGCCGTACAGGATTTGCTCGGGTGCGGAGTGATTGTGCCAGTTTCGTCACAGGAGAGGTTTCAGGGGTTTTACTCGAACCCAGTTGTTGTCCCGAAGGCTGTGAATGCCTATGTGAAGGTACAAAAATTCCAGATGGAATCCATTCGCACGGTCATTGCAACCCCCCACCAAGGGGATTTCCTGGCGTCCTTGGATATCAAGGACGCTTACTTGCACGCCCCAATCTGCGCAGGTCACCAGAGGTTTCTGCGCTTTGCCATAGGCGAAGTCCACTATCAGTTCGTGGCTCTTCCCTTCGGCCTAGCTTCGGCACCACGGGTTTTCACCAAAGTGCTTACCCCGGTTCTAGCTTTGCTGAGACAACGAGGAATTGTTATCGTGGGCTATCTGGACGACCTCCTTCTAAGAGCAGAAACTGGCTCAGAATTGGAGGAAAATGTGACAATAGTCAGTCAGATCCTCCGGGACTTCGGGTGGCTTCTGAACATGCAGAAGTCGGTTCTAGTCCTGACTCAACGTTTGGAGTATCTGGGTCTGATCCTGGACACTTCGGCAGCGAAGGTGTTTGTACCCGCGGAGAAGTTACTGACACTTCATTCGGCGGTTCGGGTCCTGACGGCCCGAAAATGGTCGTCTATCCGTTTCTGCATGAGGGACCTGGGACTAATGTTGGCCTCCTTCGAGGCAGTCCCGTATGCCCAATCACACACTCGGGCATTGCAGAAGGGAATTCTGTCTGTTTGGGACAAGTCCCCATTGTCATTGGATCTTCAGATCCGAGTGAGTCACTCTGTCAAGGCATCCCTGACATGGTGGCTGAGATCCCAGGCTCTTCGGGCCAGAAATTTGTTTCTCCCCATTCAGTGGACGGTGTTTACGACGGACGCCAGCCTGACGGGCTGGGGAGGAGTTTGAGGAGTTCTGTCAGCGCAAGGCCTCTGGACTCCGGACGAATCTCGTCTCCCAATCAATGTTCTGGAATTGCGAGCGATCAGACTGTGTCTCTCCGCGTGGTCGAAGAGACTACAGGGCCGCTCGATCAGAATTCAGTCAGACAACGCCACGGCCGTGGCGTATGTCAACCATCAGGGGGGCACTCGGAGCTCGGCTGCGGCATCCGAGGTTGCCCACATCCTAAGGTGGGCGGAAAGAAGCGTGCCGGCGCTGTCAGCCGTCTACATTCCGGGCGTAGAAAATTGGCAGGCGGACTATCTGAGTCGCCAGTCCTTGGACCAGGGTCCTTGCATCCGGAGGTGTTTCAACTCCTTTGTCGGCGGTGGGGCACACCGGATGTGGACCTGAGGGCATCTCGACTCAATCACAAGGTGTTGAGGTTTGTGGCCAGGTCCAGGGACCCCTGGGCGGATGCCTCGGACGCGTTGGTGGCTCCGTGAGGTCAGTATTGCTTGATATACGCTTACCCTCCTTTGCAGTGGATTCCTCGTCTGCTGCGCAGGGTATCAGCCGAGGGCATTCCGGTGATCCTCATTGCCCCAGATTGGCCTCGGCGTCATTGGTACGCTGATCTGGTATGTCTCATCGCGGACGTCCCTTGGCGACTGCCCATGAGGGAGGACCTTCTGTCTCAAGATCCTATCTTTCATCCTGCTTTACAGTCTCTGGTTTTAACGGCATGGCTATTGAGAGACAGGTGCTGAAGGACCGAGGCCTGTCGGATTTGGTGATTTCCACCATGCTTAGGGCACGGAAGTCTTCTTCTAGAAAGATCTATCACCATACCTGGAGAGCTTACATCGCTATGTGCGAAGAGCTAGACTGGCGTCCGCGGACGTACTGTCCCCAGAATCCTGCGGTTCTTGCAGTGTGGTGTAGCCCAAAGGCTGAATTTGAGCACTATTAAGGGTCAGATTTCGGCCTTGGCCATTTTCTTTCAACGACCCCTAGCAGGTCATTCTTTAGTAGCACTTTTGTGCAGGGGGTTCGCCATGTGATTCCCCCTGCCAAGCCCCCGCTCCCTCCTTGGGATCTGAACTTGGTGCTCTCGGTTCTTCAAAAACCTCCTTTTGAAAATATCAGAGATATTCCTCTTTTAACCTTGTCTCAGAAGGTGGCTTTCTTAGTGGCCATCACTTCTGTTAGACGGGTGTCTGAGTTGGCGGCTCTGTCATGCAAGTCCCCTTACCTGGTCCTCCATAAGGATAAGGCGGTGTTGCGTCCGCGACCATCTTTCCTTCCAAAGGTGGTTTCGGCTTTTCACCTTAATGAGGACATTGTCCTTCCGTCTTTGTGCCCTCATTCATCGCATCCTAGAGAGGTTGCGCCTCACAATTTGGATGTGGTACGAGCCTTACGGGTGTACCTGTCTGCTACTACTTCCATTCGGAAGTCTGACTCACTGTTTGTGTCTGTCTCGGGTCCAATACAGGGCCAAGCAGTTTCATCTGCCACCATTTCTAGGTGGATCAAACAGACCGTTATTCAGGCCTATGCCATTAAGGGGTGGGCGCCTCCCTTTCCGGTTACGGCGCATTCCACCAGGGCAATTGCTGCTTCTTGGGCTTTCCGACATCAAGCGTCGGTTGCACAAGTGTGCAAGGTGGCGACCTGGTCGTCCGTTCATGCCTTTTCTAAGTTCTATAAGGTTGATGTGGCTGCATCTTCGGATGCTTCCTTCGGCTGCAAAGTGTTGCAGGCCGCTGTTTAATGTTGCAACTCCTCCGTTAAGGAGCTCTGCTTGTTTGGAGTGAAGTTTTGGTTTTCCTTCTGCTCCCACCCTTCTGATACCGCTTTGGGACGTCCCACACGTTTACAGTATCCAGCTGTGTTAGTCCATGGACGATAAGAGAAAATAGGATTTTTGTACTCACCGTAAAATCCGTTTCTCTGACGTCCATGGACTGACACAGCACCCACCCTTCCTTTAAGGTTTGTACTGCTTTGTTATGAACTGAGGCTGCTGGCTGCAGGTGGGAGGGTAATGTCCAGAGGGGCCGCCCCGCTGGGCAGGGCTGTTCAGCTCTGGTTTGTTCTAGAATGTATGTTTCTAACATCTAACATTCTGCCTAGATCTTCTCCTGCAAGCAGGGACATATACCTACACGTTTACAGTATCCAGCTGTGTCAGTCCATGGACATCAGAGAAACTGATTTTACGGTGAGTACAAAAATCCTATTTTTTCGAATTTCCCGAATTTCGAAAATTCAGAAATCCCAAAAATTCTGAATTCGAAAATTCTGAAATTCTGAAATTCAATTTTCTAAATTTCCCATTTTCGAAATTTTAGATTTTCGAATTTTCGAAATTCCGAATTCGGAAAATCCAAATTTCCGAAATTCGGAAATTCAAAAATTCAGAAATTCAAAATTTCGGAAATTCCGAAAATTCGGAAATTGAAAAATTCGGAAATTTGGAAATTTCGGAATTAACGAATTTGTCAAAATTCGTAAAAAAAAAACGAATTGGAAACTAAACGAATTGCACATGCCTAATACGTACCTATTTCTTGCAGCTGCAAGCCAAAGCATGTCCATGTACAGGTCCTTCTCAAAAAATTAGCATATTGTGATAAAGTTCATTATTTTCTGTAATGTACTGATAAACATTAGACTTTCATATATTTTATATTCATTACACACAACTGAAGTAGTTCAAGCCTTTTCTTGTTTTAATATTGATGATTTTGGCATACAGCTCATGACAACCCAAAATTCCTATCTCAAAAAATTTGCATATTTCATCCGACCAATAAAAGAAAAGTGTTTTTAATACAAAAAAAGTCAACCTTCAAATAATTATGTTCAGTTATGCACTCAATACTTGGTCGGGAATCCTTTTGCAGAAATGACTGCTTCAATGCGGCGTGGCATGGAGGCAACCAGCCTGTGGCACTGCTGAGGTGTTATGGAGGCCCAGGATGCTTCGATAGCGGCCTTAAGCTCATCCAGAGTGTTGGGTCTTGCGTCTCTCAACTTTCTCTTCCCAATATCCCACAGATTCTCTATGGGGTTCAGGTCAGGAGAGTTGGCAGGCCAATTGAGCACAGTAATACCATGGTCAGTAAACCATTTACCAGTGGTTTTGGCACTGTGAGCAGGTGCCAGGTCGTGCTGAAAAATGAAATCTTCATCTCCATAAAGCTTTTCAGCAGATGGAAGCATGAAGTGCTCCAAAATCTCCTGATAGCTAGCTGCATTGACCCTGCCCTTGATAAAACACAGTGGACCAACACCAGCAGCTGACATGGCACCCCAGACCATCACTGACTGTGGGTACTTGACACTGGACTTCAGGCAGTTTGGCATTTCCCTCTCCCCAGTCTTCCTCCAGACTCTGGCACCTTGATTTCCGAATGACATGCAAAATTTGCTTTCATCCGAAAAAAGTACTTTGGACCACTGAGCAACAGTCCAGTGCTGCTTCTCTGTAGCCCAGGTCAGGCGCTTCTGCCGCTGTTTCTGGTTCAAAAGTGGCTTGACCTGGGGAATGCGGCACCTGTAGCCCATTTCCTGCACACGCCTGTTCACGGTGGCTCTGGATGTTTCTACTCCAGACTCAGTCCACTGCTTCCGCAGGTCCTCCAAGGTCTGGAATCGGTCCTTCTCCACAATCTTCTTCAGGGTCCGGTCACCTCTTCTCGTTGTGCAGCGTTTTCTGCCACACTTTTTCCTTCCCACAGACTTCCCACTGAGGTGCCTTGATACAGCACTCTGGGAACAGCCTATTCGTTCAGAAATTTCTTTCTGTGTCTTACCCTCTTGTTTGAGGGTGTCAATGATGGCCTCCTGGACAGCAGTCAGGTCGGCAGTCTTACCCATGATTGCGGTTTTGAGTAATGAACCAGGCTGGGAGTTTTTAAAAGCCTCAGGAATCTTTTGCAGGTGTTTAGAGTTAATTAGTTGATTCAGATGATTAGGTTAATAGCTTGTTTAGAGAACCTTTTCATGATATGCTAATTTTTTGAGATAGGAATTTTGGGTTGTCATGAGCTGTATGCCAAAATCATCAATATTAAAACAAGAAAAGGCTTGAACTACTTCAGTTGTGTGTAATGAATCTAAAATATATGAAAGTCTAATGTTTATCAGTACATTACAGAAAATAATGAACTTTATCACAATATGCTAATTTTTTGAGAAGGACCTGTATGTGTAGAAGAACCCCATAGATTTTTGTCTCCTGAGCTTCTCCTGTTTCTCATATTGAAGTCTAAAGTGTTCTACTGTCCAAGGAGAACAGCATGTAAACAATGGAGAGCGTCGTAGCTACAAGAACTGACTAACTATAGAATGTGTGGGCAGAGCTTGTAAATTGAGTTCAACAAGGTAGGGAGGGCAAAAGTGATAGATTATTAGCCATCAGGAAGGAAATCTGAACTAATGATGAGTGGGAAAAAGGGAAAGGAGTCAAAGGTTATACTGCTAAATTCGATTTTTCTAGATAAAATAAAGAATATAGTAAAAGCAAAAAAATATTCCTAAATGTTTTAATGCTAACACTTGTCATTCATCTGCACATTTTTGGAATCTTTTGGATGTTAGATTTTTTTGCAAGTTATATGTGTTATATGCCAAAGTGGTAGACTGGCCCCTTTCCTGGCAAACCAATAACAATATATTTGTACAATAACATACACCTGGCACAGTATTTACCACAGGAAACCCCATTTATAAACACAATGTATATTATGCAGCACAAGGAAATACAGGTACAGACTTGGTAACATATTGTCCAGCAGATCTGGATTCATAAATATACAAAGAGTCTTGTCTGCTTCCCTTGTCATATAATTGACCTTGCAAACAAAAGGGTTGCAATGAATGTTAACCTAAACAGACATCCCGCAGTTCTAAACTAGAACAAACTTTCACCTAGTAAGACACTTCTCGACAATATGCATCTTTGAGAAAATGCAGGAATACCGTACTTAAAAAAAAAAAAGGAAACTAGTGTGCATTTTTCGCGAGTACACAGTTACATAGTTAATCAGAATAAAAAAGGCACAAGTCCATCTTATTCAATCAATAGAAAACATAAATAAATTGAAAACCTTCATATACACAATCTTATACCCGCAGTTGATCCAGATGAAGGCAGATAAAAAATAAACAAAAAATCATGACCCAATTTGCTCCAGCAGGGGAAAAATTTATTCCTTCCTGGTCCACCAAAGGTAATCGGATATTCCATGGGTCAATCTCTCATGGGTCAACAATCTCTGGTGGGATTACCTATAAATGTTGGTACAAAGTTATATTTTGTGCATTTAGGAATGCGTCCAGCTCTTTTTAAAACAATCTACTGAGCTGGCCAGAAGTAAAGCCTCATACACACGGTTCGATTGTTGGTAGGGGATTGTCTGTTGACCGACTGTTTTCCTAAAATCTTACAAGTAGTACGCTCCTTTTGACAATTGTTGTCCAATTTTCCACCAACAAATGTTGGATGACAGGCTAGTAAATTTTCGGCGGACATTGGCTTGACGTCTGATTTTCGTATGGTCAGTACACAAATCCATCACACAAAAGTCGAAAGTACAAACACGCATGCTCGGAATCAATGCTCACCAAATTAGCAGAAGGGGCCCAAAGGGTGGTGCTCAAGAGCTGAAATTCCTTGTAGTACGTCACTATGTTTGTTTTTGTGGCACGACAATTGTGTAACGTTAGTATGCAAGACAAGATCCTGGCACACGCCCTTTTGACAAAAATAAGACGCTCGGTTGGCCAACAATCGTACCGTGTGTACGAGGCTTAAGTCATTCCACAGTTTAATTTCTCTTACTGTGAAGAAGCCTTTCCATACGTGGAGGTTAAATCTCTTTTCGTCCAGACATAAGGAGTGCTTCCTTGTCCTCTATAATGACCTGAAAGTGAATTACTCAACACAAGTTCACTGTAGAAACCAGTTATATATTTATACATGGGGATCATATCCCCACCTTAATCACCTCTTCTCAAGAGAGAATAAATTAATTTCAGATGATTTTCGCCTCTTATCAGTTTAATTGTCCAAACCCTTTTTAGGATATAATTTTGTAATTTACCAACTTTTTACCTGCGTTATATCTCTTATGAATGCACACTGCCCCCAATTAGATGAGGGAACCCCGGTAGGAGTTACAGCGATTAACTGCAAGTTGCAACCCCATTGAAAGCAACGGAAGGCTGACAGCTCTCGCAGTTAATCACGGCCAATTGCACTTAATCTCATATGAGACAATCAAATGTGACTGATCACTGTATAAGAAATTACATGTGAGTGTCTGCGATTACAGTAGCTGTGAGACCTGGCAGCCTCCCATTGCTTTCAATGGTGCTGCCACTCGTAGCTGGGGTTCTACTAGGATCTAATCGAAGACAGGGTGCATTCGCAGTTGTAAATGCACCATTAAGTGGACCTGGCTCCAGCCCTTCCCTCTCCCACAATTAGATCTTTTTTTTTATAGTGTTTTCAACTTTTTTGTGCTTCCTCCTTTCTTGCCTAGGCAATATTGACATTGGGCTTCTGGTGCCTCATGCTGATTTCCCCAACTACATCACACCTACAAATGAATTCCCCGCCCCTAATTATAATAAGACTCTGCCCACAGACAAAAAAGTGTCCCTATAATTTTTTTTACGATGTTGGCAACTATGTTTTTTTTCTGTATGGGCTCCCGTTGGAGATTTTACTACAACCGCCTGTCTTTATGAAGACGGTAAGTGGGGTCCCAGGAGTTGGTACAAGTCTGATAGAGGTTCTAATTCTTACCCTCTGTGCTCAATGGGGATCTTTTCATTAAACTCTCAAAAGGCCATAGACTAAGCAGGTAAAATACAAAGGTTCTTCAAAAAGTTTTCAGACATTTTTAAAACTCTATTAAAAACAAAGAAGTGTGAAAACTTTTTGAAGACCCCTTGTAGATCAGGTTGATGTAAAACATATTTTTAACATTAGTTACTGTTTTAATACTTTATGTTAATGTACAATTAGGAATTAAAGTGGTTGTAAACCTCTAGCATGAAATGTAAGCAAAGCATATCCCCTCTATAGTGTGTACGTGTCTCAATAAAGAGCACTAAGGGGTTCATTTACTAAAGGTAAATAGACTGCACTTGCTCCAGAGCATAATAAACAAGGTTAACCTTCACTTTGCAAAACATACCCAATCACATGCTAAGAAAAGAAAATAATCAGCATTTTCGACTTGGACATGATTGGATGATGGAAGTCAACAGACCTCACTAAGCTCTGGACCAACTGAACTTGCAGAGTGCACATTCCATATCTGGTAAATTAAGCCCTACATGTCATTTCTGTTTGCTGCTTTATTCCTCTTCTATCTGCATAAATCACTTATGACAAGTTTTCCTGACCCGAAGGGAAAAAAGGTGACAGGGGAAGGAGCTCCAGCACACAACCTGTATTTGACAGCTTCAACTCTGTTCCTGTTTGCTGTGTGACGAGGTGTGTGCCCCTTCCCTCCAATCAGCTCTCAGAGCTCTGAAGAATGTGACTTCAGCCCTCTCTCCCCCTTTTTTGACAGTTCAGACAAGCTTTATAAACTTATCCACCTTACCAACTGTTCAGTGTCTGCTACTCCTCTCTTCTAATCACTCCACTGGCTTCTACTCACCCAACAAATTAAATTCAAAATACTAACAACAACTTACAAAGCCATCCACAACACGGCCCCCAGCTACATTACTAACCTAGTCTCAAAATACCAACCAAATCAATCTCTACATTCCTTCCAATACCTCCTGCTCTCTAGTTCACTTGTCACCTCCTCCCATGCTCACCTCCAGGACTTTTCCCAAGCCTCTCCCATACTCTGGAACTCCCTACCTCAATCTGTCTGACTAGGTCCTACTATGTTTGCTTGTAGACGATTTCTGAAAACCCTTCTCTTCAGAGAAGTCTATTCTGCCCCTACTTAATAACTGTACTTCTATTTTTTCCATCACATCATCCACAGTTATTACCTGTGACAGAACCCACTGTCACTGTGTGTTTTGGAGGGGGCTGTGGGCTGGCCTCCTACCCAAAGACTTTGGCTCAGAAGAGACTGAGAGACTTGGGGACAAAATGGCATTGAGATAATGTAATGTAATGCTACATCCCATCTCCTACACCCCCCCTCTTGTTGCTGTGTTTAATTGTGTTGGGTCATGGCACATAAACAGGAGACACCTCCCAGCAGGGGATGTGTAAGGAGGGGCTGCCTGCTTATCATAATCCCTTGGTGTGTTTTAACTCTAGTTGTTTGAATATACAAGTGTTGAGTTTCCATTGGTTCTTCCTTGACCCCCTCTATGACAAGGCTAAGGGGAGTGTTTAAAAGTGTATGTTTGGTACTTAATAAAGAGTTTATACTCTGCATGTTTAACGCTCAACACCTGTGTGGCTTGTCTCATGATTGAGGGGTTAAGGGCTGGTTATGGGGAGTCTGCAGGCTGCGGGTGCGTTTGGAGGACAGGAGACAAGGGTCTGGCAGAGGTGCCCAGTCGGGGTATCCAAGATCCGTCACATTACCTTTTGTATCACTTGACTTTTTCTTCTAGATTGTAAGCTCTAATGAGCAGAGCCCTCTGATTCCTTCTCTATTGAATTGTATTGTAACTGTACTGTCTGCCCTCATGTTGTAAAATGCTGTACAAACTGTTGCCGATATATTAAAGGGGTTGTAAAGGTTCGTTTTTTATTTTCTAAATAGGTTCCTTTAAGCTAGTGCATTGTTGGTTCACTTACCTTTTCCTTCTATTTCCCTTCTAAATGTTTTTTTTTCTTTGTCTGAATTTCTCACTTCCTGTTTCTCCTCAGTAAACTTCACACCATCATCCGAGTGGTGTCTAGTCAGCCAGAACAGCTTACTGAACAGCTTACTGAGGAGGAACAGGAAGTGAGAAATTCAGACAAAGAAAACAAATATCTAGAAGGGAAATCTAAGGAAAAGGTAAGTGAATTAACAATGCACTAGCTTAAAGGAACCTATTTAGAAAATAAAAAACGAACCTTTACAACCCCTGTAATCCTGTATAATAATAATAATAATAATAATAATAATAATAATAATAATTTGTCACTTTGAACAAATTTAGAGAAGATAAGACTGCAGATAAACAGGTAAAACTTATGTAGGAAGATGTGTTTCATTTCTGTGTATCATCTGAGGCCAGACACTTCACCCTTCAAGGGTTTACAACCACTTTCATAGGTGTGCGCAGCTTATTGCATTAGGGTTTGCACCCCAAAGCTCAAGCACACATGCCTTTCTCTGCAGCCTCAGATGCACTGGACAGTGAATAAATGGGAATTGCTCTGTGCTGAGCAGCTTCCTGTTCATTCACAAACAAAAGCATAGTAAACACAGCTTACTATGCTTCAGTTATGAGTGAACGCAGTAAGCAAGTGTGTCAGGTCAGATAAGGTGGGAGGAGGTCCAGGCACAAACTTGAATTTGTGTTTCTCCTGTTCTGATTAGCACAAACAGGCTTGGCGCACGGTCTCTGCCACAGACCATGAAGTTGGTCACTGCCACTGACCGGGTGAAAAAGACGAAAGCCACTGCCACTGACCTTGTGTGCGTAGTATCCCTGCCACTGTGATTTAAAGAACACGCACTTCCTTCCGTTAGTAAACTGGCCCCTTTTTAGGACAAGAACATCCCTCCAGAGAGTTACCAGAGGCCCCGTCTGTCACCACGACTCTGCGCTGGGTCTTCAGAAAGGGTCACCTCCCTGGCCTCCTCGTCCTGGATACGGGTCCCCTCGCAAGGCAGATCCCTGGGAGTCTCGGTCCCTGGCAGATCCCAGCCTAAGGCTGCTGGGCTTTCGGGCCTTTCTTCAAAGTACCTCACCCCAGACTGAAGGTGTCTGAGATGGAACAGCAGCTCCGTCTCCAGGCCTAGGGCACCCAGAGACAACCCGACCAGGCCTCCGGGTCTAGGGCACCCAGAGACAACCCGACCAGGCCTCCGGGCCTAGGGCACCCAGAGACAACCCCACCAGGCCTCCGGGTCTAGGGCACCCGGAGGCGACACACACGCACCCAGGCCTAAGGTGCCTGAGCGCGGAACCGACGACCCCCCTGGAAGATGGCCCCCCCCCTTTTATATCCTCTCCCGACAGGCACAGCAGGTTCCCCGCCCCGCCGTACTGCTGCCGAGAGGGGACAAAAAGGACACAACCTTGTACTGCGGTTCAACCTGGGCCCATGGCAACAGCGCCACCCATAGGCCCCAGTGAACTTACACACCAGTACCATCTCCCAGGAATAGAAATGGTCCATGAGACCTAACAATTAGTGCATCTGAGCCTAGTTACCACTCAGATACTTCCCCCCAAATGTAACCACCCGCTACACATGGATACTGTAAGTATGGGTCGTGTAAGGGAGCATTCCACAACAGATACAAACAATCATTGACTGAGACTGAGCTTTTCAGGACACCAGACACAATGTCCCCTTTGAATAACTCTGACTCTAGCTCAAGAGGGAAGGCCGCAGCACACAGTCTCTAGGATCTCTCACACATTTATGTACTCACTAATGTCTTTGGATAATTGGTTGCCTCCTTCCAATGTTTTCTAGACACTTTCTCCCTGTGATACCAGGCTAGATCCTTTAGACGAAAAGTCCTTAGTTAGCTTCAGCAAACTTTAAGTAGAATAGGCCCCAGCCATTTAGGGGTTCTGAATTTAATCGTTGCATCGCGATTCGGGGGTCCCCGATGCGGCATCGATGGATGTGACCCCAAAAATCGATGTCTTGTGACGTCATCCCGACTTGCCCCGCCCCTCCCGGGAGAGCGCTCCGAGCGTGTCTGTTAAAATACCCGTTTTGTAATAGAGAGTATATGGACAAGTTGGATGGTTTCCAGAAACAGACAATCTGGTGTCTCAGTCCCAAGTAGACAATAAAAGAAGAAGGCGAGAGACAGGGCTCTCTCAAGATAATGGGATTTTAATGGGAGACACCGGTTCTGTTTATGAGGTGAGTACACTAGACAAGATAGGTTTAGAAAAGTATAAATTTATTAATAACATTATTAAAACATGTTCATGGTTAACATAGACCGTGGAAGAATTGAAACAAGATACTTTGTTGTGCAGGTAGCCAACATGTTTCGCACAGTTGTGCTTCATCAGGGCCTTGCACTCATCTTAAGTTTTATCAGGTCTGTACAGGACATGAAAATATGTCATTAGTATTCAACAATCTTTTAAATAATACTAATACATAAAGATATGTTTGCATTATAACATTTATCATATTTTAGCAGTAAAAACTGCTGCTTGTTGTTAGCAAATCTTCCAGGTCTATGTTAACCATGAACATGTTTTAATAATGTTATTAATAAATTTATACTTTTCTAAACCTATCTTGTCTAGTGTGCTCACCTCATAAACAGAACCGGTGTCTCCCATTAAAATCCTATTATTTTGAGAGAGCCCTGTCTCTCACCTTCTTCTTTTACCCGTTTTGTAATAATAAATGTAGTTATAATCCATTAAGTGGCCACCGCTGCATGTGCTTTTTAAAATATATACAGCTTAATACCTGCATTTCTGTCTGTATATTCTGTATGTTCTGCTCATGTGACTGTTCGCTCCGGCCCACCTCTCACCTCTCACGTCTCTCCTGACGTCAGCGGGGCTGAGAGCTTCCACTGACGTCAGCAGAGTGGAGAGACGAGAGACGCGAGGTGAGAGGTGAGAGGCGGGCCGGACCTGACAGAGTCACATATATGAGAGGCTGCATATATTTTAAAAAGCACATACAGCGGTGTCCACTTAATGGATTATAACGGCATTTATTACAAATTGGGTATTTTAACAGCAGTATGCTTACACCTCCTACACGTGCTCTGTGCTGAGATTTCCCCGGCTTCCTGTTTGCACATTCCACTGTGTTAACTCCTAGTGTGCTGGAATGTGCAAACGTGGGAGCCCATCCAGAGAAATGTCAGCACAGAGACAGTACAGGGAACTTCACAGGGCTGTTTGCTTTGGATTCTAATCCCTCCTGACCTCCCACCAGCCACATGCGTGAATGCCTGTACCCTGTAGTGCACCGGATTAGTGCACTATTTAAAGTTCCACCGTTTTTTAGTTTATTAAAAGTCAGCAGCTACAAAAAGTGTAGCTGCTGACTTTTATTAAACCGACACTTACCTGTTCCATGGTCCAGCGATGCGGCCGCACGGAGCCCCACACCTTTTCCCCCTCTCTCCTCGACGCCGTCATATCTGTGGGCACCTGGCCATGATAGCTTACGGCTTCACGGCCGGGCATGCACTGTGCTCTGCCATTGGCCAGTCAATCTTCTGGGACCTGTGTTGTGTCCCAGAAGATCGCTGGCAGAGAAGGGCCACCTAGGGCGAGAGGAGGAGTCACCTAGGCGGCCGGGACAGGAAGTCCCACTAAAAAAAGGACACCCCCAAAAGAAATGACATGCAAAATGTGGCATGTCAGGGGGAGAGGAGTGCTTAAAGCGGAAGTTCCACTTTTGGGTGGAACTCCACTTTAAGGGAGTGAGGTTATTTTTATTTCAAAGCAGAGTTCAGTAAATTTTTTGTTTTATTAAAATTTAGCAGCTACAAAAAAAGTGTATCTTCTGACTTTTAATAAAAAGACACTCACCTGTCCCACAATACAGCGACGTGGCCACCCGAACCCTCCATTCTGTCCACGGCGCTGGCAATACTACTGTGGGCATCCGGCTGTGACAGCTTGCAGCTTCACAGTCGGGTGCGCATGTCTCACTGCGCTGTGCTGCATAGCCGGGCAATCTTCTAGGACCTGTGATGTGTCTCAGAAGATTGCAGGGAGGAAGGGCTGCATAGGCGGCCCAAGCGGAAGTGAGAGCTCGTCAGTAATCATGATGTATCGTGATGCATCGCGGAATCGAATCGTTGTCCAGATAATCGTAATCGAATCGAATCGTGAGACCAGTGAAGATGCGCACCCCTACAGCCATTCTAGCTGGGCCTCTGATAAACCACAGACATGTGGTAGGCTTGCTTAGGGGGCAAACAGCCCCCTTCCCCCCAGCTGTGATTTCCTCCTTTAGGGAAAAAGACCCCTCTGCTCCAAGTCTTACAGTATTTATACACACTCCCAGCCACCATCTGGGCAACTCACTCCAGGAATTGGTCAGGGCTTCATAAATAATCAGCTGCTGATAAGAATCTCCCTGTCCATCTTCCAGAACATTTCCAGACAGACAGGGGGAAGAAGATAATCCTTTAGCCACTGAAACACAGAACAGACCAGAACGATAGAATGCAGCCACGCCTGTCCTGTTAAACCGCTGTATGGTCTTGGCCACCATGCTGCAGCTTAGTTTCAGGGTCTTGGCAATCTCCTTATAGCCTAGGCCATCTTTATGTAGAGCAACAATTCTTTTTTTCAGATCCTCAGAGAGCCATATTGAACTTCCAGTGACCAGTATGAGAGAGTAATGCCCCGTACACACGATCCAAAAATCATACAAAAAATGCTGATTTCGAAGTGATCGTACGATAATCGGATCGTTAGTACAGAGATTTCGAGAGCCAATCATGACAGTTCATCCGATATTATCGGACACGCACAGAATTTTTTTTACGTACGATGCCAGATCGTACGATTTTTGTTTAATCAGTACAGTTGTCGTTTGAAAATGCAATACAAATGCATTACAACACATGACAATACTTCCGAATTTTTATTCTGTCGTACAAGAATTTTCGTGACTTTAGTAAACTCATCAGATTCGACGTGAGATTAGCATGCAAAAAAAAAAATGATGATGATCATCCGTCCACTAATCTCATTGTGTGTACGGGGCATTAGAGCGATAACACCAAATCTGCACCCCATTCACACCTGAGACCTTGTAACACTAACGTGTCACATGACACTGGGAGGGAAAATGGCTAATTGGGCCCAATTTGGACATTTTCACTTAGGGATGTACTCACTTTTGTTGCCAGAAGTTTAGACATTAATGGCTGTATGTTGTACAAGCTGTACACTCACTACTTTACATTGTAGCTGTAGCGATACCCTCAACTTAAGAGAGCCGCAAGTTTTGGTTTGGGCCCTGAGTACAGCTTCCCCAACCCCCCGGCAATCTGCTCTACCTGCTCTGGCACAGTTAACCCACAGCAATTTCACATAAACAATCACTTATGCTTTAAATGTGGGTGTGTGGATTGATAACTCAGACTCATAGACAATGTTGTAAATAATAACTGACTTTACTGCTAGTGGTAAGATAAAAGGGGATAACATGCATGTAACATTTGGTTCACAACACATAAGCAGGTCCCTGCAGTTATAAATCACAATACTGTGTGCGTGTGTACCAGCAATGGAAAGGGGACGGAACGCCACGTGGGGCGACCGTTACCTAAACACCCTGTGGTGTGATAACTAATTTATAACTATCTAACGGATCAGGCCTGATCCCTAACCATGAAACTCAGTCTTTGAAGAAACACAAATCTTCACCGGCACAGGATCTGTAAAGGTGGTGCACTTGAAGTATTCAAAACCATGTATTTGTAATCCAATAGGGGGGGGGGGGTAATTCTCCCACACCGGAGGTGTTAGGCCTCGGAAGTCTAGTAGGCACAAAGTATAAAAGTAACAGTTTAAAGATGAGCTTTCGCTCGCTCACCACTCCGGAACACTTCCCTCAGTCCGGAACTTCCACCGGCTGTGTCGGTCCTCGTCCACAGCAGCTTCTACGATCGGATCCCCGATCCAGATAACTTTAGAAGAGATGAGTCTGGATGCCACCCAGGCTCGCAAAGGGGGGTGGAAGGCTCTTTGGTTCGCTCCACAGGCCCCAGGCTTCAGGCCTGGAACAGCACAGATCCGCACAGGTGTATCTCTCTCTGTCGCCCCGTGTCCAAAGAGAAAGAGCTAGGCCTCGCCCCCTCCTTATATTCCTTCCCCCCGACTCCCCTCTCTCTGGAATTTCCTGTCTCTGATTAAAGGGGAACACCCCGCTACACACTCCCCCCACTAAAACTCTTTGGTCCCCAAAGATAAACATTTTAACAACATTTCTGAACCATTTTAGAGAGTGCGGAGTATGATGTTGGTACAGGGAATTGCCACCAAAACTCAGAGGTGGGATTCCCTGTCCTACAGGTCACACTGGCATGAGTGGCCTGCCTAACTGTGCCAGAGAGTGAGCTGGGGTTGCCCTCCACCAAATGAACAGTGGAAGGATTGGAGCACTCGTTACTTCTTCTAGCGGTGGTAACAGAGTCCTCTGAGCTCTTTCCCAATTGAGGGTAGGTTAACTTCATGGGAGGCCTCACGACTCTGCGAGCTCTCTGCTCCCTTGGGACTCCAGGCTCTGGTGCCACAGGCTCTGTTTCAGGAACACTCTCTGACATCGTCACTGGTTCTGGGGCCTCTGTCTCTTCTTCATCTGAGTACAGGCCCGGAATATCTTCCCAGCATTCAGGCACGCCACTGGATGGAATGAACTCTGTAGCTTCTGGGTTCAGGGTCCCATCCTGCATATCCTCAGTGGGTGGAAGGTCTATGGTGGGATTTTCCGGGGTTGGGGAAGGCCATAGCCACTCCAGTTCTCCTCTCCCATCTTCACTTGGTTGAGAAGCCTGTCCACCTCTAGATCGAGAGGTCTGAGACCGAGTGTTGGGTCTGGGAGTATCCAAGATGGAAACAGATTCCGGTAGGTTCCTCACTGGAGGTATCCTGACTGCTTCTTTAAGCGGGAGTAAGTGGTTTCTGTGCCAGGTCTTCAAGGGTCCCACTCTCCCCTCTGGCTTTAACTTATACACCGGTAGTCCAGGGAGCTTCCTACAAATAACGTAAGGCTCAGACCTCCACCTATCAGCAAGTTTGTGCTTCCCTGGGATCCCTAGGTTGCGTAGCAGAACACGGTCTCCAGGCTGCAGGTCCTGCACTCGAACCTTCAAATCATAGTTCCTTTTATTTCGGGCCCCTCTTTGGTCTGAGGCCGCTTGGGCTTGTTCATAGGCCGCTTTCAAATTATACCTAAGTCTGTCTACATATCCTTTGTGGGAGGTAGCAGAGGTATAGTCTAGAGAAATGCCAAAGGCCAGATCCACTGGCAATCTTGCTTCTCTCCCAAACATGAGGCGATAGGGAGAGTAACCCGTCACATCACTGGTGGTGCAATTGTAGGCATGCACCAAAGTGGATATGTGTTGACTCCAATGCTGCTTCTTCTCTGTCTCCAGAGTCCCAAGCATGTTTAGCAAAGTCCGGTTAAATCTCTCAGGCTGGGCATCTCCTTGTGGATGATAAGGGGTAGTCCTGGTCTTTTCCACTCCCAGGGAGTCCAGTAGGTTCCGGATCAGGCGACTCTCAAAGTCCCTTCCTTGGTCGGAGTGGATTCTCTGTGGTAATCCATAGTGGACGAAGTATTTTTCTACAAGCACCTTAGCTACAGTGGAAGCCTTCTGGTCTCTGGTGGGAAACGCCTGTGCATAACGGGTGAAATGATCGGTTACCACCAGAACATTTCCCAATCCACTCAAATCGGGTTCGAGGCAGAGAAAGTCAATGCACACCAGGTCCATTGGGCCTTGACTCTGTAAGTGGCCCATTGGGGCAGCTTGATGGGGTAGAGTCTTCCTCTGGATGCATCGTGCACAGGAGTGGCAATATTCCTCCACTTCAGCCCTCATACAGGGCCAATAGAACCGGCTTCTGACAAGTTGGAAGGTTCTTTCAGCTCCCAGGTGACCATGCTGGTCATGTAAGGCAACCAGCACAGTCTCTCGGTGCTTCTCTGGGAGAAACAACTGCCATTTATCCTCGGAGTCATCAGAGGGGCCCCTTCGGTAGACCACTCCCTGATGGACCTGTAGCTTGTCTAGCTCTCTCCTTAGCAGACGAGCCTCCTTGGAGGGGTGATGTCGAAGTTTCTCTGGACTCTCGTTTTCCAATGCTTCAAAGACCAATCTCCCCATGGGGTCTTCCAATTGGTCGCACCTCAGTTCCTTCTTAGACAGCTTCGGTAAGCATTCCTCTTCAAGTTGAGTCACCCTGCAGTAGTGTTTTGGGACTCCCACTGTGGTAACTCCTATCTCCTCGGCTCTGGAGCCCCCTCTGGCTTGAAATTCAGCCCCCTGACAAAGGGCTCGCACTCCCTCCGGTGCTACCTGAGTCCAGTCCTCCCAGTCATCAGCCATGGTATGAGATCTTCGGGACAGGGCATCTGCATCCCTATTTCCAGTCCCTGGTCTGTATTTAAGACTGAAGTTGAACCCAGATAATGCAGCCAGCCACCTGTGTCCTGTGGCATCCAACTTGGCAGTGGTGAATAGATAAGTCAGAGGGTTGTTATCTGTTTTTACTGTAAACTCTGCCCCATAGAGGTAGTCTCTTAGTTTGTCCACCACTGCCCATTTGAGGGCCAAGAACTCCAACTTATGAGTGGGGTAGTTCTTCTCCGAGGGGGTCAGACTCCGACTCACATAGGCCACTGGTCGCAGTTGCTCTTCATACTCTTGGTAGAGCACTCCACCTAGGCCTTCATGACTAGCATCAACATGTAACTCGTATGGTCTGGTGGGATCAGCATAGGCCAATACTGGGGCTGTGGTGAGGCTCCTCTTCAGGGTTCTGAAGGCCTCTTCACACCTGGGGGTCCACTGATCTTGAACCGACTCCCCGGGTCTTCTGGGTCCCAAGCCATCCTCTTCCCCTTCAGTCTTGAGCAGTTCATTTAGGGGCTGGGCAATACGGGCAAACCCATCCACAAACCTCCTATAGTAGGAGCAGAAGCCCAGGAAAGATCTAAGTTCGGTGACTGTTGTGGGTCTTGGCCAGGAGGTAACTGCCTCCAACTTCTCAGGATCAGTAGCCACCCCCTTTTCAGACACTATGTGTCCCAGATAGTTCACCGAAGACTGGTAGAACCGACACTTCTCGGGGGAAAGCTTTAGTCCCTCTTCACTAAGCCTTCTCAACACTTTCTCCAATCGGGCCTCATGTTCCTCCAAAGTTCTCCCGAAGACAATGACATCGTCCAGGTACACGAGGACTTCTATGAGGTTCATATCTCCGACAGTCTTCTCCATGAGACGTTGAAAAGTAGCTGGGGCCCCAGATAGGCCCTGAGGCATTCTATTAAACTCAAAGAATCCCACAGGAGTTATGAAAGCGGTCTTTTCTCTATCCTCTGGGTGCATGGGGATTTGATAGTACCCGCTCTTGAGGTCCATCACGCTGAACCACTTGGCTCCAGACAAACTCTGTAAGGCGTCCTCTATCCTTGGCGTGGTGTACTGATCAGGGGTGGTCCTCCTGTTGAGAGTTCTGTAGTCAATGCAGAGCCTCAGCGACCCATTCTTCTTCCTGACCACCACTATTGGAGAGGCATAAGGGCTTCTGGACTCTCGAATCACCCCAGTCTTTTTCAGTTCTGCAAGCTGTTCCCTCAGATCCTCCAGATCTGCCAGCGGAACCCGCCTGACTCTCTCCCTGAATGGTTTGTCTTCTTGCAGGCGGATGCGGTGGGTAGCACTCCTCGCACACCCCACATCGAACTCATCTTTGGAGAAAATCTTCTCCCATCTAGTCAGCTGGGCCTTGGCTCTCTCTTTCCAGGCTCCAGGTAAATTCGGGTTCTCCATGGAAAGTTTTTCCCAAACATCTCCTTCTTCACCCGTCCCCTTTACTTCTGACCAGCTGACTGGGACAGCAGGACTCACCTGTCCCAACAGCATCCGGGCAGGGATCTCTATGGCCCTTTCTGTAGAGTTCCTCACACTCACCGGGACTCTTCCCCTGGCTTTCTTCAGGGCCTTGATTGGAATCACTTCCGGTATCACTTCCAGGCCTGAGTGATCTTCCCTTGGGTCGGATTCCAGCATGACAAAGGGACCAGGCTGCTTCCAGGTGAGCTTCACAGTGGCCCTGAGGCAAGCCACCTGTCCGGGCTGCAGCACCACTCCTTCTCTCCCCAGTCTCCACACCTTCCCTATCCCCTCTCCTGGGGTCTTCTGCTCCAACACTAACCGTTGGTAGGCTGTCTTCAGCATGGGATGGATGTTTGGATCTTGATGGCTCCTCATCTTCACCAGGGGGGTCAGAAGTCTTCTCACTAGATCCGTATTGGTGCCTATGATGAGGGACATCTTGCTGGCCCCGGGTGGTCTAGGACACACAACTGCCAGGGTGTCGAACACTTCTGTCTTCCCAGCCACAGAGGGGTCGAATGTCAGCTTTATGGGCAGATAACCGTCATAGGGGAACCTCTGCGTTCCCAGGCCCCATATCTCCAGCTCTTCTATCTTCTGTATAGGCAAATGGCTTAAGTGCCTATCGTAGACGTCTCTGTACAACAAAGTCACTTGAGCTCCAGTGTCCAGGAGGGCCTTTGTATATACTTCTTCCACCTGGATAGATACAGTGGGGGACGGGCCGACCAATTCTTCTGGGTACGGCCGGGTTGAGGTCACTTTCTTCTGAGGACTTGTCTTCATCCAGTTTGTTTTTGACTTTATTCTCTCCTGAGCCCGGTATGCATTGACCTTCCCCACCCTAATGGGAGTACAAACCCGCTGAGGGATGTTATTGTCTCTTGGTTGTAGACATTCCTTCTTGGGAGTGCTAAATTTCTTCTGAGGGGTCTTGTCCCCTTTCTCTGGTGTGTATCTTGGTTGAGAGACCCTAGATTCCTTCTGAGGAGTTTTGTTCTCTCTCTTTTGCTTCCTTCCATTCAGTTTGGAGCTCACTGAAAGAGATGGGCACCCGGTTGACTCCCTCACCGGGGCCCTCTGGAGTTTCCCGCCGGCTGGCGATTATCCATTTTCTTCTTCTTGGGACTGGAACACCTACTGGCAAAGTGGCCACTGCCCCCGCAGTTGTAGCATAGCATCTCTTCTCGGTCCTGAATGGAGGCTGGTTCTGAGGTATTCGGGAACAACTCCTTTCTTGGACTTGGTTTCTCTGCTCTTCTTTGATCTTTCTCCATCAAAGAGGTCAGCATCTCCAACACTTGGGACATTTGTGATTTCAAAGTGTCGACTTCTGCATCTCTTTCCGGGCTCTTGACTGAACTGACCAACACTGGTACAGGGGTGACCTTCACCCTGGCCACCTGCTGATCTCTCTGCAGCGCCTCTTCGTCCCTAATAATTTTTATTAGATCAGAGTAGGTTAGTGACATTCCTCCTCCTGAGGTTTTCAGGTGCAGCCAGACTGGGTCTGAGCGCCGCGCTCCCCTCATGATCTGCTTCATTCGTGCTTCATCTGCATCTTTGGGCAGCATTCCCTTCTTCAGCACGATCTTGCATAACAGCCTGTTCAACCTTCTAACATACTCTGACAGTTTCTCATTCGACTGCTGGAAAGTATGTTCAAATTGGTAGACCATCTCTGTCACCTTCTCCAGCTGTCCAAACTCTTCCTGCAGCATGGCCAGACAATCTTGAGCTGTACAGTTTGCATTTCCAAAACGGAAGCTCTTCACCGCTTCTGCCGCGGCACCTTTCAAACTTTCTAAAACTCGTTGTCTTTTCTGTGCTTCAGGCACCTCCCATGCCTCTACTGCTTGTAATGCCTGTTCCACCCAAGTGTCAAAATCTTCCTCTCCCGCAGGGATGGGGAGCTCCCCCGAGAATGTTTTTAGTCTCCGGTAGCTAGTCTCTACGTGCACTGTGCTTGTCTTCTGACAGTTTGTTAGTAGATCCCCTAACGCCTTTATTAGTTCGGGTGATATGGCCGTGGCAGGTGCAGGCGTCACCGGAGGTGTCGCTCCGTCTTTCCTCTCTGGCGGGGTACGGGCCGCAACTTGCGGTGATCCCGTTGGTGATAGCTCTTTCTTAGTAGCGTGCGCCAGACTATAAGATCTGTTATCCGGCATCTGCGCATATTTGCATTTACAAGCCTCTGGCTTCCCATCTGAATATTCCACTAGCGTATACTGGTGTGAGGTGCCTGGGTCTGACTTCATTAACCCTTCCACCGTTTCGGTCGACCATTCCTGACCCGGAATGTTAATGACCACTGACTGGCTTGGATCTGTCTTAGTTACTTCACACCACGTTCTGATGTCTTTCGGGTCCATGCCGGTAAGTCTTGGCGGGCTCTCACCGCTGTCTCAGTAATCCCGGATTTACGAGCCCCCACGTGTAGCGATACCCTCAACTTAAGAGAGCCGCAAGTTTTGGTTTGGGCCCTGAGTACAGCTTCCCCAACCCCCCGGCAATCTGCTCTACCTGCTCTGGCACAGTTAACCCACAGCAATTTCACATAAACAATCACTTATGCTTTAAATGTGGGTGTGTGGATTGATAACTCAGACTCATAGACAATGTTGTAAATAATAACTGACTTTACTGCTAGTGGTAAGATAAAAGGGGATAACATGCATGTAACATTTGGTTCACAACACATAAGCAGGTCCCTGCAGTTATAAATCACAATACTGTGTGCGTGTGTACCAGCAATGGAAAGGGGACGGAACGCCACGTGGGGCGACCGTTACCTAAACACCCTGTGGTGTGATAACTAATTTATAACTATCTAACGGATCAGGCCTGATCCCTAACCATGAAACTCAGTCTTTGAAGAAACACAAATCTTCACCGGCACAGGATCTGTAAAGGTGGTGCACTTGAAGTATTCAAAACCATGTATTTGTAATCCAATAGGGGGGGGGGGTAATTCTCCCACACCGGAGGTGTTAGGCCTCGGAAGTCTAGTAGGCACAAAGTATAAAAGTAACAGTTTAAAGATGAGCTTTCGCTCGCTCACCACTCCGGAACACTTCCCTCAGTCCGGAACTTCCACCGGCTGTGTCGGTCCTCGTCCACAGCAGCTTCTACGATCGGATCCCCGATCCAGATAACTTTAGAAGAGATGAGTCTGGATGCCACCCAGGCTCGCAAAGGGGGGTGGAAGGCTCTTTGGTTCGCTCCACAGGCCCCAGGCTTCAGGCCTGGAACAGCACAGATCCGCACAGGTGTATCTCTCTCTGTCGCCCCGTGTCCAAAGAGAAAGAGCTAGGCCTCGCCCCCTCCTTATATTCCTTCCCCCCGACTCCCCTCTCTCTGGAATTTCCTGTCTCTGATTAAAGGGGAACACCCCGCTACATAGCAAAGTGTCATTTCTTCAGTGTGAAGAAAAGATATAATAAAATATTTACAAAAATGTGAGGGGTGTACTCACTTTTGTGAGATACTGTGTGTATATATATATATATATATATTTACTGTATATATACTGTACACTATATTACCAAAAATATTGTGACGTCTGCCTTTACATGCACAAGAGCTTTAATGGCATCCCAGTCTTAGTCCGTAGGGTTTAATAATTAATTGGCACACCCTTTGCAGCTATAACAGCTTCAACTTATTTGGGAAGGCTGTCCACAAGGTTTAGGAGTGTGTCTATGAAAATGTTTGACCATTCTTCCAGAAGCGCTTTTCTTTATTAAGTGTTTTATTGCTGAAAAATGTGGCACTATAACAATAACAATCCCAGAATGCTCTGCTAAAGACTAACACCAAGAATATAATTTTCAATATATCATCATACTCAAATCATGCAACAGCTATCATCATGTAATTTTAACAGTTGTACAATAATGCATTGTTTACTATCATATTTGTTGCCATTGCTTCCAACAAATTAGAAGGATATCAAAATGAATGAAAATAAAATAAAATAATAAACGAAAAAAAAGGGAAAAATTTAAAGGGCATCCAGTAATGGGAACGGCCAAACCAAACTTCCAAATTTATACACATGCATGTTGATATCTTATAACTCAGAGTATTTGACCAAGAGGGTCGAGCATTTATGGCAATGAGGGTGCAGGTATCCCTTTAACTCAAAAAAGACAGAGATATAGGGGAAGAAATTGCACCCACGGAGTCCAAACCTCCCTGAACGTAGAATCATTTTCGTTGGCTGTAGCTATCATCTCTTCCAATGCGCATGGTCTACTTCCGCTACACATTCGCGTATAGTTCGCATTACTGCCAATTTTCAATATCTAGGGATCAGGGCTCTGACTGCCATCAGCAAAAATCAATATATTTTTTTTTATAGATGTAATTGATCACGGGATCAGGGATAAAAGAGCAACCTCCGGGGCTTCTGGCCAGATCTTACCCGTAATCAAGTGGCTAAGATAAAACATAATTGACCAGTATGGTTTTATTACCGGGCAGGACCACCACATGTGTAGATGTGTACCACTGGGCTCACCACATCTCCAACATTGGTCTGGTATATCTAGATTAATTTTATTTAATAAGGCCGGACAGCGATATCATCTGGTTATAATTTTATAATTTTATTCCTGTCAGGAAAGCGGGAGTGTTCGCTGTGTAAGGGGCGGGCAGTCAATGGGAATCAGCCACGGAAGAGAAGTCAGTGGTACCGGCAATAAGTCAGACTCAAGAGTGACCCATTGCTTGAGAGAACCATGATGGAACGTCCAATATTCTACTAAGCAGTGCCGCAGTATGTTATGTCATGGATATGCACTAATGTCTGTCTGCCATCTTACCTTTTCCTCTTCATGTGTTCATCTTAGAGGCTGGACTCCTTCACCTCGCTTCCTTTATAATCTCCTCCCAGCCTGACTCCACCCCAGGCCCTATCACAGAACACTATTAACCTGTGCACTGCAAGCCTGCCTTGCTGATCAACGTGTTTGTTAAAGCATTGTGTGTTTGGGTTCCTGCCTGCCGTGTGCTACGTCTGTCTCTCTGTTACGATATTGGCTTGTTCCTGACTATCCCTGTCTGCTTGTGACCCTTGACCTTCGGTTTGTTCTTCGTTTATCCTTGCCTGCTTGTGACCCCGACCTTGGCCTTTCCCCTCACTATTCTTGTATCCTGTGCTGCTGCTCCCCCTCTTTCCTCCTTACCCTACGAGGCGTGAGCTAGGAGACTCTAGGGGTCGCGACCTGCACCTAGCTGCAGTGTAACATCCTCACCACTAGAGGCTCTGGAGAAGACCTGCTGGGTCTTAGACTCCGCGCCCTGGGGTATCTCGGCTCTAGCTTCCTGTGGATCCCGGTTGTGCTCCTCTGGTCCCGCTTTCCACAACCACTCAGTATCCTATCCGCAGCAGTCAGTCATAGGGTTCATTACCTTGTGGTGCACTCTTGACCCCCTACGGTGTGCATCTGTCACCTGGCCACAGGTGACCTGACAGTTTGATCAGCCATGAACCCGGCTGACATGCCGCTCCCCGCGGATGATCCATTGCAGGGCATAGTTCGAATCAGACTCAGGTTAAGCGATTCCTCCAGGATCAGGCCTTCTTGGGAACCCCGAATCCGCAACCTCAAGTACAACCAGCGGCTGCACCTATTGCACCAGTCGCAGCCACACACTCACTAAAACTGCCAGCTCCGTTCCGTTTCTCTGGGGACTCCAAGGCCTGCAGGGGGTTTCTCAGCCAATGTACGATTCATTTTGAGCTTCAGCCTCAAAACTTCCTGTCTGATCGGGCTAAGGTAGCCTATATCATTTCCCTTCTCTCCGGTGAAGCTTTAGCCTGGGCTGCCCCCCTGTGGGAGAAGAATGATCCAGTGGTTTCCAGCCTGTCTGACTTCTTGAAGCTCTTTCGTAATATCTTCGAGGAGCCAGGTCGGGCTTCTTCAGCGGCTAGTGCTCTCTTACGTCTTCACCAAGAGTCTAGTTCAGTGGGACAATATGCTCTTCAGTTCCGTATCCACACAGCTGAATTGAGCTGGAACAATGAGGCCCTGGTCGCTACCTTTTTTACATGGCCTCTCTGACCGAGTGAAAGATGAATTAGCGGGCAGAGCGATCCCCGTCGGTCTGGACGATGTAATTTCTTTGTGCAATCAGATCGACATTTGTTTTTAGGAGAGGTCCCTAGAAAAGAGACGTCAGCACTCCCTGGGCCCTAGCCAGTCTGAGCTCCCCTCCCTTCGTAACGTGGAGCATCTTCTGCCTGCTGAGGAACCTATGCAGCTGGGCCGGACCAGACTAACCCCCGAAGAACGTGCTAGGCGCAGAACCCTGGGCTTGTGCCTCTATTGTGGGGGCAAGGGTAATTTTCATGACTCCTGCTCGCTTCGTCCGGGAAACGCTCGGGTCTAACACATTTGGAAGGTGGAGTATTGGACCCAGAAACATCACGTTCCTTCATGTAGGCCATTCTCCTCAATCAACCCTTGCATATCTGGATTCCGGGGCTGACGGCAATTTTATGGATTGGAGAACTGCTTCTTCTATGAAGCTTACCCTTTCACCTCTCACTACCCCATTGGTAGTCTCGGCAATTGATGGCACCGTTCTCCCAGGGGGCCCTATTCGCTTCCAGACGCTACCCATTAGGATGTCGGTAGGGATTCTCCACCAGGAGTGGATATCCTTTCTCATTCTACCCAAGGCCTCTACCCCCCGTTGTATTGGGCCTTCCTGGGCTACAGCTCCACTCTCCACATGTGGACTGGGTCTCTGGGCAGGTCCTGGCCTGGGGTCCCTCATGTTTCTCGTCGTGTCTTCTCAAGGTGGCCCCCAAGGAGAGACTTCCGGTTGCTACCACTTCTGTTTCTTCTGATCTTCCCGCTGCATACAGCGATTACCGGGATGTGTTCTGTAAGAAATCAGCTGAGGTGCTTCCTCCCCACAGGTCTTTTGACTGTGCTATTGACCGTGTACCCGGAGCAACTCTGCCTAGGGGTCGTATCTACCCTCTGTCCATCCCAGAGACCCAGGCCATGTCTGAGTATGTCGCAGAGAATCTGGGAGAGAGGTTTCATCCAGAAATCCTCATCGCCTGCAGGGGCAGGGTTCTTTTTCGTTGCCAAAAAGGATGGTACCTTAAGACCCTGCATCGACTATTGAGGTCTAAACGCGGTTACTATTAAAAATCGATACCCCTTACCCTTAATATCTAAGCTATTCGACAGGTTGAAGGGTGCCTCCATTTTCACCAAGTTGGATCTCAGAGGCGCGTACAATCTCATTCGAATACGGGAGGGTGACGAATGGAAGACTGCATTCAACACTAGAGACGGGCATTACGAATACCTGGTGATGCCTTTTGGTTTGTGTAATGCCCCAGCCGTGTTTCAAAACTTCGTCAATGAAATCTTCAGGGATCTGCTGTACCAGTTTGTTGTCATCTATCTGGATGACATTCTGATCTTTTCGGAAAATCTGCATGTCCACAGAAACCATGTCCGCACTGTACTTCAGCGTCTTAGAGAGAACGATCTCTATGCCAAGCTGGAGAAATGTTCCTTTGAATGTTCTGAGGTCCTGTTTCTGGGGTGCTTTGTCTCATGTTTGGGTCTTCGTATGGATCCTGGGAAGGTCTTGGCTATTACCAACTGGCCTCTTCCTGCTAGCCTCAAGGCCACACAGCGCTTTCTTGGCTTCACAAATTATTATAGGCAGTTCATAAGGAATTACTCTTCCATTGCCGCGCCTATTATCGCTTTGACCAAGAAGGGTGCGAATGCCAAAGATTGGCCTCCCAAAGCTGTTTCTGCATTCCACGACCTGAAACAGGACTTTGTTTCTGGACCTCTCTTGAGGAGACCTAATCCTGGGGATGCATTTTTTATTGAAGTGGACGCTTCCTCAATGGGAGTGGGAGCTGTGCTTCTTCAATTCTTTGAGAAGAAACGTCAACCATGTGCGTTCTCCTCCAAAAAAAATTCTCAGGCAGAGAGGAATTATGCCATCGGTGATCGGGAACTTCTCGCGATTAAATTGGCGTTAGAGGAGTGGCGTCATCTCTTGGAGGGTTCCCCTCACTCCATAAAGATCTTTATTGATCATAAGAATTTACAGTATCTACAGAATGCTAAACGTCTGAATCCCAGACAGGCCAGGTGGAGTCTCTTCTTTGCCCGTTTTAATTTCATGATTACTGTAAGATGGGGGTTGTTTAGCTCAAGTGGTAAATGTGTTTTTTTTGCGATTCCAGCCAGTCAGCAACTCTGTTTAAGGGCATGGTAGCCCATGTTTTATTAAAAGCACAACAGTTCACAAACACGTCTGTAGTATTCACAGGGGGTTCCACCATTCCTGTATCTTTCATACTAACAGTAGCCTCGTAGCTTTACCTTCTAGCGATGCAGGCCTTTAGCCTAGGCCTGACGGTCTGTTCCTCAGACCCGCACAGTGTCCAAGAGTTTCAGCTTTCTCCTAGCTTCTCCTGGTCAGCACCTTTGTTGCTGTATCACTAACGGTGTCTGCCTCCTGCAGGCATGCACCGCCTTTGACTCCACTTCAGAGGAAGAGAGCCCACTCGACTCTCATGCACACAGATTTCCTCTCTATTGGGTGGAGCCCTGTTCCACAATCACCTCTGACTCCACTTCAGAGGATGAGAGCACACCTGGCTCTCATGCACACAGACTTCCTCTCTGTTGGGTGGAGCCCTGATCCGTAATCACCTCTGAACTAAATAGCCCAAGACACAGCTGTTCCATCAGCGTGTCTTTCTTTACCAAATATGGCAATAACCAACCCTCTTGAAGGTCGCACAAAGTCGCACCCTCACATTACCTACAAACCTGGTTCCTGCAACGGTCGGGCGGATGCGCTCTCTAGGTCATTTGACACTTTGGACGAGGAGTCCGCCCCTGAACCTGAGCCGATCATTCCAACTTCGTGCATTGTTGCCCATTCTACCACCCTGGAGTCTAAAATTCCTCCTGGTAAGACCTTTGTCCCCACTGAGCTAAGAGCTAAGATCCTTCGTTGGGGACATGATTCCAAGGTGGCAGGTCATTCTGGATTCCTCCGAACCTTATTACTCCTCAGTCGTCACTACTGGTGGCCTAATCTCCGCTCAGACGTCAAAGACTACGTTAAGGCTTGTCATGTCTGTGCTCAGTCCAAATCCTCCACACAAGCTCCTGCTGGTCTCCTCATGCCCTTGCCCATGCCTAAGGAGCCATGGGCTCATATTGCCATGAATTTTATCACCGACCTACCACTGTCTGAGAATAATACGGTCATTTGGGTGGTAATCGATCGGTTCTCCAAGATGGCTCATTTAGTTCCTCTTCCTGGTCTTCCTTCTGCTCCTGCCTTGGTTCCTATTTTTATTCGAGAAATTTTCCGCCTCCATGGGGTTCCTTCTCATATTGTTTCTGACAGGGGTGTTCAATTTACGTCTCGTTTTTGGAGAGCCTTTTGCAAATCCCTCAATATTGTCTTGGATTTTTCCTCTTCCTACCACCCTCAATCCAATGGACAGACTGAGAGGGTTAATCAGGAGTTAGAAGTCTTTCTTCGCACCTTTGTGTCTTCTCATCATGACGATTGGTCCTCTCTACTCCCATGGGCATAATTCTCTCATAACAATCATGTAAATACCAGTTCGCAGAAGACACCCTTTTTCACAGTTTATGGAAAACACCCTCAACTTCCTCTTTCCATGACCTGTTCTCCAGATATTCCAGCTTTGGCTTCGGTTCAGGAGTTTCTCAATTCTGTTTGGGGTGACGTTCATGATTCCCTCCGGGCAGCTGCTGAAAAATTCAAAGGCTTTGCCGACCGCCGCAGGCGTAAACCGCCTTCTCTTCAGCCAGGGGACAAAGTCTGGTTCTCCACCAGGAACATCAAGCTCCGAGTTCCTTCTCTGAAGTTTGCTCCGTGATTCATTGGTCCATACACTGTAACTGCTAAACTGAATCCAGTTTGTTTCAAACTCCAGGTTCCTAAGAGCCTTAAAATCACTAACTCCTTCCATGTTGTCCTTCTGAAGCCTTTAGTCCTCAATAAATTCTCTGGTCCTCTCCCTACCGTGGTGCCTGTCTCTGAGGATAATCAGGAGTACGAGGTCAGTCAAATTCTGGACTCCCGACTCTGCAAAGGCGTTCTTCAGTACCTCGTTCACTGTAAGGGGTTTGGTCCTGAGGAGAGGTCTTGGATCGCTGCATCTGAGGTCTTTGCACCTTGTCTGTTAAAGAAGTTTCATCTGAAGTTTCCCTCTAAACTCGGTCCCAGGCGGGGAAGGGGGAGGCCTCGTAAGAGGGAGGGTACTGTCATGGATATGCACTAATGTCTGTCTGCCATCTTACCTTTTCCTCTTCATGTGTTCATCTTAGAGTCTGGACTCCTTCACCTGGCTTCCTTTATAATCTCCTCCCAGCCTGACTCCACCCCAGGCCTTATCACAGAACACTATTAACCTGTGCACTCCAAGCCTGCCTTGCTGATCAACGTGTTTGTTAAAGCATTGTGTGTTTGGGTTCCTGCCTGCCGTGTGCTACCTCTGTCTTTTTTTTTAACGATATTGGCTTGTTTCTGACTATCCCTGTCTGCTTGTGACCCTTGACCTTCGGCTTGTCCTTCGTTTATCCTTGCCTGCTTGTGACCCCGACCTTGGCCTTTCCCCTCACTATTCTTGTATCCTGTGCTGCTGCTCCCCCTCTTTCCTCCTTACCCTACGAGGCGTGAGCTAGGAGACTCTAGGGGTCACGACCTGGACCTAGCTGCAGCGTAACATCCTCACCACTAGAGGCTCTGGAGAAGACCTGCTGGGTCTTAGACTCCGCGCCCCGGGGTATCTCGGCTCTAGCTTCCTGTGGATCCCAGTTGTGCTCCTCTGGTCCCGCTTTCCACAACCACTCAGTATCCTATCCGCAGCAGTCAGTCATAGGGTTCACTAACTTGTGGTGCACTCCTGACCCCCTACGGTGTGCATCTGTTACCTGGCCACAGGTGACCTGACATGATATAGTTCCAAATGGGAAAGACCTGCTCCAGCAGTGTCTCGCCTCCTCCCCAGGATGTCATAACTAAGTTCAACCAAATGCGACTATGTGTCAAGAAAAAGGTTGAACGGGGTGGGACTTTGTGTGTGCCTCAGAGGAGTAAATAAATATAGAAATAGCAGAATTATAGAAAAATAAACAACTTTTATTTTTCTGCCAAATGGCAGTGATTTAAAAAAAAATATTCAAAACCTGAAATAAAACCAAGTTACAGTTCTGAGAGTTTCAAGTTCAGGGTGTGCGATTCCCCAGCATGGAAAGTAATAGGGCCTAAGCGTTTCACGGATTTCCGCTTCGTCAGGGCCTTTGAAAGTGGCACAGTGAAATATTGTATAGATTCTAAAAACAGAAAGTGTTCATAGAATTATATATAAATATCATATGATTCAATACAAATGAGAAAGGAAAATAAAAATGAACATACAAGGGTATATGCATGGCAATGTTTATACATTCACTGGATATACATTTATAGTCTTCGATAAGCATTGTTACAGATTAAATATTGTATTGTATTGTATTAAAAAAAACACTTCGAGCTATGTGCACGGTTACATGTATGTACAGCGGTGTTCTATGTGTCAAAAAGATAAAAACAGGAACCCTGCAGTACGTGTTATCCATGCATGTTAACATAGTTACATATATTGGATGTGTATTAGTATCTGAAAAGAGACGCACTTACCAGTGAACTGTAACTGCAAGATGCCGGTGCGGCGGACAAATAAGGCTTACGTGCCTGTGAGGACACTGCTATGCGGAGAAAACAGTGTATGTGAGGTGGCTTTGGGTCTGTATAGAATTAACAGAAATTCTGTTGTGCAAATATTACATGTCATGTTCATCTTTATTATGTATTATCTCTTTTTTTCTTTTTCTTTTTCTTATCAGCTCCTTCTACAACTGCATACCTGCAACATTACCCATTTATCTGGGTTTTGTCTTTATTTATCTAGTTTTGTAAACAGGTTTGCTGCCGGAACTGTATTTTTGCACGATGCTTGTTGAGGTGAGACTTCTGGCTTCGCCTGTGTCTGCTCACTGCCCGGGGACCTGTCTAGGGCACCAATGACATTGTTGCCCTTTGAAACTCAATGGTTCTCACCAGACTAGCCCGGAGGTGTTTCCATCTAGTTTGTCCATCAGGGGACACCACACATTGACGGCTCTCATGAGACGGCCGACCTGTGATTTCTCTCCCCTCCACTAGCTGTGGAACGCAACGTACTGACGATGCGGTTCACAGCATCGTCAGCACATCACACCGCTATTAGGTCCAGCCCATCCCTGCCACATGCAGTTCCTCCCCTTGTCTCTGGCAACCAATCGTAGCCAGCCAGAGCGGGAGGCCTGCCTTTGTCTGTCCCCCTCCACCGGAACATGCAGAACATGGACATGGACCGGGGAATCAAATGCATGTACCTACCAAGCATGCACCCCGTGCGGTGATCAGTGACCAGATGGTCTCGACCCAGTCCCTCCAGATCCTTTGGATCTACTTCGGTATCTCCCTACGATCTGGGCGACTGGAGCGATCCTATGGACCCTCCACCCTCTCCATCTGCCGGCACGGTATCAATCAGGCGGATCCTCCTATATAACACACACTTTTACACTCTCTCCTAAGCGGTGCACCTCTCTGTACGAGAGGGACTAAGAGGAGAGACGCTCCCTTCAGACGCCAAAGGTACTCTGGGAATGGAAACTTTCCCTGTCTTTCTGTTTTTTTTATTTTACTGGCTTTTTGCATGACCCTGTCACCCAAATGTCTGTTTGGTATGTTTTTGCCTAGATTCCCATTGACGTGGATCTGACTTCCCCTCTACACCTAGAGGGATTCCCCGGGGATTGTCTCCCCTTCCTGGCACCCATATACACACCGTGCTTACTATATATACCAGTGAGATATATGATCTCACTCCCTTCCATTTCTGGCATCTGTATTGCCTCTAAGTTCTTACCAGCTGTACACACTTGGTAAGTGATCAAATACAGTCAGGACCATAAATATTGGGACATCGACACAATTCTAATCTTTTTCGCTCTATACACCACCACAATGGATTTGAAATGAAACTAACATGTGCTTTAACTGCAGACTTTCAGCTTTAATTTGAGGGTATTTACATCCAAATCATGTGAACGGTGTAGGAATTACAACAGTTTGTATATGTGCCTCCCACTTTTTAAAGGACCAAAAGTAATGGGACAGATTACAATCATAAATCAAACTTTCACTTTTTAATACTTGGTTGCAAATCCTTTGCAGTCAATTACAGCCTGATGTCTGGAACGCATAGACATCACCAGACGCTTGGTTTCATCCCTGGTGATGCTCTGCCAGGCCTCTACTGCAACTGTCTTCAGTTCCTGCTTGTTCTTGGGGCATTTTCCCTTCAGTTTTGTCTTCAGCAAGTAAAATGCATGCTCAATCGGATTCAGGTCAGGTGATAGACTTGGCCATTGCATAACATTCCACTTCTTTCCCTTAAAAAACTCTTTGGTTGCTTTGGCAGTATGCTTCGGGTCATTGTCCATCTGCACTGTGAAGCACCGTCCAATGAGTTCTGAAGCATTTGGCTGAATATGCATAGATAATATTGCTCGAAACACTTCAGAATTCATCCTGCTGCTTTTGTCAGCAGTCACATCATCAATAAATACAAGAGAACCAGTTCCATTGGCAGCCATACATGCCCACATCATGACACTACCACCACCATGCTTCACTGATGAGGTGGTATGCTTTGGATCATGAGCAGTTCCTTTCTTTCTCCATACTCTTCTCTTCCCATTACTCTGGTACAAGTTGATCTTGGTCTCATCTGTCCATAGGATGTTGTTCCAGAACTGTGAAGGCTTTTTTAGATGTTGTTTGGCAAACCCTAATCTGGCCTTCCTGTTTTTGAGGCTCACCAATGGTTTACATCTTGTGGTGAACCCTCTGTATTCACTCTGGTGAAGTCTTCTCTTGATTGTTGACTTTGACACACATACTCCTACCTCCTGGAGAGTGTTTTTGATCTGGCCAACTGTTGTGAAGGGTGTTTTCTTCACCAGGTAAAGAATTCTTCGGTCATCCACCACAGTTGTTTTCCGTGGTCTTCCGGGTCTTTTGGTGTTGCTGAGCTCACCATTGCATTCTTTCTTTTTAAAGATGTTCCAAACAGTTGATTTGGCCACACCTAATGTTTTTTCTATCTCTCTGATGGGTTTGTTTTGTTTTTTCAGCCTAATGATGGCTTGCTTCACTGATAGTGACAGCTCTTTGGATCTCATATTGAGAGTTGACAGCAACAGATTCCAAATGCAAATAGAACACTTGAAATGAACTCTGGACCCTTTATCTGCTCCTTGTAAATGGGATAATGAGGGAATAACTGTAAGGTACCTGTGATAGGTAGTGTCCGAAGTGGAACTTGTGTGCTGAGGATTCAGGCGAAAACGTAGTCAGGCAGATTAGGTTGGCAACAGATCAGGCAAAATGGTACACGATCGAAATCCAGAGAGTGGTCAGGCAGGCAAAGGTCATACACGAGCTGACGGTGAAGTACAAAATCAGCAGGCTAGAGAGTAGTCAGGAATTCAGGCAGAAGTTCAACACGAAAATAGAGATCAAAAAGCAGTCACAACACCCAGGGAGATATTCCACACAAAAACGGGCGCTGAGAGATAGCATCACTTCCTTTTTTTGGGCTGCTTTGATTGAAAATTGTCCACAGCTGGCAGCAGGTGGGGCTAGTGAGTCCAAGGTAATGCTTAATACTGAGAGGACATTTCCAAAAGTCCAGATCTCCTCCGTAGCACAACAGGTAAGGCTGCAGCTGTGGGACCAGGAAGATCCCGGTTCAAATACACCCAGGTACATGACAGGGCCCCCTCCCCAGTGGACCCCTCCGGGGGCCTAGCGGGGCTTAGTGGGAAAGGAGGCATGGAAGTCTTGAATAAGAGAAGGGGCATGCAGATCTTTAACTGGAACCCAGGAACGGTCTGTGACGAGATATCCCTTCCAATGAACCAGATACCGAAAGGCCACGACCCTGTCTTCTAGAATCAAGAATCTTGGAGACTTCAAACTCACTTTGTCCATCAACAAGAACAGGAGGAGGTAGCTGTTGCGTTCTGGAGTAGCGATTGAAAATTGCTTTTTTGAGGAGGGAAATGTGGAACACAGGATGAATCCGGAGAGAGGAGGGTAATTTTAACCTATAGGAGACTGGCCCGACTCGAGCAATAATTCTGTAAGGACCAATGAATCGAGGGCCCAATTTGGTAGAAGGTTGTTTCAGTCTCACATATTTGGTTGATAGCCAAACTCTGTCCCCCACCACATATGGAGGTATATGGTGTCTTCGTTTGTTGGAAAAAAGTGCATACTTGCCTGCTGACTTCCGTAGTAATAAGTAGGGCTGTTACTGATTAAAATTTTCGTGTTCGATTAATCGATTTTTCTTTAATCGATTAATCGACTAATTTTGATTAATTATAACGCACATACAGTTTTTACAAGAATTTTTTTTATTAAACTTTAAGAAAAACGTAGAAATTAGTTTGTTAGTTGTCCACATCTCCCCCCATACTGTAATGTCCACATGTGCTCCCATTCTGTAATGTCCACATCTCCCCCGTAATGTCCACATCTCCCCCGTAATGTCCACTTTTCCCCCCCATACTGTAATGTCCACATGTGTCCCCATACCGTAATGTCCACATCTCCCCCATAATGTCCACATCTCCCCCATAATGTCCACATCTCCCCCGTAATGTCCACATTTCCTCCCAAACTGTAATGCCCACATGTGTCCCATTCTGTAATGCCCACATGTGTCCCCATACTGTAATGTCCACATGTGCCCCCATACTGTAATGTCCACATGTGCCCCCATTCTGTAATGTCCACATGTGCCCCCATACTGTAATGTCCACATCTCCCCCGTAATGTCCACATCTCCCCCCATAATGTAATGCCCACATGTGCTCCCACTGTAATGTCATTGTCCACATCTCCCCCGTAATGTCCACATCTCCCCCCCATACCTTAAGATCCAGGCAGAACCATCCGCAGAGTGGACAGCACAAGCAGGCGGCTGATGATGACGTCAGCGCGCCGCTACTAGGCTGCTGCAGGGTGGACCAAGATGGCCTCCGCGCTCCAGGGCTAGGCCGAAGCTGCGGCCTTTCCTATGGACGAGACCGCGGAGCTCACTCCGCGGATCGTAATCGATCAAAAAAATTTTGATCGATCAAAGAAATTAACGATTAATCAAGCAATTAATAGTTAATTTCTGCACCCCTAGTAATAAGCAAATCTTTTTCCAATGTAGCAGAATATTTTTCACCCGCTGATCTGCTGCTGGTACACCAGAAGAAGGCTGAAGTAGGGGAAAAGTCTGAGGGTGATAGCCTAGGGCTGCGTAGAATGGTGTGGTATGAAGAGCACTGTGCCAACGGGAATTAATGGCGAACTCAGCTAAAGGCAAATACTCAGACCAGTTGGAGTGTAAGGCATTGACATAATGTCGAAGATAGGTTTCTAGGGTCTGGTTCATGCGTTCGGTTTGACCATCTGTTTGAGGGTGATGTGAGGTAGAGAGTGAAAGCGTTACTCCCAGTTTCTTGCAGAACGCTCTCCAGAATCGGGAAACAAACTGGGATCCGCGGTCTGAGACGACATTGGTAGGTATGCCATGATATCTCACAATATGGGAAAGGAAGAGAGTAGACAGTGCTTCCGCTGTAGGTAATCCCAGGAGCGGCACAAAATTAGACATTTTGGAAAAGCGATCCACTATGACCCATAAAGCAGTCATGCCCTCGGACTTGGGTAAGTCTGTAATGAAGTCCATAGTCAAATGGGTCCAAGGCTGACGAGGTGCCAAAAGTGGTGAGGTGCATAAGATGATTCTTAAGAAGGGGATTGACCCACGGAAGGTGAATGAGGCCCGTGTTCAACAGGTGATGAGAGGATCTCAGCCCCTGGACCCCATCGCATTGGCGCTACGCACAAGACAGGACGGGAGGAGCCTGGAGTACCCTGACTTGATTCGAGTGGTCAGAGAGGAAGAAGCTATGCTGGAGGAGAAGAAGAGGAGCCTACCAGTTGAGTCGGTAAATCCTCCTCCAGTGATGTTCAGGACGGCCATGACCCTGGAAAGAGACTCAGAGGTGGATACCTTGAAGTCGCAGATGTCCCAAGTATTGGGGATGCTGACCTCCCTGATGGAAAAGAAGTCAAGGGAACCAGAGAGGGAAAGTCCGAGGAAGGAGCTGTTTCCCAACACCTCAGCGCCCGCATCCCTGGAAGATTGGGGGGATGTGATTTGTTTCAATTGTGGAGGAGCTGGCCATTTCGCCAAAGTGTGTGCCAGTCCAAAGAAAAAAAAGATGAATAACCGCAAGCCGCCGGAAAACTTCAGCGGGCCCCGGTGAAGGAGTCAACCGGGTGCCCATCATCTCCAGTGAGCTCCAAACTGAATAAGAAGCACATGAAAAGAGTGGACAAGACCCCTCAGAAGAAACGCAAGGTTCCTCAGAAGGAATGCACCCCAAAGAAAGAGAGTAGTGTCCCTCAGCGGGTAGTTACACCCATCAAAAGGGGGGAGATCAATGCATACCAGGCCCAAGAGAGACTTAAGACCAAAGAGAAATGGAAGAAAGAAAGTCAAAAGGGAAAATGCAAAGATCAAAAGAAAGAGACCCCTTCGAAGCGATATCCAGAGAAGCTGGTGGGTCCCTCCCCGATAGTACCAGTTCAAGTGGAGGGAGTCTACCCAAGAGCCATATTGGATACGGGGGCGCAAGTGACCCTGTTGTACGGGGACTTTTATGACAAGCATTTAAGTCACCTACCCATCCAGAAGATTGAAGAGCTGGAGATATGGGGAATTGAGACAGAGAGTTTCCCTTATGATGGCTATCTGCCTATAAAACTGACTTTTGACCCGTCCATAGCCGGGAAGGCTGAAGTGTTTGATACCTTAGCTGTGGTATGCCCCCGACCACCTGGAGCTAACAAGAGTTCCTTAATAATAGGGACCAACACAGATCTGGTCCGAAGACTTCTGGCCCCTCTGACAAGAAGGAAAGACCTCACAGTCACTGAGATCCACCCAATGTTGAAGACAGCCTACCAACGACTGATCTTGGAACAGAAGGCCCCGGAAGAGGGGGTAGGGAAGGTCTGGAGGCTGGGAAGAAGGGGAATAGTGCTGCAGCCCGGTGAAGTAACCTGCTTGAAAGCCACAGTGAAACTCACTTGGGAGCAGCCTGGCCCTTTTGTCATGTTGGAACCCGACCCAAGGGAAGAATATTCTGGCTTAGAAGTAGTCCCAGAAGTGGTCCCGGTGAGGGCCATGAAGAAGGCTCATTATAAAGTGCCTGTGAGCGTCAGAAATTCCACGGATGGTCCCATGGAAATCCCAGCCAAGCTGTTACTGGGCCGGGTGAGCCCAGCTACCCCAGTTGCTTCATCAGATGTGGAGAAGACAGATGGAGAAAGTACTGTGTGGGAGAAACTTTCCATGGAGAATCCAAACCTGCCCAGGGCTTGGAAAGAGAGAGCCAAGGCCCAGTTGACCAGGTGGGAAAGGATCTTTTCCCAAGATGAATTCGATGTGGGGTGTGCTAGGAGTGCCACCCATCGAATCCGCCTCCAGGAAGACAAGCCCTTTAGGGAGAGGGTTAGGCGGGTTCCGTTAGCAGACCTCAAAGACTTGAGGGAGCAGCTCGCCAAGCTCAAGCGAACAGGGGTGATTCGAGAATCTAGAAGTCCCTATGCCTCCCCGATAGTGGTGGTCCGGAAGAAAAATGGGTCATTGAGGCTGTGCATAGACTATAGGACCCTCAACAGGAGAACCATACCGGACCAGTATACCACTCCGAGGATAGAGGATGCCCTACAGAGCTTGTCTGGAGCCAAGTGGTTCAGTGTTATGGACCTAAAGAGCGGGTACTATCAGATCCCGATGCATCCAGAAGACAAAGAGAAGACGGCTTTCATAACCCCAGTAGGGTTCTTTGAATTTGATCGGATGCCTCAAGGTCTGTCTGGAGCCCCAGCTACCTTCCAACGTCTTATGGAGAAGACTGTAGGAGACATGAACTTCATCGAAGTCTTAGTATACTTGGATGACATCATTGTCTTCGGAAGGACCTTGGAGGAACATGAAGAGAGGCTGGAGAAAGTTTTGAAGAGACTGAGTGAGGAAGGACTCAAGCTCTCACCTGAAAAATGCCAATTCTATCAGTCATCAGTCAACTATCTGGGGCACATAGTGTCTGAAGATGGGGTAGCCACAGACCCCGAAATATTGGAGGCAGTCACCTCCTGGCCCAGGCCCACCACTGTGACAGAGCTCAGATCCTTTCTGGGGTTCTGTTCCTATTACAGGAGGTTTGTGGAGGGGTTTGCTCGGATAGCCAGGCCTCTGAATGAGCTGCTTAAGATGGAGGGGGAAGAGGATGACACAGGCCCCAGAAAGCCAGGGGAGTCAGTCAAGGACCAGTGGAACGAGAAGTGTGAGAATGCCTTCCAGATGTTGAAGAAGACATTAACCACTGCCCCTGTCCTGGCCTACGCAGACCCTGTTTGGGAGGAGTGCTGTACCAGGAGCATGAAGAGCAACTGAGGCCTGTTGCGTATGTGAGCAGAAGTCTGACTCCCTCCGAGAAGAACTACCACACCCATAAGTTGGAGTTCCTGGCCCTTAAGTGGGCGGTAGTTGACAAACTCAGAGACTATTTGTATGGGGCGGAATTCACAGTGAAAACCGACAACAACCCCCTCACCTATCTTTTCACCACAGCAAAGTTGGATGCCACAGGACATAGGTGGTTGGCGGCTCTGTCTGCCTTCAATTTCAGCTTAAAGTACAGACCTGGGGCTGGAAACCGAGACGCAGACGCCTTGTCTAGAAGATCTCATGTCTCCACTTTCAGTACAGAAGAGTGGACCCAAGTGGCACCCGACGGGGTGCGGGCCCTCTGTCAAGGGGCTGAACTCCAAGCCAGTGGCGGCTCAAGAGCAGAAGAGATAGGGGTTGCCATAGTCGGAGTCCCCAAGCAGTACTGTGGGGTAACCCAACTGGGGGAAGATAACTTGCCAAAATTGTCAAAAAAAGAGTTGAGATCTGACCAATTGGAAGACCCCATGGGGAGATTGGTCTTGGAGGCCCTAGAGAATCAGGATCCGAATAGACTCTTACGCCACCCTTCAAAGGAGGCTCGCCTATTGAAGGAGGAGTGGGACAGGTTGCAGGTGCATCAGGGAGTGATCTACCGAAGGGGCCCCTCTGATGACCTAGAAGACAAATGGCAATTGTTCTTGCCTGAGAAGCACCGAGAGAAAGTCCTGGTTGCTCTGCACGACAACCATGGCCACCTAGGGGCGGAAAGGACCTTCCAACTCGTTAGGGACCGTTTCTATTGGCCCTGCATGAGGGCTGAAGTTGAAGAATACTGCCACTCATGTGCACGATGCATCCAGAGAAAGACTTTACCTCATCAAGCTGCCCCAATGGGCCATCTGCAAAGTCAAAGCCCACTTGATCTGGTATGCATTGATTTTCTCTGCCTCGAACCCGACCTGAGTGGACTAGGAAATGTTCTGGTAGTAACCGATCATTTCACCCGGTATGCCCAGGCCTTTCCAACCAAGGACCAGAAGGCTTCCACCGTGGCCAAAGTGCTGATGAAGAAATACTTCGTACACTATGGGCTACCACAACGGCTCCATTCAGATCAGGTAAGGGATTTTGAAAGTCGATTGATCCGGAAACTCCTGGATTCTTTGGGGATCAAGAAGACAAGAACTACCCCCTATCATCCACAAGGTAATGCTCAGCCGGAGAGGTTCAACCGAACCCTGCTCAACATGCTGGGGACATTAAGCAGGGAAAAGAAGCAGCATTGGAGCAACCACATAGCAGCAGTTGTGCATGCATACAACAGCACCACCAGTGACGCTACAGGGTACTCACCCTATCGACTTATGTTCGGGAGAGAAGCAAGACTACCCATAGATCTGGCCTTTGGCACTTCCATAGACCATTGTTCTGCTGCTTCCCACAAGGGATATGTCGATAGGCTCAGACGCAATTTGAAATTGGCCTATGAACAGGCCCAGGCGGCCTCGGAGCAAAGGGGGGCCCGCAACAAGAAAATTTTTGACCTGAAAGTTAGCATTAAGGATTTGCAACCAGGAGACAGAGTGTTGCTACGGAACTTGGGGGTCCCTGGAAAACACAAGCTTGCAGATAGATGGAGACCTGAACCTTATGTTGTTTGCAAGAGGCTACCGGGCCTGCCCGTTTACAGACTTAAACCAGAAGGGAAGGTGGGACCTTTGAAGACCTGGCATCGGAACCACCTACTCCCACTAGTGGAGGCAGTTCGGATACCCCCTGTGACGGATTCCCCTGAGCCAACTTCCATCCTGGATACTCCCAGACCGAACACTCGGTCCCAGACCCCTCAGATTGGGGATACAGAGACCTCGGAGATAAGTGAGGATGAGGGAGAAGAACTTGACTGGCTTTGGCCTTCACAGGCCCCAGGAACCTCTGCTATTGATCTTCCACCTGAAGAAGACACCATAGATCAGATGCTGAAAGCAGAAGCTACTGAGTTCATTCCGTCCAGTCCTTGGTCAGATTCTTGGGAGAGTGCCTGTGACTTACCCCCAGAAGAAGATCCAAGGGAGTCTCTGTACCTCCCTGCTCCGGAGTCCAGTGCTCCCGAACCAGAGGAAATTCCTGAGTTGGTTCCAGAGGAGGAGCCTGTTCTAACAGAGAGCCCAAGAGGACAGAGGAAGCGAAGAGCCATAAAGCCTCCCAGAAGATTAACTTACCCACAGATGGGGAGAAGTGCGGAAGACACTGTGGTTACTGTCAGAAGGAGTACGGAAGACCCTGATCCTCCCACTGTTCATTTAGTGGGGGGCAACCCCAGCTCACTCTCTGGCACAGTTAGGCAGGACACTAGTGATGGTGTGACCTGTGGGCAGGGGAGTTCACCACCTCGGTTTTGGTGGGAATTTCCTCTGCCAACATCATACGAAACTTTGATTGATGTTGTACGTTCTGTGATTTAAGTTTGTTATCTTTGGGGACCAAAGAATTTAAGTGGGGGGAGTGTGTAGCGGGGTCTCCTTTAAGGCCCCGGGAATACGTTACCCAGAACCCCGTTTGGCACCCAGAGTGCAGTTAGCCACCGCAGAGACTCATGGGAGGGGTTATTTAAGGAGGAGGCGAGGCGGAGCTCGGTCTCTTTGGACACCGCGCTGCAAGCAACAGCTTCTTCCTGTGCAGATCTGCTGCAGTGCAAGGCCTGAAGCCTGGGGCCTTGCGCAACTTCCGAAGAGCCTTCCACCCCGCTGCGGAGCCTGGGTGGCACCAGACTGGTCGAGTGAGGACTTCAGTTGGATCGGGGACCCGATCGTTGCAGACGCTGTGTGCGGAGACACAGCAGGTGGAAGCCCCGGGCTGGGATCGCGCCCGGAGTGGTGAGCGAGCACTTGCTCAATCAAATAGACTTTACAGATTCTAGGCCTATAGACTGCCGTGGCTCACCGATCGTTTGCTCGTTGTTCCACTGAGGGACCGGTAGCAGGACAGAATTGAAGTGTCCCCTCCCCAGCATAGTGTTCTTAGTGATTGTCAGTTTGTGGATTACAAATACTATTCATCAAGTGCACCACCGAAAGTTTGCATGCAAAGAAATCCCTATAGGAAGGACTGAGATTTATTCTGGGTCAGGCCTGGCCAGGGTGGGGATATAGGATATTGTTTAGTGCGCCACAGGGCGTGTATACCATAATAGCTACGCGTGGTGGATTACCGTGCAGCGCCATTATTGTGTGCTATATTGATTGCTGCAGGGCTCTGCAAGCCAGTTGTGTGTATTATATTCTGCTTAAGCCTTTTTTATAACCAAAGTAAACTGTTATACTTAATCTTTAACATTTGTGTGTTGTCTTACTGTAAGGAGGGTGCCTTTACAATACCCATTGATTATGATAAAAATATAACCCCTAGACTAGCTGTGCCAGAGTGGGTCGAGCAGATTGCCGGGGGCTGGTGGTGCTGTACACAGGGCCCGAAGACAAATCCAGCGGCTCTCTTAAGTGGGGGTAGCGCTACACCCGGATAACACTCTTTTCTACAACTGGATTCAAAATCTAATCACACTTAAATCTTTAGTAATGAATATGAAATTCCCCTCTTTCACATCGCTACAATCCCAGTATAAATTCCCCTTCTCAGAACTCCCTCAATATCTCCAAATTCAGGACTTTTTTGCTAATCACTACTCTCTGACTATTAAACCCCCTAGTACTTTATTCGAACACATATGCATCTCCTCTAGAGACAAAGGATTAATCTCACAATTATATAATTTTCTGAATAACTTACATCAACCGGAAAAATCGGCTCGAATGCTACGATGGGAGGCTGATCTAGACTGTTCTTTCCCCATAGAAACTTGATATAAGATGATAGATAACCTACGCAAAAGCAATCATGCAGCAGCTTTCAGAGAATCCCCACTAAAACTGGTTACTAGATGGTATATGACACCTGCCAAAATCCACTCTTTTTACCCCACAGCTTCCCCTGCCTGCTTCAGAGGATGTCCTGACAAAGGTAATTACCTTCATATCTTTTGGAGCTGTAAACTTCTAGAACCCATATGGCAGGCAGCTACAACTAAACTTGAATCTATTTTCAAAATGAAAATCACCCTCTCACCACAAGTTTGCATACTATATGCTGAGATACCAGATATCCCCCCACCATGCAATAGACTGCTTCATTCGCTGATCAGCTCCATCCAATGGTTGATAGCCTTGAACTGGAAATCACATAACCTACCTTGGTCCCAGGTCTTATCCAGAATGGATGCACTTAGACTGTCTGAGAGGATCCATCACACACTCTCAGACAGTATGCAAACCTTCCACAAAATATTGATCTACTGGACTCCACCACAACAATAAGTCTCACAAATTAAGTAACCCATCTCACAACCTCTCCTATACACTCCCTCACTATAATGTTGGCTCCTATTAATCATATTAATCAACTGTATTTTGCTAGAACACCCGTATGTATGGTTCGAGATACCTTGCCCTTTTACCTTATTATGTATCTTTTATCATCATTGTAACATATCGCTTGACTCGTGTTTGATGCCTTTCTTCTGCTTAACTCATGTACGATACCTCATCAATGTATATAATGTCTCACTCTATACTGTAAACTAGTCATCCTCCAGTCTTCCAAATAAAACGTTTGTAAACGAGAAAGTGATCGCAATATTCTTCCCCGTTTTAGCACAGCCCTTCTCCCTCTGTAGAATAGGTCCCAAATCAACAGTCTATTTTAGTTGCGAGAGGTAACGGGAAATCCCAGACTCGAGCCCCCACGTGTAGCACTACCCCCGTAGGAGCTGCTGGTTTAATTTTGGGCCTGCCATTACCTTACTGTTCCATACGCTCGTCTCAGGGGTTCTCCATGAAGAGTTGTCCAGAAGAAAGTTCGCACCAACACAAAGTCTCTTTCAAGGGTTTTTATTGATTAAAGTTTACAACAGAGGGAGGTGAAGGGATGGGGAAGGACTCAGGTACCTTACTTGCGGATCACAGGTATTTCCTTAGGTCCAGAAGAATAACTGTCTCCAGGCTGGACTCAGCAACCACCGGATAGGCCCACTCTCACAGGCCTAGCAACCGGTGCGTAGCTCGATCACAGATAGTCTCTGCCACAGACTTGGTGAAAATAGAATTTGCTCAATAGTCCATGCCACAGACTTGGTGAAAATAGAATTTGCTCAATAGTCTCTGCCACAGACTTGTGCAACCACTCACCGGGTTACCTTCTGATGAAAAGAACACAGCTCTCAGTGCCAGGATCTTTCAGACGTTCCGAAAGCACTGTGAGGTAGACTTTTGATCCGGATACATCCTCCAATTGAGTCCTCAATTGCTCGGTCCCTTCCCGCAGACAAGGCTACACAGGCTCATGCCTGGATTAGTAGGCTCCAGTACTTCTGGGCCTACTTCTCAGTAACGGAGACTCAGGCCAACGTGGCCCGAGGCGGAAACTGCCAGCACATCCCTGTGGCCATGAGGGCCCTCAGGTCTGGATCGGGAGGCTCCCACCGCCAACGAACGAACCCCACAAAAAGGTGTCTGTCCCTTAAGTACTCTCTCCCAGAATGCACAACGGGTTGACCACGCCCAATGAGCTGCTTCTGGGAAAGAGATACCTAATGAATCCAGCCTGTTGGCTTTCCAACCCTGACCAGTGGTGACAGTGACACCCACCGTCAGGGGGAAAATCATGCAACCAGCTGAACTGAAACACAAGTATAATTTGAACACAATCCTTCTGAGCCAAACTATTGCTCAGACAACTATAATTTTAACATATAGCGCCCACTCATTGGGAGCAGGGCGCTGCACATTTATAGTGGAACTCTGGTTAGAAGCAATGTTTCCAACACACAGTTGACTGGTAATTATATACTCTGTAATTCTTACCATTGGGTACATACCCATGTAAAGAATTGAAACTCACTACATATATTTCTTACAGCAAACCACAAATCCTCTGAAGAAGATCCTTTGGGATCGAAACGAGTCAGGTACTTATACAGATGCATGCGAAATGTAAAACTGTATAGCAATGCTGTGTTTGTAATTCTGTGTGTTTGATGCATTTCTTGTACCGGAGCTCACAATTGTTATGACTGTATTTAATGTACATATACAATAAATAATTTTAACATATACTTTTGCAAACTACTTTGGAATTTTGCTGCTAAAAAACCCCATGGGGGAACTTTCCCATTTTTTTGCATTCTTCGGGGTGCGCAGTGCATTCACTCCCATACACGTGTCTTTCCCATTTCAGGAAGCGGTAGCCTTAGCCAAGCTTAGAGTTTTGGAACAAGCTACAGGGGAAGAAGAAGTCTTCCATCATACTCTTTTGACAACCTCTGATGACCCTGCGAGACGGAGCTTGCAATTCATCCTAACCTCGAACAATGAGCATACAAGTGCACTGAATGCTTTAAAGTGGTTGTAAACCACTTTTGCCTACAGATAATAAAGCTTACCTTTAGCTACAATGAATTTCTCCTAAACTTGCACAGTTTAGGAGATATTCCTTGTATACGCATGTGCCGACATTATTGACACAAGCACACTGAAGAAACGGCTCGTACGTTGTGCCGTTTCTTCAGCTGCAGTACTGTGACCGGCAGCTCCCACATGCATGCGTGGGAGTAACGTCACTGCGGCTCCAGCCAATTTAGTTCCGGAGCCAGTGAACTCGGAAGTAACATTCTGGGGACATGTCGCTGGTCACAGCGGTATGTGGAGACCGCTTCTAAGTTAAGTATTTCATAATGAGCAAGTATGCTAGTATACTCATTATGCCTTTGTCTTGCAGGTTGTTTTTATTTTTTCAGCGTTTACAACCACTTTAAACTCTATACAACATTCTTTTTAATCTTTGGCTGCAGTGATTACCCACACAGGACACCCTGACACAGCTGACAGCAGAACACATAATGCTTCTTCCGCTAGCACACAGAGGCTCAGTTTAATTGCGGCTGCTTAGGGGGTGTGCTACACTTGGGGGCTCTCCTGGAATATTGTCCGGGGCAACCTACCCAGCCATTGCTGCTTGCAACCGGAGTTCATCGAGCCAGAGGATTGTGCTTTGCTTCAGGACCACTGTGAGGGTTAAAACCGGGGAGAAGGACTTGTGCGCTCTGCCTATTTTAGACTGTGTGCTCAAACCAAGTGCCATTGTCAATAGCAACCAGCCTAAGTTGCTGTGAAGCCAGTACTGCACAGCATACCCAGTTGCCCCAAACCACGGCTGGGGCAGACACTTGTGTTTAAAGTTAGCACAGTTCTCACTGAACAGCAATGTGCTGTCACCCATGGCAACCATGGCGGGAGATTGCACCAATGGATTACAAAATGTCTAGTGATCTGCATGAAACTGGAAAAAGTAACTCTATGCTGCAATGTCCTGCTGAGAACAGTAAAGAGTGCACCAAAATGCCTGCTGTTGCCCATGGTGATCGGGGTAAGCCAGCAGGTATCTGCAGGAGGGGGTCTATCAGTTGCCCAACCACGGCTGATGTTAAGGACTGTCCTAACCCTGCTAAAAGCAGTGAGATGTGTGTTACAGACTTTGCTGTTGCTCATGGAATCCACAGTAGACGCTTGCTACCACCTGCTCCCAGTTGCTCAGGCACAGTCGGTGCCAATGTCCTGACTAGGGATGAGCTTCGAGCTCGAGTCGAACTCATGTTCGACTCGAACATTGCCTGTTCGCCCGTTTGCCGAACAACAAACAATTTGGGGTGTTCGCGGCAAACTCGAAAAGTCTATGGGCGAAATCTAAAGTGCTATTTATAAAGGCTTATATGCAAGTTATTGTCCTAAAAAGTGTTTGGGGACCCGGGTCCTGCCCCAGGGGACATATATCAATGCAAAAAAAAGTTTTAAAAACTGAAGTTTTTTTAGGAGCAGTGATTTTAATAATGCTTAAAGTGAAACAATAAAAGTGAAATATTCCTTTAAATTTCGTACCTAGGGGGTGTGTATGATATGCATGTAAAGTGGCGCATGTTTCCCGTGCTTAGAACTGTTCCTGCACAAAGTGTAATTTTTGAAGGAAAAAAAGTAATTTAAAACTCACTCGGGGCTATTAATGAATTGTCGGCTTTTATCAATACATAGAAAAGTCATTGATAAAAAATAAAAAATAAAGCGTGGGGGTTCCCCCAAATTCAATTACCAGGCCCTTCAGGTCTGGAATGGATATTAAGGGGAACCCCGCCGCAAATATAAAAAAAAAATGGCGTGCGGTTCCCCCTAAATATCCATACCAGGCCCTTCAGATCTGGCATGGATTTTAAGGGGAACTCCACCCCAAATAAAAAAAAAATGGCGTGGAGTCCCCCCAAAAATCCATACCAGACCCTTATCCGAGCACGCAACCTGGCCGGCTGCAGGGGAAGAGGGGGGACGAGAGAGCGCCCCCCCTCCCTCCTGAACCATACCAGGCCACATGCCCTCAACATGGGGAGGATGTCCCCATGTTGATAGGGACAAGGGCCTCATCCCCACAACCCTTGCCCGGTGGTTGTGGGGGTCTGCGGGCAGGGGGCTTATCGGAATCTGGAAGACCCCTTTAACAAAGGGGACCCCCAGATCCTGGCCCCCCCTATGTGAATTGGTAAGGGGTACATTGTACCCCTACCATTTCACGAAGAAAGTGTCAAAAATTTTTAATAAAAACACACAAACACCTTGGAAAAGTCCTTTATTAAAAAAAAAAAACATTCCAGCGTTGAAATCCAGTGTCCCGCGGCGATCCCGATGTCCAGCGCTGTCCGTCATTGGTTGTGCCTGAGCGGACCTGATGGGGAACTTCCTCTGCAGTGTTTTAAATGTATAGACTCGCCCCTTCTAAAGTTCCCCATCAGGTCCGCTCAGCGGACCAGATGCGGAACGCGAGAAAGGGCGGGTCTATTCACGTATTACACAGTGAAGGAAGTTCCCATCAGGTCCGCCCCCTCAGTATGTCGGACCCGCCTACGTCATTGGCCTGAGTGGGGAACTTCCTTCACTGTGTAATTAAAATTTACACAGTGAAGGAAGTTCCCCATCAGGTCCGCTCAGGCCAATGACGTAGGCGCGGTCTGACATACCGAGGTGGCGGACCTGATGGGGAACTTCCTTCACTGTGTAATTCATGTATAGACCCGCCCCTTCTCGCGTTCCGCATCTGGTCCGCTGAGCGGACCTGATGGGGAACTTTAGAAGGGGCGGGTTTATACATTTAAAACACTGCGGAGGAAGTTCCCCATCAGGTCCGCTCAGGCACAACCAATGACGGACAGCGCTGGACATCGGGATCGCCGCGGGACACTGGATTTCATCGCTGGAATGTTTTATTTTTTTATTTTTTTATATTTTTTTAATAAAGGACTTTTCCAAGGTGTTTGTGTGTTTTTATTTACATTTTTTTACACTTTCTTCGTGAAATGGTAGGGGTACAATGTACCCCTTACAAATTCACATGGGGGGGGGCGGGATCTGGGGGTCCCCTTTGTTAAAGGGGTCTTCCAGATTCCGATAAGCCCCCTGCCCGCAGACCCCCACAACCACCGGGCAAGGGTTGTGGGGATGAGGCCCTTGTCCCCATCAACATGGGGACATCCTCCCCATGTTGAGGGCATGTGGCCTGGTACGGTTCAGGAGGGAGGGGGGGCCGCTCTCTCGTCCCCCCCTCTTCCCCTGCGGCCGGCCAGGTTGCGTGCTCGGATAAGGGTCTGGTATGGATTTTTGGGGGAACTCCACGCCATTTTTATTTAAATTTGGGGTGGCGTTCCCCTTAAAATCTATGCCAGATCTGAAGGGCCTGGTATGGATATTTAGGGGGAACCGCACGCCATTTTATTTTTAAATTTGCGGCGGGGTTCCCCTTAATATCCATTCCAGACCTGAAGGGCCTGGTAATTGAATTTCGGGGAACCTACACGCTTTTTTTTTTTTTTTTATCAATGACTTTTCTATGTATTGATAAAAGCCGGCAATTCATTAATAGCCGCGAGTGAGTTTTAAATGACTTTTTTTCCTTCAAAAATGACACTTTGTGCAGAGACAGTTCTAAACACGGGAAACATGCGCCACTTTACATGCATATCATACACACCCCCCAGGTATGAAATTTAAAGGAATATTTCACTTTTATTTTTTCATTTTAAGCATTATTAAAATCACTGCTCCCGTAAAAATGTCTATTTTTAAAACTTTTTTTTGCATTGATACATGTCCCCTGGGGCAGGACCCGGGTCCCCAAACACTTTTTAGGACAATAAATTGCATATTAGCTTTTATAATTAGCACTTTAGATTTCGAACGTTCGAGTCCATTGTATTTAATAGGGTTCTAAAGTTCACGCGAACATTCTGTCTGTTCGCAGGTTCTGGTGCGAACCGAACAGGGGGGTGTTCGGCTCATCCCTGGTCCTGACAAATTCTGCAAGTTTCAGTGTGCAAGTATCAACCATTAGCATACTGTCTGTGCCTGTGTTGTGGAATTCCAGGCTGCTGTTTACAGAGCACACAGCCTATAATTCCTGTGCTCTATAAGCACACACTTTAGATTCATCTTTTTGCAATAACGCTCCCTTTAGCCTAAGTTTGCTAAGATCCACTCACCGTTCATTCCATCATTCAATCAAGGAAACCACCAACACAGGTCAAATCTTCTTATCAGGCCATTCCAGCAAAGACTGACTAGCCGACGCCTAATCATAGGCTTTTATTAAACTCAAAAGATCTCACACAGGAGGTGATTGGCTGCAGCAACCAATCCCCTCCCCCATGGGCGGGAACCTCACAGGATGTTCCCTCCTCACAGGAAAATGACAATACCTGGACATTCCTTCCAACAGGAGATGTCATACATGAATACAATAACGTAGGATGGCTAAAGTTACCGTTGATAGGAATTCTTATTCTGCGCTATTCCATAGAATAACGCATATTAAGATTATACTATTATTGAATGGGGGAGGGAGGCTATCTGCAGACGCACGCTACGAATTCCAACCAATGTTGATCAGACATAGCAGAGACAAGAGCGCCCATCCACCTATAACCAATGATGTCATTGCAGAGCGAGCATATCCCCCCCTTAACGATCGTCCATGCTAATGCACAGAGGGCCCCCGTTGGTGGACATATCCGCACCCTGCAAGCATCACACTCCAACCTCAAAACGTTTTCCCCTATCAAACGGGATTCAACCAGCCTCAGACTACCCCAATCAGCTCTTTTAGAGCGGGTTGCGGAAGTACTAACACTGGGTGACACTATGACAATACATATTAAATACATCTCCATAAAAATCTCCACAACAGTCCTCCCTTTTTTGTCATATGCACCCCATGTGTCCCTCGATGAGAGTTGATATGCTTCTTACACCTGGAAATGAATCAGTTCTTAGTCCATAAAAAGGAAAACACGGCTTGACATGTAGACTCTACTCTTCAGGGGCATGACTTATAAAGGAGGACACGACATGGTGAGCTATAGTAATCGCCGATCCGTCTGTGATCCTCTGTGTCTTGTATGTGGGTCCGGCTTTGGGGCGTCTCATCAAGGAAACTCTGGTCACGCGTCAAATCAGGCAACAGGAGCCTCTCGTCACGACATAGAAAGAATAGAAATAAAAACGACATGAGTATATATATTCCCACTTCCTTTAACCACGATCCGCTGTAAAATAAAAAATTAGATCCCCAAAGATTCCCAGACCCTTAAAAAGGACTCCCAACCTTCACTTAGCTACAGCTCTGGCTTCAACAATTACATGAAGAACCCTATCCTTAACGGATGAGAATTGTTCAATCGTATCCCAAGCCCGAGCCCCCCCCCCCACCTTGTACATGCAGGACCCCATGCCCAGACCTGGTCAGGATTGGTGAACAAATCCCTTCTAGCTGTCCCTGCCATTCTTAATTTCCTGCGCCATCAGATCCTCACGATCGGCCGCGACCTAAAATGTTGGGACAGCTTCACCATCGCGCATGAACCTCTTGCTTTGGGGGAATTACCTTTATAAGCTGCAGATCCACATAAACACCAAACTAAAGTTCAAACACACTTGTGGGCTGCCTAGATACCCAAACCGACAAGAGACAGAGCCATTAAAACTAAACAATTTTACCCTCTAAAAATACATCGTTAGGTTCCATTGACAAGTGTCTGTCTGGAGTCTTCACTAGTTTGTCAAAAATTCCTCATACCCATAATAACATCATAAATGGCATGTACCGCTGTCATCGCTGGGGGACTAAAACTCCTCATACCCATAATAACATCATAAATGACATGTACCGCTGTCATCGCTGGGGACTAAAACTCGGTGAAGACTCAGAACAGACCATCGGTCCTGTTCGCTTTCTGAGCTAGTCAGGACATACACTTTAAATAATAACTTGGGATGCTTTTCACCGTTACCCTCGCTAAAATTTACTAAACAACAAAAATATAAATAAACAAAGATACTCCTCATTCTTTGGTGTGGTTGAGCAGCTTCTTGCAGTGGCTGGCGTGGTCTCATCCCTCAAGCTTCTTTACAACGACCCAGTCACCTGGTTGAAAAGAATGTAAACTGATTATTAAGTCAGGGTCCGGGAGGGAATCGTGAACCCTGTGGTGGACATTTTGAAGTTCATGTCACAACGATCGCACCCACCCCATCAGCCGAGAATATAAGTGACAGCTAATGAGGAGAGTACGACCCTGATTTTGATTGACCTCCAAACAACCCTCATATGACAATAACCCAGACATCGGGACTGTGGTCACTGCATAACCTGTGCGTGGCTTACAATACCTGGAGCCATTGATAAAAGGTTCTTAGCCTCTGGGATGGGAACCTACTTCACCAGACTGCTGCTTGCTGATTCAAATTCTATTAAAGAAAGACAGTCTTGGCACAAACTTGGTTAGAATTACAGAGGTTATTATTAGTTTGACAAAAAAAAAAAACTGTCACTCTTACATTTATCATTCTCCCCCCTTTTCTTCCTCATTACAGACTGAAGGAAGAAATGCGTGGTGCAGGAAAAAAGAAACAATGAAATAGCCTGTGATACTTTTACCTCCCTTAGATTTATCCATATGTACAGCTGTCTACATACACCTGTTCTCTGTGTACAAACTCCTTGGACCTGAAAAATACTTATAAGCAAAATCATTACTCTATTCTTCATATTTAACCTGCAAAGAATGGTAAAATAATAATGACATTCCTGTACATTGGTAAATTGTCAATGACATTCTTTCAAAACCGATTCAAACAAAACCCTCTGTAACCCTTACTTTTCCCGTTCCTACAAAAATACAACAGCCGCGACGCATCGGAGGATTGCCGCGGTAAGTTCGAACATATTCACGTTACTACATACAAACATTCCGATACAAACGTGGGGGAAATACTTCCCAGTTTCCAAAACCACAAATGAAAAAAAACAAAAACAGCCAGAATTCCACCTTCACTCTTTCAGCAATAGAAAAAAAATACAATGGGACAACCATGAGAGCAGCTCGAGAACCTTCCATGTACCAGCCATACAAGGTTCAAACAAACGGGCATGAGCCACCGTTCCTCATCATTACAGATTTCTGAAGCCGCAGCTCAACTACATCCATTCCAGAGGGATACCCAAAATAGTATCCTTGGACCACCTATGTTAATCTTTTTGGGGTTCAAAGGCCTTTGCCCCAAAACTAGGCTTCGTGCACTGTGTGACCGTCTGACTATGGGAAGCCTCCATTCCTTCCCTTTGCACAGACCTCCTTGTGTCCATGGCGATTCGAATCGGCTTATCGTCTTAAACCTGCGTCCAGGTTAAACCGTTGCACCCTTTCGGAGATCACCGCCCGGTGTCTTCTTATACGGTGAATTGCAGAACTACAACCACTATATGGTCAAGTCCTCCAACTAGAAACCCTAACCGAGGCGTCAACTCTATGGCTTGTTGTCCCAACACTTTTGGAACTACAGCAACAACCACAGATCAACCCCCGAATTAGGCCTCTACCCCTCACAGTGCATGCATACACAAGCATTTTCCGCTATGCACCCATACACTGCGTTGTCAGACTAAACCTCACAGAACACTTACGCCAGTTTACCACCTGCAGAACAATGTGGCTTCTCTCTGTATCTAGATGATAAAATAATGGTGATACCCCCTGTTTTTCTCTCTACCCAAAACTGTATTACAGTACAAAACTTCACAAAACTGGAACGAAATATAAAACACTTTTAAACACCAAAATGCTTTCCGTTTTCCTTCCAAGCACAAATCTCATTCAGACAACCCCAAGCTCCTCCCACCAACTTTCTGCTGATATATAAATGCTGAAAAGAAACTTCCGGTTATGCTCAGCTCTTAAAAAAAACAAACTGGTTTATTTACATATCAATTGTTCAGGAAGAGGGAGGGGAGGCGTTAGCCATAATCGCCTTGTCTATCAAGACTCCAAAAAAAAATCCATGGCTACACATTATATATTTCAACCATTTAAAACCTTGTCAAGGAAATGATGGAGTAAACCCCCCTTTGCAAATGGGGGGGAATCCCCCCTGACCCACATTCCCTGGAAGTCAAACCATAAGTTGGGACTCAAAATACAAACTCCTGCCAAAAGATGGCTATACAGTACAAGATCCAAAAAAATGAATTGCCCTCTGGGAAACTCCCAAATATTTAAACATAAAAACACATCATTGTACAAAAACTCTGTTAGTCTTACAATCTATCAAAATTCAGTGTAAAGTGAAGTTTTTTCTTAAAACCAAAATCCAAAACCCCAAACCCCTGCTCATATACTGCTAAGTCAGCCGATCCTGCAATAGCCCACACTCACCCAAATGAAAACAGAGAAATCCCCAACCTAACATCATGTGCATGGAGTTTGCATGTCCTCCCTGTGTCTGCGTTGGCCTCCCCCCACACTCCAACTGCTGGTAGGCCAGCCAGATCCCATCCATAAATAGGCCCCAGCATGTGCGTGTGTCCGCAAGCACGTTGTGGCCCCTCGGGGTAAAACCGCGCTATTTTAAGATACCTCTCAACTCACCTCAAAAGGTAATGCTTAGAAAAACAATTTAAACCAGAAAATTCATTAAACAAAAACCAGTCTCTCAGTATGTCCCCCTGGTGTCTCACTACTCTTCCCAGCAGTGCACAGGTCAAACTGTAAACGCATAAAACATAAGAAAACTGCGCGGTTCAACAAATGCCAATACAGCATATTCAGGAGTCGTGTTTGCTAAACTGGAACTTCCTATCTCAAACTGTAAACGTCTCTCAAAATGGCCGACAAGCCAGGACTACAAAATGGTGGATGACCCACCACAGCACCTCATGGACAACAAAAATTGCGCCATTGACGCATGCAATTTTTCCCGCCAAAACCAGCATCTCTTTAAAAGAAAATCAAAAATGTTTTTCTCCACAAAGACAGACTACACAGTTGAGGTTTTTCTAAATTATCATCAAAATCCACTGAAAAAGGTGTCAGCTACACTCTACAAGGACCACATGTACACTTACAAACTTAGCCTCCCTTTTGCCAACTAAACAGCACATTCAATAAATGTGAGTTACATGACAATATTAAAAACATATTCATTTCTCTAAGTCCATATACTCTGAGATATTCACCACTTTTCTCTACCTAAAGTTCACACACACAGTGGCCTCAGCTTCCATAACAAGCCATTGCAGAGACATACTATGTCTGCCTTCTAGCAATGCCTGGCCACTTGGATATGCGGCGGGAACTTTCAACTCAAAAACCAAACACTTTACTTCAAATATTTTTACACTTATGGGGACATGTGTCTTTGTCCCCTATAAAGGCAAAAATCACAATTTATCCATTTCAATTTTTCATAGAAATCACAAACACCACACACATACAGTATATTGTTGCTTGTAACATTTGCTTAGAGTGTCTTTCCCTCAGGGCACAGCCCCTGCAACACAAAACAGTGGGCAAGCCCTTCCCCCATTCAAGCACATATCTCACAAACAAACCTCTGAGAAATACAAAAAGCTCACCCAAACACACACATTGCAGGCTGAATAATCCCACATCTATACCTTCATTTCATACACAATATACAGTTTCCATCAGCATTCACACAGGCACAAACACTACACACAACTTTGTAATGAAAATTGGAAAGTCAATAGATACACAACTTTCAAACATATAAAGGGTAACAACTGCGCTAGCAAACAGTTAAAAAACTTCTAAACATTAGGCAGCAGAAATAGTGTGACAACACCTCAAACAGTAAACAAAGAAAAAACTGCGCCACTTTTAACCAAAGTCTATTAGGAATTCGGAACTTATTTAGATGTGTATGGAAATCTATCAGGCATCACACCAGACTAGTCCAGTGGCATTTAACCAATCATCTACATTAGTCCATAGGTCATTAGGGTGACCCCAAGTTTCACACCACCGTGATTACTCAAAGCAAGCCGTGAAAATTCCACCACCAAAGAGAGGGGGAGCAGCTTACCAGAAGCCAAACGGTTAATGGCATTGAACTTTTGACCCAGCTGCAGCCTTTGGTGATGCAAAACGTCCCTTCCACAGCCAGTATTCTCACTCGGATGGTCCGTACACACAGTATCCAAATCATACACCAAAGTAAAATCAGCATGTAAACAATAAAATGCCGGCCGGCATGTCGGAAGCCTCACTCCTCGAACGTGGTGACGTCACTGAGCGTCCTCCTAGACGCGTTTCGTCATTCAATGGACGTTTTCAATAGGAGTGGGCGCTACAGAGACGCACCACGCTTAAGAAAGGCCGGACCACAATGTGAAGTACACGGTTCGGCCATCTTAGTAGTGGGCAAATATGCCCATATATTTAAAACTGGTTACCCCGCTCCACACACCTACATGTAAGGGGGACTAATTACAGCTAGAACGCTCATCTAGACGAAAACACTGGACTTATCCTGCGGGCAGAAAATAGTTTAGTTTTTAGTTTTTTGGCCTGGGCCGTGATTAATCCCGAAAGTAGATATCCATAGGGGTAGGCTCACGATAATTAAACAGATATCTAATTTGAGGAAATTGATTACTAGTTATAAAATGTGTATAGTGTAAAAATGTAAGAATATACATATTAGTGCACATAAATATCATTTTTACACACATTTGAAAAACAACGTGAGGGTGACCTCTACTGGCGAAACCAGAAAGTGACATTAACCTGAAATTTTTTTAATTACTATTTGATCAAGGATATTGGCAGTATTCTGTGTAAACTAATGTGAAGAAAGAAAAAAGAATAAAAGAAAAAAAGAAAGGAAAACGACATCCAATGGCAGAACCCATAGTGTCATTACCATATAAATAATTCAACATTTATATTCAACCCCACTCCCCCAAAATGCATAGATTGGAATCCCAAAAGGAAGAGAAACCCCTATTTGATCTCGAGAGGAATGGGAAAAAGGGGAATTATTTAAATATATTTGATGAATTTATAATCAAATTTAAGTGCAAAATAACTATCAGTGTGTGATAGTTACATTTAAATAATAAAAATTAATAAAAATTAATAAATTTTTGTGCACACCAATGGTGAACATTACCCCAAATGTTACAAGGCTTCCACCGTATATCACACATTGGGTTTACATAGTAGATATTTCTAGGCATTATTAATAAACGCATTCACATCAGTATCTATGTTTAGCCCATAGGGCGAATAGGTCTTCAAACGGTGGATCCAGGCCATTTCTAGTCTATAAATTTCCCTAACAAGATTACTCCCCCTCCAGTTAGGTTTGAATTTATCTATCCCCAAGAAGAGGGTATTTGAGGGGTTTCTGTCGTGTTTGAGCAAATAATGTTTTGACACAGAGTGGTTCTTAAACCCTGTTAGAATATTTGTTATGTGCTCATTGAGTCGCACCTGAAGTGAGCGTTTTGTCCGTCCCACATACTGCAGGCCGCATGGGCACTGCAGTAGATACACAACACCGGTGGAGGCACATGTGATACAGGGTTTAATGACATGCTGTAGCCTTGTAGCGGTGGAAATAAATGTGGTCGTTCGCCTAACGCGGTTGGAATTCAAGGCACACACTCTGCATCTCCTACATTGATAGTACCCTGTGAGTTGATCAAAAAAGCCCCTCCCATTACTAGGGGGGTTTATGACCCCAGGAGCAATACAATTTTTTAAAGATTGTACTCCTCTAAAAATCACCCTAGGCCTATCCGGAAGTACATCTTTCAGTACGTTATCATTGGCCACAATGTGCCAATGTTTTCCTATTAGCTGTTTTATAGCCTTATGCTGGATGGAATAGGTGGTGATAAAGGGTACTCCAGGTGGAAATGGTCCACCCTCTCGTGGTCCTCTTTCCACCAGCAGGTTATCCCTTCTGGTGTTCTTAACCGAATCCAAAGATTCTTGCAATGTATCCACTTCATACCCCTTTTCTAGAAACCGGCCTGTCAAAACCTCAGCCTGCTTTAAAAATTCTTGGTCGTCAGAGCAGTTCCTACGAAGCCTTAAATATTGGCTCTTTGGAACCGCTCTGAGCCATGAGGGGTGATGGCAACTCCCGACAGGAATAAAAGAGTTCCTGTCCGTTTCTTTAAAGAACGTGGAAGTTGCAAATTTATCCCCTCTAATGGTTATCCGTAGGTCTAGAAAGTGAACTTCTGTCTGGCTGATCTCATATTTCAACTCTATGTTTCTCTGGTTGTTATTCAGAGAAGACATAAAGTCGATTAGGCCCTCTTGTGACCCATCCCATAGGAGGAGGATGTCATCAATATACCTAGCCCAAAGGGCTACCTGGGGTCTGGCCCTGGAATAGATGACATCCTCCTCCCATCTGCCATAAAAAGATTCGCCAGACTTGGGGCATACTTAGCCCCCATGGCCACACCGGTGGTCTGCCTGTAAAAATTCCCATTGAACCAAAAATAATTCGAAGCTGCAGCGAATTCCAAAAGGGCCAACAAAAATTCAATCTGCTGGAATGGGAGACCTGAATCTCTATCCAAATAAAAACGTACAGCCTCAAATCCCAACTCATGAGGGATGATGGTATATAAGGACGTAACCTCCACTGTGGCCATCCACATACCCTCCTTGGGTGTAATCCCTGCCAAGAGATTCATAACATGTCTTGAATCCTTGGTATATGATGGAATCTTCCGTACCAAGGGCTGCAAAAAGAAATCAATATATCTGCCCACCCGGGACGTGATGGAATCAATCCCACTCACTATGGGACGTCCCGGGGGGCAGACAGGATTCTTATGCAATTTAGGTAGGTAGTAGATGGTAGGTGTGCGAGGGGCCTTTGGAATCAGAAACAACCTCTCTTTGGGGGTAAGAATCCCCTCATAGAACCCCTTAGACACCAGAAGTTCCAATTCCCTGACGTATTTTAACTTTGGATCAGAGGGCAACATAATGTAGGTAGAGATATCGTCCACTATTTTATGCAACTCAAGCATATAGTCCTCTCTGTCTAGAATAACGATCCCTCCCCCCTTATCGGCGGGTCTAATCACCAATTCTTTATTCCCACAAAGCAAGTCCAACCCCTCCTGTAAAGTCTTATTCAATCTCGCCTTTTTAACCTCCATTTGATCCAAGTCCCTTAATAAGACATCTCTGAAAATCTTAAGGGAGGGAGCCAAAACTCCAGGAGGGTTAAACAGGGATGCATTAGCCAGCCCAGAATGAACGTAATTATTTGAAACAACCTGCTCAATACTGGTAATCCCTGCCATATACCTTTTAATATTTAACTTCCTAATGAACCTATGAATGTCCATATAGGTGTGAAATTTGTCCAAACCCTTAGGGGGCGCAAATTTAAGGCCCTGATCTAGGAGAAGTTTTTCAGGTTCTGTTAGAACCTGCTTGCTTAAATTGAAAATACCCTGTCCTGTTAAACCTTGGGTCTTTTTTGTTGTTCTCGACCGCCTCCCCCCTCTGGTTCCTCTCCTCTTTCGCCTAATCTTTTTACCCCTTGAGCGGGTTTGTGAAAACCCCAATTATTATATCCATTCGGCCCTCCTGAGCCTCGGGGGGGTAGTGAGGGTCCGGTTTGAGATTGATGAAACAATGGACTATGGTTGGGTCCATCATACGATGGAAAATAGTGTGGGCCATTTGCCCCATAATCCCCACTTGGCCCATCCATATCCTTCAAAGGGAAAAAGGAATTCTGAACAGGGACACCATAATCCCACCCAGAAGCTCCCTCCCTCTGGAAATAAGAGGGAGATTGAGAGCAAAACTCGGGTTCCCGCCTCCAGTTCTCTGAATGTTGAATATAAGGGCCTCCCCCTCTCTGGTTCCCATGACCCCCCCCTCCTCGGGGGTTCTTACCCCTTGGTCTCATCGGAGGCTCGTAATGATGTGAAGAAGAACCATTGCCATAACCACTCGCCTGACCTGGCCTGGAGGGCCATTGGGGGGCATCCTGGTTAAATGGCATTGATCCTCCCCTGGATCCACCCATCCCTCGTCGTTATTCCTGTCGGGAGTTGCCATCACCCCTCATGGCTCAGAGCGGTTCCAAAGAGCCAATATTTAAGGCTTCGTAGGAACTGCTCTGACGACCAAGAATTTTTAAAGCAGGCTGAGGTTTTGACAGGCCGGTTTCTAGAAAAGGGGTATGAAGTGGATACATTGCAAGAATCTTTGGATTCGGTTAAGAACACCAGAAGGGATAACCTGCTGGTGGAAAGAGGACCACGAGAGGGTGGACCATTTCCACCTGGAGTACCCTTTATCACCACCTATTCCATCCAGCATAAGGCTATAAAACAGCTAATAGGAAAACATTGGCACATTGTGGCCAATGATAACGTACTGAAAGATGTACTTCCGGATAGGCCTAGGGTGATTTTTAGAGGAGTACAATCTTTAAAAAATCGTATTGCTCCTGGGGTCATAAACCCCCCTAGTAATGGGAGGGGCTTTTTTGATCAACTCACAGGGTACTATCAATGTAGGAGATGCAGAGTGTGTGCCTTGAATTCCAACCGCGTTAGGCGAACGACCACATTTATTTCCAAGGCTACAGCATGTCATTAAACCCTGTATCACATGTGCCTCCACCGGTGTTGTGTATCTACTGCAGTGCCCATGCGGCCTGCAGTATGTGGGACGGACAAAACGCCCACTTCAGGTGCGACTCAATGAGCACATAACAAATATTCTAACAGGGTTTAAGAACCACTCTGTGTCAAAACATTATTTGCTCAAACATGACAGAAACCCCTCAAATACCCTCTTCTTGGGGATAGATAAATTCAAACCTAACTGGAGGGGGAGTAATCTTGTTAAGGAAATTTCTAGACTAGAAATGGCCTGGATCCACCGTTTGAAGACCTATTCGCCCTATGGGCTAAACATAGATACTGATGTGAATGCGTTTATTAATAATGCCTAGAAATATCTACTATGTAAACCCAATGTGTGATATACGGTGGAAGCCTTGTAACATTTGGGGTAATGTTCACCATTGGTGTACACAAAAATTTATTAATTTTTATTAATTTTTATTATTTAAATGTAACTATCACACACTGATAGTTATTTTGCACTTAAATTTGATTATAAATTCATCAAATATATTTAAATAATTCCCCTTTTTCCCATTCCTCTCGAGATCAAATAGGGGTTTCTCTTCCTTTTGGGATTCCAATCTATGCGTTTTGGGGGAGTGGGGTTGAATATAAATGTTGAATTATTTATATGGTAATGACACTATGGGTTCTGCCATAGGATGTCGTTTTCCTTTCTTTTTTTCTTTTATTCTTTTTTCTTTCTTCACATTAGTTTACACAGAATACTGCCAATATCCTTGATCAAATAGTAATTAAAAAAAATTCAGGTTAATGTCACTTTCTGGTTTCGCCAGTAGAGGTCACCCTCACGTTGTTTTTCAAATGTGTGTAAAAATGATATTTATGTGCACTAATATGTATATTCTTACATTTTTACACTATACACATTTTATAACTAGTAATCAATTTCCTCAAATTAGATATCTGTTTAATTATCGTGAGCCTACCCCTATGGATATCTACTTTCGGGATTAATCACGGCCCAGGCCAAAAAACTAAAAACTAAACTATTTTCTGCCCGCAGGATAAGTCCTGTGTTTTCGTCTAGATGAGCGTTCTAGCTGTAATTAGTCCCCCTTACATGTAGGTGCGTGGAGCGGGGTAACCAGTTTTAAATATATGGGCATATTTGCCCACTACTAAGATGGCCGAACCGTGTACTTCACATTGTGGTCCGGCCTTTCTTAAGCGTGGTGCGTCTCTGTAGCGCCCACTCCTATTGAAAACGTCCATTGAATGACGAAACGCGTCTAGGAGGACGCTCAGTGACGTCACCACGTTCGAGGAGTGAGGCTTCCGACATGCCGGCCGGCATTTTATTGTTTACATGCTGATTTTACTTTGGTGTATGATTTGGATACTGTGTGTACGGACCATCCGAGTGAGAATACTGGCTGTGGAAGGGACGTTTTGCATCACCAAAGGCTGCAGCTGGGTCAAAAGTTCAATGCCATTAACCGTTTGGCTTCTGGTAAGCTGCTCCCCCTCTCTTTGGTGGTGGAATTTTCACGGCTTGCTTTGAGTAATCACGGTGGTGTGAAACTTGGGGTCACCCTAATGACCTATGGACTAATGTAGATGATTGGTTAAATGCCACTGGACTAGTCTGGTGTGATGCCTGATAGATTTCATTACACATCTAAATAAGTTCCGAATTCCTAATAGACTTTGGTTAAAAGTGGCGCAGTTTTTTCTTTGTTAACTTTCAAACATGTTGGCAGTGATAGCCATGTTGCCTGCCCCTCCCCCGCTAAACCTCAGGGGGGCAGCCATTTTCTGCTTCTCTCACACAAACATCCAGGAATCATATGGTCTCTCTCCCAACAAAAACACACACACACACACACACACACACAATCGGATTCACAGACATACACGCACACACGCATCTCTCATACTGCAAGCATTATTTCAAAAAGACAATTTTTTTTTTTTTTCGTTTCAAAGTACAGCCTCTTTACGCATCAATCACATCGCAGGTCCACTCTCCTCCTCTGCTGATCTGATGCTCAAAGAGGCCGCAATTGGTCCCAACCGTGAGTCGCCATTACTGTTGTGGAATTCCAGGCTGCTGTTTACAGAGCACACAGCCTATAATTCCTGTGCTCTATAAGCACACATCAGATTTCATCTTTCTGCAATAATGCTATCTGTAGCCTAAGTTTGCTAAGATCCACTCACCGTTCATTCCATCATTCAATCAAGGAAACCACCAACACAGGTCTTATCTTCTTATCAGGCCATTCCAGCAAAGACTGACTAGCCGACGCCTAATCATAGGCTTTTATTAAACTCAAAAGATCTCACACAGGAGGTGATTGGCTGCAGCAACCAATCCCCTCCCCCATGGGCGGGAACCTCACAGGTTGTTCCCTCCTCACAGGAAAATGACAATACCTGGACATTCCTTCCAACAGGAGATGTCATACATGAATACAATAACGTAGGATGGCTAAAGTTACCGTTGATAGGAATTCTTATTCTGCGCTATTCCATAGAATAACGCATATTAAGATTATACTATTATTGAATGGGGGAGGGAGGCTATCTGCAGACGCACGCTACGAATTCCAACCAATGTTGATCAGACATAGCAGAGACAAGAGCGCCCATCCGCCTATAACCAATGATGTCATTGCAGAGCGAGCATATCCCCCCTTAACGATCGTCCATGCTAATGCACAGAGGGCCCCCGTTGGTGGACATATCCGCACCCTGCAAGCATCACACTCCAACCTCAAAATGTTTTCCCCTATCAGACGGGATTCAACCAGCCTCAGACTACCCCAATCAGCTCTTTTAGAGCGGGTTGCGGAAGTACTAACACTGGGTGACACTATGACAATACATATTAAATACATCTCCATAAAAATCTCCACAACACCTGCAAACTTCAGTTCAGCCAAGAAGGGGTTACAGCAGGGTGCACTGGGACAGGCCTGCTTACCAGAGCTGTGGGCACCAGCCAGTCTGGAAGCTTGGGGGCCGAGCCACGCCCTGGAGGAGACCAAATGTGCTCTCCTTGTGGAAAGAGAGAGAGGAGCAAGAACGTGTGCACCCAGTGCTGACCTGGTTGTCTGATACACAGAAGGTGACATTGGTGGACACAAGTTTCCGGTTGGAGCATCGAGGGGAATTCACCTTTTGGTTGATTGAGGGGACAGAGAGGCTGTGCTTGATCTGTCCTGGCTGCAGGAGGCATACCACAGTAAAAAAGACAAAAAAGACGCTGCTTTTTTGTCTTTTTTTGTCATATTCCAGATCCCTTCTATCTGTCAGCCGGCAGCCTTCTCTGTGGACTAGTCATTTTTAATTTCCACCAGTATGGACTAATATGACATTGCCCCAATGTGTTCAGTATAGTCATGTTTACAAGTATGGATTAATATGACATTGACCCAATGTGTTCACTATCTTCCCTATTTTGTTATTTTTGACCCTTATCCTGAGTGCGCTTGATTAACCCTCTGTGCTACCACAGTAGTCTGTGCCTGGTTTCAGTGTGGGCACTGTGATGAGCCACTCACCAAGCTGACGCCGAGCGAGTAGGAGCCACTCATCTACAGTGTGGATCTGTCATTAGGTCTCTCCCAGGAAGAGCCGTGGAAGTCCCAGAAGGCTGGAGCGGTCCTTGAAATTACTACTAAAGGCAGAGTTGAGTTTGGTGACTCCCCTGCTAAGACAAGCGGCATTGGGGAAGAAAGCTGGAAGTCAACCTCGGCCTGCAGCCCAGTCAGTTAGCTGGTTCCTGTAAGTACTGCCCAGCGGAGCGAGAAGTTGTCCTTGAAGCTGTGTCAGTACACCCTGTCAGCCCCACCTAGAAGGAGCCAGTGTTGGAAGACAGTGCGTCTTCAGGTGAGCTAGTGGGGAGTATCAGTGTTGGGTGCATAGACTGGGGGTCGCCCAGACTGCAGGCAGAATTTGGGCCCTTGGATGAAGAAGTTGCAAAGCATCCCATAGTAGCTCGGAGGAGGAGTGGGAGTGGGGAAACTCCCAGGAAAATGTGGAAGTGCTGTCCGTGGAGATGGGTGTGCCAGACTCAGCTGAAGGGACCAGAGGAGCCCTGCAGATCCCAGTCTGTGTGAAGCAAAAAATCCAAAACAGACCTTCTACCACCCAGACCAGGGCAGCTGAGTATAGGCAATGGGTAGTGAGGTCACCCAAAGCCTTTGTTCTACCTGGAAAAGGCAAGCCTCAGGAACTGCCAAGGTTTTCAAGATTCCAGTGGGAGGTGCAATGGAGAAAAGCTCTGGAGTGGGATCTGGACTACACCTATGTCCCCCCCAGGGGCGGATCCAGAGTCTTTTCTCGGAAGGGGCACTGCCAAAAAATATGTTTTTTTGTGGGAAATTTATTGGGGAAATGGCTGGTGTCGGCGCTTCAATCATCCCGGCACCATGGTTGTTTTGGTGTCAGGATAATTGAAGCGCATTATTTCTACTATTACATTGTAATATAAAATTAAATAGTTCAATGCAGAATCAGTGGGAGCCCCGAGTGTGTCACTTGCCATCGTCGCCTGCAATTAGTGGGAGCCCTGAGCGTCTCACTTGCCACACGTTGCGGATTGTCACTTGCCACGTCACCTGCCACATCTTGTGGATTGTCACTTGCCACATCACCTGCCACACCTTGCGGATTGTCACTATCCACACCTTGCGGATTGTCACTTGCCACGTCGCCTGCCACACCTTGCGGATTGTCACTAACTTGCCTGCTAAGGTGTAGTTTTGGTTGCCTCTTGCTGTGTCCCAGACTCCCAGAGTCAGGCAGCAGAGAGATAATGTAATCTCTCTGCTGCCTGCACAGTGAGGGCGGAAGTCACTGCAGGAATGCAGGGCAGGCATGGGCGGTGAGAGATGATCTCATCTCTCTGCTTCCCCGCCCCCGGCTAGCTGATTGGCCAGCTGCCACACTGAACCTGTGTGGTGGAGATTTTTCAAATCCATATTTATAACAAGAAGCTTCAAGGGAACTCTCTAATTAAAAGGATTCTACGTGTATATATGGTTGTATATGTTTTTACAATACTTTATTATTAAGGTGACTTAAAATTATCTTTCAATGACTCTATAGTGGTAGAACATGTTTAGAATATTTAGCATACACAGCTGTGGAATTTCATCTGACAAAAGGCTTATCTGACCATTTGTTGGCATGCTGAGGTGAATTCAAAGGAGGTGGGAGGTGACAAAGGAACAGGTTGGGTCCTGGCTTAACTGAGTCCCTCACCCAATCTAGCAACCCCCTACCCCTCAAGGGAATGCAAGGTCTTAGCATATGGAAAGGGGGGGTGAGGAGGGGTGGGTTTTTACAAGGGTGTGTATATATCTGGATGCAGACCTAAAGCTCAGTCTCTTAGAATGAAGATCTGACGCAGACGACATGGTGACGTAATAAGCTCCCTCTCTCTCTCTCTCCCTCTCTCTCTCCCTCTCTCTCTCCCTCTCTCTCCCCGTCTCTCTCTCTCTCCCTCTGCCTCTCCCTCTGCCTCTCTCTCTCTGCCTCTCTCTCTCTGTCTCCCTCTCTCTCTCCCTCTCTCTCTCTCCCTCTCTCTCCCCGTCTCTCTCTCTCTCTGCCTCTCCCTCTGCCTCTCTCTCTCTGCCTCTCTCTCTCTGTCTCTCTCTCTCTGTCTCTCTGTCTCTCTGCCTCTCTCTCTCTCTCTCCCTCTCGCTCGGCCTCTCTGCCTCTCTCCCCCTCTCTCTCTCTCTCTCTCTCCCTCTCGCTCGGCCTCTCTGCCTCTCTCCCCCTCTCTCTCTCTCTCTCTCTCCCATGTTTAGGATTAATCTTACTTCGCGTTTGCTCTCTTGTTCCTATTGGTATTATCATGTAACATTGGTCATAGGTGATATCATTTTAGGTTATAGCAATGTTCCTATTTTGTATTGTGTAACATTGGTATCACCTTGCTATTAGGTGGTATCGTTTCTGTATAAATAAATGTCATTGTTTTCTCTTTTCCCACCGCTATCGTTTGATTTCATTTTATATAGACAAAAGGTTTTTAATCACTTATTTTAAGCATTTAAGCGAGACGTATATTTCCGTAACACCTGCACTCTCACTTGCGCTGCCAACACACTGAGCAGCATGGTCTGCCTACGAACCGCGCCACCCGCCCACAAACCACGCCGCAAGCGGAGCCGCCTGCTTTCTTACCCCTCTATGGAGCCGCACGCTATTGCACCTGCCCGAAGAGCGGCCCAACGTGACTCACTGACGTCACTCCTGGTATCGTGTCAGTGCGCCGCGTAACTACATTAGATGAGTCTCTCTCTCGGCGCCGCTGATCGGCTGATGTGAGAAACTGAGAGAGAGACTCAGAGAGGCAGCGGCAGCCGCAGAACAAGTACTGTATATACCCGAGTATAAGCCGACCCGAATATAAGCCGAGGCACCTAATTTTACCCCAAAAAACTGGGAAAACGTATTGACTTGAGTATAAGCCTAGGGTGTCCATCTGCATGCCTCACTGTGCCTCACTTTGCCTCACTGTGCCCATGCCTCACTGTGCCCATGCTTCACTGTGCCCATGACTAGACTGATGTTTAACATGGGAGTCTATGGAAGGAGTTCCCAGCTTTGAAAAATCGGTTCTCCCCGGCCGTAGGTCTCCCAGACACCAAACTTTGCACACTAATAGAGAAAACATTGGGCTATATGTGTGCCAAGGTTGGGGTCCAGGGGACCTACGACCGGCCGGTACCGGGTCCGCAAACTAACCAGAGAAATGACTGTTTAACATTGGAGTCTAAGGAAGGGGTGCCCGGCTTTAAAAAATCAATGCTCCCCCGCCGTAGGTCCCCCAGACACCAAACTTTGCACACTTGTAGAGGAGACATGGGGCTACGGCCGGCCGGTACCGGGTCCCCAAAGTCCGGGAGATAAGGCGGAAAAAAAAAAACAGAGCAAGCAAGTCATTGTGACAGATGGTTTTGGGGGGGCAGTTGCCCTGTTGCCGCCCCCCCCTGGATCCGCCCCTGGTCCCCCCAGACATCATGGACATCATCGAGGACTCTCAGGTACAGTGGGAGGATGACGGTGTGGGAATATATACACGTTCCGAAACCATTGCGGGGATCTCATAGCGAGGAGCAGTGGCAGCTGGTGCTCAAAATTTTTGTAAGTCGGAACAGGCACAATTTTTAGGGGTAGCTTCAGACAAAAAATTGTTTTTATACTTTTTGAATAACATAGGGAAGGGTTATCATCCCTGTAACATTTGTTTTGCTGTCTGTGCACCTGTTCAGAAGATTTCACCTCACTTTCCATCCCAATGACAAATGGATTTTGAAAATTTTTGGATGTTAGGGAAACATCGACTGGTGATAAAGCTCCAGTGGAGGTATCTTTTTCCCATAAAAATGCTTACAGGAGTGAATTTCCCTTCCTAGGAGTAGATTTCCTCTCACTTTCTGTTGTCTCCCTCCGTTTGTAAGTAGGAGTCGTTTGTAAGTCGGATGTTTGTAAGTAGGGGACCCCCTGTACAGCCAGTTTGTCCCCAAATACAGCCAGTTTCCCTCCAAATGCAGCCAGTTTGTCCACCAAATACAGCCAGTTTGTCCCCAAATACAGCCAGTTTCCCCCCAAATACAGCCAGTTTCCCCCAAATACAGCCAGTTTGTCCCCAAATACAGCCAGTTTCCCCCCAAATGCAGCCAGTTTGTCCCCAAATGCAGCCAGTTTCCCCCCAAATGCAGCCAGTTTCCCCCCCAAATGCAGCCAGTTTGTCCCCAAATACAACCAGTTTGATCCCAAATGCAGCCAGTTTGTCCCCAAATGCAGCAAGTTTGTCCCCAAATACAGCCAGTTTCCCCCCAAATGCAGCCAGTTTGTCCCTAAATACAGCCAGTTTGTCCACAAATACAGACAGTTTCCCCCCAAATGCAGCCAGTTTCCCCCCAAATACAGCCAGTTTGTCCCCAAATACAGACAGTTTGTCCCCAAATACAGACAGTTTGTCCCCAAATACAGCCAGTTTGTCCCCAAATGCAGCCAGTTTCCCCCCAGCCCTGCACTTACCTTCCTCGGGTCAGCGCCGTCCTTCTTCCATCCTTTATGTCTTCTCCCGCCTTCAATGTCGCTTCAGCCAATCAGGTTACCGGTAACCAAGACCCGGTGAACCTGATTGGCTGTGACGCCTGTCAGTGTTAACCAAGGAACGCACCCCCCTGTGCGTCCTCTGGTTAACTATTTGGAAGCCGATTACAGCCCTCAGGCTGTAATCGGGAAGCCTATCAGAGCCACTGGCTCTGATAGGCACTTCCAAACACCAACCAGCCGCTGTTATTCAGATGGGCAGCGCTCAACAAGGGGCCGGCCATCTGAATAGTTGGCGGCAGCGGCGGCGACAATACAAAGGTTCATGCAATGCATGAACCTATGTATTGTTGTTGTGAGTGACGGGCTCCGGAGCGAGAGGGGGCGGCGCTCCTGCGCCCACTATGGACGCACCGCCACTGACGAGGAGGCTTGGATCCGATTCCAGGACATTTGGCAAGAATGGCAGCTGGGAAGAGCCATCCACAAAGACAGGGTAGTGGTTGTTAAAGCTGGGCAGCTCACCAAGAGCCACTCTGTCCCTGTCAGAGGAGCTGAAAGCAACCTGAGGAGACTGCCAAATCCTCAATATTACCTGTGATGGGACTGATGTGGAGTGTTCAGCTCACAGGTAACAGAAATGGACTAGCCAGCCTGACACCCTGACCTGTTTTTCCTGATGGATGTCCTGTTCCCACTGAAGAACTTTGGGTGAGGCCTTATGAGTTACTGAAAAGAGACTGACGGGGGGGGGGGGGGGCTCTTATTATCAGAGACTCTTTAAAAAAAAAGGGTTCTCTTCTTTCTTGCTGCCTGCAGGCATATAACACCTTGCTAGCAGAATGTACAGATAGATAGTAATAGACAAAAAAGTGTTTTTGTTCTGTTTTGCAGTTATGGTTGTGGAAGACTGTCCCCCCTGCTTCGTGATGGACTCTAAATTTCTACAATTTGCTGGGAGGGCTCCACCTGAAGTATATGCCTTATACTGTACCTATTATATTAGCTAGAGGGACCTCTAGTTGGTTTTTTTTTTTTACATAGATGTGTATATTTTTGATACTACTAACTTATTTGTACAAAGCCCCATCCAAGTTGTTTCCCTTTCTCCCTCCCTTTTTTATGGGATGTCCTATTTTTCCCAGCAGATGAGGACATGGCTGCTTTTTACTAGAGGGGGGGGGGGGGGTGGTGGTGAGTGTAGCACCCTCTAGTGTGTGCTAGTTGGTAGTGTAGATTGTTAGTGTAGTTATATTTATTTAGCTCAGGGCTAAGTCTGAGCTGTGAATCTGGGTCAGGGTCAGGGTTGCCAACTTTCAGTAAATTTACAAACAGTTTGTAAAATCCATAATTGTTGCATTTGTCCATGAATGTCAGTTACGGACATGCAGCCTACATGTCTGTAATGGACATTCAAGGACAGATGCAAAAAGTATGGATTTTACAAACTGTTTGTAAATTTACTGAAAGTTGGCAACCCTGACCCTGACCCAGATTCACAGCTCAGACTTAGCCCTGAGCTAAATAAATATAACTACACTAACAATCTACACTACCAACTATTATAGAATTACTGAAAGTTGGCAACCCTGGTCAGGGTTTAGTGACTCAAGGCTGGATGTCTCATCCTAGCAGCTTCTCTGGTGCCTTCCCCTGTTTTCTGGAACATTGGAGAATGTTCTGGACATAGTGGGTGGAGGCTAAGAGGAGCTGCTTGGAATATTTATGAGGACCACAGCCAATCCCCAGTAAACGGCTGGCAGGGGGCAGGCCACTCTATAAATAGGCATGAGTCATGCCAGCAGGGGAGTCGGGTGGAAGATGAAGATTGCTGGAGAGTGCTGAGGAGGCTGTCATGGCCCTTGAGGGTGCCCCCTAGTCTGGGCTGGGGGGGTGGCCTTGGGCTGGAAGGATCCTACCAAACACACACGCAAGGAGAGAGGACAGCAGGAGCAGGTCAGCACTACCAGGAAATCTCCTGAGAGTCAGCCAGGTGGGCTGGTGAGTGTCAGTTTGGAGGACTGTGGGGACAAATTAGCCTGGATGGCTAGTGAAAGGGGCAGCTGTAGCAGGTGGGTTGGTAGTGCCTGGAGAGGTGGTGCTGGAATCAGTAGCCACATAAGTGATACAAGCTGGATACCTCTTTTGCTACACACACAAGGGGCCTTGGGTTCATGCCTGTAATGGGCCAACTGTTAGGAACCATGAATCAGACAGACAGAAAATTCAGTTAGAATCACACCTGGTAAAAATAGTACAAATGGTACAAATAGTACAGTGCCTTAAAAAAATACTCATACCCCTTGAAATTTTCCACATTTTGTCATGGTACAACAAAAAACGTAAATGTATTTTATTAGGATTTTATGTGATAGAACAAACAAAGTGGTGTGTAATTGTGACGTGGAAGAAAAATGATAAATGGTTTTCCAATTTTTTTTACAAATAAATATGTGAAAAGTGTGCAATTACAGCTGCAAGTCTTTTTGGGGATGTCTCTATCAGCTTTGCACATCTAGAGAGTGACATTTTTGCCCATTTTTCTTTGCAAAATAGCTCAAGCTCTGTCAGATTGGATGGAGAGGGTCTCTGAACAGCAATTTTCAAGTCTTGCCACAGATTCTCAATTGGATTTAGGTCTGGATTTTGATTGGGCCATTCTAATACATGAATATGCTTTGATCTAAACCATTCATTTGTAGCTCTGGTTGTATGTTTAGGGTCATTGTCCTGCTGTAAAGTGAGCCTCCGCCCCAGTCTCAAGTCTTTTGCAGACTCTAACAGGTTTTCTTCCAAGATTGCCCTGTATTTGGCTCCATCTATCTTCCCATCAACTTTGACCAACTTCCCTGCTGAAGAAAAGCATCCCCACAACATGATGCTGCCACCACCAGGGTGTTTCAGGGTGATATGCAGTGTTAGTTTTCCGCCACACATAGCGTTTTCCTTTTAGGTCAAAAAAGTAAAATTTTGCTCTTATCTGACCAGAGCACCTTCTTCCACATGTTTTCTGTGGGATTTTTTTATGGCTTTCTTCTTGCCACTCTTTCGTAAAGGCCAGATTTGTGGAGTGCACGACCAATAGTTGTCTGGTGGACAGATTCTCACACCAGAGCTGTGGATCTCTGCAGCTCCTCCAGAGTTACCATGGGCCTCTTGGCTGCTTCTCTGATTAATGCTCTCCTTGCCCGGCCTGTCAGTATAGGCGGTCGGCCATGTCTTGGTAGGTTTACAGTTGTGCCATACTCTTTCCATTTTCTAATGATGGATTGAACAGTGGCCTGTGAGATGTTTAAAGCTTGGGATATTGTTTTATAACCTAACCCTGATTTAAACTTCTCCACAAATTTATCCCTGACCTGTCTGGCATGTTCCTTAGCCTTCAGGATGCGGTTTGATCACTAAGGTTCTCGAATAAACCTCTGAGGGCTTCACAGAACAGCTGTATTTATACTGAGATTAAATTACACACAGGTGGACTATATTTACAAATGATGTGACTTCTGAAGGCAATTGGTTCTACTAGATTTTAGTTAGCGGTATCAGGGTAAAGAGGGTTGAATACAAATGCACGCCACACTTTTCACATATTTATTTGTAAAAAAAAATGGAAAACCATTTATCATTTTCCTTCCACTTCACAATTATGTGCCACTTTGTGTTAGCAGGGCTGGACTGGGACAAAAATTTGGCCCTGGACTTTAATTCAATAAAATGCTGCCCCCCCACCCCTCCAAAAAATTACGCCCACCAAAAGGCCCATACATCCATTATTGTATATCATGAGAGGGTGAGAGAGAGGGGAATGAGAGAGAGAGAGAGGGAGGGTTGAGGGAAAGGGGGTGAGAGGGGGTGGGTGAGAGAGGGGGGTGAGTGTAAGAGAGAGGGAGTAAGTGTAGGACCCCTTTCACACTGAGGTGTTTTTCAGGTGCTTTTGGGCTAAAAATAGCACCTGTAAAGCGCCTGAAAAACGCCTACGCTGCAGTCCCAGTGTGAAAGTCTGAGTGCTTTCACACTGGGGCGCTGTCAGGGCATTAAAAAAAGTCCTCCAAGCAGCATCTTTGGGGCAGTGGAGGAGCGGTGTACACACCGCTACTGCCCATTGAAATGAATGGCCACCGCTGCTGAAGCACCTGCAAAGCACTTCGGCAGCAGCGCTACACAGGCTTTTTTAACCTTCAATTTGGCTGCTAGCGGGGGTTAAAATCGCCTTCTAGAAGCTGAAAAGCGCAGCTAAAACAACAGTAAAGTGCTGCTAAAGCTAGCAGCGTTTTACCGTCAATGCCCGCCCCAGTGTGAAAGCAGCCTAAGAGTCAGGGAGTGAATGAGACAGAAGAGGGGGGAGCTGAGAGACAGAGGGGGAAGCTGAGAGACAGAGGGGGGTGCTGAGAGACAGAGGGGGGGTGCTGAGAGACAGAGGGGGAGCTGAGAGACAGAGGGGGGGAGCTGAGAGACAGACGGGGAATCTTAGAGACAGAGAGGGGAGCTAAGAGACAGAGGGAGGCAGCTGAGAGACAGAGGGAGGCAGCTGAGAGACAGAGGGGGAGCTGAGAGACAGAGGGGGAGCTGAGAGACAGAGGGGGGAGCTGAGAGACAGGGGGAGCTGAGAGACAGGGGGAGCTGAGAGACAGAGGGGGGCTGAGAGACAGAGGGGGGAGCTGAGAGACAGAGGGGGGGAGCTGAGAGATAGAGGAGGAGAGCTGAGAGATAGAGGAGGGGGCTGAGAGACAGAGGAGGGGGCTTGAAGCTCTCTTCTGACTGACTTTGGGAAGTGTTGCTCTTGTAGCTTTGGATTTAATGCAACATTCACATTTAACGGTAATTGGACAAGGGGATACTATCAGATCCCTTGTCAGCTTCCTCCTCTGTAGTACCTGTATGCATTCTGGGTGTCTGTGACCTAGACGTCTGTGCCATACATGTATACAGTCATTGTGCTTGTGTGTACATAGTCTCACCTTTTCCTTCACTGTGTCGAGGTGATATAGATGATCATCCAGCTTGGTACTTGTTATTGTCTGTTTGCCGTTTAGAATAGAACACTTGTCACCTTGGAATTTTACAGTGAGTCCTCTGGCTGCTAGACGCTTCACAGATAAGAGTCCTCGTTCTAGATTAGGAACATAAAGCACATCTTTCACTGGTATGGCTAAATTGTGTCCCGCATCATCAGGGCATACAAGGGTTCCATCCCCATATCCTTCTGCATGTATTTTGCTTCCATCTGCAAGATAAATACTTCTTTGTTGCTCAGATCAAGTTCTGTGAAGAAACTTCTATCACTCGTCATGTGATTGGTTGCCCCCGAATCGATGCACCAGCCTTGGCATTTATTGTTGCCTGTCGCTTTAAATGTGGCATTCCAGTTACCTTCCCTTGGATCATTGATTGTGGTTTTGACCTTTTGTTTAGTATAAGAGGGACGCTGTCTCATTTGCTCTGCTTTCCATATAGTACAGTCTTTCTTTATGTGTCCCTGTTTGTGGCATCTGAAACACACTCTGGTCTCTTTCCTGTGTAATCTTGCGTCTGTAGCTTTAAGAGCGGTGCTGGTGTCGGTTTCTGTGGAGTCATGAACTAATTCCTTTCTTCTCTGATACTCATCTATGAGCCTGGTTTTTACAAATGCTAGCGTCAGATCTGTCTCAGGTCGTGTCTCCAGTGCATTGATTAGTGCAGTATATGTATCGGGCAAACTGCATAACAACATCGCTGCAATGTGACTGTCTGTTATATTCTCCCCGATCGATCTGAGTTGCGCAATCACTTCCAGCATTGCGTTTATATGCTCCTGCATGTCCTGTTCTCTGCCAAGTCTCATTTTGTAAAGTTTCCGCAGCAGAAAGAGCTTGCTGTTTAAACTGGATCTTTCATGCAGTCTTTTCAGTACATCCCACATGCCTTTCGCTGTGTCCTCATTGCGTATATGAATGAGCTGATCATCCTCCACTAGTAGGCTTATGGTGGCCCATGCCTGTCTGTTTTTCTTGTCCCAGTCCTGATTATTATCCTGTGGCCTCTCTGTAGTGGTAACCTCCAACAAGTCATCTTTGGATAATAGCATTTCCACTTTTAACTTCCATAGCTGATAATTGTCATTGTTCAGCTTGGCCACTGAGAGTTTAAGCTCTGAGTTTCCGGCCATTTTATCCCTCCTTTATATATAAACAGTCTTACTTGTCTATAGGAGATGTCGCTGGAAAGCTTCCTTATGTCGATCTCTGCATCAGCCACACTGTCTTCCGTTCGAGGCTTTGTTCTGCCTGGGCCGCACCTGGTCATAAGTCTTTATCCGGATACTGGGCCCATAACCTGTTGCAAAGTACGATTGATAGGTGCAGCGGAGTCAATTCAGATCAGACGTTGTGGAGTAACAGGAACTGGCTTCTTTATTGGAACATAACCACACTAGCAAAGATGTCACTTCACATTGTAAGAAGAATCACAGACAGGAAAAAAAAAAACAACAAGTACATCACAGTATACAGGAAATACAACACATCATAGAGAAATACATAGCATAGCATATCACTGAGCATTAGCGACATCTTGTGTCCTTTTTCTAAACTGCAGTCAAATACAGTAAGCTAAGCTGAAAGTTTGTTGTATCTCCAACAAAAACGAGCCGAGAAAAATGAAGTTCAATGATTCCGAGCATGCTTCGAATTGATTCAGAGCATGCGTGTTTTTTTGCGAGTAGGAATTGCATACAGACGATCGGAATTATTGAGAACCAGCTCTCGAATTTTTGCTGTCGGAAATTCCGACAGAAAAAGTCAGATGGAGCCTACACATGGAGCAAAACATTTGGTATTTTAGGTAAATACAAGATAAAAGGATATTTTTTAAGTTACCGTAGGTTATATTGGATTATTGTAGTGCCCCCCTTAGCTCCAGGAGCAGGTGGAGTACTCCCAGAGACAGGAGAGGCTAACATATCACCCCAGGGTGTCATTTTCAGGCAATAGTAGAAAATGTGTATAGATGGGTGCCAGTCACGTTTTAGATGCAAACAAATGAGTTTATTAGCTTTCACTTAAACTCCTGGGAGAGAAGGGTAGTGAATAGAGTTGAGCGGACACCTGGATGTTCGGGTTCGACGGGTTTGGCCGAACTTCGGAAAAAAGTTCTGGTTCGGGACCGAACTTTAACCCGAACCCGGACCCAAACCCGAACCCCATTGAAGTCAATGGGGACCCGGACTTCTAAGGACTAAAAAGGCTCTAAAAAAGTAATGGAAAGGGCTAGAAGGCTGCAAATGGCAGGCAAAATGTTGTTAAGAGCATGGCAAGTGCTCTGCAAACAAATGTGGATAGGGAAATAACTTAAAATAACATAAAAAAATTAAAAAATATGCTGGAGGCCCCCTTTTCAGCAGAAGAGGTACGGGAAGTCATTAAGAACCTCAGAAACTCAACGGCACGATGCCACACATATGGTGGGAATGCCCCAGAATAGGCCCTTTCTGGAATAAATTATTCAATTTAATGGATAAGCTAGTGGGAAAATAAAATACTTTGAAATAAAAATGTAGCGGGGTGCTAAATTTAAGGGAAGTGTTTGAGTGGTAAATAGGCTCAAACACCCTAATTCTGTAGGATTCATGGACCATTTTGCCCTCGGGGGACAGTATTGGTGTGCAGTTCCCTGCGGCCTACAGGTGGTGCTGCCATGGTAGGCTAGGGTTGAACCGCCGATACAGTGCTGTGCCTTTTGTGTCCCCTCTTGCCAGAAGTACAGCGGGGCGGGGAACCTGCTGTGCATGCCGGGAGAGCATATAAAAGGGGCAGACCTTTGGCCTGGGGACTGATGTCCAGTGGGGTCCACTCCCAGGTGCCTTCGGCCTGGGTGCATGTGTTCCTGTTCCATCTCGGGTATCTTTAGCCCGGGGTGAGGTACTATCCTGGAGTTCCTGCTGCCCTGGGTATGGAGGTCTAGGTGCGGGAGTAAAGCCTGGAGTCCAGAGCCTTCGTCTGGAGTCCGCTAAGGGTCGAGGAGTCTTAGGGTGCCGCCTTGTGTAGGGGACCATGTTCCAGGGAAGGGAGGATCATTCTGATGGACCGATGCGGGAGTCACGGTGAAGGAAGGGTCTGTTGACTCCCTGGAGAGATGTCTTCCCCTTGATATGGGCTAGGTTCGTAGAAGGAGAAGCTCAAGGTCATCTTGACTGTATCAGAGGCCTTATTCACCTGGCCCGTGGCAGGGGCCTTATACGCTCTGGTCTGTGGCAGAGACCAAAGTTCTCCAGGTCCGTGGCAGGGGCCTTGTACACCCGGTCTGTGGCAGAGACCAACCTCAAGGTCTGTGGCAGAGACCGTGCACCTAAAACTGTTTGAGAAACCTAAGCAGTGAAGTGAATGTGCTACGTTTGTGCCTGGACCTCCTCCACACCTTAAGTTGTCCTGTTTCTTTGCTCTAACCTTTTCTATCCGAGTAGAGTTTATTTTGCCATGAGAGAATAAGAGTTGTAATTTCAGCTGGTGTGGACATTGACTTTACTGGGAATTAAAGGACTTGCCTCTACCTACAGTAGAGGTGAGAATCATCCTCTGGAGGAGTTTTGACTCCGGCAGTGGACACGGCCCGTCAAGTACACCGCTCAACCTCTTTATATAGGAGGGTACGGGCTGGTAGTGCGGTGTGCCTTTCTCCCTTCTGCGAGGAGCCAACAACATAAAGGCAGGTAAGGGGGAAAGGATCTGTGCGCTACAAAAAAATAAAATAAAAATTATAATCTTGACCTAGGAGGACAAGGTCCATATGGAGTAGGAGGTTGAGGTGGCGGTGGATGTGGCTGTGTAGGTGGAAGCGGCGGTGGAGGAGGACGAGGTAGCCAACACTGGTTCAAAAATACAACAATGGCTGGGTAAGGCCGGTGATGTGTCGAATTCTGTCCCCCGTCAAATAGTGTCCACCCTGTACTGCGCTTGCTCAGTATGTAGGACAAGGGGATTTCGAAAATCTCCCAAGACGAACGGCGCCTGCGTGGTGAGTTCAGGTGAAGGCCACACCATCCGTGGTTCAAGCCGAGCCAAGTGAGGCCGTGCCCGAAGCGTGGCGATCGAACCGAGCCCGTGAGGGGCCCTGTTACTATGTGCTACCGTATGTCCACTTGGATGGTGGGGCTTGAACCTGCCCTCACGGCGCAGGAGCCGTTCATCTTCGGAGATTTTGTGAATCTCCTTGTCCTCTGTACTGCGCAAGCGCTGCGCCTTCGCAGTATGGGCCGGACACAATCCGATGGCCGGACGGTTTTTGTCACAACACCGGTATACATGGCTATTCTGCAGAAGGTACGGACAAGTCCTGTGGGATCCATGCCTGGTTCATTTTAATGAACGTGAGCTTGTCCACATTGGCTCTGGACAGGCGGCTGCGCTTGTCTGTGATAACGCCCCCCTGCCGTGCTAAATACACGTTCAGATAATACACTGGCTGCAGGGCAGGCCAGCACCTCCAAGGCATAAAGGGCAAGCTCAGGCCATGTGCCCAATTTGGAGACCCAGAAGTTAAAGGGGGCAGACCCGTCATCCAGTACGTGTAGGCTTGTGGACACATACTGCTCAACCATGTTGGTGAAATGCTGCCTCCTGCTAAGACGTTCAATCTCAGCTGGTGGTGCTGGTTGTTGTGGCGTGCTGACAAAGCTTTTCCACATTTCAGCCATGCTAACCCTGCCTTCTGAGGTGCTGCCGGTGCCCCGGCTGCGTTGGCGACCTCTTCCTCCTCCTCTGCCTTCGCCTTGTGCTTCCACCGTATGCCCGCTGTCAGGTGGGAATGCCACCAGCAGCGCGTCTACCAGCGTGCGCTTGTACTCGCACATCTTACGATCCCGCTCCAGTGAGGGAATTAAGGACAGTACATTGTCCTTGTAACGGGGATCCAGCAGGGTGGCCACCCAGTAATCAGCACCAGTTAAAATGTGGGCAACTCGGCGGTCATTGCGGAAACACTGCAGCATGTAATCGCTCATGTGTGCCAGGCTGCCCAGAGGCAAAGAAAAGCTGTCCTCTGTGGGAGGTGTATCGTCTGTGTCCTCTGTATCCCCCCAGCCACGCACCAGTGATGGCCACGAGCTGGTCTGGGTGCCACCCTGCTGTGAAAATGGCTCCTCCTCCTCCTCCTCCTCCTCCTCTTCCATCTCCTCCTCCACCTCGTCATCCTCCAGAACTGTGCCCTTTCTGCCGGACAATTGTGTACCTGGCGTTTGTTGGTGCAGGAACCCACCCTCGTAGCCACTTGTGAAAGACTGCCCTGAAAGCCTTTGAAATTATCCCGCTTTCTCCTCCTCCTTCTCATCCTCCTGTGCCACATCCTCTTCCATCATCGCCCGAAGCGTTTTTTCAAGGAGGCATAGAACTGGGATAGTAACGCTGAGAACGGCGTCATTGGCACTGGACATGTTGGTGGAGTACTCGAAACAGCGCAACAAGGCACACAGGTCTCGCATGGAGGCCCAGTTATTGGTGGTGAAGTGGTGCTGTTCCGCAGAGCGACTCACGCGTGATTGCTGCAGCTGAAACTCCACTATCGCCTGCTGCTGCTCGCACAGTCTGGCCAGCATGTGCAAGGGGGAGTTCCACCTTGTGGGCACGTCACATATGAGGCGGTGAGCGGGAAGGCCGAAGTTACGCTGCAGCGCTGACAGGCGAGCAGCAGCAGGGTGAGAACGCCGAAAGTGCGCACACACAGCCCGCACTTTCTGCAGCAGCTCTGGCATATTGGGGTAATTTTCAAGAAACCTCTGGACCACCAAGTTCAGCACATGCGCCAGGCAAGGGATGTGCGTCAAACCGGCTAGGCCCAGAGCTGCTACGAGATTTCGCCCATTATCGCACACCACCAGGCCGGGCTTGAGGCTCACTGACAGCAACCACTCATTGGTCTGTTGTTCCATGTCCCTCCACAACTCCTGCGCGGTGTGGGTTTTTTCCCCCAAACAGGAAAGTTTTAAAACTGCCTGCTGTCGTTTACCCCTGGCTGTGCTGAAGTTGGTGGTGAAGGTGTTACGCTGACCGGATGAGGAGGCGGTAGAGGATGAGGAAGCGGAGTAGGAGGAGTTAGCAACAGGAGGCAAACTGAAGCGCCCTGCAATCCTCGGTGGTGGAAGGACATGCGCCAAACTGCTATCTGCCTCAGGCCCAGCCGCCACTGCATTTACCCAGTGTGCTGTTAGGGAAATATAACGTCCCTGACCGTGCTTACTGGTCCACGCATCCATAGTTAGGTGGACCTTGCCACAGATGGCGTTGCGCAGTGCACACCTGATTTTGTCCCCCACTTGTGCAGGGAAGGGATGGCTCGCCTGGAAAAGTAGTGGCGGCTGGGCACGACGTACTGTGGGACAGCCAATGCCATCAGGCTTTTAAAACTCTGCGTCTCCACCAGACGGAATGACAGCATTTCAAAGGCCAGGAGTTTTGAAATGCTGGCATTCAGGGCCAGGGATCACGGGTGGCTAGGGGGGTACTTCCTCTTCCGCTCCAATGTTTGGGAGATAGAGAGCTGAACGCTTCCATGGGACATTGTGGAGATGGTTGGTGACCCAGGTGGTAGTGTTGCTGGCAGATCCTCTGTTTGCGGGGTGGCAGGTGCCACTGTCACTACAGAGGTGGATGAAGAGGCCGAGACTGCAGCAGAAGAGGAAGCAGGAGGAGCCAGAGACCTTTCTTGGTTTTTGAGGTGTCTACTCCACTGCAGCTCGTGCTTTGCACTTAGATGCCTGGTCATGCAGGTTGTGCTCAGGTTGAGAACGTTTATGCCTCGCTTCAGGCTCTGATTGCACAGCTTGCAAACCACTCGTGTCTTGTCATCAGCACATTGTGTGAAGAACTGCCACGCTGGGGAACTCCTTGGACCTGGCTTTGGTGTGCTCGGTCCCTTGCTGCGTTGGGCAGTAGCAGACATACTGTCTAGGGGACGGACGCTCCGCTTTTGCACCCTGCTCCCTCTTCTGCTGTGCTGGTGGCTCTGTGCGACCACCGCCTTTTCCTCCAAACTACACTGGTCACCTGCATAACGTTGATTCCATGTGGGGTCGAGGACCTCATCGTCCTCCACATCATCTTCCACCCAGTCTTCACCCCTGCCCTCCTTGTCTGTCTGCACAATTGCGAAAGCAGCAGCAGTTGGCACCTGTGTTTCGTCATCATCCGAGACCTACTGCGATGGTCCTCCGATGTACTCATCATGAAACATAAGTGGTTGGGCATCGGTGCACTCAATCTCTTCCACTTCTGGGGCAGGGCTAGGTGGATGGCCCTGGGAAACACTGCTAACAGAGTCATCGAAAAGCAGAAGAGACTGTTGCATGATTTGGGGCTCAGACTGCTTGGCTGATTTGCAAGGGGGTGAGGTGAAAGACTGATGGACATGGGTTTCAGGTGCCAACTCTGATCTTTCATCAGAAGAGTGGGTGGGAGACAATGTGAAGGAACCCGAGGCACTGTCAGCAACCCAATCTACTATCGCCTGTACTTGTCCTGGCCTAAACATTCATACAGCCTCATTAGGCGCGACAAAATACCGCCGCAGGCTCGGTCGCCTACTCGCACCTGAGGAAGGTGTTTCACTTGTGCGTGTGTCTGGCACAGATCCACCACGTCCTCTCCCTGCAACAGGAGCTCCACCAGCAGCACCACGACCGGGGCCACCACGTCCCTTTGACCTTCTCCTCATATTTTCCAAATTTAGGATCTTGCCCTAAATGGGTGTTTTTGGAAGAGCAGAACACACCCACAGTACGTAACCGCTGAATCGCACAGCTACAGAACTGCAGAAAATGCTATTAAAAAAAATTTTTGTTTATTTAGTATAGCACAGTAGAAGACAAATATATAGAAATGGTTTATTTCACACGCCTCCACATATGTATAACACACTGCAAAATATTTTTTGTGGCCCTAAATGGGTGTTTTTGGAAGAGCAGAACACACCCACAGTACGTAACCGCTGAATCGCACAGCTACAGAACTGCAGAAAATGCTATTCAAAAAAAATTTTGTTTTTTTAGTATAGCACAGTAGGAGAAAACTATATAGAAATTGTTTATTTCACACACCTCCACATATGTATAACACACTGCAAACTATTTTTTGTGGCCCTAAATGGCGTTTTTTGGAAGACCACAACACACCCACAGTACGTAACCGCTGAATCGCACAGCTACAGAACTGCAGAAAATGCTATTCAAAAAAAATTTTGTTTTTTTAGTATAGCACAGTAGGAGAAAACTATATAGAAATTGTTTATTTCACACACCTCCACATATGTATAACACACTGCAAAATATTTTTTGTGGCCCTAAATGGCGTTTTTTGGAAGACCACAACACACCCACAGTACGTAACCGCTGAATCGCACAGCTACAGAACTGCAGAAAATGCTATTCAAAAAAAATGTTTTTTTTTAGTATAGCACAGTAGGAGAAAACTATATAGAAATTGTTTATTTCACACACCTCCACATATGTATAACACACTGCAAACTATTTTTTGTGGCCCTAAATGGCGTTTTTTGGAAGACCACAACACACCCACAGTACGTAACCGCTGAATCGCACAGCTACAGAACTGCAGAAAATGCTATTCAAAAAAAAATTTGTTTTTTTAGTATAGCACAGTAGGAAAAAACTATATAGAAATGGTTTATTTCACACGCCTCCACATGTGTATAACACACTGCAAAATATTTTTTGTGGCCTTAAATGGCTCTTTTTGCAAGCGTACATTAAAGTGCAAATTTATTTTTATTTTTTTGCCCTAAACGGGTCTTTTTTTGCACGAGCAAAATAAAATGCAAATTTTTTTTTTTTTTGCCCTTAATGGCTCTTTTGGAAAAGAGCACAATAAAGTGCCTTTTTTTTTCCCTAAATGGATCTTTTTCCAAGAGCAGAATACACCCACAGTATGGAAACGGTGTATCTCTCAATGTAATATATGCAGTGCTGGTGCACTGAGCTTGCAGATAAAAGGTAGATTTTCTCTGACACTGGGCTCATGGCAGTGTAAAAAGACTGTGCACTGCAACACAAACAGGTAAACCTATGCAGATCGCTGAGTTATATCTCTGAATCTGGACTCCTATATAAATCTCTCTCCCTGAAAGCACCAACAGGAACCTGGCCCTACACTACACTGTCTCTCTATCTTTCCCCTCAGATTGCAGAATCAGGACTACCTCATGTATTTTACAATCTCTCCCTATAAGCAACAGCAGCAGCCAAGATCCTCTCCCTGTCCTGTCTAAAGCATAGTGACGTGTGTGCTGTGTGCCTCTAGCTTATATAGAAGCTGGGTCATATGTTGCACTGACCAATCACAGCCATGCCATTAGTAGGCATGGCTATGATGGCTTCTAAGGGCACACCAGCTAATCAAAAGGTGATTGGCTGGCCCCTGAAGCATTTCTAACTGCGCCTTTAGATTGCCGAACCCGAACCCGGACTTTCGCGCAAAGTCCGGGTTCGGGAAAAAGCTAAGGTTCGGTACGAACCCGAACTTTACAGTTCGGGTTCGCTCAACACTAGTAGTGAATTCAAAATACCCAAAACTGACCTGCAGACTCAACAAGCACCAATAGAGGAACAGGGCTTTTAATTTGAATCTAGCAACCTGTACCTTCTTAGAAGTAGCAGTTGTTTCCAGTAGCAACCATATCTTGATGAGCAGTAACGGCTTTAGTGATCCTCTTGTTGCTTTGCCAGCCTCCCTGTGAGTTCCTCCTCCATAGAATCTCAATCGACAGGGTCATCTCTGGTTCTCCATCCCAGAAATCACTTCTCCTTCCCCCATCCTCTCTGAGGTTCCCTGAGCCCAGGGCCTCAAGCAACGGGACACTCTGGACAGGCAGGCACCTTATGCTCACAGGCCTCTTCTCCAAGCACATGTAAAGGCCTCCTAGGCCCATGGCCTAGTTTCTCAGTTGCACTCACACACTTCCCAAAGGTCTCAGCCCTTGGGGAAGAGAGAGCTCACATGGTCAAATATTTTTAAAACTATTGACAGATGTACCAGTGATGCCTACTGATAGCAAAGAGAAACCACGGCTCCACTGAGTTTAGGGGAAAACCAGGTGAACAAATTGACTATATATCAGTTTGGGCTGAGAACCAACCAGCATGACTAAATTTAGACAATAGCTTCTGTTTAGGAGAGGGTGCCAAATATTTAAAAAGTTTACCTAATAAAGTATTCTAACTAATTACACTTGCAGGTCCAGGCCATTGTTTAGGGATGCTTCTGTGTTCTATAGACTAATGGTGAGCGAACCAAGCAAAGTTCTGTTCACTGGATGTTCACCGGTTCTAGAAGGAATTCTGCAAATCCCAAACATAGCACCAGCCAAAGCACATTGAAGTCTATAGGAGCCAAACTTTTTTTTTCTTTTCTGTCTGTTCTTAAAGCTAATGTGCAGTCATTGTTAAAAAAAAGAAAAAAAGTACAGGGGTAGCTGGGCACTATCAACCGGGACATGTACCAATGCAAAAACTATTTTTTTTAAATATTGTTCAGTGAGGAGAGGGTCTTTTAACAAGGCTTAATGGGTAACACTAAAATATAATTTCCTTTAAATAACATGCTTGGGGGATGTCTTAAACCTGCAAATGAAGTTACAGACTAGTAAGATGTACTACTTTAAAAGTGACATAAAAACACAGTACCATTGCTAAATTACATTCCATTTCCCAGGCATGCTTCTGTAAACGAAGTGGCCAAGGGATCCCGGGTAACATCACTGACCACTTATGGTCATTACCTTCCAACAATATGGGGGACCTGCATTTTATGTCAAGAGTAGCCACAAGTCAGCATCATTGTGGTGGCGGGTTGTCAGGATGGTCAGTGGGAGTCTCTAATCATGAGTGATGCTGGATCTCCATCGCTGGACTTATACTGGTTGATTAACGCTGAATTTACATTGTGAGATGTACAATAAAAAACTTTTTTATGGTGTGGTTGTTTTTATTTTATTTTTCATTTTTTTTGAGAATAAGTAGAAAATGTTACTATGGGGCTGATTTACTAATAACAGTGCGCTGCGCTGGTTCTAACCTTAATTGGTGCGCCGGATAACTCCTTCACTTGGCGCAGGAACCAGCGGCACACAGCGGCGCACTGTTATAGTAAATACAAATGTCAGCGGCGCTCTATTGAAAATGAATGGTTCCCTATGGGAGCCCATTGATTTGAATAGAGGTCGTCCGGGAAGTCGGATGAAGCGGATCCGACTTGCGGGGCGACTCGTGTGCCAGCTGACACAGGGACAGCGCGACTTTGCGAGGCAACTTGGACACGACCTGAGCGCGTGAAGCAGCCGCTCAAGTCGTGTCCTAAAGGCGACTAGCTGGCCGAGAATGTCTCCAGCGCGATGGCATCGCGCTGGTTCTCAGCAGCCTCGCTGTCCCGTGTTTGGTATGAATCATGAAGGGGAACTCCACGCCGAATTTTAATGAAAAAAACGGCGTGGGCGTTCCCCTCCAGGAGCATACCAGGCCCTTAGGTCTGGTATGGCTTTTAAGGGGAACCCCCTAAGCCAAAAAAAACGGCGTGGGGGTCCCCCCCAAAATCCATACCAGACCCTTAGGTCTGGTATGGATTTAAAGGGAAACCCCCTAAGCCGAAAAAACGGCGTGGGGTCCCCCCCAAAATCCATACCAGACCCTTATCCGAGCACGCAACCTGGCAGGCCGCAGGGGAAGAGGGGGAGACGAGAGCGGCCCCCCCTCCCTCCTGAACCGTACCAGGCCGCATGCCCTCAACATGGGGGGGTGGGTGCTTTGGGGCAGGGGGCGACCTGCGGCCCCCCCACCCCAAAGCACCCTGCCACCATGTTGATGGGGACAAGGGCCTCTTCCCGACAACCCTGGCCGTTGGTTGTCGGGGTCTGCGGGCGGGGGGCTTATCGGAATCCGGGAGCCCCCTTTAGTAAGGGGGCCCCCAGATCCCGGCCCCCCACCCTATGTGAATGAGTATGGGGTACATCGTACCCCTACCCATTCACCTGGTGGAAAAAAAAGTTAATAAAAAACACAACACAGGTTTTTAAAGTAATTTATTAGGCAGCTCCGGGGGTCTTCCTGCCGGGCGCCCCGCTATCTTCTTCCAGCTCTTTTGCTAGCGGGGTCCCGGGCTTCCTCGTCGTCTTCGGGGGTCTTCCTGCCGGGCGCCCCGCTACCTTCTTCCAGCTCTTTTGCTAGCGGGGTCCTGGGCTTCCTCGTCGTCTTCGGGGGTCTTTCTGCTGGGCCCCCCGCTTTCTTCTTCCAGCTCTTTTGCTAGCGGGGTCCTGGGCTTCGTCGTCGCCTTCTTCCGACTTCGGGGGTCTCTTGTTCTGTTCTCCGGTGTCGTCTCCGCGCTCTCCAGTTCTTCTCCCGCTCTCCGGTGCCTTCTCCGCGATCTCCGGTTCTTCTCCCGCTCTCCGGTGCCTTCTCCACGATCTCCGGTTCTTTCTGCCTTCTGCCGGGCACCCCCGCTATCTTCTGCCAGCTCTTTTGCTAGCGGGGGCCGGTCTTCATCGTCGCCTTCTTTCCTCTTCTCTTCGCCCGATGTTGCCTCGTCGCTGTCCGCCGCTACAATGCTCAGGCAGGGAAGCGGCCACTTATATTGGCATGGGCGTGGTCACCGGGTGATGCCACCGCTGACCCCGCCCCCGTAGCACGTCACAGTCCCATCATTCCTCGGGACTGTGACATCATACGGGGGGCAGGGTCAGCGGTGGCATCACCCGCCCCCACCCGCAGACCCCGACAACCAACGGCCAGGGTTGTCGGGAAGAGGCCCTTGTCCCCATCAACATGGGGACATCCTCCCCATGTTGAGGGCATGTGGCCTGGTACGGTTCAGGAGGGAGGGGGGGCCGCTCTCTCGTCCCCACCTCTTCTCCTGCGGCCTGCCAGGTTGCGTGCTCGGATAAAGGGTCTGGCGTGGATTTTTTTTTTACATTTGGCGGGGTTCCCCTTAAAATTCATACCAGACCTGAAGGGCCTGGTATGGATTTATAGGGGGATCCCCACGCTATTTTTTTTTTAAGTTTGGCGGGGGTCCCCTTAAAATCCATACCAGACCTGAAGGGCCTGGTATGGATCTATAGGGGGACCCCCACGCTATTTTTTTTTAAGTTTGGCGGGGTTCTCCTTAAAATCCATACCAGACCTGAAGGGCCTGGTATGGATTTTGGGGGACCCCCACGCCATTTTTTTTCATTTTGGTGGGGGGGGTCCCCTTTGAATCCATACTAGACCCTGGGGGGGGTCCCCTTTGAATCCATACTAGACCCAAGGGTCTGGTATGGACCTGGGGGGGGGACCCCACGCTGTTTTTTTTTTTTTAGAGCCGGCAATGTTTATTTCTTTTACATTTCCTTTAACAACCAGCTATAAGCAGGTTAAAAAAAAAATTGCCGCAAATTCGCGGTACTTGCGTTTTGGATGCGGGTCCATTGAATTCTATTACATCCAAAACACTGTTTTTGGCCTTGAAAAAAAATCTGCAGTTGCGTTTAAACTCGTTTTTCACAAAGCCTAAAAATGCCTTCAGACGCCAAAGATTTCAACGTTTCAGACGCGGTACCGGCGTTTAGACGCATTTTAGTTTAGAAGCGTTTTTAAAGGTGACCTATTTTTTTACATTGATAAACTCAAAAATTAGGGCAAATGAGGAAAAACCATTAAAAATATATATATACCGGTATATCAAAACAATAATGCAATTGCTTCCATTGCATTGTGGACAATCCACAACTTGGGGCAGGTGACGTGGCAAGTGAACAATCCACAACTTGGGGCAGCTGACGTGGCAAGTGGACAATCCACAACTTGGGGCAGCTGACGTGGCAAGTGGACAATCCACAACTTGGGGCAAGTGACGTGGCAAGTGACACGCTAAATACAACTACACTGCTGCTCTCTCAGCTGCTGATACTCACTCTGGTCTCCAAAAATAGCTGAAATCGTTAATAATACTGTTTTTGGAGCTTAGGGCGGCTCCTTATCATGTTTCCTAACTAAACGCATATAGACACAAATCTGGTAAAACGCGGCACGCAAATGTCACAAAGCGCGCCTTTCTAAACGCCGCTTTCAAACTTAGTTCTGAACACTTTGCACCAGCGTCCCGTGTACATGGGGCCTAAAAACACCTATGCCATTTACAGCTCAAAAACGCCATGGTGGCCATGAGGCCATAGGCTAACATGGAGAGACGTTTTTAAGCTGCAAAAAACGCTCAAACAAGCGGCTTGAAAAACGTCAGTGTGCATGTAGCCTTATATTAACCACTTGCGCACTGGCTACTTAAACCCCCTTCCTGCCCAGACCAATTTTCACATTTCAGCGCTGATGCACTTTGAATGACAATTGCGCGCTCATACAACACTGTAACCCAATGAAAATGTATTATTTTTTGGCACACAAATAGAGCTTTCTTTTGGTGCTATTTGATCACCTCTGCGTTTTTTTTTTCTATAAATACAATAGACCGAGTTAAAAAATAAAAAAATAGATATTTTAACCACTTCAGCACTGGGCCTATTCTGGCACTTCCCTCCTTCATGTAAAAATCATACATTTATGGCTATAAAATTACATCAAAACACCAAACATTTTATATGTTTTTTTAGCAGACACCCTAGGGAATAAGATGGCGGTCTTTGCAAATTTTTATCTTGCTCGGTATTTGCGGAAATTTTTTTCAAATGCCTTTTGTTTTGGAAATAAATGGTTTCATGAATGTAAAAGTTAGCCCAATTTTTAGGGATAATGTGAGAGATGTTGTTATGCTGAGTAAATAGATACCTAACATGTCACGCTTTAAAATTGCGCACACTCATGGAATAACACCAAACTTCAGTACTTAAAAATCTCCCTAGGCGATGCTTTAATTTTTTTTACACGTTACCATTTTGGCATTACAGAGGAGGTCTAGTGCTAGAATTGTTGCACTCGTTCTAGCGCACGCAGCAATACCTCACATGTGTGGTTTGAACGGCGTTTACATATGTGGGCGGGACTTAAATGTGTGTTCGCTTATGAGCGCGAGCTACCGGGGACATGGGTGTTTTTTCATTTTTTTGATTATTTTTATTTTTGTTTTTTCCTTTTTTGTATTTCTTACTCTTTTTTTACCTTTTTTGTTTTTTGGATCACTTTTTTTCCTATTACAAGGAATGTAAACATCCCTTGTAATAGGAATCTATTGTGACAGGTCCTCTTTATAGAGAGATGCAGGGTCAATAAGACCCCACATCTCTCCTCCAGGCTGGAAAGCATGAGATCGGTCAAAAAAATTCACCAATCTCATGCTGACAGCCGAGATCACGGCTTGGATTACATACGGGAACCCGGCGTGATGTCATAAAGTCGCGCCCTGGCCTCCGACGGTCATAGAGATGAATGGTGACCATCTGGTCCCCATTCATCGCTATGCTTCCCATCCGGCGCCGGCCAATTCGTTCTCCGAGCCCCAGATGGCACGGGAGAGCCCGGAGAAGCACCGGATGGCGGCGGGAGGGGGGGACGTCCCCTCCCGCCGCCTATAAGAACGATCAAGCGGCGGAACTGCCGCTATGATCATTTTTATCGTGCACAGAATTGCCGGCTGAAAAGAATGATATCTGAATGATGCCTGCAACTGCAGGCATCATTCAGATGTCACCGCACAGAGCCAAGGACGTCATTTGACGGTGGGCGGTAGGAAAGTGGTTAATATTTCGAAAATTTAGACAAAAGGTAATTTTACTCCTTCATTGATGTACACTGATGAGACTGCACTGATAGGCTGCACTGATGGGCACGGATAAGGTGGCAAGGGTGGGCACTGAGAGGTGGCATTGCTAGTTGGCACTGGTGGGCATTGAGAAGTGGCACTGCTAGGTGGCAATGATAGTTGGCAGTGATGGGCACTGATAGGCAGCACTGCTAGGTGGCACTGATTGGCAGCAGTGGTGGGCATTGATAGGTGGCACTGGCAGGGGCTACGGATTGTCACAGATGATGCAGAATTGCCTCTTCCTCTTCGGGCTCGATGTCCCTTGCACATAAGCCGGTGATTGCCTTTTTTTTATGCTCACGCTGTCAGCACAAGGAGAAAACAAAAACCATTACCCAGCTTTTGTTTACATCACGTGATCAGCACAGGAAGTGAGGGGAAATCTCTACCAATGTCTTTCCTTGGGGACACAGGTCAATCTAAATACTTTCCCCATTATGTACATTGCACTCCAGCATTTTGCGGGTTACACCCCAAATTATTAGTTTTTTTGGACTTTGGGGTTTATTTAATGAAGGCAAATCTACTTTGCACTACAAGTGCACTTGCTGGATATCCGAAAGGGAAATGCAAGCAAACAAAAAAACACCATCTTTGCTTTTACATGATTGGATGTTACAATCACCAGTGATCCCTCAGATTTTCAGCAGCTACACTTTTACTGCAGAGTGGATTTGTCTTTACTAAACCCCAAACTACCCAATGATTTGGGGTGTACACAACAAAGTCCTAGAGTGCAATTTGCTTAATGGGGACACTAGTTAGATTGATCTGTGTGTCCCCAAGAAAAGACATTGGTAGGGTTTTACCGTCACTTCCTGTTTAGCTGTGTGACAGGAAGTGAAGCCAATTTTACTACAAGGGGACACAAAGCCCAACCTTTTAAAAAAAAAAAACACAAGCAGGGGTTCTAACACTTACTTTGTTTCCCTCAAAATGCCCACAATTAGAATTGTATTGCATTGAGCTATTTTTAAGTGCAGTGCTCTAAATCAGTGCTTCATAAGTACCCCCAACAGGCCATGTTTGCAGGTTTTCCTTCATCTTGCACATGTGCTTTAAATCACAGTCAATGGTTTGGTATTTTGGACAGCAATTCTCCATGAGATAATTTCACAAAACATGTCCTGTTGGGGGTACTTGAGGACTGAGGCTGAGAACCACTGCAGTAAAAAAGGAAAATTGAATACTTACCGCTCTGTATTTTTCATTTCCTGGTGACTCTCCATGGCAGCACACAATACAATACATGCATATGCTAGCATGAAGGCACCAGGGTAGACAAATCACACCTGTTGTTTTGACATGCCAATCAGCTGTCACATTTGTTGCAAAGAAAACGCAAAACAAATCTCAAAACTTTGCATCAAATTTTATTGGTCAACAAAACAAAGAATAATAAAAAATAAGAAATAAATAATTAAAAAACAGGGTCAATTTGAAACAGTTACAGACTCACAACATCTTGATATAGATTTGGCTAAATAGTGCAGCACAGACAATTAAATCAAAGTGAACAAACGACAAACATTAACAACATCAAAATCATTTCAGGGGAACATATCTCCACCACACAAAATAAACCAAACACCTGTTTTGCAAAGACATTACAAATAAAATGCATGTGTTACAAACTCGATAAGGACACCAAAATTTACATTTTCCACGCACGCACACACACCTCTTTTCAGGGCAAGAGAGGGAATCTTAAGGCCTGGTTCACACTTGTCCGACAAACGCTACGACATTAGGAGCTCATGTCTAGTGATGAGCCGAACACCCCCGGGTTCGGTTCGCACCAGAACCCGCGAACGGACCGAAAGTTCGTACGAACATTAGAACCCTATTAAATACAATGGATGCGAACGTTCGAATTCTAAAGTGCTAATTATAACAACTATTATGCATGTTATTGTCCTAAAAAGGGTTTGGGAACCCGGGTTCTGCACCAGGGGACATGTATCAATGCAAAAAGAAGTTTTAAAAACGGTCGTTTTACGGGAGCAGTCATTTTAATGATGCATAAAGTGAAAAAAAAAAAGTCAAATATTCCTTTAAATATCGTACCTGGGGGGTGTCTAAAGTATGCCTGTGAAGTGCCACGTGTTTCCCGTGTTTAGAACTGTCCCTGCACAAAATGACACTTCTAAAGGAAAAAAAAGCCATTTAAAACTGCTTGCGGCTTTAATGTAATGTCTGGTCCCGGTAATATGGATGAAAATCTTTAAGAAAAATGGCATAGCTACCCCATGATCCCCCCCCCTACCCCAGCCCATTACCAGCCCCTTTGGGTCTTGTATGGATATTAAGGGGAACCCCGCACATAAAATAAAAAAGGCTCTATATACTCTGAACAGCCGTATACAGGCGGTGCATACAAGACAGGGACTGTAGGTTTGTTCTTATGTAGAATCTGTTTGTAATTTTGAACAGGTACATTGTTGAAGTGTAGCTCCAGCCCAAAAATCTATTTTTAAACTTTTTGGAAAACATAGGTAAGGGTTATCACCCCTGTAACATTTGTTTTGCTGTCTGTGCCCCTGTTCAGAACATTTCACCTCACTTTCCGTCCCAATGACAACTGTTTTTGAAATGTGGTGTTTTTCTTGAAACAAGGATTGCTGATAAAGCATCAGTACAGAGGAGACACCTTTCTCCCATATTTATTCTTACATTAGAGAATTTTCCTTCCTAGTGGTAGATTTCCTCTCACTTCCTGTTGTCTTCTTGCGTTTGCAAGTAGGAGTCGTTTGTAAGTTGGATGTTTGAAAGTAGGGACCTGCCGTATATACTCTGCAGAAATAGGCCCCTTAGTTGTTGGTGTTGGCACAACACTGTAAGCACTCACAGTTACTCTTGGTTGGTGCTGGAACGCCCTGCTGTCAACTATTATATCAGGAATTTTAATTACATATAATTGTTGAACAGTGGTAGTAAAAATTGGGCCTTTGATGGTGGTGCTGGTGCCACAACACTGTAAGCCCTGACAGTTACTCTTGGTGGGTGCAGCAATGGGCCCTGCTGTGAATGATTAGATCAAGAATTGTAATTGCATGCCCCTGTTGAACAGGGGCTGAAAAATTGGGCCTTTCGTGGTGGTGGTGGTGGTGGTGGTGGTGTTGCCACAACACTGTAAGCCCTCAGAGTTACTCTTGGTGGGTGCAGGAATGGGCCCTGCTGTGAATTATTAGATCAAGAATTGTAATTACATGCCCCTTTTGAACAGGGGCTGAAAAATTGGGCCTTTTGTGGTGGTGGTGGTGGTGGTGGCGTTGCCACAACACTGTAAGCCCTCAGAGTTACTCTTGGTGGGTGCAGCAATGGGCCCTGCTGTGAATTATTAGATCAAGAATTGTAATTGCATGCCCCTGTTGAACAGGGGCTGAAAAATTGGGCCTTAGGCACTGGTGGCACAACACTACAACCCCTCACAGATACTATACTTGGAGCACAGCAATGAGCCCTGTTGCAAAGTATTGCTTCAAAAATTGTAATGACACGCCCCTGTTAAACAGGGGCTGAAAAATTGGGCCTTAGGAACTGGTGGCACAACACTACAACCCCTCACAGATACTGTACTTGGAGCACAGCAATGAGCCCTGTTGCAAAGTATTGCTTCAAAAATTGTAATGACACGCCCCTGTTAAACAGGGGCTGAAAAATTGGGCCTTAGGCACTGGTGCCACAACACTCCAACCCCTCACAGATACTGTACTTGGAGCACAGCAATGAGCCCTATGGCAAATTATTGCTAAAAAAATTGTAATTACACGCCCCTGTAAAACAGGGGCTGAAAAATTGGGCCTTAGCCACTGGTGGCGGCACCCATAAACAAAAATGATCTTCCAAGCTATCATCATCAATCGTATCATTGAGGACTCGGAGGAGGAGGATAGCCAGTCAACATAACAGCACAGGCACTCAGCATCAGCATCAGTCTTGAAGGGATGTGACATGTTAAAATCAATTAGTCTGTTATATCAGCATCAGGTGTGTGGTAGCTGGTGGTGATCCAAGACTGGTTCATCTTGATGAAAGTCAGTCGATCAACCGAGTCGGTGGACAGGCGCACCCTGTGATCCGTGACAAATCCTCCAGCAGCACTGAATGTGCGTTCCGAAAGAACGCTGGATGCAGGACAGGCCAGTAGCTCAATTGCATACTGTGCAAGCTCTGGCCAGTGATCCATCCTCAAGACCCAGTAAGCCAGAGGATTTTCGGTGGGGAAGGTGTCCAAGTCTGACCTTGCCCCTAGATATTCCTGCACCATGTTTATCAGACGCTGGCGATGGTTGCTGGAACCGATCATACTTTGGGGCTGCGGACTAAAGAATTGTCTGAACGCATCGGTCAGACGGCCACCTTCCCCACCGCTCCTTCTTTGACTGGCCGAAGCCTCAGCAACTCGTTGTCCAGGACCAGGAGTTTGTAACCTCCCAGTCTCTGGGAACGCATTGCACAGACCTTTCTGCAAGGCCTCCCGGAGTTGTCTCATCCTCTGCTCCCTCTGCGAAGGTAACATAAGGTCCGCAACCTTACCCTTGTACCGTGGATCAAGGAGAGTGGCCAGCCAGTAATGGTCCCTCTCCTTGATCCGAAGAATACGAGGATCCTTCCGCAGACTTTGCAGGATCAGGGAGGCCATGCAGCGTAGGTTTGCTGAGGCATTCGCTCCGGAGTCCTCTGGGTCACTAAGGACGACATGATCCGCAGCCACCTCCTCCCAGCCACGTACAAGTCCACTGGTTTCTTGGGACTGTAAATCATCCCTAAAAGACTGCTGCTGATGATGCTGAGTGCCAGCCTCCACCTCCATGCTGACACAATCCTCCTCCTCCTCCTCCTCCTCCTCCTCTTCCTCTTCCTGTGCGATGGGTGGGACAGAAGGAACACTGTCTGGGTAAAGGGGGCCTTGAGAGGCAAGGAAGTCCTCCTCTTCCTGCCTCTGTTCTGCCTCAAGTGCCCTGTCCATTATTCCACGCAGCGTGTGCTCCAACAGGTGGACAAGAGGTACAGTGTCACTGATGCATGCACTGTCACTGCTAGACATGTGCACTGCCAAAAAATTCGTTAGTTTTCGTTTTCGTTTCATTCGTTTTTTTTTTTTTCGTTTTTCGGGTCATTCGTTATGATCGCAATTCGTAAATTCGTAAATTTGTACATTCGTAAATTTATACATTCGTAAATTTGTACATTCGTAAATTTGTACATTCGTAAATGTATACATTCGTAAATTCGTACATTCGTAAATTTATACATTTGTAAATTTATACATTCGTAATTTCGGAAATTTGGAAATTCGATATTTTCGAAAACCCGAAAATTTGAAAATCTGAAAAAATAACTATTAAATTATAGTTGTAATTTCCTTTCAAATTTGGCTGTTAGCGAACGTAACGAATACAAATTTATCTGAAGTTACGCATAACCTGAAATAACAAATGCCGCATCTAAACAAATGGAACGGAACAAATTAATAATAATAATAATAAAACGTTTTTATTATTATTATTGTTATTTATTATTATTATTAATTCATTACGTTCCATTCGTTTAGATACGGCATTCATTATGTCGGAAAACAATTCGTAACTTCGTTAAGTTCACTAACAGCCAAATTTGAAAGGAAATTACAATACCTATAATTGAATAGTTAGTAATAGTTAAGTTATTAGTTAATTATTATTTCAGATTTCCGAATTTACTAATTTACGATTGTACGAATGTACAAATTTACGAATGTACGAATATTCGTAAATTCGTAAATTCAAATTTACGAATTTCCGGATAGTTGTACATTCGTAAATTCGTGCATTGGTAAATTTGTATATTCGTAAATTAGTACATTCGTAAATTTGAATTTACGAATATTCGTTAAAATTCGTTAAATGAGTTTTCGTTAATTCGGATATTTCCGAATTAACGAATTTGTCGAGATTCGTTAAAAAACGAATTCGGAACGAAACGAATTGCACATGTCTAGTCACTGCTCACCATCCTCGTGGCCTCCTCAAATGGTGCCAGGACAGTGCATGCATCCCTGATCATGCCCCACTGGCGTGGAGAAAAAAAACCAAGCTCCCCTGACCCTGTCCTGGTGCCGTAGTCGCACAGGTACTCAGTGATGGCCCTCTGCTGCGTGTGCAGCCGCTGCAGCATGGCCAACGTTGAGTTCCACCTGGTGGGCATGTCACATATAAGGCGGTTCTTGGGCAGGTTCAACTCCTTTTGCAGCTCAGCCAGGCGAGCACTGGCATTATAAGATCTGCTGAAATGCACACAGACTTTCCTGGCCTGCCTCAGGACATCCTGTAAGCCCGGGTACCTGCCCAAGAACCGCTGCACCACCAGGTTAAGGACGTGAGCCACACAGGGCACATGGGTCAGTTGTCCCTGTCGGAGGGCGGAGAGGAGGTTGGTGCCATTGTCGCAAACCACCATTCCTGGCTTAAGCTGGCGTGGCGTCAACCACCTCTCGGCCTGGCCCTGCAGAGCAGACAGGACCTCTGCCCCAGTGTGGCTTCTGTCCCCCAAACACACCAGTGCAAGCACGGCATGGCATCTTTTTGCCTGCGTACTTGCGTAGCCCCGTGAACGGCTACGGAGCACCGCTGGTTCATAGGACAAACCACAGGAAGAGGCCATGGAGGAAGAAGAAGAGGAGGGGGTGGAGGAGAGAGGTGTGTCACAACCAGTAGTAGCATTTTGGAGGCGTGGCGGTGGAACAACCTCCAACACTACTGCACCTTGTCCTGCATCCTTCCCAGCTGCCAAAAGAGTGACCCAATGGGCCGTGAAAGAAAGGTAAAGTCCCTGTCCATGCCTGCTGGACCATGAGTCAGCGGTAATATGCACCTTACCGCTGACCGCCCTGTCCAGCGAGGCCAAGACATTGCCTTCCACATGCCGGTAGAGAGCCGGAATAGCCTTCCGTGAGAAAAAGTGGCGTTTGGGAACCTGCCACTGAGGAACCGCACATTGCACAAACTCACGGAAGGGGGCCGAGTCTACCAACTGAAAAGGCAGCAGTTGAAGCGCTAGCAATTTAGCCAAGCTAGCATTCAACCGCTGGGCATGTGGATGGCTGGAAGTGAACTTCTTTCGACGGTCCAGCAGCTGGGGCAGGGAAATTTGCCTGCTAGAATCGGACGTCGGTGTACTGCTAGCAGAATGGCCGCAAGTACTTGGCTGTGACACACCTAATTCTACACCTTCATTCCTCTCAGTGCATGTTTCAGAGAGGACTGAAGTTATAGTGGGGTTGGAGATCCCAGCTGATGCGGTGCAAGGAGAGGTCCGCTTTGTTCTTTGGTGTGGGTCTTTGAGGTAGGCTTGCCAACGAGCTGCATGGCAGGTCAACATATGTCTGGTCAGGCATGTGGTACCAAAGCGGCTGATGTTTTGGCCACGCGATATACGCTTGAGACATATGTTGCAAACAGCAGCTGTGCGATCTGATGCACTAGCCTCAAAAAAGGCCCACACCAAGGAACTTTTTGAATGACGGGCAGAGGCTGCGCCCTGCACAGGCGGAGCTCTGCGGTGTGATTCCGTCGGTGTACTGCCCTTACGCTGGCCACCAAAGGGCATCCTGCCTCGTTGGAGATGTGCCTCCTCCTCATCCTCCTCCTCCTCCTCTCTCCTATTAGGCACCCACGTGGAGTCAGTGACCTCATCATCCCCTCCCTCCTCATCACTGGAGCCAATCTGGCAGTATGCTGCAGCTGCTGGAACATGACTGCCAGATTGGTGTCCTTCTTGAGCATCCCCTCTGTCTGCTCTCACGCTACTGCCTTCCTGTAGCTGGGTTTCATCATCAGACCCTTCGAAACGCTGGGCATCCTCCTGGAGCATGTACCCAACACTGTGCTCAAACAGTTCGGGGGACTCCTCAGGAGGAGGACATGGTGGGTCTAGGGAAGGAGTGACTGATGATGAGTCTGACATTGATACCAGGGAAGAGGACGCTTTGGCAGCTGCTTTGCCAGTACCCTGAGCCTGGGTGAGAGAGGATGAGGAGGAGGAGGAGGGCTTGGTCATCCACTCTACCAAGTCTTCGGCATGATGTGGCTCAACATGTCCAGCTGCCGAAAAGAAGGACAAGCGTGTCCCATGGCCATGTGCTGATGACAATGCACCGCGTCCACGACCAGCACTGTTGCCCCCAGCCTGCTTGCCCTCTTTTATTGCCTCCTGACTGTCTGCCTCTCCTTGTTTGCCTTCCAGACATTCTAATAGATGGCCTGCAGGGAGATGGGAAAAAAGCAATAAGGGCTACCTTCAGGTGTCCTTCTCTGTCCCTTTACTTAAGGATTTCTAAATATGGTTGAGGATTATTGCTTTTGCACAGAATAGCACAACGACAATTTCCCTGACTGTCCAAAAAACAAGGATTTAAAAGATGGTTGATGAGGAATGCTTTAGCACACTATAGCACAAGGAGAATTCCCCTCACTTTCCTTCTTTGTCCCTAGAAACAAGGACTCGCACAGTGAAAGAAACTGACACTCTCCCTACCTAGAGTTTTCTGTCCCTAGAAAAAATGTTTTTTTAAAGCACACTATAGCACAAGGAGAATTCCCCTCACTTTCCTTCTTTGTCCCTAGAAACAAGGACTCGCACAGTGAAAGAAACTGACACTCTCCCTACCTAGAGTTTTCTGTCCCTAGAAAAAATGTTTTTTTAAAGCACACTATAGCACAAGGAGAATTCCCCTCACTTTCCTTCTTTGTCCCTAGAAACAAGGACTGGCACAGTGAAAGAAACTGACACTCTCCCTACCTAGAGTTTTCTGTCCCTAGAAAAAATGTTTTTTTAAAGCACACTATAGCACAAGGAGAATTCCCCTCACTTTCCTTCTTTGTCCCTAGAAACAAGGACTGGCACAGTGAAAGAAACTGACACTCTTCCTACCTAGAGTTTTCTGTCCCTAGAAAAAATGTTTTTTTAAAGCACACTATAGCACAAGGAGAATTCCCCTCACTTTCCTTCTTTGTCCCTAGAAACAAGGACTCGCACAGTGAAAGAAACTGACACTCTCCCTACCTAGAGTTTTCTGTCCCTAGAAAAAATGTTTTTTTAAAGCACACTATTGCACAAGGAGAATTCCCCTCACTTTCCTTCTTTGTCCCTAGAAACAAGGACTCGCACAGTGAAAGAAACTGACACTCTCCCTACCTAGAGTTTTCTGTCCCTAGAAAAAATGTTTTTTTAAAGCACACTATAGCACAAGGAGAATTCCCCTCACTTTCCTTCTTTGTCCCTAGAAACAAGGACTCGCACAGTGAAAGAAACTGACACTCTCCCTACCTAGAGTTTTCTGTCCCTAGAAAAAATGTTTTTTTAAAGCACACTATAGCACAAGGAGAATTCCCCTCACTTTCCTTCTTTGTCCCTAGAAACAAGGACTCGCACAGTGAAAGAAACTGACACTCTCCCTACCTAGAGTTTTCTGTCCCTAGAAATTTTTTTTTTTAAAGCACACTATTGCACAAGGAGAATTCCCCTCACTTTCCTTCTTTGTCCCTAGAAACAAGGACTCGCACAGTGAAAGAAACTGACACTCTCCCTACCTAGAGTTTTCTGTCCCTAGAAAAAATGTTTTTTTAAAGCACACTATAGCACAAGGAGAATTCCCCTCACTTTCCTTCTTTGTCCCTAGAAACAAGGACTCGCACAGTGAAAGAAACTGACACTCTCCCTACCTAGAGTTTTCTGTCCCTAGAAAAAATGTTTTTTTAAAGCACACTATAGCACAAGGAGAATTCCCCTCACTTTCCTTCTTTGTCCCTAGAATACAACACAGTAAAACACACTGACACTCTCCCTACCTATCCTTCTCTTTCCCTAAACTAAAGGAATCCAGGTTAAGCAAGAAAGAAATAAATGTCACTGTCCCTGCCTATGCTTGTCTTTCCCTGCTCCGGAACACACTACACTAGGCCGCCGTGCTGGCGGCCTTTTATAGTGTGGGGCGTGTACTAAACACCCTCAGCAATAATTGGCCACAGGCATCCTGCCTGTGGCCAATCATTGCTCTCCTCGCTGCCGGCGCTATGTGGGCCAAGCATGCGGGGTCACAGTGCATGCTTGGCCAATCACAGCGCCTGGATGACACTGCGATGGCGTAGTGCATTGTGGGCCGTTCGCGTCACTCGAATTTGGCGCGAACGGCCCAAATCGTTCGATCTTCGTCGAACGATCGAACAGCCGATGTTCGAGTCGAACGTATGTTCGACTCGAACACGAAGCTCATCCCTACTCATGTCGCATGACGTGTGAAAATCAATGTTTCCCTATGAGAGCCGTCTTAACTGGTCCGACACATGTCGGTCCGACTTTGAGAATGCACCCTGTACTACTTTGGTCCGACTTTGATCCTACTTCAGCCCATTGAATATCATTGAAGTGGGATCAAAGTAGGATCCTTGTCCTAACCATCCGACATTTGACATCCGACATGGTGATTACAGCAGCAGTAAAAGGAATTTATCTCACCCTGGGATTGTTTTGATTGGTCAAAGGACAAGTCAGACTAGCACAAAGTCGGATCAAAGTAGTATCCTGTTCATGAATGTCGGATGGATGTCGGACCAATGTAGGATCAATGTAGGACTGATGTCGCAGAGCAAAGTAGGATGAAAGTCGGATGAATGTCGTGTCGTATCAGTGTGAACCCAGCCTTACTGTGAGCTTTATATAACCTATGTTTGTGAGCTAATGAGGCAATTGAAAACACATGCACAGTCCATGAAACACCCAAAATGCGAGTTCACCCAATGTAGAGACTGAACTTCAAAGTGGCTACACCTGTTAAGGATGTCCTTCAATTACTAACCCATAAAAACAATCTCTGAACATGCCCAGAAATATCCAGGTGCTGTTCACACACAAAAAGCACCAAAAAAAAAATCTAACAGGCTGGGCATGCTCAGAAGAACTCAAATGCAGCTAGCATAAAATAACCCCCCCGTCCAAAATTAAGCACATCGTCCAGCATGCTACAAAATTAGGGATGGGACAATCACCCCCCCCCCCCCCCCACTTACCAACAAATACCATTGCAGTCTATGGGAACTGACTTGTTAATTTTGCTAGTCCCCACTTGGCTGGCTTTTCTTCTAGTTATTGGCCTTAAAATGGGGGCCCAGGTCCCACCCTAAGGGACATATATCAATGTCACCAATTTGGATAACACCAAAAACAAAACAAAGAGAAGTGCCTTTAAATATGCCAAATTGCTTAAGGGCCATTTCACACCACATGCAGTCCATTGCGTTTTTATGCATCAAAAATGCATGGAAAGTTGGTTATATGGTTCTAAATGGCAGTGTTTTTTCCAGTGCATTCCAGTTCCCCTAAAAAAGTAGAACATGCTGCATTTTACCTGCACTGGACTGTACTGGAACGCAGCAAAACCCATCATAAACGCACAGGAACACACCTAAATGCACCAAAAACGCACTGGAACACACTTGTCCTTCTCTTTGGTTAATAAAAAAGAGGGGTGAAAAAAAGCACTGGACTGCATCAAAAACGTAACAAAAATGCACTGGAAAGCATCAAAAACATGCATGCAGAAAAGCACCTGGAACACATCCGGATTGCGTTTCTATGGTGTGAACTGGCCCTAGTTCACACCATAGAAACGCAGTCTGGATGCGTTCCAGGTGCTTTTCTGCATGCACGTTTTTGACACGTTCCAGTGCATTTTTGTTACGTTTTTGATGCAGTCCAGTGCTTTTTTTTCACCCCTCTTTTTTATTAACCAAAGAGAAGGACAAGTGTGTTCCAGTGCATTTTTGATGCGTTTTTGATGCAGTCCAGTGTTTTTTCCCCCTCTTTTCACTTAGGACAAGTGTGTTGCAGTGCGTCTTTGGTGCATTTTTGATGTGTTTTACTGTGGTCCAGTACAGTTCTGTACCTAAAAAATGCAGCATGACCATTTTTTTTTTCCTTTATGAAACGCACTGGAACGGACTGCAGTGGTGTGACCTATGCCATTGGCATTAATGTGATCAACTTTCTTTGCGTTTTTCATGCATCAAAAAAACCCACTGCACTGCATCCGATGTGAACTGGCCCTAAATATCATACCCGGGGGGTGTCTATAGTATGCCTGTAAAGTAGCCCATGTTTATAACAGTTCGAGAGCAAAATGACATTTCTAAAGTAAAATAATAGTCATTTAAAAGTACTCGCAGCTGTAATGAATTGCTGGTTCCCGTCAATACAGATAAAAGTAATTGAAAGTCTTTGATAACACAAAAAAAAAAGCGTGGGGGTCCCCCAAATTCAATTACCAGGCCCTTCAGGTCTGGCATGGATTTTAAGGGGAACTCCACCCCAAATGTAAAAAAAAAATGGCGTGGAGTACCCCCAAAAATCCACACCAGACCCTTATCCGAGCACGCAACCTGGCAGGCCACAGGAAAAGAGGGGGGACGAGAGAGCGGCCCCCTCCCTCCTGAACCATACCAGGCCACATGCCCTCAACATAAGGAGGATGTCCCCATGTTGATGGGGACAAGGGCCTCATCCCCACAACCCTTGCCCGGTGGTTGTGGGGGTCTGCGGGCAGGGGGCTAATCGGAATCTGGAAGCCCCCTTTAACAAAGGGGACCCCCAGATCCTGCCCCCCCCTGTGTGAAATGGTAATGGGGTACAAATGTACCCCTACCATTTCACAAAGAAAGTGACAAAAATGTAAAAAATGACAAGAGTCGGTTTTTGACAATTCCTTTATTAATGTCTTTTCCTTTCTTCCATCTTCTTCTTCCATCTTCTTCTGTTCTCCATTCGGGTTTCTTCCTCCATCTTGTTCTTCATCTTCATCTTTATCTTCATCTTCATCTTCCTTCTTCCTTCGGTCTTCTCGTCCGCATCTTGCTCCGGCTTCTTCCCTTCTTCTTTCTTCGGCCGCTCCGTTTGAATTGGAGGTTCCCGCTGTGCGACGCTTCAGTTATTCAGTTCTCCTCTGGGTCCGCTGCCACCCGGTGACCCCGCCTCCCTCTGACGCACATGTATTTCACGGGGACTTTCCCCGTGGTGTTAGAGGGGGGCGGAGCCACCGGGTGGCAGCGGACCAAGAGGAGAACTGAAGCGTCGTACAGCGGGAACCTCCAATTCAAACAGAGCGGCCGAAGAAGAAAGAAGAAGCCGGAGCAAGATGCCGGACGAGAAGACCGAAGAAAGAAGGAAGATGAAGATGAAGATAAATATGAAGATGGAGGAAGAAACCCGAATGGAGAAAAGAAGAAGAAGGAAGAAGAAGATGGAAGAAGAAGAAGATGGAAGAAGATGGAAGAAAATACATTAATAAAGGAATTGTCTAAAACCGGCTCTTGTCATTTTTTACATTTTGTCACTTTCTTCGTGAAATGGTAGGGGTACAATGTACCCCATTACCATTTCACATAGGGGGGGCGGGATCTGGGGGTCCCCTTTGTTAAAGGGGTCTTCCAGATTCCGATAAGCCCCCCGCCCGCAGACCCCCACAAGGGCAAGGGTTGTGGGGATGAGGCCCTTGTCCCCATCAACATGGGGACATCCTCCCCATGTTGAGGGCATGTGGCCTGGTACGGTTCAGGAGGGAGGGGGGGCGCTCTCTCGTCCCCCCCTCTTCCCCTGCGGCCGGCCAGGTTACATGCTCGGATAAGGGTCTGGTGTGGATTTTTGGGGGGACTTCACGCCATTTTTTTTTAAATTTGGGGTGGAGTTCCCCTTAAAATCCATGCCAGATCTGAAGGGCCTGGTATGGATATTTGGGGGAACCGCACGCCATTTTTTTTTAAATTTGCGGCGGAGTTCCCCTTAATATCCATTCCAGACCTGAAGGGCCTGGTAATGGAATTTGGGGGACCCCCACGCTTTTTTTTTTTATCAAAGACTTTCAATGACTTTTCTCTATATTGCCGGGAGCCGACAATTCATTACAGCCGTGGGTGCTTTTAAATGCCTTTTTTTTTTTCTTTAGAAATGTAATTTTGCTGGCGCACTGGGAAGTTCAGAGCTGCGCCTGTTCAACTTATGCAAATTAGTTTACGTGACTTGAAATTTACTAAGATTTTGCCGGCGCAGTGTCTTGGCGCAAAAAAAAAGGAAAATTCCCACGCTGAGCTCAAAAAAACCTCCCGCAGCTTCAATCGTACTTGCCGGCGCAGCGGGCTGGTTTGGAAAAAGTTACTTTCTCACTCTATTTTGGCCATGTTTGTTATTTGGGCCGGTGTCACTTCACTTCCTCACATCACCCCACATCACCCCCATTATATTCTCACTTCCAGCTTCTTTATATTTAGATTTTAACATGCCGTGTGCCAGGTCCATAGTGGCGCACTGAGCGCCTCCTCCCGTCCGCCGACAACACTATAGTAAATGGCAAATAGGGCTGCGCTACAGGCGCTAATGTTTTGTAAATACCAAAACAGCCATTGCGCACGCAGATGCGCCTATACTCATGGCGCAAACGTTTTGTAAATCAGCCCCTATGTGTCCCATATTAAATAATTCAGGGTGAGGGCTGGATATCTGGAAGCCCCTTATGTTAAATTGGGATTTCAGATTCCCGCATAGAACTCCAAATTGGGGCATCAGTTGTGGGGATGAGGCCATGTTTGCATCACCATGGGGGCAAGGTGCCGTGCCAGGGGATGGCTTCACACCCCCCCGGCAATATACCCTCCCAGTGTTGAGGGCATGTGGCCTTGTATGGTTTAGGAGGGGGCTGCATGCCATGCAGGCCTCCATTTTCCTGGTCAGACAGGCTTCACCCCCATATAAGAGTCTGGTATGAATTTTGAGGGTGAACAAACAGTGTTTCTTTGTTATTTTTCAAGGGGCAGTACACTTTTTTTTTTCAAACAATTTTTACTATCACTTTAATGCCGCGTACACACGATCGATTTTCTCGACGGTGAAAACACCGTCGAGAAAATCGACGGGAAAAACGAGGGAACGGCTTGGTTCCCTACACACGTCCGTTTTTCCCGACATTTTTTTTTTGGTCGAGAAAAACGACCGTGTGTGGGCTCTGCGGCAGTGTTTCCCTATGGGAAAACTGCCGCGAAAAAAACGACGGGAATCACGACGAGAAAAATTAGAGCATGTTCTAATTTTTCTCGTCGTGATAAATGCCGTTTTTCCCGTCGAGAAAAACGACAAAAAGCCCACAGACGATCGTTTTTCTCGTCCAAAGGAAAAAAAATTAATTTTTCTCGACGGGAAAAACGGTTGTGTGTACGCGGCATGAGAATAAAATCATGTTGGGTCCCCCTCAAAATACACACCAGACCCTTATCAAGGCATACCCTTAGCCACTGGACATGGATCTAGTATGGATTTTGGTGGAACCCAATGCCATTTTTTGGGGGTGACTTGAAGCTCATCATATCTGGCCAGTTTGTTCACCAGTATGCAGAACTGTGCACTGCTGGGTTCGGTTTTAATTCATGGTTGATTCCAACTCAAAGTTCATCCCTGTTGTTGATATCATGCTGGTTGGTTGTTTAATAACATCACTGTGGTTAACAGCGTGACTTTAAGTGTATAAGTTTCCTACTTAACTTACACTCTATTAACCTAATTATTGCTTGAAACTCATAGTGACATAAGAAAAAAAAAATTTTTTTTTCAAGATCCGGCATTCATTCTGTCACTCAAAGCAAGTCATTATCCCTATACTACTGTAGTCATAGCCATCTAGAGACATGCCTCCTTCTTCCAAAAAATTTGGAAAGCTCCCAGGTAGTAGACAGCTTTACATGTAATGCATCCTCTAACTTACCCAGCAAAGATCATACAAAAGCAAAACTTTGTTTATTCAAAATGCAGGTTAGAACATGAAAGATGACATGAAAGATGACTTGAAAGCATCCAAGTATTTTCTAGTTGAATAGTGGTTACAAGATCAAGTACAAATAAAAATTCCCCAGTCTTCTCAAATATGGGATTTACTGCACTTACTCATTTTATTGGTACATTGGTGGTTTGGAACCCAGGCTCAAGGGTGTTACTAAACTTGCACACTGGTACACAGCTGACATGTATTGCTACAATACCTGTGGGATGGGATGGTATGGCTGATATAGAGTGCATTTTGTGTGTAGCACACCCCCGTAGGAGCTGCTGGTTTAAATTTGGGCCTTGCACATTACCTCAGTATTCGTTGTCTAGGGGAAGAAAGTAAAAACTCCAATGTCCACACAAGATGTAAAACCTTAAGCTGTTATGTTTTATGCAAAGGGAAAATAAAACCTATGAAGAATAGTAAAAGGGTGAAAGGAAGGGGTAGGTTCAGGTAAGCAGTACAGATCACTGGGGAAAACTCCTCAACTATAAGTCATTCACCACTCCTGCTTGAGTGGGTATTGCTCACCAGGATAGGCCCCTCTCACCTGGCCTAGCAGCCGGTATGATGCACGTACAATGATCAGGACCAGTCTCTGCCACAGACTGGTTGTGCACAAAATTGAATAATCCGGGATCCTCTGCCACAGGACTTAACGCCCGGACTTCCAGCCAAGCAGTCAAAAAGCCTTTAAGCCAACCCGGCAGACTGCAAGGTGGACTTTAGCTACGGTGCATCCTCCGATAGAATTACCAGGCCCTCCTCAAGACACCAGCCTTCCGCTCTGTCTTTTCCAGGACAGGTCCTCCCCTGGTTTCCTCCATTGAGTGGCTTCCTCCCTCAGGACGGACAGCACAGGATCACCTTCAAAGTGCAGGCCCAGTCAGCATAAATGGGCCTTCTTGGTAGAGTTGCAGCCTCGGACCAACATGGTCCCAAGGCCAAGATCACACACACACTCCTCGTGCCAGGAGGGCCACGAGGGGAAGAAGGGCCCCTCAAAATGGCATCTGCCCCTTAAGTACCCTTCCCCAGCATACTCAGCGGGTAGACCACGCCTACTCAACTGTTCCCGGGGAAGGTACCCAATGCACTCTGGCCTGTCAGTTTTCCACATTGGCCTGGGGTGGTAACGCCACCTACAGGCAAACAGTGGGAAGTCTTCCAACACAGCCATTGCCGGAAAAGAGGCTGATTTAGCATAATTATTTACAGAGTCTGAGCTAACTACCATCTCAGACACCCACTAAATTTAACAAAAACGCCTGGTCATCAGGAGCAGGACGCTACATGTGAATGAGAGGAGCATGGCTGTTATTGGGTGCTGTCTTTGAATGGAGGAGGGCATGGGTGACAGAAGGTTCTGCCTTTGAATGGGAGACACATAGCCAACATAGGAGTACTGTTTGTGAATAAAGAGGGGCATGACTGACAGGAGGTCCTCTCTTGATTTGGAGGCACATAGCTAACATGGGGGTACTGTTTGTGAATGGAGAGGGACACAGCTGACATGGAGTGCAATTTGTGAATGTGATAAACATGGCTGATATGGATCTGCATCTGCGAACGAGGGAGCATGGCTGACATTGGGCACTGTATTTGAATGGAGAGGGGTATGGTTGACAGGAGGTTATGTCTTTGAATGGGAGAGACATGGCTGACATAGGGGTACTGTCTGTGAATAGAGAGGGGTATGACTGACAGAAGGTCCTATCTGTGAATGGAGGGACATAGACATGGGGAATTCTTTTTGAATAGGTGGAACATGGTGACCTAGAGTGCTGTATGTAAATGGAGGAGAGATGGCTGACATGAACTACTGTGTGTGAATGGATGGATATGGCTGACATAGGGTGCTCTCTGTGAATCGGTGAACATGACTGACATAGGTTTCTCCTCGTGAATGGAATGACATAGCTCACATTAGGTTCTATCTATGAACAGGTAAGATATGGCTCACATGGAGTGCTGTCTGTGACTAGGAGGAACTTTTGCAAACATAAGGTGCTCTCTGTGAATGGGAGGGACATGTCTGACATGGGGTGCTGTATGTGAATGGAAGAGAAGTGAATGATGTGGGGTGCCCCCTGTGAATACAAGGCAAAAAAATTGATATGGGGCCCTTTTATGAATGTGGGCAGCATGGCTAACATGGGGTGCTGACTGGGAAAAGAGGAAGGGGGCATGGTTCCCATGAGGTCCTTTATGTGAAAAGTCTGGTGTTCAGTCACACCCACATTTTGGCCATGTCCACATTTTTCCACGTGACTATTCCCACATGCAGTCAGATGTTTTTTATCCAAGGTTACTTAGAATCCTATTAACATCCCCAGGGAAGATTGAAGTATATGTAGCGATACCCTCAGATTAAGAGGGCTGCTGGTTTGTTTGGGCCCTGTAATGCACGGCTACCAACCCCTGGCAATCGGCTCTGACTTCTCTCGTGACACAGTTAGATAAAAGAGGGAAAGTAGTGGTATAACTGTACTATCTCTATACACATATTATACAGTACAACCCCCTTTGTATACCAGCACAATAATTGACACCCACAACCGAGTACTTAACTATAACGGTTTACTGCAAGCAACAATATGAAAGGGTAATTTGAATACAATATCTTATGCAGATCCCTGCAATAAAGGTGTACACATTATATGCATATGACATTCAGTTAGACAATGAAATGTATTAACCTCGCTGCAGCTATCCTCCCTCGTGAGCAAAGAAATGGCGCCCAGCAATGTCCTAACTACCCAGTCAAGCCTGACTATAACTGTGGGTATAGTTTGTTGAGGAATCTTCGCTAGCAACTGTCGGTGGTGCACATAGAGAAACAAATTATAATCCAATAAAGGGGGGGTTGTATATATCCGCTAACTTGGTAACTGGAGAGGCTGGCAAACTCAGTTCAGGACAACGGTCTCTCCAAAGTATAACTATGTTCTATGGAGGGCCTAGGCAAAGTTATTGATTTAAGATTCCGAGCTGGCACTCTCTCACCCAAACCGGACCGACTCCAGTCCGGTTCCTCTGCTACTGTGAATGGCGTCACAGTGGCCCGCGATGCACCGAGTCTTTGGTCCTTCGGAAGATGATGGCACCTCAGATGGATCGGATGCTTTGCGGACTCCCCAGCGGAAAGGAAGGCTCTCTGGAACAAGAACGCAAGACCCAGGCTTCAGGCCTAGCATGCGCAGCCGGTGAGTGCAGGAGATCCTCCAGCAAGGAGGGCGGCGTTCCAAGAGAAAGAAGCGAGCCCCACCCTGGGTGCTGCAAAGCATGCCGGGAAATGTAGTCCTGCGGGTAAAACGATACCCCGCTACATATATTAATATCAAATTATATCACAGGTAACCTCACTCTCATATATGAAAACATTTACCAACTATTATGTTTGTATACTTTAATAAATACCAGAAAAATTTAAGATAGAACTTTATTGGCTTATATAAAAAAAAAAAAAATTCCTTTTTCATGTTTGTATGCAGACTTTCTATTATTTATTTTAGGATACATCTATCCTCACCCCTAAAAATGTAGTGCAGTGGCACAAGTGGTGCAGTAGAGTGAACAAGTGTAACTCTGATTCAAGGACATTTACTCCCTCCACCCCCTTTACCGATATGAGTATATGATGCTTGAAAGATTACTATATTGCATTAGGTATTTTTTATGTTTCAAGTATTAGTAACAGTGACATGAACATATTACATATTACCACTTAGGCTTAGAAAAGCTTATTTTTACTTCTGCCGAGTGGAAGGGGTGTATTGCCACCTGTGCTACTACAGAAACCCTCAGTGAAAATTAGAACTAATAATTAATTATTCTCATTAATACCAAGACATATGACAAAAAGAAGTGCATGGAACATATACAGTAAGTCTTAAGCCCTGTACACACGATCGGTTTTACCGATGAAAACAGTCCGATGGACTTTTTTCATCGGACAAACCGATCGTGTATGGGACCCATCTGTCTTTTTTCCATCGGTTTTTAAAAATAGAACATGTTTTAAATTTTTCCGATGGATCAAAAACCGATAGCAAATTCCAATCTTCTATGGGCAAGTTCATCGGATAAAAAACCCACGCATGCTCAGAATCAAGTCGACGCATGCTCAGAAGCACTCAACTTCATTTTTCTCGGCTCATCGGAGTGTTTTACGTCACCGCATTTGGAACGGTCGTTTTTTTTGACTGATGGTGTGTAGGCAAGACTGATGGAAGTCAGCTCCATAGGATATCCGTTCGTGTGTACGAGGCTTTAGATTTCTATTGGTTAGTAATGAGTTGGAGCACTTTGTACTTTTTTAATTCACATTGGGTGAAGGTAATTTTTTTGGAATAGCTGAAGTTGAATGGCAAATGGCAAAACATAATATGCAATGTACAGTATCCAGTTGCATCTCACCATTATATACTGGTACTTGTAAAAATAATTCATCTACAAATGTGTTTTAATTGATAATTGCTCTGTCTGTGGTTTTTGAAGACTTTGAAGAATAAATGTACAGTACGTGTTTATAGATACAGCACAATCCACTTGGATATGAATAAACTTGCTTTTAATCAGTTCACAAAGTACAGAAAATTTCCCATGTGTCATCACATAATATGTGTATAAAAATCTTTAATACCCGACAAAAATATAACTTAAAATATTAAATTAAAAATACTTACAAATAAATTGTAAAAACTTTAAATATCTGAAGTGTGTGTATATAATATATTTACACCTGAAATATTTTTTACAATCTCCCCCTTTACCAGAAAATGTGAACTAAGCATACAGAAAACTTCCATACAGTGCTTATTGCCTACCTTTGGCTATTTGGCTATTGTGGAAATAAATGCCCATCTTATTCTGAGTTGTCTTTTTCCATGTTGGAAAAGCCATAAGAGAACTTGTAAATTATTAATTTTGAGAGGAGGTTTTCTGTAACGCTCACCCTACAGACAATTATATGGTTAAATTATATTTCTGAGATTTCAGATGCTTTAAAGGGTGGCTTTAAAATATCGGTCTGGCAAAATATCAATGTCAATCTAATATGTGCCACTGGAGACATACACACTGAACATCTGTTGTTGTGCAAGTATTTTTCTTCTAATATCTAGTGCAAAGGAAAAAATACTCGTCACTTGTGACCTTACTACAAGAGGTAGAAAAGGAGGAAGTATTTTGTTTGGAATGGGGATCTAAGCTTTACGTAAACATCTTCCTCCCTCCTCAGCAAGCCTAAGAAACACTAGGACACGCAAGTGCAATTGTTCCCTTATCATCCCACCTGCATCCGGTAGGCACACTACCATCCACAAGAACTGCAAAGCATAACATTGACGTCACGCTAAATATAACTTTATAATATTATTCTTGGCACACAGAGATACACAGTAGCTTTAAAGCACATTACATTATTACTGTTGGAAAACATACTCCTGGCATAGTAGTTTCACTTTGTGTATGGAGAGGGTAAAGTTTTGCTAAGGTGGAAATCAGTGCACAAATCTTAGTTCCTTCTATTAAAAGCAGGTGCATCAGTACACAATTGTGGCCTTTGCAGGTTCTGTTTTAGCTCATCTCCTGACTACCCAGAAACCCATCTTGAAGACTTGCTCTTGGTTTTGCACCACAGGACACCATAAAGTCCACAAATTCAGCTCTATGTAAGATTCATTTCCAGGTTAAGTCTTCTTTGAATTGTGGAGTAAGCTTGGAAAGTCAACTAGGATCTATGTGGTCTGTAAAATTTTAGTTGAATCAGTCCTGTCTTTACTGGAAACCAAGGATCGGCGGCGCCTTCTACCATATCCTAATGGATCCTTGGTGTCTCTGTTGGAGCCATCTTTGTAGTTGTTCTTTCCAAGGCGATATAGCATGTTGGCTAAATTCTGGATCTGACAAGTGCCCAAGTGACAGCCACGGGCATTGACTGATGGAGCATACCGTTTTTCTCTATGGTAGCTGAAAAATAAAGGTCCATATACTTTAAATTCAGCTTCAATAATACAACAGTGGGGCTTATTTTTGTGTTTTTTTTTTTTTTACTACACAATGCTCTCCTGCACATACAAAAAACAATACAAGTAAAAGGCACAAATGCCGTGTACACACGACCGTTTTTCTCGTCAAGAAAAATGTCATTTTTTCCTTTTGACGAGAAAAATGATCGTCTGTGGGCATTTTGTCGTTTTTCTCGACGAGAAAACCGGCATTAAAAACGACGAGAAAAATTAGAACATGTTCTAATTTTTCTCGTCGTTTTTTCCGACATTTTTTTCGCGGCAGTTTTCCCAAAGGGAAACACTGCCGCGGAGCCCACACACGGTCGTTTTTTTCGACCAAAAAAAAAATGTCATTTAAAACGGCCGTGTGTGGGGGGGAACAAGCTGTTCCTCGTTTTTCATGTCGATTTTCTCAACGGTGTTTTCACTGTCGAAAAAATCGATCGTGTGTACGCGGCATCACACTTACAGTTCTACAGCAACCCAAGGAATATGTAGGAAGCCCATAAAAAGTCATAAAACATAAATATGATAAAAGTCTATGCACTGAGGGCTGCCACCGTGTGGGAACAGAAGCCAGATCTCCTGCACATACATACTGCCAGGGGCGTACCTAGAGCATTTGGCACCCAGGGCGGATCCTATATCTGGCACCCCCCCACCTTAAAATTTAAAAACACCCCACTGTGCCCCCTGCATACCTCTGTATCCTTCAATATCTTTTTGTCACTACTGTGTACCCCCTCTCCACAACTGTACCTCTGGACCCCTTTAAATTATACAGTACCCTGCACCTCTGGACCCCTTTACATTACACAGCACCCTGCACCTCTGGACCCCTTTACATTACACAGCACCCTGCACCTCTGGACCCCTTTACATTACACAGCACCCTGCACCTCTGGACCCCTTTAAATTACACAGCACCCTGCACCTCTGGACCCCTTTACATTACACAGCACCCTGCACCTCTGGACCCCTTTACATTACACAGCACCCTGCACCTCTGGACCCCTTTACATTACACAGCACCCTGCACTTCTGAACACCCCCCCCTAACAGTTCTGGATCACCTGCATGTTACACAGACCCCCCTACAGTGCAGACCCCCACCCTACAGTACAGACCCCCCTACAGTACAGACCCCCCTGTAGTACAGACCCCCATAACAATGCAGACCCCCCTAACAATACAGACCCACACAAACCCACACCCTAACAATACAGACCCACCCCCTACCAATACACACCCACCCCCTAACAATACAGACCCCCTAACAATACAGACCCACCCCCTAACAATACAGACCCACTAACAATACAGACCCCCCTACCAATACAGATACCCCTACCAATACAGACCCACCCCCTAACAATACAGACCCACCCCCTAACAATACAGACCCCCCTACCAACACAGACCCCCCTACCAATACAGACCCACCCCCTAACAATACAGACCCCCTAACAATAAAGACCCACCCCCTAACAATACAGACCCACTAACAATACAGACCCCCCTACCAATACCGACCCATCCCCTAACAATACAGACCCATCCCCTAATAATACGGACCCCCCTACCAATACAGATCCACCCCTACAGTGCAGACCCCCCTAACAATTCAGACCACCCCACAGTCCCATAATGTACATCAGATTATCGGGACATGCACACCACTAGTGGACTGGTAAGGTTCCCTCCCCCTGTGTTGACAGGGGGAGGGGGAGGCGGCTTCAGTCTGCTCGGCTGTGCTCGACGGGTGTCACACTCCGGTGCGGCTCGCGCCTCCCCGCAAAGCCACTACCTCAGGCACTCTCCACGTGTGTTCTGTCATCGCGCGCCGCTGCATATACCCTCCGACTGTATAAAAACCCGCCCGTTGTCTCTCAACCCGCCCACTCAGCCCCTCTGTCTCCGCTTCAGTCGCAGAGGGGGGTGCCTGCCGCTGCCTAAACCCGCCTGCTGTCTCTGCTTCAGTCGCGGAGGGGGGGGGCCTGCCGCTGCCTAAACCCGCCCGCTGCCTAAATCTGCCCGCTGTCCCCGCTTCAGTCGGAGGGGGGCGCCGGCCTGACCCCCCCAGTGTGTGGCACCCAGGGTGGCCCGCCCTCCACCCCCCACTTAGTACGCCACTGCATACTGCTGTCATTTTGTTTGCAATCCTCTCCTATATATACTGTAACCTTTATACCCCCAAAACTCCTTAGCTGAACATATTGGCAGCGGTCATTCCTTCCACACTCCTCTCTTGCACATACTGCCTACTGTCATACTGTTTACACTCCTCTCTTGTGTATACTGCCACTATCACACCCTCTGCACTCCTCTACTGCACATACTGCTGACTTTTACCCTCTGAACTCCTCTCCTGCACATACCCTCTGCACCAATCTCCTGTAGGAACTACCACCTAAAATAAGTTCTTCTGCATTGTTTATAATATCCCCAATCTTGCACTAATGTTATATATGTGCATGTGGGTAAGCATTTTTAATTACCTTAGCGTGTTCTGATTGTTATCTTGAAAGTTCTCTGCATTTGAATTGTCTTCAGACTCCTCCATAGCAGAATTGTCAGCATTTCTTTCATCTCTTACAAGCCTCTGTTTTGAAAGGCCTCCTAACTTTTCCAAGAAGGACACCACAGGCGGTGGCATATGTCTGTAAAATAAATACATTTTTATTAGTTGTAATCATGATGTATCTTCATAGGCAGTGTTGTTTTTTTTTTGTGTTTAGTGTTATAAATGTAGGTAACTCACCAGCTTGCTTTTTCTATCTGTCATCTAACTGACTTTGCCTCAAATGACCATCTCTACCTAGCAATGTTAGTGTTCTACTGTTATAAAGTCACTGCCACTGACTAATGACCTAACGCAAGAAAAAATGGGGCACGGGATTTAAGTTCTCTACAAGTCACTGGGCACGCTTGCTCCCTTTTGCCAGCGCTCCACAAAATGGGGACTCAACTGAGGAATAGGGTAAGGACCCAGAGTTGAGAATCCAATACATACAATCCAATGAGTGTACCAAACAAGCAAATGTCTACATTTTTCAATGATAAAATTGATTTATAGCAAAAAATACCAACTAGTTTTGGGGGACCAAACACACTAGGAATTTGCTGCATTCACTGACACTGGCTTAACCTGCTCTTCTGAAACTGTTCCAAGCAGTAAATCATAGTGATCTATTTGGAATCTGGTTACCATTGAAGAACAGTCAAAATTCCTAAACCCTGATGAAGGGGAAGTATGTTTGGCCCCAGAAAATGCATTGCTTTTTAATCTGCTATGAATCAATTGATTAACTAATTTACCTGTCACATCATCACCAAGTGAGAGGAAACATGAAAACCTGGATGCTGCATGAATTGACATTCATATTGACTATTTTAAGAAACAGTTGAAAAAGCCAATTGCTGCAAGTGCAAACCCCGTTAACAGAGAAAACTGTAACACAGTCTGGTGAAATCTTGCAATTCACATTTGGTATATTTCTCATCAAAAGCTCCTCTATTAAAAGTATTAAAAAATCTTTGTGGCTAGGCTGTATGTTTACCTGACTTTGTGGTCCATCCAAAGGGAGTTGCAGACACTGAAGGTCATCACAAGAAAAAACAACGCAAGACATTCACGCCGAGCCATGAGTGCTAGAGAGGAAAAAGCATAGTGTCATAATTAGACAGGTCTTACAATGTCCAGCCAACTTCCTTAATTTGGTCTATATTTATATTGTTTTGAAAAGGCTTATGCCGAATCTCATTTTCTCGTAGAACAGCTTGGCTGCTTGACAAAGTGACAAAGTAGACTGAGATCAAGGTGACCAAGAAAGGACTAAGAGCCAATATAGTAAATGGTCTTTTTATACCTTGTGTACAGATTGACATACACAATGTCAACAGAATGTGCAAAAGAAACGACTAATTTTGAAGTTTTTGGTGGCAAATCCTTCCTAGTGTCAAGTAAATCAAGTTGTAGGGTGATGCCAGAAAGAAATTTATATCAAAACTTCAGTATTAGCCATTTTTTTTATACAAATCTATTACTTTGTAACATGTTACAGTTCAGTGTTAAATCTTGATTATTTTTCTAAAGAAAACATAGCATGCAGCAGCAAAACAGCATAGCATACCTTTCTGTCAAATCGCTATGTTAAATGTTCTAATATTAGACTCCCCCCTACCCTTGTCCCACGGAGTGTTTAAAGTACTCCATGACAAAACCAGGACAAATTCTGTTGAGATTGGTAAGCATCATTTAAATTGCTTGTCTTGTTAGACATGACAAACACCCATCCAACAATGTCTTTAAACTAAAACTCTAGCACAAGTATGCCTGTTCATTAAACAGCCTGAATATGATAGAGCACATTACTGCAGTGGAGGAGAGCACAGACGTGTGCATTGGTATGGTGACAGCAAGTTCTGAGGCATGTGTTGGTGAAGTAGTTAGTGAAGAGGAAACATTTGGGACAGGTGCTGAGAGAAGGAGGATAGGATGGGGGTCAGGCATACTCGTAAGAACAGGAGTTGGTGTACAGGTGTGGTACAAGGGGAAAAGGATGAGATACAACTGCAATGATGAGAGCTTGGGGGGAAGGTTTCATGAAGAAACAATGATGGGTAGGTTTCAGGCATGGTAGTGAAAAGGGGAGTCCAGGTACACTGAGACTCATTAAAAGGTATCTAATGCTAAAGGATAAGCATATAATTCCTCTATCAGGCCCTATTTTGTCCAGCTTGATGTTGTAGAAGACCATTCAGTAGTTGACATAAGTGATATGCTTGGTGACTGTCTAAGAACCTGTGTTGACAGGCTTTGTTTACTTCCAGCGAGTTTTGCTTTTGCATATAAGTCTATGGGAACACAAAACCCACTTGAAACAGGTGAAATGCAGTTCAGAAGGAGGTCAATTGTGTACCGGGCAGTGAATTCTAAATGAACTCAAAAGCATCTCAAACAGATAACCAACTGAGATCATCAACACAAGATTCATGCCCACCAACCCAAGCTCTTAGGATGCAAGAAACTGCTAGACCATCTGATCGTGAGAAGTATGACAGCTTTGTATGATGCTCTGTTTGGGAATTTGTGAGTTCAATTGAATTTCATTATATCTTTTTAAACAGCTTTAATATTTTTGTAAATGTATGATCTTGTAGTTTCTAGGCTTTATGAGATTTGGATGGGACGAATGTAAGCTTGTAATGGCAAACACACAACTATAGGCAAAAAAAAAAGTTGCACTTTCTAATTGTACAGCCTAGATTACTATACATTACTGCTTTTTGTGCTATATTATTAAATGAATGTATCATTGATTATCTTTAACAACACAAAGAAATATAATAATATATCTTAATTACATTGTATTCCCAGCACCACTCTGGGTGGATATGATCCCCATTTTTTCAATATATCTTAAAGGTTTTTGCTGAGTTTTATTAAGCTTAGGCTTCTGAAACAATGAAATAAAAAGGCTTTCTCATGATATGACTATTTTCTCATAGTTGTATGCACAGACTTTTATTGAAATGAAGGTCGTCCAATCATTTATTCAAGCTAATATTGGTATTTAGACTATTACACATTCATCTTACTAAAAATAATCAGTTTAGACTATTAATGTGGTGTATTACTTAGTAGGGGTGAGATATACCCCTCTGCTATATTATTACACAGCTTAAAATAGGAAATTGCTGTCTAAGCTATGTTCTAAACCACAGTATGTAGGCATTGGCTTACTACTACGGAAACTGACCTTATCCAACCTCCTTAAAATGCATTTTACACCTTAGCATTCCTTGGGTGCTCAATAAAATCTACACTTTCAAACAGTATCAGCTGATATCGAAACATAGGCAATTTAATGTCTGTTAAATACGTGTGGCTGGCCCATAAGTCTAGTATTTTACTAATCTCAAATTAATTTTACATTTGCATACATTTCTAACTAATGAAAACATAATGTATACTTGGGAGCTTACTATAATAGTGATTAAGTGGAGGTGTTACTCATATTCCTTCAGTATCATTTTATGTTTCATTTTCCACCTAAAAGGTAAAGATAATATAGGATGGCATCTTTTTACTGTTGGCAACAGCACTGTCAGTACTTTGCACTTGTTTTTTTTTTGTTTTTTTGCACTCCATTACTCCAGTGAACACATGTACTATTGCAGCTCTCCATTCATATTGAGTATAGTCTAGCATTTTGGAAAGCACCAAGGAGCCCCGCTGTGAACTGTAAGGATTATATTGCCTTGAGACAGGCTCAGGCTGTATATCAGAGCACGCTGCAACCCTTATATTATATTGCATCAGAAAAGAAGCCAACATAATTTGCAAGTCCATGCCCGCCAAAACGAGTTTAGAAATTACTTGTAGTGTGTGTATGTGTGTGTGCCTGCATTAACTACAATGGGCAAAATGTATCTTTTGATGTGTAACTACTATTACTTAAAATGTAATAAGCACAATAACTAATAATAATAATAATAATACATTAAGGAAAGAACATATCTAATGGCAAAATAAAACATTTCAAATTGTATTTAAAAAAAAAACAGATTTATGGCTATTTTAAAATTAATAAAATTAACTGTTTAGGTATATTTCTAATAAATAAACAAGTTTGAATTGTATTAAAATGAAGCAGTATTTAAATATAGTTTTAAAATGTATTAATGGTCTTTAAAAAATATTTCACTTGATATAAGCTATATGTAAATATTACAGCTGTACAGAAAATATTCTAAAAGGTTTAGCCTGTAGAGAGAAGGCAAAAGATTTAGCTTACCTTTATCACTAAGCTGTGTGTATGTCCTCTGATGTTCTGTGTGGTTATTCTGGCACAGGATGCACTCCAATGAATAAGTGCTTTTAAATAAAGCTTTGTCCTGCTTGCCTGGGTTGTAGCTGTACTAGTGCCTCCTTATATGCTGCCTGACCAGGAGGAGAACAGGGGGAGGTCAGGAGGGGATGACGTCATTGGGAGTCATTGTGCAGCTCAGGCGAACTTACATAGATGCCAATTAACAATTCACATGACTAATATTTTGTATGCTTTTTTATAAGATTATTGTTGTCTTGCCTAGTGTGAGATGTCATACAGGTTATGTCTTTTTACATTCATTTATACTTCTGAGATGAGTTGGTGTGTAAAACTCCTATTTTAAAACCATTGTACTTTCAAACATGTAAAGCTTTTTAATATAAAAGACAGTACCGTATATACTCGAGTATAAGCCGACCCGAATATAAGCCGAGGCACCTAATTTTACCACAAAAAATGGGAAAACATATTGACTCGAGTATAAGCCTAGGGTGTCCATCTGCATGCCTCACTGTGCCTCACTTTGCCTCACTGTGTCCATGTGCATGCCTGACTGTGCCCATGCCTCACTGTGTCCATGACTAGACTGACGTTTAACATGGGAGTCTATGGAAGGGGTGCCCAGGTTTAAAAAAACAGTGCTCCCCGGCCGTAGGTCCCTAAGACCAGTGGCGTCACTAGGGTTGGTGTCACCCGGTGCGAAAAAAAATGGTGTCACCCCCCACCAACTATAGTCCCCCCTCAGTACAGACCCCCTCCACTAAGTACAGACACCCCTCCATCAATATAGACCCCCTCCCTCAGTATAAACCTCCCCCCTCAGTACAGACCCCCTCAGTGAAGACCCCCCAGCAGTACAGACACCACCTCAGTTACAGACACCCCCCAGTTACAGACACCACCCTCAGTTACAGACCCTCCCAGTGCAGACCTTCCTCAGATACAGACACCCCCCTCAGTACAGACCCGCTCAGTTACAGACACCCCCCAGTTACAGACCCCCCCAGTACCAGACCCCCCAGTACCAGACCCCCCTCAGTACCAGACCCTCCTCAGTACAGACCCCCCAGTACCAGACCCCCCCAGTACCAGACCCCCCTCAGTACAGACACCCCCCTCAGTTACAGACCCCCCAGTACCAGACACCCCCCTCAGTACAGACACCCCCTCAGTTACAGACACCCCCCAGTACAGACTCCCCCAGTACCAGACCCCCCCAGTACCAGACACCCCCCTCAGTACAGACACCCCCCTCAGTTACAGACACCCCCCCAGTACCAGACCCCCCTCAGTACAGACACCCCCCTCAGTTAGACCCCCCCAGTACCAGACCCTCCCAGTACCAGACCCCCCTCAGTACAGACACCCCCCAGTACCAGACCCCCCTCAGTACAGACACCCCCCTCAGTTACAGACACCCCCCCAGTACCAGACCCCCCTTAGTACAAAAACCCCCCTCAGTTACAGACCCCCCAGTACCAGACCCCCCCAGTACCAGACCCCCCTCAGTACAGACACCCCCCAGTACCAGACCCCCCTCAGTACAGACACCCCTCAGTTACAACCCCCCCTGGTGCAAACCCCCCCTAGTGCAGACCCCAGCAGCACAGACACCCCCCTCCCCCATCAGTATAGACGCCCCCCCTTACCTTACAGAGTAGCAAATACACACAGCGGTGTGTCCCTCGAGCGCGGGCTCCTCCTCCTCTGTGGATGTAAACAGAGAGGAGGCAGGAGGGGGCGGCGGCTTCCTTCCGCTCCGCTGAGGGACACAGTCACGGCGCGAGGCACAGGCAGCGGGCGGGCGGTGTTAGTGTAGTGTCGGCGTGCCGCTACCCACGGGTGTCACCCCTCTGGTGGGTGTCATCTGGGTGCGGCCCGCCCCCCCCAGCACCTGGCTAGCAACGCCGCTGCCCCAGACAACAAACTTTGCACACTTGTAGAGGAGAAATTGGGCTACATGTGTGCCAAGTTTCGGGTCTAGGAGACCTACGGCCGGCCAGTACCGGGTCCCCAAATTCACTGGAGAAATTACTGTTTAACTTGGGAGTCTATGAAGGGGTTCCCGGGTTTGAAAAATCAGTGCTCCCCGGCCGTAGATCCCCCAGACAACAAACTTTGCACACTTGTAGAGGAAGACTGGGGCTACATGTGGGAAAACATTGGGGTCCAGAGGACCTACGGCCGGCCAGTACCGGGTCCCCAAATTCCGGGAGATCAGGCACAAAAAAATGTGACTCAAGTATAAGCCGAGGGGGGCATTTTCAGCACAAAAAAATGTGCTGAAAAACTCGGCTTATACTCGAGTATATACAGTACTTTATTTTTTTTATTTTTTTATTGTTTTGTTTTTCCCTTTGCTAAATGTTTCTGGTTTTAATACTTGCTGAGTCTGACCATTGACAAGTGTGTAGATTAGGAAAATCTAAATTAAGTCAGAAGTCTTCATCTGTACACTTGTTTCAGGTCATTGGCTCAGAGTAGTGAAGCAGGAGGACTGGGCTGACAGCCAGGCTGTCTAAAACAGTTTTAAAGGGAGGGCCAGAAATGGCACCATCCATATTTCTCTAATGACAGATTTCCTTTTAGTTCCAGTCAGCTCAGTTTAGATATTTTAGCTTTGGGTGGAGGTGGTTTCAGTCATTTACAAGCCCATTATGTTTCTATAGACTTTGAAATTGTCATATGTCCCCCCAGTTCTGATATCTGCCTATTTAACGCATCCACTACAAAGAGTATGCTTCCTATTGGACCTTTTAAACATTACAGATACTGCAGCATAAGGAGTAAGACTCTTGTGGAAGTGTGGCAGGGTTATAAAACCCACAGACTTTAGCAGATGGGTATTAAACCCAGAACCAAAAATATAATATATTGCAGCTAACAATTCATTAGATACTACTAAGAAGGAAGCAAAGCCTGCAAATGCAATAAACAAATAAATATCATAATATGTACCAATTGTTTACAAACTATATACAGAAGCAGGTCTTTAAAATATTCACACTTTAACAGAATACAGTAATATTTTATTCTAGTTAGATTAGAAAGTTGTATAAAAGATTTAGGATATGAAAATAAAATAATTATAATTTAAAATGGTATTAAAACCAAAAACGTAATATATTGCAGCTTAACCTTAAACTACGTAGAGGAAATTAGGTTAACTCATGCATTCCCACATATGGTTGCCATCATCCCGGGTAAATATGGTGAAAAAAACCTCTGTTGTTTGGGGATTTTTAAGGCAACAAAAAAAGAAAAAAAAAAAGGAAAATTATATATGTAAAAAAATATATTTATTCACAAACATTACAAAATCGTTTTTATATAGATACAAAAATATGTTTATGACTATATCCATCTCCATAAAAATCTGCATTTATGAACAATTATGAATACAATGCCTAGATCGGTGACTCAAGATTTTTGCAGAAATCACTCAGAAACAGGCTTCATCCGACGCGTTTCAAATCATAGTAAAAGACGTTCTTCCTTAGGGATGTTGCATTCATTTATCTAAAGACAAATTTATAGAGTTCTATTAATCACAATATTCTCAATCCCACCTCCAAGAGGTATCAAGAAAAAAGGGAAGAAAAAAAGAACTTACTGAATCATATTCATTTAAAATACATATGTTCCATGTTCCAATTTATGTACCAGGGGTGCATCTTCCTCCATAGAGGGTTCTTTACTGTAAGAGCGGCAAGGATGTGGAATTCCGTTCCACAGGTGGTGGTCTCAGCAGGGGGCATCAATGGTTTCAAGAAACTATTAGATAAGCACCTGAACGACCACAACATACAGGGATATACAAGGTTATACTGACATATAATCACACACAAAGGTTGGACTTGATGGACTTGTGCCTTTTTTCAACTTCACCTACTATGTAACTATGTAACAATCATTAGATTTGGTGGATGTATTAGTTTTCTTTTTTTATCAAAAATATGTTTTTGTGTGTTTGTTGGATGTATGTAGGGGAGGTTCCAACTAGGAAGATGTGCCAGTGGAGGTTATCATCCTTGTAATAAATATATTGCAAAAAAGGGTAAATGGTAGGATTTTAAACACTCCTCCAGTGATCACACAAGTACACTTTTGTAAGAAAAAATATATACAAAATCTTTAATTCTAATAATAAAATATTTAAAAACACATATCAATTGTCATGGCTACAATGATTGCATGATTGCAGTGATGTACAAGCCATACGCTTTAAATACTGATATACAGACCTCCACAGGTTCCTCCACCATGACCTACAGAGCCCTTCGAGCAATCAAAAGTCAACTTAGCGAATTAACCTTGCATGATGCATGGCGCCCGCTACATCCCAACGATAAGGACTTCACATTCTTCTCGCCACCACACAACAAATACTCTAGAATTTACTACTTGTTCATCACGCAAAACAACTTGGCACTTCTCATTAATGCAATCATAGACCCCATGTTCCCTTCCTCCTGTAACAATCCCACAAAAATCTCCTCCAGCCTCTGCCCCCATATCTCCGCCGCATTGCAGCCCTTCTTTTCGCCCAATTACTTCCTTTTCTTATATTCCTCCAGTTATTTATAAATCTGCAGTGGCTAAGCCAAAAAAGAATCAAAAGTTTTTTCCAACCAAAACGATCCTGCCAACCTGCCTCCACACCCACCAATCTGTTCCAGCCCAAAGTGCTAGCGTTCCAGCCCCAAATGCCAGTGTTCCAGCCCGAAGTGCCAGTGTCAGTGTACCAGCCTGAGGTGCCAGTGTTCCAGCCTGAGGTGTCAGTGTTCCAGCCTGAGGTGCTAGTGTTCCAGCCTGAGGTGCCAATGTTCCAGCCTGAGGTGCCAGTGTTCCAGCCTGAGGTGCCAGTGTTCCAGCCTGAGGTGCCAGTGTTCCAGCTAGAGTTGCCAGTGTTCCAGCCTGAAGAGCCAGTGCCAGCATTCCAGCCTGAAGAGCTAGAGACAGCGTCCAGGCCTGAGGTTGTGGTTTCCCCTCTTCCCGGCCTGAGGTTATGGTGCCCGTTTCCCGGCCTGAGGTTGTGGTGCCCGTTTCCCAGTCTGCGGAGTCTCTGTCTGCTGCCCAGCCTGATGAGCTTCTGTCTGCTGCCCAGCCTGAGGTGTTCCTGCCTGCTGGCCAGCCTAAGGTGTTCCTGCCTGCTGCCCAGCCTGAGGTGTTCCTGCCTTCTGCCCAGCCTGAGGTGTTCCTGCCTGCTGCCCAGCCTGAGGTGTTCCAGCTCGACGACCCGGATGTGCGCGCTGTCTGCCCGGATGTGCCCGCTGTCTGCCCGGATGTGCCCGCTGAACGCTTGGACGTGCCCCTGGTCCAGTTTAAAGTGCCTGATGACCAGTCTGAAGTACCCTCATTCTTTGTGCTACTCAATGCCATAGACTTTGGACAATTAAAACTGGTTGGAGTGTCCGGAGGCCGCTCCTTTAGGAGGGGGGAACTGTCAGGAAAGGCTTCACCCGCTGGTGGCGCTGTTGGTCCTATGGATTGCAGTACTAGTGTCCACCAGCAGGTGTCCTCTTGCAGCCAGTATCTTTGATAGAGGATCTCACCTGCTGGTGGTAATGCCTGATCCATGGGCCGTAGTACCGGCATCAACCAGCGGGTGTATTCCGGCAGTGTGGGGCAGGCAGCACTTCCTCCGCTCAGCTTTCACATGAGGACAATTACTGCAGTCCTATAAATATCCGGCGAGCCCTTACATGCTCGCCTTGGTATCTCTCTCCTTGAGCCCTGACCTCGCTGCCTGTATTCTGACCTTGAGCCTGTACCTCACCTGACCTGATCCCCATCCTGAGCCCCATCCTGAGCCTATCCATCCGTCCTCTCCCTGTCTTGTTTGTTCCCTGTCCTCATCTGCTGACTTCCCGTGTATGACCTTGGCCTGGCTACTATTATGCTTCTGGAACACCCCTTTGTCAATCTTCTGATCTGCTGTGTATGACCCTGGCCTGGCTTATGTTCAAGATTCTGGTACTGCCCTTTGCTGTATATATTATTTGTTGTTTGTGGGTTGTTTGGTTGGTTTTGCACTGTTTGTATTTATTTATATATCACCTATCTTAATAAACATCATTATAATTCACTTTACATGCGTTTTTGGTTCTCTCTGTGCAGTCCACACAGTCTGGTCAACTAATTCCCTGACACTCTATGAGCCCAGTAAAACAAATCCCTGAAGTGGGGAAGGAGGTGGAAAGTAGTCCTATATTGCTGTGCGGCAGTCCAGTTGATCTTCAGCTAGCCCTTGATATTTGATTGCATGCTATGAATTTTTGAATGGCAAAGCAAAGCAAACTGAATCAATGAATTGTGAATAAACAGCAAACAGTCTTACTGTATGAAGCAAACTGAAGCTGGATTCACAGTGATCCCTGACTTAAAGATGTTACACTCTGTGGAACTACAAGTAGCAGCAGGGCAATAGAAAGTAAAGATGTCTGTATATAGTGTCTATGATGTTTGGTCTAGATCCTTGGCACTAAAGATGTTAAGCTGTGCAGGAGACAATGGTGTAGCGACACCCCGAGTATGAAAGGGGTTAAAGTCGTTTAGGATATTCCATTCCCGAACACAAGGCAGCTACCAGACTAGTGATGAGCCGAACACCCCCGGGTTCGGTTCGCACCAGAACCCGCGAACGGACCGAAAGTTCGTACGAACATTAGAACCCTATTAAATACAATGGATGCGAACGTTCGAATTCTAAAGTGCTAATTATAACAACTATTATGCATGTTATTGTCCTAAAAAGGGTTTGGGAACCCGGGTTGTGCACCAGGGGACATGTATCAATGCAAAAAGAAGTTTTAAAAACGGTCGTTTTTCGGGAGCAGTCATTTTAATGATGCATAAAGTGAAAAAAAAAAAGTCAAATATTCCTTTAAATATCGTACCTGGGGGGTGTCTAAAGTATGCCTGTGAAGTGCCACGTGTTTCCCGTGTTTAGAACTGTCCCTGCACAAAATAACATTTCTAAAGGAAAAAAAAACATTTAAAACTGCTTGCGGCTTTAATGCAATGTCTGGTCCCGGTAATATGGATGAAAATCTTTAAGAAAAATGGCATAGCTACCCCATGACCCCCCCCTACCCCAGCCCATTACCAGCCCCTTTGGGTCTTGTATGGATATTAAGGGGAACTCCGCACATAAAATAAAAAAGGCCCTATATACTCTGAACAGCCGTATACAGGCGGTGCATACAAGACAGGGACTGTAGGTTTGTTCTTATGTAGAATCTGTTTGTAATTTTGAACAGGTACATTGTTTAAGTGTAGCTCCAGCCCAAAAATCTATTTTTAAACTTTTTGGAAAACATAGGTAAGGGTTATCACCCCTGTAACATTTGTTTTGCTGTCTGTGCCCCTGTTCAGAACATTTCACCTCACTTTCCGTCCCAATGACAACTGTTTTTGAAATGTGGTGTTTTTCTTGAAACAAGGATTGCTGATAAAGCATCAGTACAGAGGAGACACCTTTCTCCCATATTAATTCTTACAGGAGAGAATTTTCCTTCCAAGGGGTAGATTTCCTCTCACTTCCTGTTGTCTTCTTGCGTTTGCAAGTAGGAGTCGTTTGTAAGTTGGATGTTTGAAAGTAGGGACCTGCCGTATATACTCTGCAGAAATAGGCCCCTTAGTTGTTGGTGTTGGCACAACACTGTAAGCACTCACAGTTACTCTTGGTTGGTGCTGGAACGCCCTGCTGTCAACTATTATATCAGGAATTTTAATTACATATAATTGTTGAACAGTGGTAGTAAAAATTGGGCCTTTGATGGTGGTGCTGGTGCCACAACACTGTAAGCCCTGACAGTTACTCTTGGTGGGTGCAGCAATGGGCCCTGCTGTGAATTATTAGATCAAGAATTGTAATTGCATGCCCCTGTTGAACAGGGGCTGAAAAATTGGGCCTTTCGTGGTGGTGGTGGTGGTGGTGGTGTTGCCACAACACTGTAAGCCCTCAGAGTTACTCTTGGTGGGTGCAGGAATGGGCCCTGCTGTGAATTATTAGATCAAGAATTGTAATTACATGCCCCTTTTGAACAGGGGCTGAAAAATTGGGCCTTTCGTGGTGGTGGTGGTGGTGGCGTTGCCACAACACTGTAAGCCCTCAGAGTTACTCTTGGTGGGTGCAGGAATGGGCCCTGCTGTGAATTATTAGATCAAGAATTGTAATTACATGCCCCTTTTGAACAGGGGCTGAAAAATTGGGCCTTTCGTGGTGGTGGTGGTGGTGGCGTTGCCACAACACTGTAAGCCCTCAGAGTTACTCTTGGTGGGTGCAGCAATGGGCCCTGCTGTGAATTATTAGATCAAGAATTGTAATTACATGCCCCTGTTGAACAGGGGCTGAAAAATTGGGCCTTAGGCACTGGTGGCACAACACTACAACCCCTCACAGATACTGTACTTGGAGCACAGCAATGAGCCCTGTTGCAAAGTATTGCTTCAAAAATTGTAATGATACGCCCCTGTTAAACAGGGGCTTGAAAAATTGGGCCTTAGGCACTGATGCCACAACACTCCAACCCCTCACAGATACTGTACTTGGAGCACAGCAATGAGCCCTATGGCAAATTATTGCTAAAAAAATTGTAATTACACGCCCCTGTAAAACAGGGGCTGAAAAATTGGGCCTTAGCCACTGGTGGCAGCACCCATAAACAAAAATGATCTTCCAAGCTATCATCATCAATCGTATCATTGAGGACTCGGAGGAGGAGGATAGCCAGTCAACATAACAGCACAGGCACTCAGCATCAGCATCAGTCTTGAAGGGATGTGACATGTTAAAATCAATTAGTCTGTTATATCAGCATCAGGTGTGTGGTAGCTGGTGGTGATCCAAGACTGGTTCATCTTGATGAAAGTCAGTTGATCAACCGAGTCGGTGGACGGGCGCACCCTGTGATCCGTGACAAATCCTCCAGCAGCACTGAATGTGCGTTCCGAAAGAACGCTGGATGCAGGACAGGCCAGTAGCTCAATTGCATACTGTGCAAGCTCTGGCCAGTGATCCATCCTCAAGACCCAGTAAGCCAGAGGATTTTCGGTGGGGAAGGTGTCCAAGTCTGACCTTGCCCCTAGATATTCCTGCACCATGTTTATCAGACGCTGGCGATGGTTGCTGGAACCGATCATACTTTGGGGCTGCGGACTAAAGAATTGTCTGAACGCATCGGTCAGACGGCCACCTTCCCCACCGCTCCTTCTTTGACTGGCCGAAGCCTCAGCAACTCGTTGTCCAGGACCAGGAGTTTGTAACCTCCCAGTCTCTGGGAACGCATTGCACAGACCTTTCTGCAAGGCCTCCCGGAGTTGTGTCATCCTCTGCTCCCTCTGCAACGGTAACATAAGGTCCGCAACCTTACCCTTGTACCGTGGATCAAGGAGAGTGGCCAGCCAGTAATGGTCCCTCTCCTTGATCCGAAGAATACGAGGATCCTTCCGCAGACTTTGCAGGATCAGGGAGGCCATGCAGCGTAGGTTTGCTGAGGCATTCGCTCCAGAGTCCTCTGGGTCACTAAGGACGACATGATCCGCAGCCACCTCCTCCCAGCCACGTACAAGTCCACTGGTTTCTTGGGACTGTAAATCATCCCTAAAAGACTGCTGCTGATGATGCTGAATGCCAGCCTCCACCTCCATGCTGACACAATCCTCCTCCTCCTCCTCCTCCTCGTCCTCTTCCTGTGCGATGGGTGGGACAGAAGGAACACTGTCTGGGTAAAGGGGGCCTTGAGAGGCAAGGAAGTCCTCCTCTTCCTGCCTCTGTTCTGCCTCAAGTGCCCTGTCCATTATTCCACGCAGCGTGTGCTCCAACAGGTGGACAAGAGGTACAGTGTCACTGATGCATGCACTGTCACTGCTCACCATCCTCGTGGCCTCCTCAAATGGTGCCAGGACAGTGCATGCATCCCTGATCATGCCCCACTGGCGTGGAGAAAAAAAACCAAGCTCCCCTGACCCTGTCCTGGTGCCGTAGTCGCACAGGTACTCATTGATGGCCCTCTGCTGCGTGTGCAGCCGCTGCAGCATGGCCAACGTTGAGTTCCACCTGGTGGGCATGTCACATATAAGGCGGTTCTTGGGCAGGTTCAACTCCTTTTGCAGCTCAGCCAGGCGAGCACTGGCATTATAAGATCTGCGGAAATGCACACAGACTTTCCTGGCCTGCCTCAGGACATCCTGTAAGCCCGGGTACCTGCCCAAGAACCGCTGCACCACCAGGTTAAGGACGTGAGCCACACAGGGCACATGGGTCAGTTGTCCCTGTCGGAGGGCGGAGAGGAGGTTGGTGCCATTGTCGCAAACCACCATTCCTGGCTTAAGCTGGCGTGGCGTCAACCACCTCTCGGCCTGGCCCTGCAGAGCAGACAGGACCTCTGCCCCAGTGTGGCTTCTGTCCCCCAAACACACCAGCGCAAGCACGGCATGGCATCTTTTTGCCTGCGTACTTGCGTAGCCCCTTGAACGCCTACGGAGCACCGCTGGTTCATAGGACAAACCACAGGAAGAGGCCATGGAGGAAGAAGAAGAGGAGGGGGTGGAGGAGAGAGGTGTGTCACAACCAGTAGTAGCATTTTGGAGGCGTGGCGGTGGAACAACCTCCAACACTACTGCACCTTGTCCTGCATCCTTCCCAGCTGCCAAAAGAGTGACCCAATGGGCCGTGAAAGAAAGGTAACGTCCCTGTCCATGCCTGCTGGACCATGAGTCAGCGGTAATATGCACCTTACCGCTGACCGCCCTGTCCAGCGAGGCCAAGACATTGCCTTCCACATGCCGGTAGAGAGCCGGAATAGCCTTCCGTGAGAAAAAGTGGCGTTTGGGAACCTGCCACTGAGGAACCGCACATTGCACAAACTCACGGAAGGGGGCCGAGTCTACCAACTGAAAAGGCAGCAGTTGAAGCGCTAGCAATTTAGCCAAGCTAGCATTCAACCGCTGGGCATGTGGATGGCTGGGAGTGAACTTCTTTCGACGGTCCAGCAGCTGGGGCAGGGAAATTTGCCTGCTAGAATCGGACGTCGGTGTACTGCTAGCAGAGTGGCCGCAAGTACTTGGCTGTGACACACCTAATTCTACACCTTCATTCCTCTCAGTGCATGTTTCAGAGAGGACTGAAGTTATAGTGGGGTTGGAGATCCCAGCTGATGCGGTGCAAGGAGAGGTCCGCTTTGTTCTTTGGTGTGGGTCTTTGAGGTAGGCTTACCAACGAGCTGCATGGCAGGTCAACATATGTCTGGTCAGGCATGTGGTACCCAAGCGGCTGATGTTTTGGCCACGCGATATACGCTTGAGACATATGTTGCAAACAGCAGCTGTGCGATCTGATGCACTAGCCTCAAAAAAGGCCCACACCAAAGAACTTTTTGAATGACGGGCAGAGGCAGCGCCCTGCACAGGCGGAGCTCTGCGGTGTGATTCCGTCGGTGTACTGCCCTTACGCTGGCCACCAAAGGGCATCCTGCCTCGTTGGAGATGTGCCTCCTCCTCATCCTCCTCCTCCTCCTCTCTCCTATTAGGCACCCACGTGGAGTCAGTGACCTCATCATCCCCTCCCTCCTCATCACTGGAGCCAATCTGGCAGTATGCTGCAGCTGCTGGAACATGACTGCCAGATCGGTGTCCTTCTTGAGCATCCCCTCTGTCTTCTCTCACGCTACTGCCTTCCTGTAGCTGGGTTTCATCATCAGACCCTTCGAAACGCTGGGCATCCTCCTGGAGCATGTACCCAACACTGTGCTCAAACAGTTCGGGGGACTCCTCAGGAGGAGGACATGGTGGGTCTAGGGAAGGAGTGACTGATGATGAGTCTGACATTGATACCAGGGAAGAGGACGCTTTGGCAGCTGCTTTGCCAGTACCCTGAGCCTGGGTGAGAGAGGATGAGAAGGAGGAGGAGGGCTTGGTCATCCACTCTACCAAGTCTTCGGCATGATGTGGCTCAACATGTCCAGCTGCCGAAAAGAAGGACAAGCGTGTCCCATGGCCATGTGCTGATGACAATGCACCGCGTCCACGACCAGCACTGTTGCCCCCAGACACAGAGCCTGCTTGCCCTCTTTTATTGCCTCCTGACTGTCTGCCTCTCCTTGTTTGCCTTCCAGACATTCTAATAGATGGCCTGCAGGGAGATGGGAAAAAAGCAATAAGGGCTACCTTCAGGTGTCCTTCTCTGTCCCTTTACTTAAGGATTTCTAAATATGGTTGAGGATGATTGCTTTTGCACAGAATAGCACAACGACAATTTCCCTGACTGTCCAAAAAACAAGGATTTCAAAGATGGTTGATGAGGAATGCTTTAGCACACTATAGCACAAGGAGAATTTCCCTCACTGTCCTTCCCTGTCCCTAGAAACAAGGATTATCACAGTGAAAGAAACTGACACTCTTCCTACCTATAGTTTTCTGTCCCTAGAAAAAAATGTTTTTTTAAAGCACACTATAGCACAAGGAGAATTTCCCTCACTGTCCTTCCCTGTCCCTAGAAACAAGGATTATCACAGTGAAAGAAACTGACACTCTTCCTACCTATAGTTTTCTGTCCCTAGAAAAAATGTTTTTTTAAAGCACACTATAGCACAAGGAGAATTTCCCTCACTGTCCTTCCCTGTCCCTAGAAACAAGGATTATCACAGTGAAAGAAACTGACACTCTTCCTACCTATAGTTTTCTGTCCCTAGAAAAAATGTTTTTTTAAAGCACACTATAGCACAAGGAGAATTTCCCTCACTGTCCTTCCCTGTCCCTAGAAACAAGGATTATCACAGTGAAAGAAACTGACACTCTTCCTACCTATAGTTTTCTGTCCCTAGAAAAAATGTTTTTTTAAAGCACACTATAGCACAAGGAGAATTTCCCTCACTGTCCTTCCCTGTCCCTAGAAACAAGGATTATCACAGTGAAAGAAACTGACACTCTTCCTACCTATAGTTTTCTGTCCCTAGAAAAAAGGTTTTTTTAAAGCACACTATAGCACAAGGAGAATTTCCCTCACTGTCCTTCCCTGTCCCTAGAAACAAGGATTATCACAGTGAAAGAAACTGACACTCTTCCTACCTATAGTTTTCTGTCCCTAGAAAAAAGGTTTTTTTAAAGCACACTATAGCACAAGGAGAATTTCCCTCACTGTCCTTCCCTGTCCCTAGAAACAAGGATTATCACAGTGAAAGAAACTGACACTCTTCCTACCTATAGTTTTCTATCCCTAGAAAAAATGTTTTTTTAAAGAACACTATAGCACAAGGAGAATTTCCCTCACTGTCCTTCCCTGTCCCTAGAAACAAGGATTATCACAGTGAAAGAAACTGACACTCTTCCTACCTATAGTTTTCTGTCCCTAGAAAAAAGGTTTTTTTAAAGCACACTATAGCACAAGGAGAATTTCCCTCACTGTCCTTCCCTGTCCCTAGAAACAAGGATTATCACAGTGAAAGAAACTGACACTCTTCCTACCTATAGTTTTCTGTCCCTAGAAAAAATGTTTTTTTAAAGCACACTATAGCACAAGGAGAATTTCCCTCACTGTCCTTCCCTGTCCCTAGAAACAAGGATTATCACAGTGAAAGAAACTGACACTCTTCCTACCTATAGTTTTCTGTCCCTAGAAAAAATGTTTTTTTAAAGCACACTATAGCACAAGGAGAATTTCCCTCACTGTCCTTCCCTGTCCCTAGAAACAAGGATTATCACAGTGAAAGAAACTGACACTCTTCCTACCTATAGTTTTCTGTCCCTAGAAAAAATGTTTTTTTAAAGCACACTATAGCACAAGGAGAATTTCCCTCACTGTCCTTCCCTGTCCCTAGAAACAAGGATTATCACAGTGAAAGAAACTGACACTCTTCCTACCTATAGTTTTCTGTCCCTAGAAAAAATGTTTTTTTAAAGCACACTATAGCACAAGGAGAATTTCCCTCACTGTCCTTCCCTGTCCCTAGAAACAAGGATTATCACAGTGAAAGAAACTGACACTCTTCCTACCTATAGTTTTCTGTCCCTAGAAAAAATGTTTTTTTAAAGCACACTATAGCACAAGGAGAATTTCCCTCACTGTCCTTCCCTGTCCCTAGAAACAAGGATTATCACAGTGAAAGAAACTGACACTCTTCCTACCTATAGTTTTCTGTCCCTAGAAAAAATGTTTTTTTAAAGCACACTATAGCACAAGGAGAATTTCCCTCACTGTCCTTCCCTGTCCCTAAAAACAAGGATTATCACAGTGAAAGAAACTGACACTCTTCCTACCTATAGTTTTCTGTCCCTAGAAAAAATGTTTTTTTAAAGCACACTATAGCACAAGGAGAATTTCCCTCACTGTCCTTCCCTGTCCCTAGAAACAAGGATTATCACAGTGAAAGAAACTGACACTCTTCCTACCTATAGTTTTCTGTCCCTAGAAAAAATGTTTTTTTAAAGCACACTATAGCACAAGGAGAATTTCCCTCACTGTCCTTCCCTGTCCCTAGAAACAAGGATTATCACAGTGAAAGAAACTGACACTCTTCCTACCTATAGTTTTCTGTCCCTAGAAAAAAGGTTTTTTTAAAGCACACTATAGCACAAGGAGAATTTCCCTCACTGTCCTTCCCTGTCCCTAGAAACAAGGATTATCACAGTGAAAGAAACTGACACTCTTCCTACCTATAGTTTTCTGTCCCTAGAAAAAATGTTTTTTTAAAGCACACTATAGCACAAGGAGAATTTCCCTCACTGTCCTTCCCTGTCCCTAGAAACAAGGATTATCACAGTGAAAGAAACTGACACTCTTCCTACCTATAGTTTTCTGTCCCTAGAAAAAATGTTTTTTTAAAGCACACTATAGCACAAGGAGAATTTCCCTCACTGTCCTTCCCTGTCCCTAGAAACAAGGATTATCACAGTGAAAGAAACTGACACTCTTCCTACCTATAGTTTTCTGTCCCTAGAAAAAATGTTTTTTTAAAGCACACTATAGCACAAGGAGAATTTCCCTCACTGTCCTTCCCTGTCCCTAGAAACAAGGATTATCACAGTGAAAGAAACTGACACTCTTCCTACCTATAGTTTTCTGTCCCTAGAAAAAAGTTTTTTTTAAAGCACACTATAGCACAAGGAGAATTTCTCTCACTGTCCTTCCCTGTCCCTAGAAACAAGGATTATCACAGTGAAAGAAACTGACACTCTTCCTACCTATAGTTTTCTGTCCCTAGAAAAAATGTTTTTTTAAAGCACACTATAGCACAAGGAGAATTTCCCTCACTGTCCTTCCCTGTCCCTAGAAACAAGGATTATCACAGTGAAAGAAACTGACACTCTTCCTACCTATAGTTTTCTGTCCCTAGAAAAAAGGTTTTTTTAAAGCACACTATAGCACAAGGAGAATTTCCCTCACTGTCCTTCCCTGTCCCTAGAAACAAGGATTCGCACAGTAAAACACACTGACACTCTCCCTACCTATCCTTCTCTTTCCCTAAACTAAAGGAATCCAGGTTAAGCAAGAAAAAATAAATGTCACTGTCCCTGCCTATGCTTCTCTTTCCCTGCTCCGGAACACACTACACTAGGCCGCCGTGCTGGCGGCCTTTTATAGTGTGGGGCGTGTACTAAACACCCTCAGCAATAATTGGCCACAGGCATCCTGCCTGTGGCCAGTCATTGCTCTCCTCGCTGCCGGCGCTGTGATTGGCCAAGCATGCAGGGTCACAGTGCATGCTTTGCCAATCACAGCGCCTGGATGACACTGCGATGGCGTAGTGCATTGTGGGCCGTTCGCGTCACTCGAATTAGGCGCGAACGGCCCAAATCGTTCGATCTTCGTCGAACGATCGAACAGCCGATGTTCGAGTCGAACGTATGTTCGACTCGAACACCGAGCTCATCCCTATACCAGACACTCCAATCAGCCAAACAAGAAACCCATACGAATAATTCTCCCCCAAATACGAGACGAAGCTCTGTCTTGAGGGTCAAGTAGGAATGTGAATCTTTATTGAGAAATACAGTCTTATATACAGAAAAAAAGGAGGTTCCTACAACCTTCTCATATTACTCTAGCAATACACCTGTGACCAGAAACCAAATAACATGAGCTCATTAACTAATCCCTTTTGACAGCCTTAATGACTCAGAGACATGACCTTTAGGCTAGACTTGCCGTCTGGTAGCTCAGAAGACACAATCAACATTATCACAAATTAACACAGTACTCCTTCACACAATAGCAGAGTTAATTACCACAAACAACAATGGGGATCTAATGACTCTTACAATGAACTTCCTGGAATGCTCATATTAGGAGTTATACTTCCTGGGCATAGCCCTCACAGTGTACAGGGGATAAAATCTTCATATTTATTGAGAGATATTGTTAATGAATATTACTGTCCCATTTGAAGTAATCCAAGACATATTCTTTAAATGTCCATTATTTTCTTGCTCACCCTGTGCCCCTAATAGACACAGGGTAATTTAGACATAAAAGGTGCATGGGGAGCTTAAGCAAGGGTATCCCATACTTTCTAAGGGATTCTGGGTTCCACGGGCCCTCCCATTACATGTCTCCCCTTTCGGCAGGAGGCTAACACAGGAGGAGACCGCAGACGGGTTGACTCCGAAGTTAGTCCATAGTTCCATTCCCCCAATGCCGGTATCCACACAGTACCCCAAAAAATTGCTCCAAACAGAGCATTACTCACCTAGCCAACCTCTGCCTCTCTCAGAGAACATACCCGCCGCTGGCGAGAGGCCTGGATTAGCCCTTCTCCCTGGAGTCCTTTCAACCACTGGAGAGAAGACAGGGTGACTGGGCTCAGTCCATCATGCTGTTGGGGATCTGGGCCAACTGCCCAGAAACCCTGGAGTATACAAGTTGAGACTGAAGTCCCATCCACTGCAAAGCAAGGCTGACATCCTCCTGTCTTAGTGTTGCACCATTTTCTGGGGTTGTGTCAGTGAAGACTGAAGTCACATCCACTACCACAGGAACTCCCTCTTCTGTTAGTTGAGGGCAGAGGCCAGCAGCACTCTGCTCTGTTGCCAGCTCTTCTGCTGGGTTGCTGTGAGTGGAGACCGCAGTCCCATCCCCTGATATCAGCTCAAGCTGCAGTTGTGTGCAGAGGCCAGTAGCATTCTGCCCTGCTGCCAGTGATTCAGCTGGGAGTAAAAGCTTTACTACCTCAGCTTGTCACTGGAGAGGGGGGCCAACTGCCCCGGCTCCCTGGAACTCCACAGTTGTAGCCGGTTGGTAGCACTCTGCCCTGTTGCCAGCACTTCTGCTGGACCCCACACCATCTGCTCCGGCTAACTGTTGGGGAGGGAAAATGGCTGCTTCTCCTCCCTGCATCTCTGAAATCCACTGGGAAATATGAACTATCACCTTTTCACCTCCGGCCTCCGAAACTGCCTCGGGTGTAGAGCAGGGGTCTGCAGTACTCTGTCCTGCTGTCAGTAATTGAGCAGGCAATGCATAATCCATAACATCCTCTGAACAGTCCATTAAGTCCATACATTCTGCAATCTGTGGCTGGGGAGATGAGCCAACTGCCCCAGCTCCCTCGAACTCCACAGATACTGCTGTTGGTGCTGGGCAGAGCACACTGAAGTTTGGCCCTGATAGCAGCCCTTCTGCTGGAGGCTCATCAGGTTGTTCTTCCTTAGCAGAACAGCCTAACAAATCCCCTTTCTCTGCAACTGGTGTCTGGGGATAGAGGTTCACCATCTCCTGTCCATAGAACCCAGACGATGCTATCAGTGCTGGGCAGAGGTTAGTAGAATTCTTCTGCTGGGGACTCCACATCATCCACTTCGGCTTTGGTAATGGCAATCTCCACAGGTACATTCCTCCATCCAAGATTATCCCAAGCAGAAACAGGATCATCAAAGTCAGTCAGCACTTCAGCTTTGGGGATGGAAATCTCCAGATTTTCCACTGCCGATTCTTCAGCCAGGATTTCAGAGTTGTCAACTGGTACTTCCTGATAGTCCCAGGCAAAGGGAGCCCCACCCTGCTGCTGAGCAGAGTCTAGCAGCTGTCTGTAGGCGATCTCCAGCTCCCATTCCTGAACGGCCAGAAACTCCAAATCTTCCTCGGCCCAGTGCCCTTCCAAAACATTCAGTCTTCGCTCTCTGTGCTCCATTATTTCCTCCAAATGCCACTCCCGGTCATTACCAAAGTTAGGGTCCCTGGACATCCTCCAACACAACAATCCCAGGCCATCATAGTCAAAGCCTTCCGTGGGGCTGTCATCTGCTGACCACGGGCACTCTTGGGCTACATACCACTGGTGGGCTCTGTAGCTCTCATCCAACCGCATCTCTGCCAGGATCAGCCTGCTTAACTCAGCTGTCCACTCCTGCTTTGGTTGTTCCCCCAATAACAGCATTCGTACTTCATACTGCGACCAGTACCTTACATGCATGGAGGAGAGAAAGTTTTCCTGGTGTTGCTGCTCGAGAGCTAGAGATTTCTTCCAGAGTTTGCAGCAGATAGAATCAGACCATCCCAGCAGGACCTACTCTGATACTGGTCCTCTATGTTGTATCTGCATCTCTCGCAACCTCCTTCTGAATTCCTCTTCCATGGCGGCTGGTATCTGTACCTCTCCTTTCAGTTGGTGCTGTTGTGACTTCTGCTGCTGCAGCACCTCTTTGCTGTAGCCAATTTGCGTCCACAGCCGCTATAACTAGGTCTATGATCTCCGCTGGAGGGTTAGGACTAGGGATGAGCCAAACACCCCCCGGTTCGGTTCGCATCCAGAACATGCGCGCAAACTTTCGAACCCCGTTAAAGTCTGTGGGACTTGAACGTGAGAAATCAAAAGTGAGAATTTTAAAGGCTAATATGCAAGTTATTGTCCTAAAAAGGGGTTGGGGACCCGGGTCTTGCCCGGGTACATGTATCAATGCAAAAAACTGTTTTAAAAACTGCAGTTTTTCAGGAGCAGTGATTTCAATGATGCTTAAAGTGAAAAAATAAAAGTGGAATATTCCTTTAAATATCGTGCCTGGGGGGTGTCTATAGTATGCCTGTAAAGTGGCACGTGTTTCCCGTGTTTAGAACTGTCCCTGCACAAAATGAAATTTCTAAAGGAATAAAAGTCATTTAAAACTGATTGCGGCTTTAATGTAATGTCTGGTCCTGGCAATATGGATGAAAATCATTGAGAAAAACAGCATGGGTACCCCCCCCCCCCCAGCCCATTACCAGCCCCTTTGGGTCTTGTATGGATATTACGGGGAACCTCGCACCCAAATTAAAAAAAGGAAAGGTGTGGGGCCCCCAGGCCCTATATACTCTGAACAGCAGTATACAGGCGGTGCAAACAAGACAGGGATTGTAGGTTTGTTCTTAAGTAGAATCTGTTTGTAATTTTGAACTGGTACATGTTTAAAGTGTAGCTCCACACAAAAAATCTATTTTTAAGCTTTTTGGAAAACATAGGGAAGGGTTATCACCCCTGTAACCTTTGTTTTGCTGTCTGTGCACCTGTTCAGAAGATTTTAGCTCACTTTGGGGCTGATTTACGAAACGTTTGCGCCATGAGTATTGGCGCATCTGCGTGCACAATGGCTGTTTTGGTATTTACAAAACATTAGCGCCGGTAGCGCAGCCCTATTTCCCATTTACTATAGTGTTGTCGGCGGACGGCAGGAGGCGCTCAGTGCGCCACTATGGACCTGGCGCACGGCATGTTAAACACTAAATATAAAGAAGCTGGAAGTGAGAATATAATGGGGGTGATGTGGGGTGATGTGAGGAAGTGTAGTGACACCTGCCCAAATAACAAACATGGGCAAAATTGAGTGATAAAGTAACTTTTTCCAAACCAGCCCTTTTTACTGCGCCGGCAAGTACGATTAGAGCTGCGGGAGGTTTTTTTGAGCTCAGCGCGGGAATTTCAATGGTTCAAACGCGCCAAGACACTGCGCCGGCAAAATCTTAGTAAATGTCAAGTCACATAACTCAATTTGCATAAGTTGAACAGGCGCAGCTCTGAACTTCCCACTGCGCCAGCAAAATGTAATTTCTAAAGGAAAAAAAAAGGCATTTAAAAGCAGCCGCGGCTGTAATGAATTGTCGGCTCCCGGCAATATAGAAAAAAGTCATTGAAAGTCATTGATAAAAACAAAAAAAAAAGCGTGGGGGTTCCCCTAAATTCAACTACCAGGCCCTTGAGGTCTGGAATGGATATTAAGGGGAACCCCGCTGCAAATTAAAAAAAAAATTACGTGGGGTTCCCCCCAAATATCCATACCAGGCCCTTTAGATCTGGCATGGATTTTAAGGGGAACTCCACCCCAAATAAAAAAAAAATGGCGTGAAGTCCCCCCAAAAATCCACACCAGACCCTTATCCGAGCACATAACCTGGCCGGCCGCAGGGGAAGAGGGGGGGACGAGAGAGCGGCCCCCCCTCCCTCCTGAACCGTACCAGGCCACATGCCCTCAACATGGGGAGGATGTCCCCATGTTGATGGGGACAAGAGCCTCATCCCCACAACCCTTGCCCGGTGGTTGTGGGGGTCTGCAGGCAGGGGGCTTATCGGAATCTGGAAGACCCCTTTAACAAAGGGGACCCCCAGATCCCGGCCCCCCTGTGTGAAATGGTAATGGGGTACATTGTACCCCTACCATTTCACAAAGAAATTGTAAAAAATGAAAAAAATGACAAGAGCCGGTTTTTGACAATTCCTTTATTAATGTCTTTTCTTTTCTTCCATCTTCTTCTTCCATCTTCTTCTTCCATCTTCTTCTTTTCTCCATTCAGGTTTCTTCCTCTTCATCTTTATCTTCATCTTCCTTCTTCCTTCGGTCTTCTCGTCCGCATCTTGCTCCGGCGTCTTCCCTTCTTCTTTCTTCTCTGGCCGCTCCGTTTGAATTGGAGGTTCCCGCTGGGTGACGCTTCAGTTCTCCACTTGGTCCGCTGCCACCCGGTGGCTCCGCCCCCTCTGACACCACGGGGAAAGTCCCCGTGAAATCCATGTGCGTCAGAGGGGGGCGGGGTCACCGGGTGTAAGCGGACCCAGAGGGGAACTGAAGAACTGAAGCGTCGCACAGCGGGAACCTCCAATTCAAACGGAGCGGCCGGAGAAGAAAGAAGAAGGGAAGACGCCGGAGCAAGATGCGGACGAGAAGACCGAAGGAAGAAGGAAGATGAAGATAAAGAGGAAGATGAAGATGAAAAACAAGCTGGAGGAAGAAACCCGAATGGAGAAAAGAAGAAGATGGAAGAAGAAGATGGAAGAAGCTGGAAGAAAAGAAAAGACATTAATAAAGGAATTGTCAAAAACCGGCTCTTGTCATTTTTTACATTTTTTACACTTTCTTTGTGAAATGGTAGGGGTACATGCCAGATCTGAAGGGCCTGGTATGGATATTTGGGGGGAACCCCACGTCATTTAAAAAAAAAAAATTGCAGCGGGGTTCCCCTTAATATCCATTCCAGACCTGAAGGGCCTGGTAATGGAATTTGGGGGACCCCCACGCTTTTGTTTTTTTGTGTAATCAAAGACTTTCAATGACTTTTATCTGTATTGATGGGAACCAGCAATTCATTACAGCCGCAAGGACTTTTAAATGACTATTATTTTACTTTAGAAATGTAATTTTGCTCTCCAACTGTTATAAACATGGAAAACATGTGCTACTTTACAGGCATACTATAGACACCCCCCGTATGATATTTAGTGCCAGTTCACACCGGATGCAGTGCAGTGCGTTTTTTTGATGCATGAAAAACGCAAAGAAAGTTGATCACATTATTTGCCAATAGCATAGTTCACACCACTGCAGTCCGTTCCAGTGCGTTTCAGAAAGCAAAAAAAAAAAAAATTGGTCATGCTGCATTTTTTAGGTACAAAACTGTACTGGACCCCAGTAAACACATCAAAAACGCAACGGAACGTACCAAAAATGCACTGGAATGCACCGGAACGCACCTAAATGCACCAAAGGCGCACTGCAACACACTTGTTCTAAGTGAAAAGAGGGGGAAAAAAACACTGGACTGCATCAAAAACGCATCAAAAATGCACTGGAATGTGTCAAAAACGCGCATTCAGAAATGCACCTAGAACACATCCAGACTGCGTTTCTATGGTGTGAACTAGGGCCAGTTCACACCATAGAAACACAATCCGGATGTGTTCCAGGTGCTTTTCTGCATGCACGTTTTTCATGCATTCCAGTGCATTTTTGGTACGTTTTTGATGCAGTCCAGTGCTTTTTTTCACCCCTCTTTTTTATTAACCATAGATAAGGACAAGTGTGTTCCAGTGAGTTTTTGGTGCATTTAGGTGTGTTCCGGTGCGTTCCAGTGCGTTTATGATGCGCTTTGCTGCGTTTCAGTACAGTCCAGTGCAGGTAAAATGCAGCATGTTCTACTTTTTTGGGGGAACTGGAACGCACTGGAACAAACACTGCCATTTAGAACCATATAACCAACTTTCCATGCATTTTGGATGCATAAAAAACGAAATGCACTGCATGTGGTGTGAAATGGCCCTTAAGCAATTTGGCATATTTAAAAGGCACTTCTCTTTGTTTTATTTTTGGTGTTTTCCAAATTGGTGACATTGATATATGTCCCTTAGGGTGGGACCTGGGCCCCCATTTTAAGGACAATAACTAGAGGATAAGCCAGCCAAGTGGGGACTAGCAAAATTAACAAGTCAGTTCCCATAGACTGCAATGGTATTTGTTGGTGGGGAGGGGTGATTGTCCCATCTCTAATTTTGTAGCATGCTGGATGATGTGCTTAATTTTGGACGGGGGGAGTTATTTTTTGCTAGCTGCATTGGTGTTGTTCTGCACATGCCCAGCCAGTTAGTTTTGTTTTGGGTGCTTTTTGTGTGTGAACAGCACCTGGATATTTCTGGGCATGCTCACTCAGAGAGTGTTTTTATGGGTTAGTAATTGAAGGACATCCTTAACAGGTGTACCCACTTTGAATTTCAGTCTCTACATTGGGAGAACTTGCATTTTGGGTGTTTCATGGACTGTGCATGTGTTTTCAATTGCCTCATTAGCACACAAACATATGTTATATAAAGCTCAGAGGGAACATTTGTTTGCTTGCCCTGAGAAGAGACGTGTGTGTGTGTGTGTGCGTGCGCACGCGTACGTGCGTGCGTGCGTGCGTAAAATATACATGTTGGTGTTCTTATCGAGTTTGTAACACATGTATTTTATTTGTTATGTCTTTGCAAAACAGGTGATTGGTTAACTTTTGTGGATTGTATTTTTTTGTGTGGGGAAAATGTTCCCCTGAAATAATTCTGATGTTGTTAATGTGTGTTGTTTGTTCACTTTGATTTAATTGTCTGTGCTGCATTTTTTTTGGCCAAAAATTTCTCAAGATGTTGAGTCTGTAACTGTTTCAAATTGACCATGTTTTTTATTTTGCCTTCCCTTTCGTTTTGTTGACCAATAAAATTTGATGCAAAGTTTTGATGTTTGTTTTGTGTTTTCTTTGCAACAAATGTGACAGCTGATTGGCATGTCAAAACAAAACAGGTGTGATTTGTCTAATCTGGTACCTTCATGCTAGCATATGCATGAATTGTGTGCTGCCATGGAGCGTCACCAGGAAATGAAAAATACAGAGCGGTAAGTATTCAATTTTCCTTTTTTACTGCAGTGATTCTCAGCCTCAGTCCTCAGTACCCCCCAACAGGACATGTTTTGTGAATTTATCTCATGGAGAATTGCTGTCCAAAAATCAAAACCATTGACTGTGATTTAAAGCACATGTGCAAGATGAAGGAAAACCTGCAAACATGGCCTGTTGGGGGTACTTGAGAAGCACTGATTTGGAGCACTGCACTTAAAAATAGCTCAAGGCCATACAATTCTAATTGTGGGCATTTTGAGGGAAACAAAGTAAGTGTTAGAACCCCTGCGTGTGTTTTTTTTTTTTTTGATAGTTTGGCCTTTGTGTCTCCTTTTCTTAAAATTGGCTTTACTTCCTGTCACACAGCTAAACAGGAAGTGAAGGTAAAACCCTACCAATGTCTTTTCTTGGGGACACACAGATCAATCTAACTAGTGTCCCCATTAAGCAAATTAGTAGATTTGCCTTTAGTAAATAAACCCCAAAGTCCAAACTACCTAATAATTTGTGGTGTACCCCGCAATATGCTGGAGTGCAATGTGCATAATGGGGAAAGTATTTAGACTGACCTGTGTGTCCCCAAGGAAAGACATTATTAGGGATTTTCCCTCACTTCCTGTGTGGCTATGTGACAGGAAGTGAATTATTTGGAAGGATAAAGTGGCCAAATTATTTAGTTTAACTTTTCAAAGACTCATTCCTAAGTTGAATTGTGATGCATGTTAATGGCCCATTTAGACCCTCTTTAATCACTTGAGATCAGCGCTATAACTGATCGACGGCCACAGCATGGGCCTCAATTGCCGGGAGTCCGTCAATAAACGTCCTCCCCTTTGTGCGCGCGCTGTGGTCACTGAGTCACTGAGACTCGGGTGATGACAGATCCGAGTAAGGGGCCGATCCCTGCCCTTTACCATGTGATCAGCTGTCAGCAAATGACAGCTGATAACGTGATGTAAACAAAAGCTGGGTAATGGTTTTTGTTTTCTCCTTGTGCTGACAGCGTGAGCATAAAAAAAAGGCAATCACCGGCTTATGTGCAAGGGACATGGGGCCTGAAGAGGAAGAGGCAATTCTGCGTCATCTGTGACAATTAGTAGCCCCTGCCACTGCCACCTATCAATGCCCACCACTGGTGCCAATCAGTGGCACCTAGCAGTGCTCCCAATCAGTGCCCATCACTGCCAACTGTCATTGCCACCTAGCAGTGCCACTTCTCACTGCCCACCAGTGCCAACTAGCAATGCCACCTCTCAGTGCCCACCGGTGCCCATCAGTGCAGTCTCATCAGTGTACATCAATGAAGAAGAAAAATGACCTTTTTTTAAAATATTAACCAGTTTCCTACCGCCCACCGTCGAATGACATCCTTGGCTTTGTGCGGTGACATCTGAATGTTGGGTGCAGTTGCAGGCATCATTCAGATATCATTCTTTTCAGCCGGCGATTCTGTGCTCAATAAAAATTATCATAGTGACAGTTCCGCCGCTTGATCGTTCTTATAGGCGGCGGGAGGGGACGTTCCCCCCCCTCTTGCCGCCATCCGGTGCTTCTCCGGGCTCTCCCGTGCCATCGTGCCATCTTGGGCTCGGAGAACGATTTGGAGATGACTGGTGACCAGATGGTCACTAGTCATCTCTATGACCGTCGGAGGCCCGGGCGCGACGTTATGACATCACGCCCTGTTCCTGTATGTTAACCAAGCCGTGATCTCGGCTGTCAGCATGAGATTGGTAAAATTTTTTGACCAATATCATGCTTTCCAGCCTGGAGGAGAGATGTGGGGTCTTATTGACCCCGCATCTCTCCATAAAGAGGACCTGTCACACACATTCCTATTACAAGGGATGTTTACATTCCTTGTAATAGGAATAAAAGTGATCCAAAAAAAAAAAAAAAAGTTTAAAAAAGAGTAAGAAATACAAAAAAGTAAAAAAACTAAATAAAAAAATAAGCAAAAATAAGAAAAAACGCCCATGTCGCCGGTAGCTCGCGCTCAGAAGCGAACACACACGTAAGTCCCGCCCACATATGTAAACGCCATGTAAACGCCATTCAAACCACACATGTGAGTTATTGCTGCGTGCGTTAGAACGAGTGCAACAATTCTAGCACTAGACCTCCTCTGTAATGCCAAAATGGTAACGTGTAAAAAAATTTAAAGCATCGCCTAGGGAGATTTTTAATTACTGAAGTTTGGTGTCATTCCATGAGTGTGACGTGTTAGGTATCTATTTACTCAGCATAACAACATCTTTCACATTATACCAAAAAATTGGCCTAACTTTACTGTTTTGTAATATTTTTAGCAAAAAAAATTGAAAATTTATTGCGCAAATACCGAGCAAGATAAAAATGCAATGACCGCCATCTTATTCCCTAGGGTGTCTGCTCCAAAAACATATATAATGTTTGGTGTTTTGAAGTAATTTTATAGCCATAAATTTATGATTTTTACATGAAGGAGTGAAGTGCCAGAATAGGCCCAGTGCTGAAGTGGTTAAAATATCCATTTTTTTTTTTTAAACTCGGTCTTTTGTATTTATAGAAAAAAAAAAAACACAAAAGGTGATCAAATAACACCAAAAGCAAGCTCTATTTGTGTGCCAAGAAATAATACATTTTCATTGGGTTACAGTGTTGTATGAGCGCGCAATTGTCATTGAAAGTGCATCAGTGCTGAAATGTGAAACTTGGTCTGGGCAGTGCGCAAGTGGTTAATATAAGGCTACATGCACTCGGACGTTTTTTAAGCCGCTTGTTTGAGCGTTTTTTGCAGCTTAAAAACATCTCTCCATGTTAGCCTATGGCCTCATGGCCACCATGGCGTTTTTGAGCTGTAAATGGCATAGGCGTTTTTAGGCCCCATGTAGACGGGACGCTGGTGCAAAGTGTTCAGAACTAAGGTTGAAAGTGGCGTTTAGAAAGACGCGCTTTGTGGCGTTTGCATGCCGTGCTTTACCACATTTGCGTGTATATGATAAGGAGCCGCCCTAAGCTCCAAAAACAGTATTATTTACGATTTTAGCTATTTTGTGAGACCAGAGTAATATGAGCAGCTGAGAGCAGCAGTGTAGTTGTATTTAGCGTGTCACTTGCCACATCACTTGCCACAAGGTGTGGATTGTCCACTTGCCACGTCAGCTGCCCCAAGTTGTGGATTGTCCACAATGCAATGGAAGCAATTTCATTTTTATATATATATATATATTTTATGGTTTTTCCTCATTTGTCATAAATTTGGAGTTTATCAATGTAAAAAAATAGGTCATCTTTAAAAAGGCTTCTAAACTAAAATGCGGCTAAACGCTGGTACCGCGTCTAAAACGTGGAAATCTTTGGCGTCTGAAGGCATTTTTAGGCTTTTGTGAAAAACGATTTTAAACGCAACTGCAGATTTTTTTTTGCCAGGCCAAAAACAGTGTTTTGGATGTAATAGAATTCAATGGACCCGCATCCAAAACGCAAGTACTGCAATTTTTTGTTTTACCTGTTTATAGCTGGTTGTTAAAGGAAATGTAAAAAAAAAAAATGCCGGTTCAAAAAAAAAAGAAAATAGAAAAAAAACAGCGTGGGGTCCCCCCCCAGGTCCATACCAGGCCCTTGGGTCTAGTATGTATTTTAAGGGGAACCCCGCGCCAAAAACAAAAAAAATTAGCGTGGGGTCCCCTAAAAATACACACAAGACCCTTTATCCGAGCACTCAACCTGGCAGGCCGCATGGGAAGAGGGGGGGACGAGAGAGTGCCCCCCTCCCTCCTGAACCGTACCAGGCCGCGTGCCCTCAACATGGGGGGTTTGGTGCTTCGGGGCAAGGGGGGCGACCTGCGACCCCCCCCACCCCAAAGCACCCTGCCCCCATGTTGATGGGGACAAGGGCCTCTTCCCGACAACCCTGGCCGTTGGTTGTCGGGGTCTGCGGGCGGGGGGCTTATCGGAATCCGGGAGCCCCCTTTAATAAGGGGGACCCCAGATACCTGCCCCCACCCTATGTGAATGAGTATGGGGTACATCGTACCCCTACCCATTCACCTGGTGGCAAAATAAGTCAATAAAAAAGACAACACAGGTTTGAAAAGTAATTTACTGGGCAGCTCCGGTGGTCTTCTTCCGACTTCGGGGGTCTTTCTGCCAGGTGCCCCGCTATCTTCTGCCAGCTCTTTTGCTAGCGGGGGTCCCGGGCTTCCTCGCCGTCTTCTTCCGACTTTGGGGGTCTTTCTGCCGGGGGCCCCGATATCTTCTGCCAGCTCTTTTGCTAGCGGGGGTCCCGGGCTTCCTCGCCGTCTTCTCCACGATCTCCGGTTCTTCTCCCGTCTCCGGTGCCTTCTCCACGATCTCCGGTTCTTCTCCCACTCTCCGGTGTCTTCTCCACGATCTTCGGTTCTTTCTGCTTTCTGCCGGGTGCCCCGCTATCTTCTGCCAGCTCTTTTGCTAGCGGGGGCCGGTCTTCTTCGTCGCTGCAATGATCTGTCCGAGCAGCGGTGCCACTTTTATTGGCATGGGGCGTGGTCACCGGCTGATGCCACCGCTGACCCCGCCCCTGTTTCACGTCACAGTCCCATCATTCCCTGGGACTGTGACATTATACGGGGGCGGGGTCAGCGGTGGCATCAGCCGGTGACCACGCCCCATGCCAATAAAAGTGGCACCGCTGCTCGGACAGATCATTGCAGTGGTGGACAGTGACGAGGCAACATCGGGCGAAGAGAAGAGGGAAGAAGGCGACGAAGAAGACCGGCCCCCGCTAGCAAAAGAGCTGGCAGAAGATAGCGGGGCGCCCGGCAGAAGGCAGAAAGAACCGGAGATCGTGGAGAAGGCACCGGAGAGCGGGAGAAGAACCGGAGAACAGAACAAGAGACCCCCGAAGTCGGAAGAAGGCGACGACGAAGCCCGGGCGCCCCGCTAGCAAAAGAGCTGGAAGAAGATAGCGGGGCGCTCGGCAGGAAGACCCCCGAAGACGACGAGGAAGCCTGGGCGCCCCGCTAGCAAAAGAGCTGGAAGAAGATAGCGGGGCGCCCGGCAGGAAGACCCCCGGAGCTGCCTAATAAATTACTTTAAAAACCTGTGTTGTGTTTTTTATTACCTTTTTTTGCCACCAGGTGAATGGGTAGGGGTACGATGTACCCCATACTCATTCACATAGGGTGGGGGGCCGGGATCTGGGGGCCCCCTTATTAAAGGGGGCTCCCGGATTCCGAAAAGCCCGCCGCCCGCAGACCCCGACATCCAACGGCCAGGGTTGTCGAGAAGAGGCCCTTGTTCCCATCAACATGGGGGCAGGGTGCTTTGGGACAGCGAGGCTGCCGAGAACCAGCGCGATGCCATCGCGCTGGAGACATTCTCAGCCAGCTAGTCACCTCTAGGACACGACTTGAGCGGCTGCTTCACGCGCTAAGGGCGTGTTCAAGTTGCCTGGCAAAGTCGCGCTGTCCCTGTGTCAGCCGGCACACGAGTCGCCCCCGGAGTCGGATACGCTTCATCCGACTTCCCGGGCGACCTCTATTCAAATCAATGGGCTCCCATAGGGAACCATTCATTTTCAATAGAGCGCCGCTGACATTTGTATTTACTATAACAGTGCGCCGCTGGTTCCTGCGCCAAGTGAAGGAGTTATCTGGCGCACAATTAAGGTTAGAACCAGCGCAGCGCACTGTTATTAGTAAATCAGCCCCTTTCTGTCCCAATGACAATTGGATTTTGAAAATTTGGGGTTTTTAGTGAAACAAGGAACTCTTACAGGAGAGAATTTCCCTTCCTAGGGGTAGATTTCCTCTCACCCTGTTGTCTCCTTCCGTTTGCAAGTAGGAGTCGTTTGTAAGTTGGATGTTTGAAAGTACGGGCCTGCCCTATATACTCTGCAGAAATCTGGGCCTTAGGTGTTGGTGTTGCCACAACACTGTAAGCCCTCACAGTAAAGCCACGTACACATGGCCGGTTTTCTCTGCAAGAACCAACAAGAAAACTGCTTGCAGAGCTTTCTTGCCGAGAAAACCGGCTGTGTGTACGAGGCTTTCAGGTTTCTCGTCAGGAAAACTGACCAGAATCTCGACGAGAAAAAAAGAAGACCTGCTTTCTTTTTTCTCGTCGGGATTCTCGTCGGCCTGTTTCTCGACGAGAAACCCGAGTGTGTGTACACTTACCTGTCGCCGTGGAAACCCGCGCATGCTTAAAATGACTTTGACACATGCGCGGTAGCTTCCTAGGCATAGGTAGGGTGTAGCAAGATGGCGGCGACGGCATCGAATGTGACGAGCGCACGCTCGTCATAGTCGATGACGTCACTGCGTTCGTGCCATTCAAAAGAACGGCGGTTCTTTTGAAAGGTACGTGTGTACACTCGGCCGGGACAAGATTATTGTCAAGAATCTCGTCAGGAAAAAACAACGTGTTTTCCTGACGAGATTCTCGGCCGTGTGTACAGGGCTTCACTCTTGGTGGGCGCAGGAACGGGCCCTGCTGTGAAATATTAGATCAAGAATTGTAATTACATGCCCCTGTTGAACAGGGTGAGAAAAATTGGGCCTTTGGTGGTGGACGGTGTGGTGCTGTTGCCACAACACTGTAAGGCCTCACAGATACTCTTGGTGGGCGCAGGAACGGGCCCTGCTGTGAAATATTAGATCAAGAATTGTAATTACATGCCCCTGTTAAACAGGGGCTGACAAATTGGGCCTTAGGCACTGGTGCTGGTGCCAAAACACTGCAACCCCTCACAAATACTCTAGTTGGAGCACAGGAATGAGCCCTGCTGCAAAGTATTTCATCAAAAATTGTAATTACACGCCCCTGTTAAACAGGGGCTGAAAAATTGGGCCTTAGCCACTGGTGGCAGTGCCCAGAACCAAAAATTTTCTTACAAGCTATCAGCATGAACATTGAGGAGGAAGAGGATAGTCACTCAGCATAACAGGATAGTCACTCAGCATCAGCATAGGCAGTCTTGAAGGGATCTCACATTAAAAAAAAAATATTCGGTTACATCAGCATCAGGTGCTTGGTAGCTGGTGATCCAAGACTGATTCATTTTTATGAAGGTCAGCCGATCGACCAATTCGGTGGACAGGCGCACCCTGTGATCGGTTACAAAGCCTCCAGCAGCACTGAATGTGCATTCCGAAAGAACGCTGGATGCAGGACAGGCCAGTAGCTCAATTGCATACTGTGCAAGCTCTGGCCAGTGATCCATCCTCAAGACTAGGGATGAGCTTCGTGTTCGAGTCGAACATACGTTCGACTCGAACATCGGCTGTTCGATCGTTCGACGAAGATCGAACGATTTGGGCCGTTCGCGCCAAATTCGAGTGACGCGAACGGCCCACAATGCACTACGTCATCGCAGTGTCATCCAGGCGCTGTGATTGGCCAAGCATGCACTGTGACCCCGCATGCTTGGCCAATCACAGCGCCGGCAGCGAGGAGAGCAATGATTGGCCACAGGCAGGATGCCTGTGGCCAATTATTGCTGAGGGGGTTTAGTACACGCCCCACACTATAAAAGGCCGCCAGCGCGGCGGCCTTGTGTAGTGTGTTCCGGAGCAGGGAAAGAGAAGCATAGGCAGGGACAGTGTCATTATTTTTCCTTTACTAATCCTGGATTCCTTGTGTTTAGGGACAAATAAGGATAGGTAGGGAGAGTGTCAGTGACAGTGTGTTATTCTGTGCTAAACCTTGTTTGTAGGGACAGAGAGGTACAGTGAGGGAAAGTGTCAGTGTGCTATTCTGTGCTAATCCTTGTTTGTAGGGACAGAGAGGTACAGTGAGGGAAAGTGTCAGTGTGCTATTCTGTGCTAAATCTTGTTTGTAGGGAGGGACAGAGTAGGACAGTGAGGGAAAGTGTCAGTGTGCTATTCTGTTCTAAACCAATTTTGCTGTTCCATATTTTCAATCCTTGAGTTTAGGGACAGAGAAGGACACTCGTGGAAATTATCAGTGTGCTATTCTGTGCTAAATCTTGTTTGTAGGGAGGGACAGAGTAGGACAGTGAGGGAAAGTGTCAGTGTGCTATTCTGTTCTAAACCAATTTTGCTGTTCCATATTTCAAATCCTTGAGTTTAGGGACAGAGAAGGACACTCGTGGAAATTATCAGTGTGCTATTCTGTGCTAAATCTTGTTTGTAGGGAGGGACAGAGTAGGACAGTGAGGGAAAGTTTCAGTGTGCTATTCTGTTCTAAACCAATTTTGCTGTTCCATATTTTCAATCCTTGAGTTTAGGGACAGAGAAGGACACTCGTGGAAATTATCAGTGTGCTATTCTGTGCTAAATCTTGTTTGTAGGGAGGGACAGAGTAGGACAGTGAGGGAAAGTGTCAGTGTGCTATTCTGTTCTAAACCAATTTTGCTGTTCCATATTTCAAATCCTTGAGTTTAGGGACAGAGAAGGACACTCGTGGAAATTATCAGTGTGCTATTCTGTGCTAAATCTTGTTTGTAGGGAGGGACAGAGTAGGACAGTGAGGGAAAGTGTCAGTGTGCTATTCTGTTCTAAACCAATTTTGCTGAACCATATTTTCAATCCTTGAGTTTAGGGACAGAGAGGTACAGTGAGTGAAACTGACAGTGTGCTATTCTGTTCTAAACCAATTTTGCTGTTCCATATTTCAAATCCTTGAGTTTAGGGACAGAGAAGGACACTCGTGGAAATTAGCAGTGTGCTATTCTGTGCTAAATCTTGTTTGTAGGGAGGGACAGAGTAGGACAGTGAGGGAAAGTGTCAGTGTGCTATACTGTTCTAAACCAATTTTGCTGTTCCATATTTTCAATCCTTGAGTTTAGGGACAGAGAAGGACACTCGTGGAAATTATCAGTGTGCTATTCTGTGCTAAATCTTGTTTGTAGGGAGGGACAGAGTAGGACAGTGAGGGAAAGTTTCAGTGTGCTATTCTGTTCTAAACCAATTTTGCTGTTCCATATTTTCAATCCTTGAGTTTAGGGACAGAGAAGGACACTCGTGGAAATTATCAGTGTGCTATTCTGTGCTAAATCTTGTTTGTAGGGAGGGACAGAGTAGGACAGTGAGGGAAAGTGTCAGTGTGCTATTCTGTTCTAAACCAATTTTGCTGTTCCATATTTCAAATCCTTGAGTTTAGGGACAGAGAAGGACACTCGTGGAAATTATCAGTGTGCTATTCTGTGCTAAATCTTGTTTGTAGGGAGGGACAGAGTAGGACAGTGAGGGAAAGTGTCAGTGTGCTATTCTGTTCTAAACCAATTTTGCTGAACCATATTTTCAATCCTTGAGTTTAGGGACAGAGAGGTACAGTGAGTGAAACTGACAGTGTGCTATTCTGTTCTAAACCAATTTTGCTGTTCCATATTTCAAATCCTTGAGTTTAGGGACAGAGAAGGACACTCGTGGAAATTAGCAGTGTGCTATTCTGTGCTAAATCTTGTTTGTAGGGAGGGACAGAGTAGGACAGTGAGGGAAAGTGTCAGTGTGCTATACTGTTCTAAACCAATTTTGCTGTTCCATATTTTCAATCCTTGAGTTTAGGGACAGAGAAGGACACTCGTGGAAATTATCAGTGTGCTATTCTGTGCTAAATCTTGTTTGTAGGGAGGGACAGAGTAGGACAGTGAGGGAAAGTTTCAGTGTGCTATTCTGTTCTAAACCAATTTTGCTGAACCATATTTTCAATCCTTGAGTTTAGGGACAGAGAAGGACACTCGTGGAAATTATCAGTGTGCTATTCTGTGCTAAATCTTGTTTGTAGGGAGCGACAGAGTAGGACAGTGAGGGAAAGTTTCAGTGTGCTATTCTGTTCTAAACCAATTTTGCTGTTCCATATTTTCAATCCTTGAGTTTAGGGACAGAGAGGTACAGTGAGTGAAACTGACAGTGTGCTATTCTGTTCTAAACCAATTTTGCTGTTCCATATTTCAAATCCTTGAGTTTAGGGACAGAGAAGGACACTCGTGGAAATTATCAGTGTGCTATTCTGTGCTAAATCTTGTTTGTAGGGAGGGACAGAGTAGGACAGTGAGGGAAAGTGTCAGTGTGCTATTCTGTTCTAAACCAATTTTGCTGTTCCATATTTCAAATCCTTGAGTTTAGGGACAGAGAAGGACACTCGTGGAAATTATCAGTGTGCTATTCTGTGCTAAATCTTGTTTGTAGGGAGGGACAGAGTAGGACAGTGAGGGAAAGTTTCAGTGTGCTATTCTGTTCTAAACCAATTTTGCTGTTCCATATTTTCAATCCTTGAGTTTAGGGACAGAGAAGGACAGTCGTGGAAATTATCAGTGTGCTATTCTGTGCTAAATCTTGTTTGTAGGGAGGGACAGAGTAGGACAGTGAGGGAAAGTGTCAGTGTGCTATTCTGTTCTAAACCAATTTTGCTGTTCCATATTTCAAATCCTTGAGTTTAGGGACAGAGAAGGACACTCGTGGAAATTATCAGTGTGCTATTCTGTGCTAAATCTTGTTTGTAGGGAGGGACAGAGTAGGACAGTGAGGGAAAGTGTCAGTGTGCTATTCTGTTCTAAACCAATTTTGCTGAACCATATTTTCAATCCTTGAGTTTAGGGACAGAGAGGTACAGTGAGTGAAACTGACAGTGTGCTATTCTGTTCTAAACCAATTTTGCTGTTCCATATTTCAAATCCTTGAGTTTAGGGACAGAGAAGGACACTCGTGGAAATTAGCAGTGTGCTATTCTGTGCTAAATCTTGTTTGTAGGGAGGGACAGAGTAGGACAGTGAGGGAAAGTTTCAGTGTGCTATTCTGTTCTAAACCAATTTTGCTGTTCCATATTTTCAATCCTTGAGTTTAGGGACAGAGAAGGACACTCGTGGAAATTATCAGTGTGCTATTCTGTGCTAAATCTTGTTTGTAGGGAGGGACAGAGTAGGACAGTGAGGGAAAGTGTCAGTGTGCTATTCTGTTCTAAACCAATTTTGCTGTTCCATATTTCAAATCCTTGAGTTTAGGGACAGAGAAGGACACTTGTGGAAATTATCAGTGTGCTATTCTGTGCTAAATCTTGTTTGTAGGGAGGGACAGAGTAGGACAGTGAGGGAAAGTGTCAGTGTGCTATTCTGTTCTAAACCAATTTTGCTGTTCCATATTTAAAATCCTTGAGTTTAGGGACAGAGAAGGACACTCGTGGAAATTATCAGTGTGCTATTCTGTGCTAAATCTTGTTTGTAGGGAGGGACAGAGTAGGACAGTGAGGGAAAGTTTCAGTGTGCTATTCTGTTCTAAACCAATTTTGCTGTTCCATATTTTCAATCCTTGAGTTTAGGGACAGAGAAGGACACTCGTGGAAATTATCAGTGTGCTATTCTGTGCTAAATCTTGTTTGTAGGGAGGGACAGAGTAGGACAGTGAGGGAAAGTGTCAGTGTGCTATTCTGTTCTAAACCAATTTTGCTGTTCCATATTTCAAATCCTTGAGTTTAGGGACAGAGAAGGACACTCGTGGAAATTATCAGTGTGCTATTCTGTGCTAAATCTTGTTTGTAGGGAGGGACAGAGTAGGACAGTGAGGGAAAGTGTCAGTGTGCTATTCTGTTCTAAACCAATTTTGCTGAACCATATTTTCAATCCTTGAGTTTAGGGACAGAGAGGTACAGTGAGTGAAACTGACAGTGTGCTATTCTGTTCTAAACCAATTTTGCTGTTCCATATTTCAAATCCTTGAGTTTAGGGACAGAGAAGGACACTCGTGGAAATTAGCAGTGTGCTATTCTGTGCTAAATCTTGTTTGTAGGGAGGGACAGAGTAGGACAGTGAGGGAAAGTGTCAGTGTGCTATACTGTTCTAAACCAATTTTGCTGTTCCATATTTTCAATCCTTGAGTTTAGGGACAGAGAAGGACACTCGTGGAAATTATCAGTGTGCTATTCTGTGCTAAATCTTGTTTGTAGGGAGGGACAGAGTAGGACAGTGAGGGAAAGTTTCAGTGTGCTATTCTGTTCTAAACCAATTTTGCTGTTCCATATTTTCAATCCTTGAGTTTAGGGACAGAGAAGGACACTCGTGGAAATTATCAGTGTGCTATTCTGTGCTAAATCTTGTTTGTAGGGAGGGACAGAGTAGGACAGTGAGGGAAAGTGTCAGTGTGCTATTCTGTTCTAAACCAATTTTGCTGTTCCATATTTCAAATCCTTGAGTTTAGGGACAGAGAAGGACACTCGTGGAAATTATCAGTGTGCTATTCTGTGCTAAATCTTGTTTGTAGGGAGGGACAGAGTAGGACAGTGAGGGAAAGTGTCAGTGTGCTATTCTGTTCTAAACCAATTTTGCTGAACCATATTTTCAATCCTTGAGTTTAGGGACAGAGAGGTACAGTGAGTGAAACTGACAGTGTGCTATTCTGTTCTAAACCAATTTTGCTGTTCCATATTTCAAATCCTTGAGTTTAGGGACAGAGAAGGACACTCGTGGAAATTAGCAGTGTGCTATTCTGTGCTAAATCTTGTTTGTAGGGAGGGACAGAGTAGGACAGTGAGGGAAAGTGTCAGTGTGCTATACTGTTCTAAACCAATTTTGCTGTTCCATATTTTCAATCCTTGAGTTTAGGGACAGAGAAGGACACTCGTGGAAATTATCAGTGTGCTATTCTGTGCTAAATCTTGTTTGTAGGGAGGGACAGAGTAGGACAGTGAGGGAAAGTTTCAGTGTGCTATTCTGTTCTAAACCAATTTTGCTAAACCATATTTTCAATCCTTGAGTTTAGGGACAGAGAAGGACACTCGTGGAAATTATCAGTGTGCTATTCTGTGCTAAATCTTGTTTGTAGGGAGCGACAGAGTAGGACAGTGAGGGAAAGTTTCAGTGTGCTATTCTGTTCTAAACCAATTTTGCTGTTCCATATTTTCAATCCTTGAGTTTAGGGACAGAGAGGTACAGTGAGTGAAACTGACAGTGTGCTATTCTGTTCTAAACCAATTTTGCTGTTCCATATTTCAAATCCTTGAGTTTAGGGACAGAGAAGGACACTCGTGGAAATTATCAGTGTGCTATTCTGTGCTAAATCTTGTTTGTAGGGAGGGACAGAGTAGGACAGTGAGGGAAAGTGTCAGTGTGCTATTCTGTTCTAAACCAATTTTGCTGTTCCATATTTCAAATCCTTGAGTTTAGGGACAGAGAAGGACACTCGTGGAAATTATCAGTGTGCTATTCTGTGCTAAATCTTGTTTGTAGGGAGGGACAGAGTAGGACAGTGAGGGAAAGTTTCAGTGTGCTATTCTGTTCTAAACCAATTTTGCTGTTCCATATTTTCAATCCTTGAGTTTAGGGACAGAGAAGGACAGTCGTGGAAATTATCAGTGTGCTATTCTGTGCTAAATCTTGTTTGTAGGGAGGGACAGAGTAGGACAGTGAGGGAAAGTGTCAGTGTGCTATTCTGTTCTAAACCAATTTTGCTGTTCCATATTTCAAATCCTTGAGTTTAGGGACAGAGAAGGACACTCGTGGAAATTATCAGTGTGCTATTCTGTGCTAAATCTTGTTTGTAGGGAGGGACAGAGTAGGACAGTGAGGGAAAGTGTCAGTGTGCTATTCTGTTCTAAACCAATTTTGCTGAACCATATTTTCAATCCTTGAGTTTAGGGACAGAGAGGTACAGTGAGTGAAACTGACAGTGTGCTATTCTGTTCTAAACCAATTTTGCTGTTCCATATTTCAAATCCTTGAGTTTAGGGACAGAGAAGGACACTCGTGGAAATTAGCAGTGTGCTATTCTGTGCTAAATCTTGTTTGTAGGGAGGGACAGAGTAGGACAGTGAGGGAAAGTTTCAGTGTGCTATTCTGTTCTAAACCAATTTTGCTGTTCCATATTTTCAATCCTTGAGTTTAGGGACAGAGAAGGACACTCGTGGAAATTATTAGTGTGCTATTCTGTGCTAAATCTTGTTTGTAGGGAGGGACAGAGTAGGACAGTGAGGGAAAGTGTCAGTGTGCTATTCTGTTCTAAACCAATTTTGCTGTTCCATATTTCAAATCCTTGAGTTTAGGGACAGAGAAGGACACTCGTGGAAATTATCAGTGTGCTATTCTGTGCTAAATCTTGTTTGTAGGGAGGGACAGAGTAGGACAGTGAGGGAAAGTGTCAGTGTGCTATTCTGTTCTAAACCAATTTTGCTGTTCCATATTTTCAATCCTTGAGTTTAGGGACAGAGAAGGACACTCGTGGAAATTATCAGTGTGCTATTCTGTGCTAAATCTTGTTTGTAGGGAGGGACAGAGTAGGACAGTGAGGGAAAGTGTCAGTGTGCTGTTCTGTTCTAAACCAATTTTGCTGTTCCATATTTAAAATCCTTGAGTTTAGGGACAGAGAAGGACACTCGTGGAAATTATCAGTGTGCTATTCTGTGCTAAATCTTGTTTGTAGGGAGGGACAGAGTAGGACAGTGAGGGAAAGTGTCAGTGTTCTATTCTGTTCTAAACCAATTTTGCTGAACCATATTTTCAATCCTTGAGTTTAGGGACAGAGAGGTACAGTGAGTGAAACTGACAGTGTGCTATTCTGTTCTAAACCAATTTTGCTGTTCCATATTTCAAATCCTTGAGTTTAGGGACAGAGAAGGACACTCGTGGAAATTAGCAGTGTGCTATTCTGTGCTAAATCTTGTTTGTAGGGAGGGACAGAGTAGGACAGTGAGGGAAAGTTTCAGTATGGTATTCTGTTCTAAACCAATTTTGCTGTTCCATATTTTCAATCCTTGAGTTTAGGGACAGAGAAGGACACTCGTGGAAATTATCAGTGTGCTATTCTGTGCTAAATCTTGTTTGTAGGGAGGGACAGAGTAGGACAGTGAGGGAAAGTGTCAGTGTGCTATTCTGTTCTAAACCAATTTTGCTGTTCCATATTTCAAATCCTTGAGTTTAGGGACAGAGAAGGACACTCGTGGAAATTATCAGTGTGCTATTCTGTGCTAAATCTTGTTTGTAGGGAGGGACAGAGTAGGACAGTGAGGGAAAGTGTCAGTGTGCTATTCTGTTCTAAACCAATTTTGCTGAACCATATTTTCAATCCTTGAGTTTAGGGACAGAGAGGTACAGTGAGTGAAACTGACAGTGTGCTATTCTGTTCTAAACCAATTTTGCTGTTCCATATTTCAAATCCTTGAGTTTAGGGACAGAGAAGGACACTCGTGGAAATTAGCAGTGTGCTATTCTGTGCTAAATCTTGTTTGTAGGGAGGGACAGAGTAGGACAGTGAGGGAAAGTGTCAGTGTGCTATTCTGTTCTAAACCAATTTTGCTGTTCCATATTTTCAATCCTTGAGTTTAGGGACAGAGAAGGACACTCGTGGAAATTATCAGTGTGCTATTCTGTGCTAAATCTTGTTTGTAGGGAGGGACAGAGTAGGACAGTGAGGGAAAGTGTCAGTGTGCTATTCTGTTCTAAACCAATTTTGCTAAACCATATTTTCAATCCTTGAGTTTAGGGACAGAGAAGGACACTCGTGGAAATTATCAGTGTGCTATTCTGTGCTAAATCTTGTTTGTAGGGAGGGACAGAGTAGGACAGTGAGGGAAAGTTTCAGTGTGCTATTCTGTTCTAAACCAATTTTGCTGTTCCATATTTCAAATCCTTGAGTTTAGGGACAGAGAAGGACACTCGTGGAAATTATCAGTGTGCTATTCTGTGCTAAATCTTGTTTGTAGGGAGGGACAGAGTAGGACAGTGAGGGAAAGTTTCAGTGTGCTATTCTGTTCTAAAAGAATTTTGCTGTTCCATATTTTCAATCCTTGAGTTTAGGGACAGAGAAGGACACTCGTGGAAATTATCAGTGTGCTATTCTGTGCTAAATCTTGTTTGTAGGGAGGGACAGAGTAGGACAGTGAGGGAAAGTGTCAGTGTGCTATTCTGTTCTAAACCAATTTTGCTGTTCCATATTTCAAATCCTTGAGTTTAGGGACAGAGAAGGACACTCGTGGAAATTATCAGTGTGCTATTCTGTGCTAAATCTTGTTTGTAGGGAGGGACAGAGTAGGACAGTGAGGGAAAGTGTCAGTGTGCTATTCTGTTCTAAACCAATTTTGCTGAACCATATTTTCAATCCTTGAGTTTAGGGACAGAGAGGTACAGTGAGTGAAACTGACAGTGTGCTATTCTGTTCTAAACCAATTTTGCTGTTCCATATTTCAAATCCTTGAGTTTAGGGACAGAGAAGGACACTCGTGGAAATTAGCAGTGTGCTATTCTGTGCTAAATCTTGTTTGTAGGGAGGGACAGAGTAGGACAGTGAGGGAAAGTTTCAGTGTGCTATTCTGTTCTAAACCAATTTTGCTGTTCCATATTTTCAATCCTTGAGTTTAGGGACAGAGAAGGACACTCGTGGAAATTATCAGTGTGCTATTCTGTGCTAAATCTTGTTTGTAGGGAGGGACAGAGTAGGACAGTGAGGGAAAGTGTCAGTGTGCTATTCTGTTCTAAACCAATTTTGCTGTTCCATATTTCAAATCCTTGAGTTTAGGGACAGAGAAGGACACTCGTGGAAATTATCAGTGTGCTATTCTGTGCTAAATCTTGTTTGTAGGGAGGGACAGAGTAGGACAGTGAGGGAAAGTGTCAGTGTGCTATTCTGTTCTAAACCAATTTTGCTGTTCCATATTTTCAATCCTTGAGTTTAGGGACAGAGAAGGACACTCGTGGAAATTATCAGTGTGCTATTCTGTGCTAAATCTTGTTTGTAGGGAGGGACAGAGTAGGACAGTGAGGGAAAGTGTCAGTGTGCTATTCTGTTCTAAACCAATTTTGCTGTTCCATATTTCAAATCCTTGAGTTTAGGGACAGAGAAGGACACTCGTGGAAATTATCAGTGTGCTATTCTGTGCTAAATCTTGTTTGTAGGGAGGGACAGAGTAGGACAGTGAGGGAAAGTGTCAGTGTGCTATTCTGTTCTAAACCAATTTTGCTGAACCATATTTTCAATCCGTGAGTTTAGGGACAGAGAGGTACAGTGAGTGAAAATGACAGTGTGCTATTCTGTTCTAAACCAATTTTGCTGTTCCATATTTCAAATCCTTGAGTTTAGGGACAGAGAAGGACACTCGTGGAAATTAGCAGTGTGCTATTCTGTGCTAAATCTTGTTTGTAGGGAGGGACAGAGTAGGACAGTGAGGGAAAGTTTCAGTATGGTATTCTGTTCTAAACCAATTTTGCTGTTCCATATTTTCAATCCTTGAGTTTAGGGACAGAGAAGGACACTCGTGGAAATTATCAGTGTGCTATTCTGTGCTAAATCTTGTTTGTAGGGAGGAACAGAGTAGGACAGTGAGGGAAAGTGTCAGTGTGCTATTCTGTTCTAAACCAATTTTGCTGTTCCATATTTCAAATCCTTGAGTTTAGGGACAGAGAAGGACACTCGTGGAAATTATCAGTGTGCTATTCTGTGCTAAATCTTGTTTGTAGGGAGGGACAGAGTAGGACAGTGAGGGAAAGTGTCAGTGTGCTATTCTGTTCTAAACCAATTTTGCTGAACCATATTTTCAATCCTTGAGTTTAGGGACAGAGAGGTACAGTGAGTGAAACTGACAGTGTGCTATTCTGTTCTAAACCAATTTTGCTGTTCCATATTTCAAATCCTTGAGTTTAGGGACAGAGAAGGACACTCGTGGAAATTAGCAGTGTGCTATTCTGTGCTAAATCTTGTTTGTAGGGAGGGACAGAGTAGGACAGTGAGGGAAAGTGTCAGTGTGCTATTCTGTTCTAAACCAATTTTGCTGTTCCATATTTTCAATCCTTGAGTTTAGGGACAGAGAAGGACACTCGTGGAAATTATCAGTGTGCTATTCTGTGCTAAATCTTGTTTGTAGGGAGGGACAGAGTAGGACAGTGAGGGAAAGTGTCAGTGTGCTATTCTGTTCTAAACCAATTTTGCTAAACCATATTTTCAATCCTTGAGTTTAGGGACAGAGAAGGACACTCGTGGAAATTATCAGTGTGCTATTCTGTGCTAAATCTTGTTTGTAGGGAGGGACAGAGTAGGACAGTGAGGGAAAGTTTCAGTGTGCTATTCTGTTCTAAACCAATTTTGCTGTTCCATATTTCAAATCCTTGAGTTTAGGGACAGAGAAGGACACTCGTGGAAATTATCAGTGTGCTATTCTGTGCTAAATCTTGTTTGTACGGAGGGACAGAGTAGGACAGTGAGGGAAAGTGTCAGTGTGCCATTCTGTTCTAAACCAATTTTGCTGTTCCATATTTTCAATCCTTGAGTTTAGGGACAGAGAAGGACACTCGTGGAAATTATCAGTGTGCTATTCTGTGCTAAATCTTGTTTGTAGGGAGGGACAGAGTAGGACAGTGAGGGAAAGTTTCAGTGTGCTATTCTGTTCTAAACCAATTTTGCTGTTCCATATTTTCAATCCTTGAGTTTAGGGACAGAGAAGGACACTCGTGGAAATTATCAGTGTGCTATTCTGTGCTAAATCTTGTTTGTAGGGAGGGACAGAGTAGGACAGTGAGGGAAAGTGTCAGTGTGCTATTCTGTTCTAAACCAATTTTGCTAAACCATATTTTCAATCCTTGAGTTTAGGGACAGAGAAGGACACTCGTGGAAATTATCAGTGTGCTATTCTGTGCTAAATCTTGTTTGTAGGGAGGGACAGAGTAGGACAGTGAGGGAAAGTTTCAGTGTGCTATTCTGTTCTAAACCAATTTTGCTGTTCCATATTTCAAATCCTTGAGTTTAGGGACAGAGAAGGACACTCGTGGAAATTATCAGTGTGCTATTCTGTGCTAAATCTTGTTTGTAGGGAGGGACAGAGTAGGACAGTGAGGGAAAGTGTCAGTGTGCCATTCTGTTCTAAACCAATTTTGCTGTTCCATATTTTCAATCCTTGAGTTTAGGGACAGAGAAGGACACTCGTGGAAATTATCAGTGTGCTATTCTGTGCTAAATCTTGTTTGTAGGGAGGGACAGAGTAGGACAGTGAGGGAAAGTTTCAGTGTGCTATTCTGTTCTAAACCAATTTTGCTGTTCCATATTTTCAATCCTTGAGTTTAGGGACAGAGAAGGACACTCGTGGAAATTATCAGTGTGCTATTCTGTGCTAAATCTTGTTTGTAGGGAGGGACAGAGTAGGACAGTGAGGGAAAGTGTCAGTGTGCTATTCTGTTCTAAACCAATTTTGCTGTTCCATATTTCAAATCCTTGAGTTTAGGGACAGAGAAGGACACTCGTGGAAATTATCAGTGTGCTATTCTGTGCTAAATCTTGTTTGTAGGGAGGGACAGAGTAGGACAGTGAGGGAAAGTTTCAGTGTGCTATTCTGTTCTAAACCAATTTTGCTGAACCATATTTTCAATCCTTGAGTTTAGGGACAGAGAAGGACACTCGTGGAAATTATCAGTGTGCTATTCTGTGCTAAATCTTGTTTGTAGGGAGGGACAGAGTAGGACAGTGAGGGAAAGTTTCAGTGTGCTATTCTGTTCTAAACCAATTTTGCTGTTCCATATTTTCAATCCTTGAGTTTAGGGACAGAGAGGTACAGTGAGTGAAACTGACAGTGTGCTATTCTGTTCTAAACCAATTTTGCTGTTCCATATTTCAAATCCTTGAGTTTAGGGACAGAGAAGGACACTCGTGGAAATTATCAGTGAGCTATTCTGTGCTAAATCTTGTTTGTAGGGAGGGACAGAGTAGGACAGTGAGGGAAAGTGTCAGTGTGCTATTCTGTTCTAAACCAATTTTGCTGTTCCATATTTCAAATCCTTGAGTTTAGGGACAGAGAAGGACACTCGTGGAAATTATCAGTGTGCTATTCTGTGCTAAATCTTGTTTGTAGGGAGGGACAGAGTAGGACAGTGAGGGAAAGTGTCAGTGTGCTATTCTGTTCTAAACCAATTTTGCTGAACCATATTTTCAATCCTTGAGTTTAGGGACAGAGAGGTACAGTGAGTGAAACTGACAGTGTGCTATTCTGTTTTAAACCAATTTTGCTGTTCCATATTTCAAATCCTTGAGTTTAGGGACAGAGAAGGACACTCGTGGAAATTAGCAGTGTGCTATTCTGTGCTAAATCTTGTTTGTAGGGAGGGACAGAGTAGGACAGTGAGGGAAAGTTTCAGTGTGCTATTCTGTTCTAAACCAATTTTGCTGTTCCATATTTTCAATCCTTGAGTTTAGGGACAGAGAAGGACACTCGTGGAAATTATCAGTGTGCTATTCTGTGCTAAATCTTGTTTGTAGGGAGGGACAGAGTAGGACAGTGAGGGAAAGTGTCAGTGTGCTATTCTGTTCTAAACCAATTTTGCTGTTCCATATTTCAAATCCTTGAGTTTAGGGACAGAGAAGGACACTCGTGGAAATTATCAGTGTGCTATTCTGTGCTAAATCTTGTTTGTAGGGAGGGACAGAGTAGGACAGTGAGGGAAAGTGTCAGTGTGCTATTCTGTTCTAAACCAATTTTGCTGAACCATATTTTCAATCCTTGAGTTTAGGGACAGAGAGGTACAGTGAGTGAAACTGACAGTGTGCTATTCTGTTCTAAACCAATTTTGCTGTTCCATATTTCAAATCCTTGAGTTTAGGGACAGAGAAGGACACTCGTGGAAATTAGCAGTGTGCTATTCTGTGCTAAATCTTGTTTGTAGGGAGGGACAGAGTAGGACAGCGAGGGAAAGTGTCAGTGTGCTATTCTGTTCTAAACCAATTTTGCTGTTCCATATTTTCAATCCTTGAGTTTAGGGACAGAGAAGGACACTCGTGGAAATTATCAGTGTGCTATTCTGTGCTAAATCTTGTTTGTAGGGAGGGACAGAGTAGGACAGTGAGGGAAAGTGTCAGTGTGCTATTCTGTTCTAAACCAATTTTGCTAAACCATATTTTCAATCCTTGAGTTTAGGGACAGAGAAGGACACTCGTGGAAATTATCAGTGTGCTATTCTGTGCTAAATCTTGTTTGTAGGGAGGGACAGAGTAGGACAGTGAGGGAAAGTTTCAGTGTGCTATTCTGTTCTAAACCAATTTTGCTGTTCCATATTTCAAATCCTTGAGTTTAGGGACAGAGAAGGACACTCGTGGAAATTATCAGTGTGCTATTCTGTGCTAAATCTTGTTTGTAGGGAGGGACAGAGTAGGACAGTGAGGGAAAGTGTCAGTGTGCCATTCTGTTCTAAACCAATTTTGCTGTTCCATATTTTCAATCCTTGAGTTTAGGGACAGAGAAGGACACTCGTGGAAATTATCAGTGTGCTATTCTGTGCTAAATCTTGTTTGTAGGGAGGGACAGAGTAGGACAGTGAGGGAAAGTTTCAGTGTGCTATTCTGTTCTAAACCAATTTTGCTGTTCCATATTTTCAATCCTTGAGTTTAGGGACAGAGAAGGACACTCGTGGAAATTATCAGTGTGCTATTCTGTGCTAAATCTTGTTTGTAGGGAGGGACAGAGTAGGACAGTGAGGGAAAGTGTCAGTGTGCTATTCTGTTCTAAACCAATTTTGCTGTTCCATATTTCAAATCCTTGAGTTTAGGGACAGAGAAGGACACTCGTGGAAATTATCAGTGTGCTATTCTGTGCTAAATCTTGTTTGTAGGGAGGGACAGAGTAGGACAGTGAGGGAAAGTTTCAGTGTGCTATTCTGTTCTAAACCAATTTTGCTGAACCATATTTTCAATCCTTGAGTTTAGGGACAGAGAAGGACACTCGTGGAAATTATCAGTGTGCTATTCTGTGCTAAATCTTGTTTGTAGGGAGGGACAGAGTAGGACAGTGAGGGAAAGTTTCAGTGTGCTATTCTGTTCTAAACCAATTTTGCTGTTCCATATTTTCAATCCTTGAGTTTAGGGACAGAGAGGTACAGTGAGTGAAACTGACAGTGTGCTATTCTGTTCTAAACCAATTTTGCTGTTCCATATTTCAAATCCTTGAGTTTAGGGACAGAGAAGGACACTCGTGGAAATTATCAGTGAGCTATTCTGTGCTAAATCTTGTTTGTAGGGAGGGACAGAGTAGGACAGTGAGGGAAAGTGTCAGTGTGCTATTCTGTTCTAAACCAATTTTGCTGTTCCATATTTCAAATCCTTGAGTTTAGGGACAGAGAAGGACACTCGTGGAAATTATCAGTGTGCTATTCTGTGCTAAATCTTGTTTGTAGGGAGGGACAGAGTAGGACAGTGAGGGAAAGTGTCAGTGTGCTATTCTGTTCTAAACCAATTTTGCTGAACCATATTTTCAATCCTTGAGTTTAGGGACAGAGAGGTACAGTGAGTGAAACTGACAGTGTGCTATTCTGTTCTAAACCAATTTTGCTGTTCCATATTTCAAATCCTTGAGTTTAGGGACAGAGAAGGACACTCGTGGAAATTAGCAGTGTGCTATTCTGTGCTAAATCTTGTTTGTATGGAGGGACAGAGTAGGACAGTGAGGGAAAGTTTCAGTGTGCTATTCTGTTCTAAACCAATTTTGCTGTTCCATATTTTCAATCCTTGAGTTTAGGGACAGAGAAGGACACTCGTGGAAATTATCAGTGTGCTATTCTGTGCTAAATCTTGTTTGTAGGGAGGGACAGAGTAGGACAGTGAGGGAAAGTGTCAGTGTGCTATTCTGTTCTAAACCAATTTTGCTGTTCCATATTTCAAATCCTTGAGTTTAGGGACAGAGAAGGACACTCGTGGAAATTATCAGTGTGCTATTCTGTGCTAAATCTTGTTTGTAGGGAGGGACAGAGTAGGACAGTGAGGGAAAGTGTCAGTGTGCTATTCTGTTCTAAACCAATTTTGCTGAACCATATTTTCAATCCTTGAGTTTAGGGACAGAGAGGTACAGTGAGTGAAACTGACAGTGTGCTATTCTGTTCTAAACCAATTTTGCTGTTCCATATTTCAAATCCTTGAGTTTAGGGACAGAGAAGGACACTCGTGGAAATTAGCAGTGTGCTATTCTGTGCTAAATCTTGTTTGTAGGGAGGGACAGAGTAGGACAGTGAGGGAAAGTGTCAGTGTGCTATTCTGTTCTAAACCAATTTTGCTGTTCCATATTTTCAATCCTTGAGTTTAGGGACAGAGAAGGACACTCGTGGAAATTATCAGTGTGCTATTCTGTGCTAAATCTTGTTTGTAGGGAGGGACAGAGTAGGACAGTGAGGGAAAGTGTCAGTGTGCTATTCTGTTCTAAACCAATTTTGCTAAACCATATTTTCAATCCTTGAGTTTAGGGACAGAGAAGGACACTCGTGGAAATTATCAGTGTGCTATTCTGTGCTAAATCTTGTTTGTAGGGAGGGACAGAGTAGGACAGTGAAGGAAAGTTTCAGTGTGCTATTCTGTTCTAAACCAATTTTGCTGTTCCATATTTCAAATCCTTGAGTTTAGGGACAGAGAAGGACACTCGTGGAAATTATCAGTGTGCTATTCTGTGCTAAATCTTGTTTGTAGGGAGGGACAGAGTAGGACAGTGAGGGAAAGTGTCAGTGTGCCATTCTGTTCTAAACCAATTTTGCTGTTCCATATTTTCAATCCTTGAGTTTAGGGACAGAGAAGGACACTCGTGGAAATTATCAGTGTGCTATTCTGTGCTAAATCTTGTTTGTAGGGAGGGACAGAGTAGGACAGTGAGGGAAAGTTTCAGTGTGCTATTCTGTTCTAAACCAATTTTGCTGTTCCATATTTTCAATCCTTGAGTTTAGGGACAGAGAAGGACACTCGTGGAAATTATCAGTGTGCTATTCTGTGCTAAATCTTGTTTGTAGGGAGGGACAGAGTAGGACAGTGAGGGAAAGTGTCAGTGTGCTATTCTGTTCTAAACCAATTTTGCTGTTCCATATTTCAAATCCTTGAGTTTAGGGACAGAGAAGGACACTCGTGGAAATTATCAGTGTGCTATTCTGTGCTAAATCTTGTTTGTAGGGAGGGACAGAGTAGGACAGTGAGGGAAAGTTTCAGTGTGCTATTCTGTTCTAAACCAATTTTGCTGAACCATATTTTCAATCCTTGAGTTTAGGGACAGAGAAGGACACTCGTGGAAATTATCAGTGTGCTATTCTGTGCTAAATCTTGTTTGTAGGGAGGGACAGAGTAGGACAGTGAGGGAAAGTTTCAGTGTGCTATTCTGTTCTAAACCAATTTTGCTGTTCCATATTTTCAATCCTTGAGTTTAGGGACAGAGAGGTACAGTGAGTGAAACTGACAGTGTGCTATTCTGTTCTAAACCAATTTTGCTGTTCCATATTTCAAATCCTTGAGTTTAGGGACAGAGAAGGACACTCGTGGAAATTATCAGTGTGCTATTCTGTGCTAAATCTTGTTTGTAGGGAGGGACAGAGTAGGACAGTGAGGGAAAGTGTCAGTGTGCTATTCTGTTCTAAACCAATTTTGCTGTTCCATATTTCAAATCCTTGAGTTTAGGGACAGAGAAGGACACTCGTGGAAATTATCAGTGTGCTATTCTGTGCTAAATCTTGTTTGTAGGGAGGGACAGAGTAGGACAGTGAGGGAAAGTGTCAGTGTGCTATTCTGTTCTAAACCAATTTTGCTGAACCATATTTTCAATCCTTGAGTTTAGGGACAGAGAGGTACAGTGAGTGAAACTGACAGTGTGCTATTCTGTTCTAAACCAATTTTGCTGTTCCATATTTCAAATCCTTGAGTTTAGGGACAGAGAAGGACACTCGTGGAAATTAGCAGTGTGCTATTCTGTGCTAAATCTTGTTTGTAGGGAGGGACAGAGTAGGACAGTGAGGGAAAGTTTCAGTGTGCTATTCTGTTCTAAACCAATTTTGCTGTTCCATATTTTCAATCCTTGAGTTTAGGGACAGAGAAGGACACTTGTGGAAATTATCAGTGTGCTATTCTGTGCTAAATCTTGTTTGTAGGGAGGGACAGAGTAGGACAGTGAGGGAAAGTGTCAGTGTGCTATTCTGTTCTAAACCAATTTTGCTGTTCCATATTTCAAATCCTTGAGTTTAGGGACAGAGAAGGACACTCGTGGAAATTATCAGTGTGCTATTCTGTGCTAAATCTTGTTTGTAGGGAGGGACAGAGTAGGACAGTGAGGGAAAGTGTCAGTGTGCTATTCTGTTCTAAACCAATTTTGCTGTTCCATATTTCAAATCCTTGAGTTTAGGGACAGAGAAGGACACTCGTGGAAATTATCAGTGTGCTATTCTGTGCTAAATCTTGTTTGTAGGGAGGGACAGAGTAGGACAGTGAGGGAAAGTGTCAGTGTGCTATTCTGTTCTAAACCAATTTTGCTGTTCCATATTTCAAATCCTTGAGTTTAGGGACAGAGAAGGACACTCGTGGAAATTATCAGTGTGCTATTCTGTGCTAAATCTTGTTTGTAGGGAGGGACAGAGTAGGACAGTGAGGGAAAGTGTCAGTGTGCTATTCTGTTCTAAACCAATTTTGCTGAACCATATTTTCAATCCTTGAGTTTAGGGACAGAGAGGTACAGTGAGTGAAACTGACAGTGTGCTATTCTGTTCTAAACCAATTTTGCTGTTCCATATTTCAAATCCTTGAGTTTAGGGACAGAGAAGGACACTCGTGGAAATTAGCAGTGTGCTATTCTGTGCTAAATCTTGTTTGTAGGGAGGGACAGAGTAGGACAGTGAGGGAAAGTTTCAGTGTGCTATTCTGTTCTAAACCAATTTTGCTGTTCCATATTTTCAATCCTTGAGTTTAGGGACAGAGAAGGACACTCGTGGAAATTATCAGTGTGCTATTCTGTGCTAAATCTTGTTTGTAGGGAGGGACAGAGTAGGACAGTGAGGGAAAGTGTCAGTGTGCTATTCTGTTCTAAACCAATTTTGCTGTTCCATATTTCAAATCCTTGAGTTTAGGGACAGAGAAGGACACTCGTGGAAATTATCAGTGTGCTATTCTGTGCTAAATCTTGTTTGTAGGGAGGGACAGAGTAGGACAGTGAGGGAAAGTGTCAGTGTGCTATTCTGTTCTAAACCAATTTTGCTGAACCATATTTTCAATCCTTGAGTTTAGGGACAGAGAGGTACAGTGAGTGAAACTGACAGTGTGCTATTCTGTTCTAAACCAATTTTGCTGTTCCATATTTCAAATCCTTGAGTTTAGGGACAGAGAAGGACACTCGTGGAAATTAGCAGTGTGCTATTCTGTGCTAAATCTTGTTTGTAGGGAGGGACAGAGTAGGACAGTGAGGGAAAGTTTCAGTGTGCTATTCTGTTCTAAACCAATTTTGCTGAACCATATTTTCAATCCTTGAGTTTAGGGACAGAGAAGGACACTCGTGGAAATTATCAGTGTGCTATTCTGTGCTAAATCTTGTTTGTAGGGAGGGACAGAGTAGGACAGTGAGGGAAAGTTTCAGTGTGCTATTCTGTTCTAAACCAATTTTGCTGTTCCATATTTTCAATCCTTGAGTTTAGGGACAGAGAGGTACAGTGAGTGAAACTGACAGTGTGCTATTCTGTTCTAAACCAATTTTGCTGTTCCATATTTCAAATCCTTGAGTTTAGGGACAGAGAAGGACACTCGTGGAAATTATCAGTGAGCTATTCTGTGCTAAATCTTGTTTGTAGGGAGGGACAGAGTAGGACAGTGAGGGAAAGTGTCAGTGTGCTATTCTGTTCTAAACCAATTTTGCTGTTCCATATTTCAAATCCTTGAGTTTAGGGACAGAGAAGGACACTCGTGGAAATTATCAGTGTGCTATTCTGTGCTAAATCTTGTTTGTAGGGAGGGACAGAGTAGGACAGTGAGGGAAAGTGTCAGTGTGCTATTCTGTTCTAAACCAATTTTGCTGAACCATATTTTCAATCCTTGAGTTTAGGGACAGAGAGGTACAGTGAGTGAAACTGACAGTGTGCTATTCTGTTCTAAACCAATTTTGCTGTTCCATATTTCAAATCCTTGAGTTTAGGGACAGAGAAGGACACTCGTGGAAATTAGCAGTGTGCTATTCTGTGCTAAATCTTGTTTGTAGGGAGGGACAGAGTAGGACAGTGAGGGAAAGTTTCAGTGTGCTATTCTGTTCTAAACCAATTTTGCTGTTCCATATTTTCAATCCTTGAGTTTAGGGACAGAGAAGGACACTCGTGGAAATTATCAGTGTGCTATTCTGTGCTAAATCTTGTTTGTAGGGAGGGACAGAGTAGGACAGTGAGGGAAAGTGTCAGTGTGCTATTCTGTTCTAAACCAATTTTGCTGTTCCATATTTCAAATCCTTGAGTTTAGGGACAGAGAAGGACACTCGTGGAAATTATCAGTGTGCTATTCTGTGCTAAATCTTGTTTGTAGGGAGGGACAGAGTAGGACAGTGAGGGAAAGTGTCAGTGTGCTATTCTGTTCTAAACCAATTTTGCTGAACCATATTTTCAATCCTTGAGTTTAGGGACAGAGAGGTACAGTGAGTGAAACTGACAGTGTGCTATTCTGTTCTAAACCAATTTTGCTGTTCCATATTTCAAATCCTTGAGTTTAGGGACAGAGAAGGACACTCGTGGAAATTAGCAGTGTGCTATTCTGTGCTAAATCTTGTTTGTAGGGAGGGACAGAGTAGGACAGTGAGGGAAAGTGTCAGTGTGCTATTCTGTTCTAAACCAATTTTGCTGTTCCATATTTTCAATCCTTGAGTTTAGGGACAGAGAAGGACACTCGTGGAAATTATCAGTGTGCTATTCTGTGCTAAATCTTGTTTGTAGGGAGGGACAGAGTAGGACAGTGAGGGAAAGTGTCAGTGTGCTATTCTGTTCTAAACCAATTTTGCTAAACCATATTTTCAATCCTTGAGTTTAGGGACAGAGAAGGACACTCGTGGAAATTATCAGTGTGCTATTCTGTGCTAAATCTTGTTTGTAGGGAGGGACAGAGTAGGACAGTGAGGGAAAGTTTCAGTGTGCTATTCTGTTCTAAACCAATTTTGCTGTTCCATATTTCAAATCCTTGAGTTTAGGGACAGAGAAGGACACTCGTGGAAATTATCAGTGTGCTATTCTGTGCTAAATCTTGTTTGTAGGGAGGGACAGAGTAGGACAGTGAGGGAAAGTGTCAGTGTGCCATTCTGTTCTAAACCAATTTTGCTGTTCCATATTTTCAATCCTTGAGTTTAGGGACAGAGAAGGACACTCGTGGAAATTATCAGTGTGCTATTCTGTGCTAAATCTTGTTTGTAGGGAGGGACAGAGTAGGACAGTGAGGGAAAGTTTCAGTGTGCTATTCTGTTCTAAACCAATTTTGCTGTTCCATATTTTCAATCCTTGAGTTTAGGGACAGAGAAGGACACTCGTGGAAATTATCAGTGTGCTATTCTGTGCTAAATCTTGTTTGTAGGGAGGGACAGAGTAGGACAGTGAGGGAAAGTGTCAGTGTGCTATTCTGTTCTAAACCAATTTTGCTGTTCCATATTTCAAATCCTTGAGTTTAGGGACAGAGAAGGACACTCGTGGAAATTATCAGTGTGCTATTCTGTGCTAAATCTTGTTTGTAGGGAGGGACAGAGTAGGACAGTGAGGGAAAGTTTCAGTGTGCTATTCTGTTCTAAACCAATTTTGCTGAACCATATTTTCAATCCTTGAGTTTAGGGACAGAGAAGGACACTCGTGGAAATTATCAGTGTGCTATTCTGTGCTAAATCTTGTTTGTAGGGAGGGACAGAGTAGGACAGTGAGGGAAAGTTTCAGTGTGCTATTCTGTTCTAAACCAATTTTGCTGTTCCATATTTTCAATCCTTGAGTTTAGGGACAGAGAGGTACAGTGAGTGAAACTGACAGTGTGCTATTCTGTTCTAAACCAATTTTGCTGTTCCATATTTCAAATCCTTGAGTTTAGGGACAGAGAAGGACACTCGTGGAAATTATCAGTGTGCTATTCTGTGCTAAATCTTGTTTGTAGGGAGGGACAGAGTAGGACAGTGAGGGAAAGTGTCAGTGTGCTATTCTGTTCTAAACCAATTTTGCTGTTCCATATTTCAAATCCTTGAGTTTAGGGACAGAGAAGGACACTCGTGGAAATTATCAGTGTGCTATTCTGTGCTAAATCTTGTTTGTAGGGAGGGACAGAGTAGGACAGTGAGGGAAAGTGTCAGTGTGCTATTCTGTTCTAAACCAATTTTGCTGAACCATATTTTCAATCCTTGAGTTTAGGGACAGAGAGGTACAGTGAGTGAAACTGACAGTGTGCTATTCTGTTCTAAACCAATTTTGCTGTTCCATATTTCAAATCCTTGAGTTTAGGGACAGAGAAGGACACTCGTGGAAATTAGCAGTGTGCTATTCTGTGCTAAATCTTGTTTGTAGGGAGGGACAGAGTAGGACAGTGAGGGAAAGTTTCAGTGTGCTATTCTGTTCTAAACCAATTTTGCTGTTCCATATTTTCAATCCTTGAGTTTAGGGACAGAGAAGGACACTCGTGGAAATTATCAGTGTGCTATTCTGTGCTAAATCTTGTTTGTAGGGAGGGACAGAGTAGGACAGTGAGGGAAAGTGTCAGTGTGCTATTCTGTTCTAAACCAATTTTGCTGTTCCATATTTCAAATCCTTGAGTTTAGGGACAGAGAAGGACACTCGTGGAAATTATCAGTGTGCTATTCTGTGCTAAATCTTGTTTGTAGGGAGGGACAGAGTAGGACAGTGAGGGAAAGTGTCAGTGTGCTATTCTGTTCTAAACCAATTTTGCTGAACCATATTTTCAATCCTTGAGTTTAGGGACAGAGAGGTACAGTGAGTGAAACTGACAGTGTGCTATTCTGTTCTAAACCAATTTTGCTGTTCCATATTTCAAATCCTTGAGTTTAGGGACAGAGAAGGACACTCGTGGAAATTAGCAGTGTGCTATTCTGTGCTAAATCTTGTTTGTAGGGAGGGACAGAGTAGGACAGTGAGGGAAAGTGTCAGTGTGCTATTCTGTTCTAAACCAATTTTGCTGTTCCATATTTTCAATCCTTGAGTTTAGGGACAGAGAAGGACACTCGTGGAAATTATCAGTGTGCTATTCTGTGCTAAATCTTGTTTGTAGGGAGGGACAGAGTAGGACAGTGAGGGAAAGTGTCAGTGTGCTATTCTGTTCTAAACCAATTTTGCTAAACCATATTTTCAATCCTTGAGTTTAGGGACAGAGAAGGACACTCGTGGAAATTATCAGTGTGCTATTCTGTGCTAAATCTTGTTTGTAGGGAGGGACAGAGTAGGACAGTGAGGGAAAGTTTCAGTGTGCTATTCTGTTCTAAACCAATTTTGCTGTTCCATATTTCAAATCCTTGAGTTTAGGGACAGAGAAGAACACTCGTGGAAATTATCAGTGTGCTATTCTGTGCTAAATCTTGTTTGTAGGGAGGACAGAGTAGGACAGTGAGGGAAAGTGTCAGTGTGCCATTCTGTTCTAAACCAATTTTGCTGTTCCATATTTTCAATCCTTGAGTTTAGGGACAGAGAAGGACACTCGTGGAAATTATCAGTGTGCTATTCTGTGCTAAATCTTGTTTGTAGGGAGGGACAGAGTAGGACAGTGAGGGAAAGTTTCAGTGTGCTATTCTGTTCTAAACCAATTTTGCTGTTCCATATTTTCAATCCTTGAGTTTAGGGACAGAGAAGGACACTCGTGGAAATTATCAGTGTGCTATTCTGTGCTAAATCTTGTTTGTAGGGAGGGACAGAGTAGGACAGTGAGGGAAAGTGTCAGTGTGCTATTCTGTTCTAAACCAATTTTGCTGTTCCATATTTCAAATCCTTGAGTTTAGGGACAGAGAAGGACACTCGTGGAAATTATCAGTGTGCTATTCTGTGCTAAATCTTGTTTGTAGGGAGGGACAGAGTAGGACAGTGAGGGAAAGTTTCAGTGTGCTATTCTGTTCTAAACCAATTTTGCTGAACCATATTTTCAATCCTTGAGTTTAGGGACAGAGAAGGACACTCGTGGAAATTATCAGTGTGCTATTCTGTGCTAAATCTTGTTTGTAGGGAGGGACAGAGTAGGACAGTGAGGGAAAGTTTCAGTGTGCTATTCTGTTCTAAACCAATTTTGCTGTTCGATATTTTCAATCCTTGAGTTTAGGGACAGAGAGGTACAGTGAGTGAAACTGACAGTGTGCTATTCTGTTCTAAACCAATTTTGCTGTTCCATATTTCAAATCCTTGAGTTTAGGGACAGAGAAGGACACTCGTGGAAATTATCAGTGTGCTATTCTGTGCTAAATCTTGTTTGTAAGGAGGGACAGAGTAGGACAGTGAGGGAAAGTGTCAGTGTGCTATTCTGTTCTAAACCAATTTTGCTGTTCCATATTTCAAATCCTTGAGTTTAGGGACAGAGAAGGACACTCGTGGAAATTATCAGTGTGCTATTCTGTGCTAAATCTTGTTTGTAGGGAGGGACAGAGTAGGACAGTGAGGGAAAGTTTCAGTGTGCTATTCTGTTCTAAACCAATTTTGCTGTTCCATATTTTCAATCCTTGAGTTTAGGGACAGAGAAGGACACTCGTGGAAATTATCAGTGTGCTATTCTGTGCTAAATCTTGTTTGTAGGGAGGGACAGAGTAGGACAGTGAGGGAAAGTGTCAGTGTGCTATTCTGTTCTAAACCAATTTTGCTGTTCCATATTTCAAATCCTTGAGTTTAGGGACAGAGAAGGACACTCGTGGAAATTATCAGTGTGCTATTCTGTGCTAAATCTTGTTTGTAGGGAGGGACAGAGTAGGACAGTGAGGGAAAGTGTCAGTGTGCTATTCTGTTCTAAACCAATTTTGCTGAACCATATTTTCAATCCTTGAGTTTAGGGACAGAGAGGTACAGTGAGTGAAACTGACAGTGTGCTATTCTGTTCTAAACCAATTTTGCTGTTCCATATTTCAAATCCTTGAGTTTAGGGACAGAGAAGGACACTCGTGGAAATTAGCAGTGTGCTATTCTGTGCTAAATCTTGTTTGTAGGGAGGGACAGAGTAGGACAGTGAGGGAAAGTGTCAGTGTGCTATTCTGTTCTAAACCAATTTTGCTGTTCCATATTTTCAATCCTTGAGTTTAGGGACAGAGAAGGACACTCGTGGAAATTATCAGTGTGCTATTCTGTGCTAAATCTTGTTTGTAGGGAGGGACAGAGTAGGACAGTGAGGGAAAGTGTCAGTGTGCTATTCTGTTCTAAACCAATTTTGCTAAACCATATTTTCAATCCTTGAGTTTAGGGACAGAGAAGGACACTCGTGGAAATTATCAGTGTGCTATTCTGTGCTAAATCTTGTTTGTAGGGAGGGACAGAGTAGGACAGTGAGGGAAAGTTTCAGTGTGCTATTCTGTTCTAAACCAATTTTGCTGTTCCATATTTCAAATCCTTGAGTTTAGGGACAGAGAAGGACACTCGTGGAAATTATCAGTGTGCTATTCTGTGCTAAATCTTGTTTGTAGGGAGGGACAGAGTAGGACAGTGAGGGAAAGTGTCAGTGTGCCATTCTGTTCTAAACCAATTTTGCTGTTCCATATTTTCAATCCTTGAGTTTAGGGACAGAGAAGGACACTCGTGGAAATTATCAGTGTGCTATTCTGTGCTAAATCTTGTTTGTAGGGAGGGACAGAGTAGGACAGTGAGGGAAAGTTTCAGTGTGCTATTCTGTTCTAAACCAATTTTGCTGTTCCATATTTTCAATCCTTGAGTTTAGGGACAGAGAAGGACACTCGTGGAAATTATCAGTGTGCTATTCTGTGCTAAATCTTGTTTGTAGGGAGGGACAGAGTAGGACAGTGAGGGAAAGTGTCAGTGTGCTATTCTGTTCTAAACCAATTTTGCTGTTCCATATTTCAAATCCTTGAGTTTAGGGACAGAGAAGGACACTCGTGGAAATTATCAGTGTGCTATTCTGTGCTAAATCTTGTTTGTAGGGAGGGACAGAGTAGTACAGTGAGGGAAAGTGTCAGTGTGCTATTCTGTTCTAAACCAATTTTGCTGAACCATATTTTCAATCCTTGAGTTTAGGGACAGAGAGGTACAGTGAGTGAAACTGACAGTGTGCTATTCTGTTCTAAACCAATTTTGCTGTTCCATATTTCAAATCCTTGAGTTTAGGGACAGAGAAGGACACTCGTGGAAATTATCAGTGTGCTATTCTGTGCTAAATCTTGTTTGTAGGGAGGGACAGAGTAGGACAGTGAGGGAAAGTGTCAGTGTGCTATTCTGTTCTAAACCAATTTTGCTGTTCCATATTTTCAATCCTTGAGTTTAGGGACAGAGAAGGACACTCGTGGAAATTATCAGTGTGCTATTCTGTGCTAAATCTTGTTTGTAGGGAGGGACAGAGTAGGACAGTGAGGGAAAGTTTCAGTGTGCTATTCTGTTCTAAACCAATTTTGCTGTTCCATATTTTCAATCCTTGAGTTTAGGGACAGAGAAGGATAGGCAGGGGACAGTGTCAGTGTCATTGTTGCTAAGCCTCCTGCACAGTATACACCTGAAGGTAGCCCTTATTGCTCTTTTTCCCATCTCCCTGCAGGCCATCCATTAAAATGTCTGGAAGGCAAACAAGCAGAGGCAGACAGTCAGGAGGCAAAAAAAGAGGGCAAGCAGGCTCTGTGTCTGCGGGCAACAGTGCTGGTCGTGGACGCGGTGCATTGTCATCAGCACATGGCCATGGGACACGCTTGTCCTTCTTTTCGGCAACTGGACATGTTGAGCCACATCATGCCGAAGACTTGGTAGAGTGGATGACCAAGCCCACCTCATCCTCCTCATCCTCTCTCACCCAGGCTCAGGGTACTGGCAAAGCAGCTGCCAAAGCGTCCTCTTCTCTGGTATCATTATCTTCATTAGTCAATCCTTCCCTAGACCCACCATGTCCTCCTCCTGAGGAGTCCCCCGAACTGTTTGAGCACAGTGTTGGGTACATGCTCCAGGAGGATGCCCAGCGTTTGGAAAGATCTGATGATGATACCCAGCTACAGGAAGGCAGCAGCGTGAGAGCAGAGAGAGGGGATGCTCAAGAAGGACACCAATCTGGCAGTCATGCTCCAGCAGCTGCAGCATACTGCCAGATTGGCTCCAGTGATGAGGAGGGAGGGGATGATGAGGTCACTGACTCCACGTGGGTGCCTAATAGGAGAGAGGAGGAGGAGGAGGAGGATGAGGAGGAGGCACATCTCCAACGAGGCAGGATGCCCTTGAGTGGCCAGCGTATGGGCAGCACACCGACGGAATCACACCGCAGAGCTCCGCCTGTGCAGGGCGCTGCCTCTGCCCGTCATTCAAAAAGTTCTTTGGTGTGGGCCTTTTTTGAGCCGAGTGCATCAGATCGCACAGCTGCTGTTTGCAACATATGTCTCAAGCGTATATCGCGTGGCCAAAACATCAGCCGCTTGGGCACCACATGCTTGATCAGACATATGTTGACCTGCCATGCAGCTCGTTGGCAAGCCTACCTTAAAGACCCACACCAAAGAACAAAGCTGACCTCTTCTTGCACCGCATCAGCTGGGATCTCCAACCCCACTATACCTTCACTCCTCTCTGAAACCTGCTCTGAGAGGAATGAAGGTGTAGAATTAGGTGTGTCACAGGCAAGTACTTGCGGGCACTCTGCTAGCAGTACACCAACGTCCGATTCTAGCAGGCAAATTTCCCTGCCCCAGCTGCTGGACCGTCGAAAGAAGTTCACTCCCAGCCATCCACATGCCCAGCGGTTGAATGCTAGCTTGGCTAAATTGCTAGCGCTTCAACTGCTGCCTTTTCAGTTGGTAGACTCGGCCCCCTTCCGTGAGTTTGTGCAATGTGCGGTTCCTCAGTGGCAGGTTCCCAAACGCCACTTTTTCGCACGGAAGGCGATTCCGGCTCTCTACAGCAGTGTTTCTCAACTCCGGTCCTCAAGGCGCCCCAACACGTCATGTTTTTAGGCTTTCCCTCAGATGAAACAGCTGTGGTAATTACTAAGGCAGTGAAACTGATCAAATCACCTGTGCAAAATAATGGAGAGCCTGAAAACATGACCTGTTGGGGCGCCTTGAGGACTGGAGTTGAGAAACCCTGCTCTACAGGCATGTGGAAGGCAATGTCTTGGCCTCGCTGGACAGGGCGGTCAGCGGTAAGGTGCATATTACCGCTGACTCATGGTCCAGCAGGCATGGACAGGGACGTTACCTTTCTTTCACGGCCCATTGGGTCACTCTTTTGGCAGCTGGGAAGGATGCAGGACAAGGTGCAGTAGTGTTGGAGGTTGTTCCACCGCCACGCCTCCAAAATGCTACTACTGGTTGTGACACACCTCTCTCCTCAACCCCCTCCTCTTCTTCTTCCTCCATGGCCTCTTCCTGTGGTTTGTCCTCGGAACCAGCGGTGCTCCGTAGGCGTTCAAGGGGCTACGCAAGTACGCAGGCAAAAAGATGCCATGCCGTGCTTGCGCTGGTGTGTTTGGGGGACAGGAGCCACACTGGGGCAGAGGTCCTGTCTGCTCTGCAGGGGCAGGCCGAGAGGTGGTTGACGCCATGCCAGCTTAAGCCAGGAATGGTGGTTTGCGACAATGGCACCAACCTCCTCTCCGCCCTCCGACAGGGACAACTGACCCATGTGCCCTGTATGGCTCACGTCCTTAACCTGGTGGTGCAGCGGTTCTTGGGCCGGTACCCGGGCTTACAGGATGTCCTGAGGCAGGCCAGGAAAGTCTGTGTGCATTTCCGCAGATCTTATAATGCCAGTGCTCGCCTGGCTGAGCTGCAAAAGGAGTTGAACCTGCCCAAGAACCGCCTTATATGTGACATGCCCACCAGGTGGAACTCAACGTTGGCCATGCTGCAGCGGCTGCACACGCAGCAGAGGGCCATCAATGAGTACCTGTGCGACTACGGCACCAGGACAGGGTCAGGGGAGCTCGGGTTTTTTTCACCACGCCAGTGGGGCATGATCAGGGATGCATGCACTGTCCTGGCACCATTTGAGGAGGCCACGAGGATGGTGAGCAGTGACAGTGCATGCATCAGTGACACTGTACCTCTTGTCCACCTGTTGGAGCACACGCTGCATGGAATAATGGACAGGGCACTTGAGGCAGAACAGAGGCAGGAAGAGGAGGACTTCCTTGCCTCTCAAGGCCCCCTTTACCCAGACAGTGTTCCTTCTGTCCCACCCATCGCACAGGAAGAGGAGGAGGAGGAGGATTGTGTCAGCATGGAGGTGGAGGCTGGCACTCAGCATCATCAGCAGCAGTCTTTTAGGGATGATTTACAGTCCCAAGAAACCAGTGGACTTGTACGTGGCTGGGAGGAGGTGGCTGCGGATCATGTCGTCCTTAGTGACCCAGAGGACTCCGGACTGAATGCCTCAGCTAACCTACGCTGCATGGCCTCCCTGATCCTGCAAAGTCTGCGGAAGGATCCTCGTATTCTTCGGATCAAGGAGAGGGACCATTACTGGCTGGCCACTCTCCTTGATCCACGGTACAAGGGTAAGGTTGCGGACCTTATCGTACCGTCGCAGAGGGAGCAGAGGATGAGACAACTCCGGGAGGCCTTGCAGAAAGGTCTGTGCAACGCGTTCCCAAAGACTGGGAGGTTACAAACTCCTGGTCCTGGACAACGAGTTGCTGAGGCTTCGGGCAGTCAAAGAAGGAGCGGTGGGGAAGGTGGCCGTCTGACCGATGCGTTCAGACAATTCTTTAGTCCGCAGCCCCAAAGTATGATCGGTTCCAGCAACCATCGCCAGCGTCTGATATACATGGTCCAGGAATACCTAGGGGCAAGGTCAGACTTGGACACCTTCCCCACCGAAAATCCTCTGGCTTACTGGGTCTTGAGGATGGATCACTGGCCAGAGCTTGCACAGTATGCAATTGAGCTACTGGCCTGTCCTGCATCCAGCGTTCTTTCAGAACGCACATTCAGTGCTGCTGGAGGATTTGTCACGGATCACAGGGTGCGCCTGTCCACCGACTCGGTTGATCGACTGACTTTCATCAAGATGAACCAGTCTTGGATCACCACCAGCTACCACACACCAGATGCTGATATAACAGACTAATTGATTTTAAAATGTCACATCCCTTCAAGACTGATGCTGATGCTGAGTGCCTGTGCTGTTATGTTGACTGGCTATCCTCCTCCTCCTCCTCAATGATACGATTAATGATGATAGCTTGGAAGATCATTTTGGTTTATGGGTGACGCCACCAGTGGCTAAGGCCCAATTTTTCAGTCCCTGTTTAACAGGGGCGTGTAATTAAAATTTTTGATGCAATACTTTGCACCAGGCCTCATTGCTGTGCTCCAAGTACAGTATCTGTGAGGGGTTGCAGTGTTGTGCCACCAGTGCCTAAGGCCCAATTTTTCAGCCCCTGTTCAACAGGGGCATGCAATTATAATTATTGATCTAATAATTCACAGCAGGGCCCATTGCTGCGCCCACCAAGAGTAACTGTCAGGCCTTACAGTGTTGTGGCACCAGCACCACCATCACCACCACCACCACCACCAAAGGCCCAATTTTTCAGCCCCTGTTCAACAGGGGCATGCAATTATAATTATTGATCTAATAATTCACAGCAGGGCCCATTGCTGCGCCCACCAAGAGTAACTGTCAAGCCTTACAGTGTTGTGGCACCAGCACCACCATCACCACCACCACCACCACCAAAGGCCCAATTTTTCAGCCCCTATTCAACAGGGGCATGCAATTATAATTATTGATCTAATAATTCACAGCAGGGCCCATTGCTGCGCCCACCAAGAGTAACTGTCAGGCCTTACAGTGTTGTGGCACCAGCACCACCATCAAAGGCCCAATTTTTACTACCACTGATCAACAATTATATGTTATTACAATTCCTGATATAATAGTTGACAGCAGGGCGTTCCAGCACCCACCAAGAATAACTGTGAGTGCTTTCAGTGTTGTGCCAACACCAACACCTAAGGGGCCAATTTCTGCAGAGTATATACGGCAGGTCCCTACTTTCAAACATCCAACTTACAAACGACTACTACTTGCAAACGGAAGAAGACAACAGGAAGTGAGAGGAAATCTACCCCTTGGAAGGAAAATTCTCTCCTGTAAGAATTAATATGGGAGAAAGGTGTCTCCTCTCTACTGATGCTTTATCACCAATTCTTGTTTCAATAAAAACACCACATTTCAAAAACAGTTGTCATTGGGACGCAAAGTGAGGTGAAATGTTCTGAACAGGGGCACAGACAGCAAAAAAAATGTGACAGGGGTGATAACCGTTCCCTATGTTTTACAAAAAGCTAAAAAAAAGGAATTTGGCATGGAGCTCCACTTAAACAATGCAGCTGTTCAAAATTACAAACAGATTCTACATAAGAACAAACCTACAGTCCCTGTCTTGTATGCACCGCCTGTATACGGCTGTTCAGAGTATATAGGTCCTTTTTTATTTTGTGTGCGGGGTTCCCCTTAATATCCATACAAGACCCAAAGGGGCTGGTAATGGGCTGGGGTGGGGGGGGGGGGGGTTGATGGGGTAGCTATGCCATTTTTCCTAAATATTTTCATCCATATTACCGGGACCAGACATTGCATTAAAGCCGCAAGCAGTTTTAAATGTTTTTTTTTCCTTTAGAAATGTTATTTTGTGCAGGGACAGTTCTAAACACGGGAAACACGTGGCACTTTACAGGCATACTTTAGACACCCCCCAGGTACAATATTTAAAGGAATATTTGACTTTTTTTTTTTCACTTTATGCATTATTAAAATGACTGCTCCCGGAAAACGTCAGTTTTTAAAACTTCTTTTTGCATTGATACATGTCCCCTGGTGCAGAACCCGGGTTCCCAAACTCTGTTTCGGACAATAACATGGATAATAGTCGTTATAATTAGCACTTTAGAATCCGAACGTTCGCATCCATTGTATTTAATAGGGTTCTAATGTTCGTGCAAACTTTCGGTCCGTTCGCGGGTTCTGGTGCGAACCGAACCCGGGGGTGTTCGGCTCATCACTACTCAAGACCCAGTAACCCAGAGGATTTTCGGTGGGAAAGGTGTCCAAATCTGATCTTGCCCCTAGGTATTCCTGCACCATGTAAATCAGACGCTGGCGATGGTTGCTGGAACCGATCATACCTTGGGGCTGGGGACTAAAAAATTGTCTGAACGCATCGGTCAGATGGCCACCTTCTCCACCGCTCCTTCTTTGACTGACCGAAGCCTCAGCAACACGTTGTTCAGGACCAGAAATTTGTAACCTCCCAGGCTCTGGAAACGCGTTGCACAAACCTTTTTGCAAGGCCTCCCGAAGATGTTTCATCCTCTGCTCCCTCTGCGATGGCTAGATAAGGTCCGCAACCTTACCCTTGTAACGTGGATCAAGGAGGGTTGACAGCCAGTAATGATCCCTCTCCTTGATAGCACGAATACGAGGATCCTTTCGCAGGCTTTGCAGGATCAGGGAGGCCATGCAGCGTACGTTTGCAGAGGCATTTCGTCCGGAGTCCTCTGGGTCACTAAGAACGACGTGATCCGCAGCCACCTCCTCCCAGCCACGTACAAGTCCATGGGTTTCTGTAGACTGTAAATGATCCCTTGAAGACTGCTGCTGATGCTGAGTGCTAGGCTCCACCTCCATGCTGACACAATCCTTTTCCTCCTCGTCCTCTTCCTGTGTGATCGGCGGGCCTGCAGGAACACTGTCTGGATAAAGGGGGCCTTGAGAGGTAAGGAAGTCCTCCTCTTTCTCCCTCTGTTCTGCCTCAAGTGCCCTGTTCATTATTCCACGCATCGTGTGCTCCAACAGGTGGACAAGAGGGACAGTGTCACTGATGCATGCACTGTCACTGATCACTATCCTCGTGGCCTCCTCAAATGGTGACAGGACAGTGCATGCATCCCTGATCATGACCCAGTGGCATGGCAAAAAAAAACAAGCTCCCCTGACCCTATCCTGGTGCCATAGTCGCACAGGTACTCATTGATGGCCTTCTGCTGCATGTGCAGCCGCTGCAGCATGGCCAACGTTGAGTTCCACCTGGTGGGCATTTCGCAGATTAGGCGGTTCTTGGGCAGGTTGTATTCCTTTTGGAGGTCAGCCAGCCAAGCACTGGCATTATATGACCGGCGGAAATGCACACAGACATTCCTGGACTTGCCTCAGGATATCCTGTAAGCCCGGGTACCTGCCCAAAAACCGCTGCACCACCAAGTTAAGGACGTGAGCCAAACAGGGCACATGGGTCAGCTGTCCCTGTCGGAGGGCGGAGAGGAAGTTAGTGCCATTGTCGCAAACCACCATTCCTGGCTGAAGCTGGCGTAGTGTCAACAACCTCTGAGCCTGCCCCTGCAGAGCTGACAGAATCTCTTCCCCAGTGTGGCTCCTGTCCCCCAAGCACACCAGCTGAAGCACCGCATGGCATCTTTTTGTCTGCGTACTTGCGTAGCCCCTTGAACACCTACGGAGCACCGCTGGTTCTGAGGACAAATCAGCAGAGGAAGAGGCCATGGAGGAAGAAGAAGAGAAGGGGGTGGAGGAGAGAGGTGTGTCAGAATCACCACTATTAGCATTTTGGAGGCGTGGTGGCGGAGCAACCTCCAACACTACTGCACCCTGTCCTGCATCCTTCCCAGCTGCCAGCAGAGTTAACCAATGCGCCGTGAAAGATAGGTAACGTCCCTGTCCATGCCTGCTGGACCATGAGTCAGCGGTAATATACATCTTACCACTGACCGCCCTGTCCAGCGAGGCCAAGACATTGCCTTCCACATGCCGGTAGAGAGCCGGAATCGCCTTCCATGAAAAAAAGTGGCGTTTGGGAACCTGCCACTGAGGAACCGCACATTCCACAAACTCACAGAAGGGGGCAGAGTCTACCAACTGAAAAGGCAGCAGTTAAAGTGCTAGCAATTTAGCCAAGCTACCATTCAACCGCTGGGCATGTGGATGGCTGGGAGCGAACTTCTTTTGGCGGTGCAGCAGCTGGGGCAGGGAAATTTGCCTGGTACAATCGGACGTTGGTGTACCGATAGCAGATTGCCCGCAAGTACTTGGCTGTGACACACCTAATTCTACACCTTCATTCCTCTCAGTGCAGGTTTCTGAGAGGACTGAAGGTATAGTGGGGTTGGAGATCGCAGCTGATGAGGAGCAAGGAGAGGTCCACTTTGTTCTTTGGTGTGGGTCTTTTATGTATGCTTGCCAATGGACTGCATGGCAGGTCGACATATGTCTGGTCAATCATGTGGTGCCCAAGCGGCTGATGTTTTGGCCACGTGAGATACGCTTCAGACATATGTTGCAAATAGCAACGGTGCGATCTGATGCACACGTCTCAAAAAAGGCCCACACCAAAGAACTTTTGGAATAATGTGCAGAGACAGCAGCGCCGTGCACATGCGGAGCTCTGCAGTGTGATTCAGTCGGTGTGTTGCCCTTAAGCTGGCCCCTGGAGGGCATCCTGCCTCGTTGGAGATGTGCCTCCTCCTCCTCATCAATCCTATCAGGCAGCCATGTAGAGTCAGTGACCTCATCATCCCCTCCCTCCTCGTCACTGGAGTAAACCTAGCAGTATGCTGCAGCTGGGGGAACGTGACTGCTAGTTTGCTGTCCTTCTTGGGCACCCCCTCTCTCTGGTCTGACATAACTGCCTTCCTCAAGCTCGGAACCATCATCGGAGCCCTCAAAATTCTGCGCATCCTCCTGCAGCATGTACCCAACACTGTGGTCAAACAGTTCGGGGGACTCCTCAGGACATGGTGGGCTAGGGAAGGAGTGACTGATGCCATTGAGCCAATGGAAGAGGCCGCTTTGGCAGCTGCTTTGGCAGACAAAGTACCCTGAGGCTGGGTGAGAGAGGATGAGGAGGATGAGGACGGCTTGGTCATCCACTCTACCAACTCTTCAGCATGTTATGGCTCAACGCGGCCAGCTGCCGAGAAAAGGACAAGCGTGCCCCATGGCCACGTGCTGATGAGGATGCACCGTGTCCATGACCAGCGCTGTTGTCTCTAGACACAGAGCCAGCTTCCCCTCTTTTATTGGCCTGTGAGTGTCTTCCTCTCCTTGTTGGCCTTCTAGACATACTGTCTTTGATGAATTGGAATAGGTACACAAGAAATGGCCTGCAGTGAGATGTAGCTGCACAAAGTTGGGATGTATTTATATACTGATTATACTGCAGCTAGCTGAATCAACTGCCTGCCTGTAGTATCTTAGCAACAGTAGAACAGGAACAGTCTGCAGTGTAGCTAAACTGAATACAGTATACTGAGTGATATACAGCAGCTTACTGAATCAACTGCCTGCCTGTAGTATCTTAGCAACAGTAGAACAGGAACAGTCTGCAGTGTAGTTAAACTGAATACTGTATACTAAGTGATATACTACAGCTTACTGAATCAACTGCCTGCTTGTAGTATCTTAGCAACAGTAGAACAGGATTGGAACAGTCTGCAGTGTAGCTAAACTGAATACAGTATACTGAGTGATATACAGCAGCTTACTGAATCAACTGCCTGCCTGTTGTATCTTAGCAACAGTAGAACAGGATTGGAACAGTCTGCAGTGTAGCTAAACTGAATACAGTATACTGAGTGATATACAGCAGCTTACTGAATCAACTGCCTGCCTGTAGTATCTTAGCAACAGTAGAACAGGAACAGTCTGCAGTGTAGCTAAACTGAATACAGTATACTGAGTGATATACAACAGCTTACTGAATCAACTGCCTGCCTGTATTATCTTAGCAACAGTAGAACAGGATTGGAACCGTCTGCAGTGTAGCTAAACTGAATACAGTATACTGAGTGATATACAGCAGCTTACTGAATCAACTGCTTGCCTGTAGTATCTTAGCAACAGTAGAACAGGAACAGTCTGCAGTGTAGCTAAACTGAATACAGTATACTGAGTATTATTTCAAATACAGGCCACTTTCCCTAAGCAATGCGTTGTACAGTTTATCTGTGTTATTCAATTCCTTAGTAAATGCATCGATTTATTTGTGTTAATCTTTTCCAAATTTAGACAATCTCATATATATATGTACCATTTACATCAGTCCACATATCATGTTCCAGTGAGCAAAACAAACAGTAAAGAACATATAGGCAATTAAATCAGTAAACCATTATACCATTAAGTGCTTGTTTAAATGTTTACTCCAAGATAAATGCTTCTTGGAAAATGCACTGTCCGTGAGGTGAGCCATTTATGACCACATCAGAAATGGGAAGCACTTGAAAGGCCATATGGACACAAATTTTTAGATACATTAAGTAAACCATAAAAGAACTACTCTTTGCCTATACCTCAAGTCAGTAATCTCAATGCATAAATATAAAGTAATTTGTACAAGGCTTTTTAGAGACCAGCTTGAATGCACATAACAGGGCGTCATTAAAGGGGTTGTAAACCCTCATGCTTTTTCACCTTAATGCATCCTATGCATTAAGGTGAAAAAACTTCTGTCACTGACCGGCCCCCCAGCCCCCCGTTTTCCTCACCTGAGTCCTGTATTTCCCCGCCAGAGACACGCTCTTCCTCTCTGCCCGGGGTTCTCAGCTCTTGATTGGATAGATTGATAGCAGCACAGCCATTGGCTCCCACTGCTGTCAATCAAATCCAATGACGTGGGGGGGGGCGAATTCTACATTTGGCGTGCCTGCAAGGTAACCCCCTGGGAGAGCTCTTCTCCTAGGGGGTTATACAATGCAGGGAGGAGCTACCAGCGCCGCCGGGGTACCCCAGAAGTCGAGGATCTGGGCCACTCTGTACAAAACGAACTGCACAGTGGAGGTAAGTATGACATGTTTGTTATTTAAAAATAAAAAAAAAAAAATCCTTACAATCACTTTAACTTACAAAAAGGGAAAATGTAAAGAGGTCAGTCTTCCTGTCTCTCCCTGGTGGAGGGTCATGCAATTGTTGCATTGTTTTTGCCAAAGGATGGTATTGAGGGAGAGGTGCTAGTTGGTTTTATTCCTATATACAGCCCTCTGACGAAAGCATTGAGGAAACGTGCGTCAGGGTGAGACCAAGCAGCAACCATCACCGTATCACCGTTTTAGTATCTAAAACTGTGACACTGTGACTGCTGACAGAGAGAGGACGTGCGTACAGCAGCTCCTGACATCCAGGGCTGCACTGCTTTCTCTTCCCAGTTCTCCCTGGCTTTCCCCCGTGCTTTCCTCCTCTCCCCCTGGTCCCCCCACCCCTTCATAGAAAGGACAGACAAAACGATCACGAAACCCTCTGCCGCCGAGCACCCCCCCCCGCAGTCGCCGTCAGGCAAGACCACGGCTGCGGCCTAGCACCATCGGGCATCGGTCCCCCTACAGGCGCATCCCCTGCTCCAGCACAGTGCCCAGCTCACCAGCCGCCACCCGCCGCACTCGGCATCACCTCCACCCGCAGCTGCCATCAGGAAAGTCCCCGGCTGCGGCCTAGTTGCGGCCGGACACCGCCTTAACTTAAGTATCCCCTCTCCTACAGCCGGACCTTCAGTTAGCCGCTCCCCCCCCCCCCCCGGGTCCAGAGCCAGGCCTAGGCGCCAGAGGGCTTCCGAAGCAGCACTAGCAGCTTCCTGGCCCGACAGGATAGTCTGCGGCTTCGGCCTAGCCCCGGCGGCCATCTTGAGCCACCCAGCCTCGGCCCTTAACACCCTCTCCCGGCCCCCTTGGATCACTCCGACCCGGTAAACCACCGGATGGCACCCCCTCACTAACCAAGTGCCCGTGTCCCCCACTGGATCACTCCCAAAAGGCTGCCAGGAGGACGAAGCAATGATCCGGCCTGGCAAGCAGCGGCCATCTTGGTACACCCAGGAGTTGGCCTCAATCACTGACACACTAAAAAAAAAAACAAAAAAAAAAAAACTTATTTTTTCTCTCATTCTATATATCCTACTGATATTGCCCCCCCCCTCCCTCCCACCCCACCACTATTCTTCACAAAACCTCTAAAAACGCTTTCTCCACTCATTACGGTTCTTTCCCACCCGTCGCACTCAGGCTACCCAACCTACAGCTCCGACCACCGCTACTGCGCCATCTTCCCAGATCCACACACACGGTCGAGCAAAACGGACGTTGTAACAGGACCCCTAACCTCATCGCCTCACAGAGCAATCCACACACATGGTCTAGCGTAACGGACGTGTGTGACAGGAGCTCTGACCTCATCGCTGCACAGAGCAATCCACACACATGGTCCAGGGGAACGGACGTGTGTGGCAGGAGCTCTGACCTCACCGCTGCACAGAGCAATCCACACGCACGGTCAAGGGTAACGGACGTGTGTGGCAGGAGCTCTGGCCATCCAGGACCCTCCCTAGACTCCTCCATTTTCGCTCCCCTAACAAACGTAAACCTGATGACCTGGGGCTTTCCCTGGACCACACTCTCCCCCAGCTCAGATCACCCAGCTCACCATCACGTTGTCCGCAGCCGCTGACTGCCCCCTGCCGCCATCTTGGCACCCGCCTCTAGACTACTAGACCTGCAGGACAGACAGCGACTGCGGCTTAACTCCGACCATCCCATCACCCTCTCCCCGTTTCGCGCTCCAGCGGGCCCGTGTGTGGTGACCTGGTAAGCACACTGGGGCACCTCCTACCTCTAGGAAGTTGATCCAGGGTTTACCCGATCGCCTCTCGAGGGGTCAGGAAGGAATTTTCCCCTGCTGTAGCAATTGGCCTGACTCGGCTGGGGTTTTTCGCCTTCCTCTGGACCAACAGGGGGGAGGTTAGGTCATTGGGCCCTATTCACCATCCCACCACCTTTTTTTTCTTCCCATCATGTGCAACTTTAAATACTCAGCGGACACCCTCCAGAGGCTAAGGAATACTGCCTCAACATTACCAACCTCCACCCAAAAAATACTACGAAAAGAACAACTGCTAAGGATCAATCGACAATCGACTATCAAAAACACGAAAACACCACTTCAACTACAACATATAGCTTGCGCCCTGATCAACACCAGATCGGCAGTCAAGCACAGACAGGAAATTCACGACTTCATCACGCAAAACGACATAGATTGCCTCTTTATCACGGAAAGCTGGCTAACACCTGACTGTAACACCATCCTAACAGAATTGGTACCTGAAAACTACTCCATCCTAACTGAGCATAGAACAGGACAAAGAAGAGGAGGCCTAGCAGTGATCTTCAAATCTCACCTCTCTATCATCAAACCAACTCTACAGAACTCATTGCCGTTCATGGAGACACTCACTCTGCAACTCCAAACAACACCCCAGGACACCATTCACATACTGCTATGCTACAGACCGCCAGGACCAAAGACAAATCTCCTCACACCCTTTACCGAATTCATCTCGACATACACTTTAAAAACCAAAAACTTCCTATTACTCGGGGACTTCAATCTCTGGGCTAACTCCACTCAGGACCCCATCGCCACCTCCTGCATCAACCAATTGGAAGAATTAGGTCTGCAGCAACTGATAAATGCCCCCACGCATGGATCGGGGCACATTCTGGACCTCATCTTCAAACAAAATCTGGACATCAACACAGTGGACAACATGCCGTTACCATGGACGGATCACCACGCTATCAAATTTAAACTTACCACCAACACCATCTCCCAAAAATCAGAACACTCAATAACAACAAAATGGACAAGATCTCAGAAGAAACTACACTCGGAACTCTTCAAAACTACTCTATCAAATAAAATAGGAACGCAAAATCTCAACCACTCAACGGAACAAACACTCAACTCCTTAAACAAAGCATTACTACAAACAGCAGACACAGTCGCTCCGAGACGCAGGGCCCTCATTCGCAGAAACAACTCCGGCTGGTTTAATGACACTCTTACCCTACTGAAGCAAGAACGCAGAAGAGCCGAAGGAGCCTGGAGAAGAAACCCAACTAAGGAAAACCACATTAATTACAAAGCACTCACTAAGAAATATCACAAAGCAATTTTCAAAGCAAAAAAGGAACATTTCTCAAACACCATCAAAAAAGGCCTAAACCGACCTCGTGAACTCTTCAAACTAGTAACTCAAACTATGAACCCCACCTGCCTAGAACCTTCAGCAAACGAAACACAAGAGTTCTGTAATGAGCTATCGGACTTTTTTATCGACAAAATCGAAAACATTCGAGAATCAATTCAACAGAAAAAAACAACCAACCCTGCTCTGCCAAAGCAAATAGAGGAAATCAATATGAACACTATACAATTGACAAAATTTTCGCTGGTCCCGATCACCATCGACACCACCAAAAATATAATCAGAAGCCTCAGAGACAGCACATCTCCAAATGACATAATCTCTACAAAACTCCTGAAAGAATGTACCGACATTTTAGCACCCACCATAACACACCTCGTAAATCAATCATTCAAAGAAGGTATTGTTCCAATCTCTCTCAAGCAAGGCATAATCAAACCCCTCCTAAAGAAACCCAACCTGGACCCCAAAGACCCAAACTACCGCAGACCGGTAACAAGCCTCAACACCATCTCCAAGATCATGGAGAAAGCAGTAGTACAACAGCTACAACTCTATTTGGACACCCACAAACTCTTGGATCCACTACAATCAGGCTTCCGCCCAGGCCATGGCACAGAAACAGCACTTCTTAAAATATGGGATGACACCCTCGAAGCAGCAGATGACGGAGAATCATGTCTCCTGGTGCTGCTGGACCTCAGTGCAGCGTTCGACACAGTAGACCACAAAACTCTACTCATTCGCCTTAAAGAAGTAGCCGGAGTCGCAGACCCTGACCTACACTGGTTCGCATCCTTCCTAGACAATCGTTCCCAGACAGTGAAACTAGGAGCCTTCACCTCTGAAACTCGCACAATTTCTTGCGGAGTCCCCCAAGGATCACCCCTGTCACCCGTGCTCTTTAACATCTACCTCCGCCCACTCCTCAAAATCATCAGCAAACAGGGCCTGTGCTACCACTCATATGCTGACGACACCCAACTCTACTTTCGTATCACCGGGAAAAAAGACCAATATCACTGATTGGAAACCTGTCTCACATTGATCGATGAATGGATGACTGAGAATTCCCTCAAACTCAACGGATCCAAAACAGAACTCCTTCTCCTCCACGCAAACCGAAAGACAAAAACTAAGACTTCTTGGACACTCCCCACTATCCTTGGACAGACCGTTACCCCGAGCACCAAAGTCAAAAGTCTCGGAGTCATCTTTGACTCGGAGATGTCGATGGACGCACAAATTGGATCAGTAGTCAGCGGAGCTCACCATCTCCTCCGTCTACTACGTAGACTCATCCCCTTCATCCCAAAAGAGGATACAGCAGTAGTAGTTGGAACAATTATCAACTCCCGACTCGATTACGCAAACGCCCTCTACCTCGGACTACCCAAATACCAGATTTCGCGCCTACAAGTCATCCAGAACACGGCTGCCAGGCTGGTAGCGGGAAAAAAACCTTGGGAATCCATCACCCCATCACTAAGGACCCTTCATTGGCTAACCGTAAAGGATCGGATCACATTCAAGACCCTCTGTCTCACCCACAAGTGCACACAGGGAAACGCTCCACAATATCTATGCGAGAAGATAAAACACTACACCCCCAATCGCAATCTCCGATCAACCAACCAAAACCTCCTTCACATCCCCAAGTCCCGCTACAAATCAAAGGGAGAACGAAGATTTGCAGTCCAAGGACCACGGCTATGGAACGCTCTACCCACCAACATCCTCATGGAAGAAAACCACCGGGCCTTCAGGAAAAAACTTAAGACCCACCTATTCTGAAGGGTCAGGATGTCACTGGATGCAAAGCGCCTTGAGGCGATTTAGTTTGCATTTGTAGCGCTATACAAGTTATTCACTCACTCACTCACTCAGTATATAATCACTTGACCTGCTGAATGTAAGACAGCATTGCCAGTCTCTTCATACAAAGAATATATATATATATATATATATATATATATATATATATATTAGAGGTGCGCATCTTCACTGGCCTCACGATTCGATTCGATTACGATTATCAGGTCAACGATTCGATTAGATTCCGCGATGCATCACGATGCATCACGATTACAGCGCAAGTGCGCATGGTTTTCATCAAAAAAATTCAAGCAGTCAGGAGATCTCCATTTTTTTTATTATATCTGTTCTTTTTAAAAAAAGACAACACTCCCTGCATGTAGCAAAGTCTAAACAAAGCAGACAACAACTTGTACATAGTACAGGAGATGGTCGGTGACTGCGGACATGCTACAGGAGATGGTCGGTGACTGCGGACATGCTACAGGAGATGGTCAGTGACTGCGGACATGCTACAGGAGATGGTCAGAGAGACTGCGGACATGCTACAGGAGATGGTCAGAGAGACTGCGGACATGCTACAAGAGATGGTCAGAGAGACTGCGGACATGCTACAGGAGATGGTCAGAGAGACTGCGGACATGCTACAGGAGATGGTCAGAGAGACTGCGGACATGCTACAGGAGATGGTCAGAGAGACTGCGGACATGCTACAGGAGATGGTCAGAGAGACTGCGGACATGCTACAGGAGATGGTCAGAGAGACTGCAGACATGCTACAAGAGATGGTCAGAGAGACTGCGGACATGCTACAGGAGATGGTCAGAGAGACTGCGGACATGCTACAGGAGATGGTCAGTGACTGCGGACATGCTACAGGAGATGGTCAGAGAGACTGCGGACATGCTACAGGAGATGGTCAGAGAGACTGCGGACATGCTACAGGAGATGGTCAGAGAGACTGCGGACATGCTACAGGAGATGGTCAGAGAGACTGCGGACATGCTACAGGAGATGGTCGGTGACTGCGGACATGCTACAGGAGATGGTCAGTGACTGCGGACATGCTACAGGAGATGGGTCGGTGACTGCGGACATGCTACAGGAGATGGTCGGTGACTGCGGACATGCTACAGGAGATGGTCGGTGACTGCGGACATGCTATAGGAGATGGTCAGTGAGTGCGGACATGCTACAGGAGATGGTCAGTGACTGCGGACATGCTACAGGAGATGGTCAGTGACTGCGGACATGCTACAGGAGATGGTCAGTGACTGCGGACATGCTACAGGAGATGGTCAGTGACTGCGGACATGCTACAGGAGATGGTCAGTGACTGCGGACGTGCTACAGGAGATGGTCGGTGACTGCGGACATGCTACAGGAGATGGTCGGTGACGGCGGACATGCTACAGGAGATGGTCGGTGACTGCGGACATGCTACAGGAGATGGTCGGTGACTGCGGACATGCTACAGGAGATGGTCGGTGACTGCGGACATGCTACAGGAGATGGTCAGTGACTGCGGACATGCTATAGGAGATGGTCGGTGAGTGCGGACATGCTACAGGAGATGGTCGGTGACTGCGGACATGCTACAGGAGATGGCCTGTGACTGCGGACATAATACAGGAGATGGTCAGTGACTGCGGACATGCTATAGGAGATGGTCAGTGACTGCGGACATGCTACAGGAGATGGTCAGTGACTGCGGACATGCTACAGGAGATGGTCAGTGACTGCGGACATGCTACAGGAGATGGTCAGTGACTGCGGACATGCTACAGGAGATGGTCAGTGACTGCGGACATGCTACAGGAGATGGTCAGTGACTGCGGACATGCTACAGGAGATGGTCAGTGACTGCGGACATGCTACAGGAGATGGTCAGTGACTGCGGACATGCTACAGGAGATGGTCAGTGACTGCGGACATGCTACAGGAGATGGTCAGTGACTGCGGACATGCTACAGGAGATAGTCGGTGACTGCGGACATGCTACAGGAGATGGTTGGTGACTGCGGACATGCTACAGAAGATCAGTAGGTAAGTATAATATCCGTTTTAAAAAAACAATAAAAAAATAAAAACAAACAAAAAAATAATACTGGCACTTTAATGAACTTTTTTCACACTTCTTTACCCTATTCTAATCCCTAACCTAATTCCTAATTCCAAACTAACCTTTTCTGCAGTAGTGAGAGGAACTTTCCTGTTGTGCCGAGAATGGTTCCCCCCGCCGGATTCTGTTCCCCTGGCTCTCGGGTCCTATCGGAACTCCGCCCCCCACTCCCAGCCCTGTACATTGCCGCTCCCTCCTCCTACGAATGCTAATGCTCCTAATACCGCCCGCCCCGCCTCTCCAGCCCTCTGCTCATTAGCATTCGTTAAACAGTACCCAAGGGCTGGAGAGGCGGGGCGGGGCGGTATTAGGAGCATTAGCATTCGTAGGAGGAGGGAGCGGCAATGTACAGGGCTGGGGGGGGCGGAGTTCCGATAGTAGCCGAGAGCCAGGGGAACAGAATCCGGCGGGGGAACAGTGAGTGTATATGACACGCTCATGTGACTGCCCTCTCTCCTCTCTGCTTTCACGTCTCTCCTGGCGTACGTGAGACGTGAAAGCAGAGAGGCGGGCCGGGCAGTCAAATGAGCGCGTCATAGGAAAAAAATAACATATGAGGAAACGGCTCTCCCGGGAATGAAGGGGCAGGGCTAGACATCAGGGATAATCGATTAATAGGTTTCCCTGCATCGGTGCCGCAACGGGGACGCCCGAATCGCAATGCACCGATGCAACGATTAAATTCCACACCCCTAATATATATATATATATATATATATATATATATATATATATATATATGTAGCGGGCACTCTGCTCGATGGGTCTCCCACACTCCCAATCCCCTCTATTAAAGTTCTCGCTCGAAATGTCTCTGGTCTAGGGTTATGATAGGAAAGGGAGTGCGTCCGCTACGCCAGACCTCCACCACAGGTGTATAAGTGGTGTCAGCAAAAGTTCTTTACCTTCGGGCCTGTATTGTGTATCGAATCCTCCCTCCAGGAGTCATCTACCAGGAAACGAGTCTCACACCGTTGCAAGTCCAACACTCCTTTATTTGAACACAGCATGGACTTACTTGCTTTACAAAACCAGAACAGGAGGTGTGAATGTGTATGTAGGCCCAGACACAAGTTCTTCCCTCCACTCTCCTCCAAAGAGTAGGTAATGGTCTCCGCACGAGGGAAATTCACCTTCCGGACGGTCTCCGACAAGAGGCTCACCCGTCACCGGCAGTATGCTGCACCGGGTCTTCAGATGAGGAGCTCTTCCCGGTCCATTACGTCCACCTCGGATTCAGGCGTCCATCTCCGGAGCACCCTAGGATCCTTCCCTTGCGGAACTCAGTGTTGGGCACTGAGCTCCGGACCGCCAACTGAGTACCTCACCTCAGGCTAAAGGTGCCTGAGGTGGAACACGACCTCCGGTGGTCCTCCAGGCCTAGTCCGCCCGGAGGACAAACACGAACTCCATCCACAAGCTGAAGGTGCCTGGGACAACAGCCCCGTGACAAAATGGCCGGCCCCCTTTATACCTTTCCCCGGCATGCGTAGCGGGTTCCCCGCCCCAACACAGCTGCTGAAGAAAGACAAAAAGGGATTCGACACAGCAATGACTCATCCGTCGGCCCAAAGTGACAGCGCCACCCGATGGACCGCCGGAGATACACCACCGATGTCACCGTAGAAATTCAAAAGTTTTCCCGGGAAAGTAAATACCCGCTACATACTCCCCCCTGTCTTTTGACACTGGTCCCCAGTGTCTGGAATAAACCACATCCTCAACGGCTGACATGATTCAGTCCAGATACCGTTAACAAATTGAAAAATAAACCCAAACTTTTGGAAACACTATTCTACTGTGAAGTTGTGTCTGAGCCCCTGCAACAAAAAGAGGAGTAAAAGACAACATCAAACATTTCAAGGTTGCATATTAACATTACTTTTCTTCCCTCCCCATCCTGACTAAAGACCTCCCCAGAGTCTAAAATCTTGCTGGGATGTTCTCCTGTAGAGGGGAAAAAAAAAAAAACAACATATAAAATCCTGACACATGTATTCGTGTGTGAGAGTAAAAGAAATTTCTCCTAAAAGAAATTCCTCTTCCTCCAAAGAGTGGGTGCGTGAAAAGTGTTTGTAACGTTGCGCAACACTGCCACCTGGTGACAGCATCACGGTAACTGCACCCGTTGAACATCTACTCTTTTTTTTTTCTAACACTATCTACCCCAGAGTCTGTGATCTCTTTGCGGGAAGAAACAGACAGGAACTGTTCTTTTCTCTTTTCTGGGCACACTAAAACACAATTGCTCCAGAAAGTTCAGCAGCATGATACTAACGGAGTTTCTTTTCTCCTAGAGGTAGAAATGTGGGTGCGGCAGAATCAGTGGCTTCAAGTGCTGATCCATAGTCTCTAGATGGTATTCCACATCTTCGCCTTCTTTGCGTTTGATCACCACCTTATCTGCGTGGATGTGTCTTCCCACCATCCATTCTGCCTTGCAGTCTTTGAAACGCTGTGAAGCCTTTGGAGAACACGCTAGGTATCTGCGAGCGTGCGGGACTTGGAGATGCGTCCAATCAAAATCATTGTACCAACGCTCCCTGCATACCTCCACCTCATACAGCAGGTCCTTCGGCAAGTAAGGATACTCCCATCCATATTCCGCTGCAACTTTTTGACCAAACAGTCGCTGTAGTCTCGCCAAAGGAGGCATGGTTGATCTGTCTCCCTCACCAGGCATAACCACCGAGTCTGGATGGCGAGGTGCCTTGGCCACCTCTGATCTGGGCATTGGAGGCCTCAACAACAATCTTTTTACCCCAGCATCAGGTACAGATGGTGCAGGGGATATAGAAACAAGTTGAGGGAGAGATTCTCCTTCAGGCGCTGATGCCTCCACCCTTGGTGTGCTCTCTCCCACGGACATAGGCGAATTTCGAAACCCACGGGATGCAGCAAGCGGCGCCTTGTCCCAGCCCTTCACAGCAAATAGATCGTCAATTTGGGCATCATCTCCCGTATCAGAGAGAGATTCCAGATCAGAAGTGTCACACTCCTCCTCGGGTATGTAGCCCTGTGTGGAAACAGAACATCCACACTCCGGAGACTTGCTAGGCCATGCCTTCCTGACACATCCTCCCTCACACCAAGTCTTCTCAGCCGGCTTACCTTGGCCTTTCTTGGGATGTCCGGAACTCTCGTCTACGGATCCATCCGGGCCTGGCGTGGGCATGCGAGACGGTCCACCACCACCGCTGGTCGGGGCTACCACGCTGGTTCTCTTCCTCGGTGGCGGACACTGTGAGACAGTGGTGACCGAGTCACCATCCTCGGATTTCTCCCGTTGGTGTTTCACGACCTCCTCCGCGGTTGTTGCAGTGTACGCAGGGGCGACTCTTCCTGCCGTGATTCCTGCCTTCTGTGGGGCGATGCCTGAAGCCCGGCCTGGGTAGATGGTTTTCGGCCTCTCCACCGCCGGATCCACCTCAAACATGAATTCCCCGCAGGTGTCACATCGTCCGAAGGGCTTTAATAGACATACCAGTCCCGAGCATCCGGGACAAATCATGCCCAAGGCCTCCACATCCATGCAGGAATATAGGGCAAATCGACCCCTTGGCTTTAGTCGGATCCCTGTGTCCGTTATGGGAGCAGCAGCAGACAGTGTTGTAGTTGCCGGGTGAACCGGGATCCACGAGGCGGGTCCAAACATGGCGACCTGTTGCTGTTCCATCATACACTGCAGAGTTTTCGCGCCAACGTCCCACGTGTAGTCTGTCACAAGTATTGGACTCCTCCCCTTTTTGCTCCAGTTCGCAGGCTTTTTTTTTTTCAGTTGAGACACGCCCACGAACTAAGCGGTGTGGGTTGTGTCTGATGGCGCAGTGCAATTAAAACCCCCCACGTGCAGTCCGTCACGCGGCTGGGTTTTCCCCCTTTCACCACTCTGCCTGCGCGGGCCTTTCCTCTTCTGAGGTCATGTCCACGACAGCAGTAGGGCTGCACTTTGGCCTATACACTTGACTGTTTCCGGCAGATACGTTCTTCCAAGTGATACACAATACATATCCCGGACCCGAGCCCCCACGTGTAGCGGGCACTCTGCTCGATGGGTCTCCCACACTCCCAATCCCCTCTATTAAAGTTCTCGCTCGAAATGTCTCTGGTCTAGGGGTATGATAGGAAAGGGAGTGCGTCCGCTACGCCAGACCTCCACCACAGGTGTATAAGTGGTGTCAGCAAAAGTTCTTTACCTTCGGGCCTGTATTGTGTATCGAATCCTCCCTCCAGGAGTCATCTACCAGGAAACGAGTCTCACACCGTTGCAAGTCCAACACTCCTTTATTTGAACACAGCATGGACTTACTTGCTTTACAAAACCAGAACAGGAGGTGTGAATGTGTATGTAGGCCCAGACACAAGTTCTTCCCTCCACTCTCCTCCAAAGAGTAGGTAATGGTCTCCGCACGATGGAAATTCACCTTCCGGACGGTCTCCGACAAGAGGCTCACCCATCACCGGCAGTATGCTGCACCGGGTCTTCAGATGAGGAGCTCTTCCCGGTCCATTACGTCCACCTCGGATTCAGGCGTCCATCTCCGGAGCACCCTAGGATCCTTCCCTCGCGGAACTCAGTGTTGGGCACTGAGCTCCGGACCGCCAACTGAGTACCTCACCTCAGGCTAAAGGTGCCTGAGGTGGAACACAACCTCCGGTGGTCCTCCAGGCCTAGTCCGCCCGGAGGACAAACACGAACTTCATCCACAAGCTGAAGGTGCCTGGGACAACAACCCTGTGACAAAATGGCCGGCCCCCTTTATACCTTCCCCCGGCATGCGTAGCGGGTTCCCCGCCCCACCACACGGCTGCCGAAGAAAGACAAAAAGGGATTCGACACAGCAATGACTCATCCGTCGGCCCAAAGTGACAGCGCCACCCGGTGGACCGCCAGAGATACACCACCGGTGTCACCGTAGAAATTCAAAAGTTTTCCCGGAAAAGTAAATACCCGCTACATATATATATATATATATAATGTGACAGCGGGCAGGTAAAATCACCAGGTTGCATCCAGGATGGAAGATATATATGTCCTAGATTCAGGCTTTATGCCAATTTATACCACTAGGGGGAGTGCTGGGAGTCTTGCAGAGGAAGAGTTAATGAGCCTAACTGAAGTAAGTGGGCTCATTAAGACCTCTACAAGAACTCCCAGCATGCTAAGGGAGATGCTCCAACCTGGAACCAGATCTGTGTGTCATAGGCATGCGCACGGGGTGTGTCGGGTGTGCCTGGGCACATCTGGCACACCCCAGGGCTTATTTTCTGGCAGTATGTGCGGGATCTCTATTTTGGCACCTCTGCTATGTGACAATGTCAGTGCTTCGAATGGGACTATGTTTCATTTGTCTATGTAACTCCTGTGTGTGCAAGCCACGGGCCGCGGAGTAAGCTGACAGGCAGCCACATTTTCCAATGCTACCTCTATAGTTCCGTCTCCCTGGCAGCTGAAAATCACTCCGCTGCCTGCTTACACCGCGGCCAGTGGCTTGCACTCACAGGAGCAAGCCGGTTTTAACATTGTTTTAATAACCGGAACACGTCCTGCCACCACAGGGGCTTTCGCAGCCCATCACTGCCCTGTGTACACCGCCGAGACAATGACTGGTTGCCGGGACCGCTCCCAGCAGAGGAGCAGGGGCATACCAAGATGTTGGCGAGAGCCGAGGGGGGGGCGCAAATTGGCAGTGTTCTACTGCTCTTCTAACTTCTTCCAAGCCCCACACCGAGGCTACCAAAGGGGCCCGCCCACCGCGCCTCGCCATTGGCCCGTCTTCACATCACTTCACATGCTTCAGGTGTATGTCTCCCGTCCTGCAGCCCGTCTCACACACACACACACAACAGAACAAAGCTGTCTCCTCCCCCTCCTCCTTCTCATTCAGCTCTGTATACACCCAAGAGGAAGGGGAGGAGGAACACACGCTGACTTCAGGTCTGTAGAAACTTTTTCATGCTTTAAAGGGGGAGAGAGTGGCTGAGATTGGGAAGAGGGAAACTAAAACGATGTACATTCAGTGCAGCCTGGGATAGAACTACAGGTCCCAGCATGCCTTGCTCCTCTATTGCAGCCTGTGATAGAACTAAAAGTGTCAGCATGCTATGCACTTTCATTGTAGCCTATGATGGAACTAAAAGTCCCACTATGCTCTGCAGGAGCATTACAGCCTGTGATGGGGCTACAAGTCCCAGCATGCTTTACAGAGGTGGGGCTGAAGACCAGGGGGGGTACAGAGGTGGGGCTGAAGACCAGGGGGGTACAGAGGTGGGGCTGAAGACCAGGGGGGTACAGAGGTGGGGCTGAAGACCAGGGGGTACAGAGGTGGGGCTGAAGACCAGGGGGGTACAGAGGTGGGGCTGAAGACCAGGGGGGTACAGAGGTGGGGCTGAAGACCAGGGGGGTACAGAGGTGGGGCTGAAGACCAGGGGGGTACAGAGGTGGGGCTGAAGACCAGGGGGTACAGAGGTGGGGCTGAAGACCAGGGGGGTACAGAGGTGGGGCTGAAGACCAGGGGGGTACAGAGGTGAGACAGATGTGCAGGAGGTACAGTGTTAGGGAAGAAAAGCAGGGGGTGTAAAGCAGTGGGGCAGATGTAAAAGGAGGTGAATTGGTGGGGCAGATGAGAAAGCGGGTTACATTGGTGGGGCAGATAAGTTCAGTGTTAAGACAGATGAGAAAGTGATTCAGTAGTGAGACAGAAGAGCATAGGGATATGGCGGTGGACAGATGTGCAGGGAGGTAAAGTGGTGGGGCAGATGAAAAAAGGGGTACATTGATGGGGAAGATGTAAGGGGTCTCTGATCACCTGAGTCCCCCCTTACATCAGAGTCCCCACTTACAGTGTACATAAAGGGGGACTCTAATGTAAGTGGGGACTCTGGGTACCCTTATATAAGAGGGGATGCTAGGAACTCAGATGTAAGGGGGGACTCTGGTGACCAGAGACCCTCTTATATCGAAGTCCCCCTTTACACTAGAGTCCACAGCATTCTTTACATCAGATTTCCCAATGTGAAGGGGAACTCTGGGGACTCTGATGTAAGGGGGGCTCTCTGAGAACCCTAATTTAAGGACGGAACTGTGATATAAGATATTGACTCTGGTGTAAGGTTAAATGCTGTGGACTCTGATGTAAAGGAGAACTCAGATGAGAGGGGGGTGCTGTGGAATATGTAGGGGCTCATTCACAAATGCTTTGATTTATGAAGAGCGACCTGCAAACAGATCGCTCTTCAGAGAGCATTTGAGAAGCAGTGAGGAGTTGTATCACCTCCACACCACCTGCTTTACCCTTTGAACTCCACACTGCACATGGTTAAGGGCTGCTTGCAGAGTAACGCCTTTCACTTGAATGGGTCATGGTCAGTGGGTGCTATACCTGCTGAAAACAACAGGGTATAATTGCAGGTGTGGCACGTGAACATGCCCAGTCGCTGCCTCCACAGCTAAAAAGGTGGTAGCGGTTGAGGGGTGGTAAAAGCATGGCTCAACCGCAGAGTTTTACTGCCCCTAACCACTAGTGTGAACAATTAATTGTAAAACATAAAAATTAAGTGTTAAAAAATGTTTTAATACATTTTAAAAATGTTTGTTCACATTTATTTATAAGAGTGTGTGTGTTTGTGTGTACAGTGTGTGTGTATGTATGTGTGTTTTATTATATATATATATATATATATATATATATATATATTTTACACACACATGTGTGTTTGAGCTTTGGGGTGCACACCCTAATGCAATAGGCTGCGCACGCCAGTGCTGTGTGTATAGACTGGGGAGTGTGCTTTCTGTGCAGTGAGACAAAGCCTGTGTGGCTATTGCTAAGAACTTATAAAAGCAGGGAGCTAGGGACTGGGGCAGCACAAGGCTGTACCCAGTTGTTAGTTAGGGACACCAACGTGTGTAGTGAGCGGTCAAGTAGACCAGGATTTCTTTTCCTGTTTCTTTTGTTTTCTGTTATAATTTTTTTATGTACTGTATATAGTTCAAATAAAACTGCACCCTTTTGTTTTTTCTCCTACCACTGTCTGCTGTGCCTAATTTTGTGTGGTGAACCCATCCAGGGGGTCACACATACCCGCTGCCGAGCTAACCCCCTCACAGTTGGTGGAGAATGCGGGCAGTTTATTTTTAAAGGCCTGCATGGAGGAGATACTGAAACAGCTGGCTCTAGCAAATGCCAATCAGCAGTATACAAATGCAGGTTTGCAAAAGAGCCTTGCAGCTCAACAACAGAGCCTCGCAGCCTAGCAGCAGACAAATGCAACTTTGCAACAGAGCCTCGCAGCCCAGCGGCAAGCTCACCAACAGAGTCTGGAAGCTCAGCAACAAGCCCAGCAGCAATCTGAGGCCGCTTCATAGACCTGTTGCAGAAGCAAGAGCAGAGACTACAACAACAAATGGAAATATTAATACAGCAACGTCCGCAGACCAGTGAGGCAAGTGGTTCCACTAATACTGCATCCTTTGGGGTGAGTCGTTTACTGACAAAAATGACTGGAGAGGATGATCCAGAGGTGTTTTTGACCACATTTGAAAGCACCGCTGAAAGGGAAAAGTAGCCTAAGGAGCAGTGGGCTGGACTGGTGGCCCCTCTGTTAACTGGGGAATCGCAGAAAGCTTATTATGACCTAGAGCCTGACCAAGCAAAAGACTATGTGGTGCTAAAAACTGAAATATTGGCATGGCTGGGTGTCACCCTGGCCGTCCGGGCTCAGCGTGTGCATAACTGAACTTTCCGGCTTGGAAAACCCCCCAGGTCTCAAATGTATGATCTCATTCACCTGAGCAGGAAGTGGCTACAGCCAGAGACTTTGTCTGCACCAAAGATTGTGGAACGTGTTGTGATGGATCGCTTCCTGATAGCTCTTTCTACTGCCATCCAAAAGTGGGTAAGCCATGGAGACCCGGAAACGGCCAATAAGCTTGTGAATCTTGTTGAGAGGTACTTGGCTACACAGAACCTGACTGCCTCTTCCAGAGACTCACATACTTTCCACCCCAAGACCAGGACATCCCCAGTGGCGGGTAAGATGATTCCAAGGGGTGAGGGTGGAGAGAGTGAGAGGGTGGGAGTTCTACCTAATGCCTGGCGAGAACAGCCTGGGAAGTCAGGGGCTCAAGAGGCAGCAAAAAAGATTGTTTGCTACCGCTGCCGGCAAGAGGGACATATTGCAGCAAATTGCCTGGTTGTGGATGAACCTATGCAATGTGACTTTCTAAGGGACAGACGTCAGTCGCTGTTTGCGACAGTTGCATGCACTGCCATTCGGGGAACTGAGAAACATTTATGCAAGATGTGTATTAATGGTAGAAATGTTGTTGTGTTGCTGGATTCAGGTAGCCTGGTGACACTGATAAAAAGCTGAATTAGTTACTACAGAGGTCTTAGGGAATAACAAGGTAGCTGTTATTTGTGTGCATGGGGACACCCGAGAGTATCCTGTGACTACAGTGGGTTTTGAGACCTCCAAAGGTAACCTCTCTCATCAAGTGGGGTTAGTGTCTCACTTACCACATGATGCCAATGTGGGAAGGGATTTTCCAACGTTGTGAGAACTATGGGATTATCCTGAGCCCCCCACTGGTGCCCCTATATACCAGGAATGTGATAACCAGAATTCCTCTGAGAGTGGTGAGGACTCTCCAGAATTTCCCTTGTCGGTATTGGCAGGGGAGACTCGAGAAACTGGGGAGGAGCCAACATCCTCAGACGAAAACGTGCCGTCTGTGGAGTTTTCTGATCTCTAGGTTCACAAGGAAAATTTTGCCACAGAACAGTTAAAAGACCCCACCCTAATAAAGGCACGGGAAAACGTAATGAAAATAGATGGCGAGTTAGTGAACCCAGATAAGACCTGCACTTACCCGTACTTCATCGTGGAAAGGAACCTACTGTATCGGGTGGCTCAAAGGGCAGAAGAAACCATTGAGCAACTTGTGGTGCCCAAAACTTACAGTAAGTTGGTGTTAGAGTTGGCCCATGGGCACATTCTTGGAGGTCATCTGGGTATAGAGAAAACCCGAGAGAGAGTATTGCAGAGATTCTATTGGCCTGGGGTCATGAAGGAAACAGAAAATTATTGTTCCTCCTGCCCTGTGTGTCAGAAGTCGGCACCTATGCCACATTTCTGTAACCCGCTGGTACCTCTTCCCATCATTGAGGTCCCCTTTGAGAGGATCGCAATGGATTTGGTAGGTCCGATAATGAAGTCCGCTAGGGGCCATCAGTACATTTTGGTTATATTGGACTATGCCACCCGTTATTCGGAAGCGATTCCTCTCCGAAATACCTCGGCCAAAACCATAGCCAAAGAGCTATCTCTTGTTTTTAGCCACGTGGGTATTTGTAAGGAACTGCTTACGGACCAAGGTACTCCCTTTATGTCCCGAGTTATGAAAGAACTATGCAAGTTGTTCAAAGTGACACAATTGCGTACATCTGTCTATCACCCCCAAACAGATGGGTTGGTTGAAAGATTCAACAAAACCCTAAAACAAATGTTAAAGAAGGTGGTGGATAGAGATGGAAAGGATTGGGACTGTCTAATTCCCTATTTAATGTTTGCCATTAGGGAGGTACCCCAATCCTCTATGGGTTTCTCACCCTTTGAGATACTCTATGGGAGACACCCAAGAGGGCTGTTGGATATCGCCAAGGAAACTTGGGAAAGTGAGAGTTCTCCCCACAGAAGTGTGATTGAGCATGTCGCCCTGATGCAAGATAGAATTGCACAAGTAATGCCAATTGTAAAGGACCATTTGGCCCAAGCACAAGTAGCACAACAGAGAGTATACAACCATGGGGTCAAGACCCGTACCTTTTCCCCGGGGGATAGGGTATTGGTGCTAGTGCCTTCGGTTGAAAGCAAATTCCTGGCCAAATGGCAAGGTCCAAATGAAATAATTGAAAAACTGAGCGAAGTGAATTACCAGGTCAGACAACCAGGAAGGCGAAAGCCCGAACAGATCTATCACATTAATCTGTTGAAATCCTGGAGGGATAGGGAATCCCTAGTCGCAGAAATGTTGTCACCAGCTCAGTCTGATTGCGTGATTCCTGAGGTTGGAATAGCAGTCACCTTGTCAAAGCCCCAACAACAGGAGGTTAAGGAGTTTATGCTTCGCAACAAAGAGGTTTTCTCTGAGTTGCCGGGAAAAAAACGTCTGGGGTAGAGCATGATGATATTATTACCCCGCCCGATGAAAGGGTGAAGCTAAAACCCTATCGCATCCCAGAGGCCCGACGGGAGGCAATACGTGAGGAAGTACAGAAAATGCTTAAGTTGGGGGTGATAGAGGAATCCCAAAGTGATTAGTCCAGTCCCATAGTGTTAGTGCCTAAACCGGATGGGAGCTGGCGATTTTGTAATGATTTTCGACAACTGAACAAAGTTACAAAATTTGACACCTACCCCATGCCACGTATAGATGAGTTGATCGACCGGCTGGCAACAGCACGATACATGACAACTCTCGATCTCACAAAAGGGTATTGGCAAATTCCCCTGGCCAAATTGGCCAAGGAGAAAACCGCGTTTGTAACCCTAGACGGGGCGTTCCAATATAAAAGAATGCCGTTCGGATTACAGAATGCACCGGCAACATTCCAGCGGAAAATGGACCAGATACTGAGGCCCCATCAGAAGTATGCTGTGGCTTACCTGGATGATGTAATTATCCATAGCACAGATTGGGCCTCAACTCATCTGCCAAAAGTGCAAGCAGTCCTAGACTCTATCCGGGAAGCTGGGTTTACGGACAACCCAAAGAAGTGTACCATTGGACAGGAGGAGGCCAAATTTCTTGGGTACACCATTGGGAGGGGAGTGATAAAACCCCAAGTCAATAAAGTCAAGGCCATACAGAGTTGGCCACGTCCCAACAGCAAGAAGCAGGTACGAGTCTTTCTGGGAATCGCTGGTTATTATCTGCGATTCATTCCCCATTTTGCTTCTCAGTCTGTGCCCCTAACCAACCTGACAAAAGGGAAAGAATCTGTCATGGTTTAATGGACCCCAGAGGCTGAAGACACGTTTCAGTCTTTAAAAAAAGCCTTATGTAGCCAGCCAGTGTTGTACTCACTAGACTTCTCTAGGGAATTTGCTGTACAAACTGATGCATCAGACGTTGGGTTAGGAGCAGTATTGTTCCAGGTCTGGAACGGGGAAGAGCACCCAGTCATTTACCTCAGCAGGAAATTGAAGTCCCATTAGGTAAATTACGCCACAATTGAGAAGGAGTGTTTAGCGGTGAAGTGGGCTCTAGATTCCCTTCGGTACTATCTGCTAGGTAGACACTTTGACCTGGTTACTGATCACGCTCCTTTAAAGTGGATGGCTCAAAATAAAGAGACCAATAGAATGGTAAATAGGTGGTTCCTGGCCCTACAGGAATTCAACTTTACCATAAAGCATCGCCCTGGCGTTCAAATGGGGTATGTGGATGCTTTGTCTCGAGTACATGCATGCCTGATTGCTTGTATTCCAACCCCAAGGTTGAAGCAAGAGGGGGAGGTATGTGACGTGACAGCAGGCAGGTAAAATCACCAGGTTGCATCCAGGATGGAAGATATATATGTCCTAGATTTAGGCTTTATGCCAATTTATACCACTAGGGGGAGTGCTGGGAGTCTTGCAGGGGAAGAGTTAATGAGCCCAGCTGAAGTAAGTGGGCTCATTAAGACCTCTACAAGAACTCCCAGCATGCTAAGGGAAATGCTCCAACCTGGAACCAGATCTGTGTGTATAGACTGGGGAGTGTTCTTTCTGTGCGGTGAGACAAAGCCTGTGTGGCTATTGCTAAGAACTTCTAAAAGCAGGGAGCTAGGGACTGGGGCAGCACAAGGCTGTACCCAGTTGTTAGTTAGCGGTCAAGTTGACCAGGATTTCTTTTCCTGTATCTTTTGTTTTCTGTTATAATTTTTTTATGTACTATATAGAGTTCAAATAAAACCGCACCCTTTTGTTTTTTCTCCTACCACTGTCTGCTGTGCCTAATTTTGTGTGGTGAACCCATCCAGGGGGTCCCACACACCCGCTGCCGAGCTAACCCCCTCACAATATATATATATATATATATATATATATATATATATATATATATATATATGTAGCAACCGGCCCTCTTTCTCCACTGTCTTTGGCACGCTCACATGAGAAAAAGGCACACCATGCCCACCATGCCCGTACCCCCTGGTTTGCAGAGTTTAAGCACACTTGTTTTAACTTACGGGTCTTGCAGCAAGGTTCTCCTCAAAGCTGGTTTCTGTCCCTAGAATGTAAGGACAAAGTCTCTATACCCCAAGTAACTCCAAGGTCCACACCAGTAGCCACTCCAACGTAGAGTTTATTTTTCCTTATGCATGAACATCCACAAGGTTGAGGAAAGAGAAAGGTGTTAGGAAGACCAATTCAGGCACTCCTGGCTTCTTCGCCACTCAATCCCGAGTGGGTATAGCTCACCCGGATAGTTACCCAAGGGCACTAGCAGTCGGCATGTAGCTCGAACAGTCTATCAGATTCCCTAATGGATGCGTTCAGGAGATCCTCTGACACAGAATCTATAGTGTCCCGAACCTCCTAATGGTCCCGTTGTTTAGATCCCTTTTCAGATGGATGACATCCCTCCAGAGAGTTACTGGGCCCCTTTCTTCACTGTGATCTCTCACCAGTCCTTTGGAACGGTCCTCCTCCAGCCTCCTCTTCTAGAAACGGGTCCCCTCGCAAGGTGGCACCCTGGGATTCCTCCTCCCGAGGTGGGCTCCGGCTAAAGGTGCTGGGCCCAGGGCTGAAGTTGCAGTCCCAGGACTAAAGGTGCCTGGGACTGAAGCGCATGTGGCCCCATAGCCTGGAGGGCCATGCACTTGAACTTGGACCTTAGGTTCTCCGTCCGGGCATGGGCCCCGGGAATCGCTTCCTCTCTCTGGGCATGGGCCCCGGGAATTGCTCCCTCTCTCCGGGTGTGGGCCCCCGAGAATTGCTCTCTCTCCAATGGCGTCCGCCCCTTTTGTACCCTCTCCCGGCATGCACAGAGGGTAGACCACACCCACTGCACGGCTGCCAAGAGAGGACACCAAATCGCTACTCCATCACCTGCGGTTCAACCCCGAGTGACAGCACCACCCATACTTCTTAGGGGAACTGCGCACCAGGTAAAAAAGTAGCAAGGCAGAGTCCAGTAAATCGAAAGATTCGAGCCAAACTACCACTCTAATCACCCCTAAATTTAGTATAACAATCCCTAAATTTAGGACCCCCGCTACATATATATATATATATATATATATATATATATATATATATATAAAAAAGGTGTATAATAAGGCCTGCAATATACCTACTCAGCGCCAAATCAATCCCACAGCTCCCTTAGCAGTACACACAAAGATAAAAACACTTTTAAAATATGATTATACAAAATATTAAAAAGGTATTAAGCAGCTGTTTAAAAGAAGATAAAAAATCAAACAGTAGTATATAAATAAAACAGTCCAATTCCTGGATCATTAATATACTAAAACAGCACAAAAAAATTAAGCAATAAGCATGTGGCCAGCACCACAGTTAAAAGTCTTACGAGTAGTAGATGATAGTGTGGAGCAGTTCAAAAAACATCAAGTTTCAGTTATCGGTTGTCCTAGTGTGCACCTTCCACCAGAGAACAATATCCGTAATGCCATCTCGTGATGCACACTCCCCCAGGGGTCAAACTTACCAGAACCTCTAATGAGAGAAACCTTTAAGTCAGGTGTTCATCAGCCAATTTGCTCTGGATCCTCACCATCAATCAAGGTCCACTGGTACAGGGGCTCCAACACAAGTCATAAAACACAAGAATGGTTGCACATAGCGTAATCCTGTTTATTATGACCAAACTCCCCATACATCAGAAGACCCCTTAATACTAGCTACATAAAACATAATTCAACAAGCATGTGTAGCGGGGTGTTCCCCTTTAATGCAGAGAGACAAGAAGTTCCAGGTGAGAGGTGAGTCAGGAGGAAGTAAAGAGACATTATGGAAGTGAAAGCAGAGGAGAGAGAGAGACTACATCTCCCAGTACATCTTGCAGCACCCAGGGTGCATTGCTCCAGAACAGAGACTGCTGGGGCAGACTTTATAAAGGGGAGGCGGAGTTTTGGTCGGCCTCTTTGGGACACCCCTCTCCTAGCAAGAGGATCTCTGTGCTGAACTGCTGTGTGCACAAGGCCTGAAGCCTGGGCCGTGTGCTCCTTTCCAAAGAGCCCTCTGCCAGTCTAGCAGAGCCTTAGAGACATCTAATCCTCCTTGCTGCAGTACACCAGAAGGATTGAAGACTTGGATGTCGGTGGATTCCTGTTCCTAGACGAATCGATGGAGGAAACGGACTTGGACTTGCCCGGGTGGTGAGAGCTGTTTAAAGACAGATACTTTATCTTTACTATTCGTTGGGATTACAAAGTTGTTCTTCAAGTGCACCACCGAAAAGATTGCTAGCGAATATTGTTTCACTGAACTTCCATTTAGATCAGTCAGGCCTGACTGCATAGGTAGACATTGCTGGGTGTTAGTCTACCCATGAGGGGAAGTAGCTGTAAAAGGGCAGCGCTAGAGTTGCATAGCAATACTTTATTATTCTGATTACTCTGTTTATCTTTATTACTGTTTATTGCAGGGATCTGCAACTTGTTATACTGTTGTTTATTACTTGCCCATTAGCCTCAGTAAAATATCTGGGTAAAGTACATTTGGTGTCAGTTCCGCTTACTTTAATAGGAGTTTTAAAGTATATCACTGTGTGTGTTTGTTATAGGACTGCGTCACCAACAGTTGCGGTCACGCGGTCCTATCCCTCTATCACCAGCTGTGCCACAGGAGGTTAGAGCCGATTGCCAGGGGTTGACAGCAGTGCACTACAGGGCCCAAATCAATATCAGCGGCTCTCTTAACTGGGGGAAGCGCTACACATGGGGGCTCGAGTCCGGGATCCTTGTACGTTGCACGCTGCAATCAAGCCGGTCAGAAGTACCAGCATGGACCCGCTGGCAATGTCACAGTGGTGCGCAGCGATTGGCGCCGATCCAACCGCGGCGGTAGTCATTGTACTCCCGGGGGAAAGATGGAAGGAAAAGGAGATAAAACAGCTCGTATTGTTACTGTCTCCGAGCCACAAAACATGGGTGATGGATTTTAGGCCAGATCCAGTGATCTCGTTTACATACGCACTGGTAGAATGGAAAAACGAAATCCCAGAGCATTTTAAAAGTCAGAGTATACAAGCCATAGATAATCAGATCTATCACTTGATACATACGCTGCCAGTGAAGGAAGAATGGTTTCAGACACCAAAGCCATCACCCCCGCGATTATCTCCACCACTAAGCAGAAAAGCCTAAGGAACTATTAAGCCCGGGATCACCGCTGGCCGCTATAGGGCCTGAATTGTTGAATGCTCTAGGAGACCTTGTAATTAAGTGCCAGAAAAGCAGTACGGTGCATGTGGAGGCCGGTTACCAGAAGCTTAGCACCTTCTCAGGGAAGCAACCAGTGCCTGCCGGAGAAGAAGAATTTGACACCTGGATTGAACAGGCCATGCAAGCGGTAGAAGGATGGGAGATACCAGAGGCGCAGAAGAAGCAGCGCATCAGCGAAAGTCTAAAGGGCGCTGCTGCTGAAGCTGTAAAGAACCTCAGGCTTAGCAACGCTACCTGTACCGCAAACGATTATCTGACTATGCTGGAGGAGGAATTTGGCCAGCTGGAGAAGGCGACTGAACTGATATACCAGTTCGAACATACCCTCCAACAGCCGGGAGAGAAGTTATCCGAATATGTGCGGAGGCTAAACCGGAAGCTGTGCCAAAATGTCCTAAAGAAGGGAATACTGCCGCAGGTCATAGACGCAACCCGAATGAAGCAGATCCTGAGGGGAGCCCTGCGTTCAGATCCAGTTTGGCTCTACTTGAAGACCTCTGAAGGAGTGATGACTTTGAGTTACCGAGATCTTGTACGAATCATAAGAGATGAAGAAGCCCTCTTAAATGAACAGCAAGGGACTGAGAAGACCACTACCCTCCCCGCGGTGGGAGTCAGATCAGTTATGGCTACTGAACGGGACTCAGAAGTGGAGATCCTGAAGTCCCAAATGACCCAGGTGCTGGATCTTTTGACCACACTCCTGTCTGAAAACTCAGGAATGAAGGAACCCGAGGAAATTAAGAATGAACCACGCCAGAGCAGTTCAACACCAACCTCCCCACAGAAGAGAAGAGAGATTGTCTGTTTCAACTGTGGAGGTGTAGGCCACTACCAGCGAGTATGTCCAAGTCCACGAATGGAGACAGAAGGCTGGGGGAGGCCTCAGGGAAGTGACCCAAGAATGGAGAGAAGATCCGGGCCTTCAAAAATAACTTTCCCTGAATCTGCGAGGGAGCGGTGGAGGACACCTGCAGTTTATGCCGTCTCAGTGAACAACGCTTATCAGCCTTCCAAACAACACCAGAAACGACATTCCCAGCGCCGGAAGCTGAAGAGAGCACAAGTCCAAGTATGCCAGCCTGCTGTTACAGGTGTTTCCAAAAGGACTGCTACCCAATTGGTAGGTCCTCTGCCTGTAGTGCCTGTTCTGATCGAAGGGATCTACACCAGAGCCATCCTTGATACAGGTTCTCAGGTTACCCTAATGACCAGAGACTTTTACAAGAAGTACCTGTCATACCTGCCCCTGGAAGAGTTGGGAGACACCAAGATTCAGGGTATTCAAGCAGAAGAGTACTCTTGTGATGGATGTCTGTGGATCAAGTTGTCGTGTGATCCATTGAGGGCTGGGGAGTTCCAGAACTTTGAGACACTGGCCATTGTCTGTCCCTGGCTGCCAGGGCCCTCAAGAGGCTCTCTCATCGTTGGGACCAATACCGATTTGGTGAAACGGCTTTTAGCCCCTGCTGTCCCCAGATGTGATCCCATACCCTCACTACCGGAAGAGGTTCCTGCTTCAGTACCAGAGGAAGAACCAAGAGTAGCTGAGACTGTGACTCCCAGGGAGAAGAGAAGGAAGAGAGTCATTCATCCTCCCCGGAAACTAACTCATGATCAGATGGGAGAAAGTTCCAAGGACACGGTCCTAACCTCAAGAAGGACCATGCCCACATCTGGTCCCTCCACTGTGCATTTGGTGGAGGGCAACCCCAGCTCACTTCCTGGCACAGTTAGACAGGTCGCCCCCACTGAAGCGACCTGTGGACAGGACAGCTCCCCATCATATGATGATTGGTGGGAGGCTCCTCTGTCAATCCTATGCAACCGCATTGAAGCTAAAATGTTTTGCAGATCTAAAAATGTTAGATGTCTTTGGGGACCAAAGAGTTCAAGTGGGGGGAGTGTGTAGCGGGGTGTTCCCCTTTAATGCAGAGAGACAAGAAGTTCCAGGTGAGAGGTGAGTCGGGATTAAGTAAAGAGACATTATGGAAGTGAAAGCAGAGGAGAGAGAGACTACATCTCCCAGTACATCTTGCAGCACCCAGGGTGCATTGCTCCAGAACAGAGACTGCTGGGGCAGACTTTATAAAGGGGAGGCGGAGTTTTGGTCGGCCTCTTTGGGACACCCCTCTCCTAGCAAGAGGATCTCTGTGCTGAACTGCTGTGTGCACAAGGCCTGAAGCCTGGGCCGTGTGCTCCTTTCCAAAGAGCCCTCTGCCAGCCTAGCAGAGCCTTAGAGACATCTAATCCTCCTTGCTGCAGTACACCAGAAGGATTGAAGACTTGGATGTCGGTGGATTCCTGTTCCCAGACGAATCGATGGAGGAAACGGACTTGGACTTGCCCGGGTGGTGAGAGCTGTTTAAAGACAGATACTTTATCTTTACTATTCGTTGGGATTACAAAGTTGTTCTTCAAGTGCACCACCAAAAAGATTGCTAGCGAATATTGTTTCACTGAACTTCCATTTAGATCAGTCAGGCCTGACTGCATAGGTAGACATTGCTGGGTGTTAGTCTACCCATGAGGGGAAGTAGCTGTAAAAGGGCAGCGCTAGAGTTGCATAGCAATACTTTATTATTCTGATTACTCTGTTTATCTTTATTACTGTTTATTGCAGGGATCTGCAACTTGTTATACTGTTGTTTATTACTTGCCCATTAGCCTCAGTAAAATATCTGGGTAAAGTACATTTGGTGTCAGTTCCGCTTACTTTAATAGGAGTTTTAAAGTATATTCTGTGTATGTTTGTTATAGGACTGCGTCACCAACAGTTGCGGTCACGCGGTCCTATCCCTCTATCACCAGCTGTGCCACAGGAGGTTAGAGCCGATTGCCAGGGGTTGACAGCAGTGCACTACAGGGCCCAAATCAATATCAGCGGCTCTCTTAACTGGGGGAAGCGCTACACATAAAAATGTGATCCAAGAGGGCGCTAACACTGTGATCAGCCGTCCAGGAGGAAGCATGCGTCTCCTTGCAGACACTGCGGTCACTTACGGGTAACGAACGGTAATGAAAGGCTTCTCTCATTAGAGATTCTGGCGAGTTTGACCCCCTGGGGGTGTGTGCATCACGAGATGGCATTACGGATATTGTTCTCTGGTGGAAGGTGCACGCTAGGACAACCGATAACTGACACTTGATGTTTTTTGAACTGCTCCACACTATCATCTACTACTCATAAGACTTTTTTTTTAATGTAATCTTTATTTTGAAAAAGTATTATTTATTTTTTCAGAAAACAAACAAATAGACATTGAACAAAACGCAAGAGCGTAAAGCGACATTACAAGAGGGGCCCGTCACCGGGTACATTCAGTCAGCATGAAAGTTAGTCAGGGAAGCATACGGTACGGGGACTATATCCGGGGGAATAATTATCAACATATAACAACCATGATATGAGATCCAACAGCTATTGATCACCCCTAGCATCCCTGCCTGGTACACTGCTGACGAGGGTGCAATCCCTCAATCAGAGCTAAGGATCAGACCGTACCCCCGGGTACCAGGCCTAGGAACATTTAAGCAACAAGGTAAAGAAAATAAATTTAAATTAACGAAAGAGTAAAAAGTAAAATAACACAAAGATCCTGACAAATTAAGGACAAAAAAAAAAGAGAAAGGGGACTAACACCTGCTATTAATATACGCCAATTTAGGCTTTGTTAGGTTTGTTAAAGCTCATCTGTCTTTGTAAGGTCTGCCCTGCAGTACCCCGAGCCCCCCTCAACCCGACCCCATCAAACAGAGGGGGCCTCAGCCGGTGAGGCCCCCGGGGCAAACACCTCAGTTGAGCCTGCATAATTTATCCAAATCGCCCATGTGGAGTAGAATTTTTCATATCTATCCTTGCACTGTGCCATCCACTCCTCTGCAGCCATAATATTATTAACTAAAGTTATCCATTCGGTGCGAGTAGGGACCTGGGGTTTCTTCCAATAGATTGGAATTAGCCGCCGTGCCGCATTGAGCAGATGGGGCAATATGGATTTGCGATATTGGCTAAGGGGAGTGGTGGGGAAGTGCAGCAAGGATTCCAATGGGGAATCCGGAAGTTCCAGATCTAAAATCGCTATGATCTGGGCGTGGATATGTAGCCAGAAGGGTCTCAGCTTAGAGCACTCCCACCAGATACGGAGGAATGAACCTCTGAGGCCACATTCTCTCCAACATGTGTCTGAAACAGTAGGATAAATCCTGGCAAGCTTGGAAGGTACTCTATACCATCTGGTCAGAACCTTGTAACTATTCTCCTGCATTTTCGTATCCACCATGCTCGAGTGTGTGAGGCTATATAGGTGGTCTAACTGAGGTTCAGTGAAGACGTGCTGAAGGTCCCTCTCCCATTCCCCAATGAATCCTGGCTTCCCCTCAGCATGCAGGGATTGCAACAAATCATATAGAACAGAGATGGCATGGGGGATAGCAGAGGTAGACATACAGTGGGTACAGAAAGTATTCAGACCCCCTTACATTTTTCACTTTTTGTTATATTGCAGCCATTTGCTAAAATCATTTAAGCTCATTTTTTTCCTCATTAATGTACACACATTACCCCATATTGACACAAAAAAACACAGAATTATTGACATTTTTGCAAATTTATTAGAAAAGAAAAACTGAACTAAAACATGGTCCTAAGTATTCAGACCCTTTGCTCAGTATTTAGTAGAAGCACCCTTTTGATCTAATACAGCCATGAGTCTTTTTGGGAAAGATGCAACAAGTTTTTCACACCTGGATTTGGGGATCCTCTGCCATTCCTCCTTGCAGATCCTCTCCAGTTCTGTCAGGTTGGATGGTAAATGTTGGTGGACAGCCATTTTTAGGTTTTTCCAGAGATGCTCAATTGGGTTTAAGTCAGGTTTCTGGCTGGGCCATTTAAGAACAGTCACGAAGTTGTTGTGAAGCCACTCCTTCGTTATTTTAGCTGTGTGCTTAGGGCCATTGTCTTGTTGGAAGGTAAACCTTCGGCCCAGTCTGAGGTCCTGAGCACTCTGGAGAAGGTTTTTGTCCAGGATATCCCTGTACTTGGCCGCATTCATCTTTCCCTCGATTGCAACCAGTCGTCCTGTCCCTGCAGCTGAAAAACACCCCCACAGCATGTTCACTGTTGGGACTGTATTGGACAGGTGATGAGCAGTGCCTGGTTTTCTCCACACATATAATAATTAAGGCCAAAAAGTTCTATCTTGGTCTCATCAGACCAGAAAATCTTATTTCTCACCATCTTGGAGTCCTTCAAGTGTTTTTTTTTTTTTTAGCAAACTCCATACAGGCTTTCATGTGTCTTACACTGAGGAGAGGCTTCTGTCAGGCCACTCTGCCATAAAGCCCCGACTGGTGGAGGGCTGCAGTGATGGTTGACTTTCTACAACTTTCTCCCATCTCCTATCTCCTGACTGCATCTCTGGAGCTCAGTCACAGTGATCTTTGGGTTCTTCTTTACCTCTCTCACCAAGGCTCTTCTCCCCCGATAGCTCAGTTTGGCTAGACGGCCAGCTCTAGGAAGGGTTCTGGTCGTCCCAAACGTCTTCCATTTAAGGATTATGGAGGCCACTGTGCTCTTAGGAACCTTAAGTGCAGCAGAATTTTTTTTGTAACCTTGGCCAAATCTGTGCCTTGCCACAATTCTGTCTCTGAGCTCTTCAGGCAGTTCCTTTGACCTCATGATTCTCTTTTGCTCTGATATGCACTGTGAGCTGTAAGGTCTTATATAGACTGGTGTGTGGCTTTCCTAATCAAGTCCAATCAGTATAATCAAACACAGCTGGACTCAAATGAAGGTGTAGAACCATCTCAAGGATGATCAGAAGAAATGGACAGCACCTGAGTTAAATATATGAGTGTCACAGCAAAGGGTCTGAATACTTAGGACCATGTGATATTTCAATTTTTCTTTTTTAATAATGTAGCGGCCTCCTCTCTCTCCTCTCAACTGTTCTTGCTCTTGTCTAGGGGTACCTCTGAGGAGAGAGTGCGAGGTCACCACGCCAAGTTCCCCTGCAGATGTATGTGCAGTGAGAGACAATCCTCTTTTACCTTCGGGTCGGTGTTCTGCATCTGGAGCCTCCTCCTGGTGGTTTTCTTGAACAATGTCTGCCAGAAAATGAGCCCCACACTAATAAAGTCCAACACTCCTTTATTCTTCCGATAACAGAGTAATGCACAAACAGTTGGACTCCCTCAACGAGTAGAACAGACAGAGGGGTGTGGATACGAGTAGGCCCAGACACAATGAACTCTCCACTTTCCTTCCTGAAAGTGGGTTGCGGTCTCCAATCGAGGGGAAATATCCTTCCAGGCGGTCTCCGGTGGAGGCTCACCCATCACTGGTGATATGCTGCACCAGGTCTTCAAGCAAGTACCCCCTCCCGGTCCATTATGCCTCTGGATTCGGGTACCCACTCCCGGGGTCCCCTAGGATTTCCTTCCCTCGCGGAACTCAGTGGTGGGCACTGAGCTCCAGACCTCCATCCGAGTACCTCACCCCAGGCCAAAGGTGCCTGGGATGGAACACGACCTCCGAACGTCCTCCAGGCCTGGGCCGCCTAGAGGACCGACACGAACCACCGCCCTCAGGCTGAAGGTGCCTGGGACTCGACCCCATGACAAAGATGGCCGCGTCCTTTTTACCCTCTCCCAGCAGGCACGGCGGGTTCCCCGCCCCACCATACCACTGCCAAGGGAGGACAAAAAGGGGTACGGCACTCAGCAATGGTTCAACCCCAGCCCAAGGCGACAGCGCCACCCGCTGAGCTGCAGGGAACTGCACATTACTGGTGTCTTTGCCAGTTTAAATACACAGGGAAAGTGCATGCCCGCTACACTCTCCCCCTGGTGGTTTGACACTGGTCCCAGTGTCTGGAATCAACTATGCCCTCAACGGCTGACATAGCCCAGTCCAGAAACCAACTATAAATTGTACAAAAAATAAAAACTTTTGGAAACTTACTAACTGGAGCAATTGTGTCTGAGCCTTACATGAAAGGGAAGGGAAGGGAAACAACAACACTTAACCATCACACTGAAATCACATTTGCACATTACACTTTTTCCCACCCATCCTGACTAAGACCCACCCCATTCTCAGTGGTCTTGATGGGATGCTCTCCTGCAGAGGGAAAAAGAAAGTTAACACACATAAACCCTGACACATGTATTCGTGTGAGAATGAAAAAAACTTCTCCGCAGAGAAATCCTTTCCTTCTTTAAGTGTGTGTGTGAACAGTGCTATCGATGCACAACACTGCCACCTGGTGACAGCATCGCGGTAACTGCACTCGTGGAACTTTCCTTCTTCTTTTGGGCCCTATCTACCCCAGAGTCCATGATTACTTGCTAGAAAATTGAAGAACAAAACAGGAACAGTCCTTCAACTCCTCTGGGTAACAAGAACAACAACCCCGGAAAGTTCAGCAATGCAAAGAACAAAAACTGAGTCTCTCTTCTCCTATAGATATAACCAAGGGTGCGGCAGGACAAGTGGCTTCAAGTGCTGATCCATGGTCTCCAGATGGTACTCAACATCTTCCCCTTCCTTGCGTCGGATCAGCACCTTGTCCGCGTGGATATGTTGTCCCGGCATCCATTCCGCTTTGCAGTCTTTAAAGTGCTGAGAGGCCTTTGGGGAACACGCAAGGTACCTGCGGGCGTGTGGAACCTGAAGGTGGCTCCACACAAAGTCATTGTACCAGTGCTCCCGGCAAACTTCCACTTCATACAATAACTCCTTGGACAAGTATGGGTACTCCCACCCATACTCAGCAGCAACCTTCTGGCCAAATAGGCGTTGTAGTCTCGCCAGAGGAGGCATAGTGGCTCTGTCCCCTTCGCCAGGCAAAACTATTGAGTCCGGGTGGCGAGGGACCTTGATTACATCTGGTCTGGGCATAGGTGCCTGCAGCAACAGTCTCTTTTCCCCGGTACTGGGTGTAGGTGGTGCCGGGGATGTAAGGGCAGGCTGGGGACGGGACCCTCCTCAGGCGCTGGTGCTTCCACCCGGGGTGTACTATCCCCTGTAGACATGGGTGGGTCCCTGGTTCTGCGGGACGAGGCGAGAGGTACCTTATACCACCCCTTCTGCGCAAAGAGTTTGTCTATGGCGACATCATCTCCCAGCTCGGAGAGCGACTCCAGGTCGGAGGTGTCACACTCCTCCGCTGGCAGGTAGCCTGTAGTGGAGACTGAATTTCCACCTCTGCCCACACACCAAGTCTCTCCGCCCGGCTTACCTTGGCCTTTACTTGAAAAGGAATGTCCGGAACTTTTCTCAACGGTACCCTTCGGGCGTGACAAAGATGGCCGCGCCCTTTATACCCTCTCCCAGCAGGCACTGCGGGTTCCCCGCCCTACCATACCACTCCTGAGGGAGGACAAATAGGGGTATGGCACTCAGCAATGGTTCAACCCCAGCCCAAGGCGACAGCGCCACCCGCTGAGCTGCAGGGAACTGCACATTACTGGTGTTTTTGCCAGTTTAAATACACAGGAAAAGTGCATGCCCGCTACAATAAATATGCAAAAATGTCAACAATTCTGTGTTTTTCTGTCAATATGGGGTGCTGTGTGTACATTAATGAGGAAAAAAAATGATTTTTGCAAATGGCTGCAATATAACAAAGAGTGAAAAATTTAAGGGGGTCTGAATACTTTCCGTACCCACTGTACATAAGCGTTCAAAGGGAGAGGCCAAGGTAGGAGACCGGACCGCCTGGGGCAGGCTAGAGATAAAGTGCTGGAGCTGTCTATAACGCCACTCATCCATTTGGAAGGGGCCGTACTGTTTCTGGAGGGTGGCCAGTGGCAACAGGCCTGATCCTGAACAAATCTGCCACATCTGGACTCTCCATCCGCCGCCCAGGTCCGGAAGAAGGAGGTGTGTTCCCCTGGAGTGAACCATGGGAAGCCCCTTAAGGGTGCCAAAGGGGAAGTCGGAAGTGCGAGCTTCCCCCGCTTGTTCAATGCATCCCAAAATGCCAGAGCGTGGGCGGCCAGTGGAGAAACCAGTACCGAAAGACCCCTATTTTCCCGGGAAACCCAGGGGGCATGTGACAAGTTGCGACCCGCTAGGAACTTGTCAAGGGATACCCAGAGTTTGTAAGGGACATTATGATACCAATCAAGAATACGTTGTAGAGCAACCGCCTCATAATACCTGCGGACCACTGGGACCCCCATACCTCCCCTCTTCTTAGGGCATTGTATCGTGCGGAGGGCCAGCCGGGGGCACTTTCCGCTCCAAATATATTGTATAAACAGACTATTGAGGGTTGAAAAGAAACTCTTGGGCAAAGTGATCGGCACCATCTGCAGGAAAAACAAAATACGAGGTAGCACATTCATCTTAAAGACACTGACTCGGCCCATCTACGAAAAGGCAGCCCTGCCCCAGCCTTTCGAATCCACATTGATAGTGGAGAGTAGGGATGAGCCGAACACCCCCCGGTTCGGTTCGCACCAGAACTTTAGAACCCTATTAAATACAATGGATGCGAACGTTCGAAATCAAAAGTGCTAATTATAACGGCTAATATGCAAGTCATTGTCCTAAAGAGGGTTTAGGGACCCGGGTTCTGCCCCAGGGGACACATATCAATGCAAAAAAAGTTTTAAAAATGGCCATTTTTTTGGGAACAGTCATTTTAATGATGCATAAAGTGAAACAAAAAAAAAAAGTCCCTGCACAAAATGACATTTGTAAAGGAAAAAAAGCCATTTAAAACTGCTTGCGGCTTTAATGTCACGTCTTGTCCTGGCAATATGGATGAAAATCTTTGAGAAAAATGGCATGGCTACCCCATCACCCCCCCCTACCCCAGCCCATTACCAGCCCCTTTGGGTCTTGTATGGATATTAAGGGGAACCCCGCACCCAAAATAAAAAAAGGCCCTATATACTCTGAACAGCAGTATACAGGCGGTGCAAACAAAAGACAGGAACTGTAGGTTTGTTCTTAAGTAGAATCTGTTTGTAATTTTGAACAGGTACATTGTTTAAGTGTAGCTCCAGCCAAAAAATATATTTTTAAGCTTTTTGGAAAACATAGGGAAGGGTTATCACCCCTGTAACATTTGTTTTGCTGTCTGTGCACCTATTCAGAAGATTTCACCTCACTTTTCGTCCCAATGACAAATGTTTTTGGAAAAGTGGGTTTTTTATTGAAACAAGGATTGGTGATAAAGCATCAGTAGAGAGGAGACACCTTTTTCCCATATTAACTCTTACAGGAGAGAATTTCCCTTCCTAGGGGTAGATTTCCTCTCACTTCCTGTTGTCTCCTTCCGTTTGCAAGTAGGAGTCGTTTGTAAGTTGGATGTTTGAAAGTAGGGGCCTGCCGTATATACTCTGCAGAAATTTGCCCCTTAGGTGTCGGTGTTGCCACAACACTGTAAGTCCTCACAGTTACTCTTGGTGGGCACTGGAACGCCCTGCTGTGAACTATTATATCAGGAATTGTAATTGCATGCACCTGTTGAAGAGGGGCAGAAAAATTGGGCCTTTGGTGGTGGTGGTGGTGTTGCCACAACACTGTAAGCCCTCACAGTTACTCTTGGTGGGCGCAGGAATGGGCCCTACTGTGAATTATTAGATCAAGAATTGTAATTACATGCCCCTGTTGAACAGGGGCAGAAAAATTGGGCCTTAGGCACTGGTGCCACAACACTGCAACCCCTCACAGATACTGTACTTGGAGAACAGCAATGAGCCCTGTTGCAATGTATTGCATCAAAAATTGTAATTACACGCCCCTGTTAAACAGGGGCTGAAAAATTGGGCCTTAGGCACTGGTGCTGGTGCCACGAGACTGCAACCTCTCCCAGATACTCTAGTTGGAGTGCAGGAATGAGCCCTGCCACAAAGCATTGCATCAAAAATTGTAATTACATGCCCCTGTTAAAAATTGGGCCTTAGCCACTAGTGGCGGCACCCAGAAACAAAAAAGTTCTTCCAAGCTATCATCAAGAATCGGATCATTGAGGAGGAGGAGGATAGTCAGTCAACATGACAGGACAGTCACTCAGCATCAGCATCAGTCTTGAAGGGATGTGACATTTAAAAATAAATTATTCTGTTATATCAGCTTCAGGTGCTTGGTAGCTGGTGGTGATCCAAGACTGGTTCATCTTTATGAAGGTCAGTCGATCAACTGAGTCGGTGGACAGGCGCACCCTGTGATCCGTGACAAAGCCTCCAGCAGCACTGAATGTTCGTTCCAAAAGAACGCTGGATGCAGGACAGGCCAGTAGCTCAATTGCATACTGTGCAAGCTCTGGCCAATGATCCATCCTCAAGACTCAGTAAGCCAGAGGATTTTCGGTGGGAAAGGTGTCCAAGTCTGACCTTGCCCCTAGGTATTCCTGCACCATGTATATCAGACGCTGGCGATTGTTGCTGGAACCGATCATACCTTGGGACTAAAAAATTGTCCTAACGCATCGGTCAGACGGCCACCTTCTCCACCGCTCCTTCTGCTACTGACCGAAGCCTCAGCAACTCGTTGTCCAGGACCAGGAGTTGGTAACCTCCCAGTCTCTGGGAACGCGTTGCACAGACCTTTCTGCAAGGCCTCCCCGGAGTTGTCTCATCCTCTGCTCCCTCTGCGACGGCAAGATAAGGTCCGCAACCTTACCGTTGTACCGTGGATCAAGGAGAGTGGCCAGCCAGTAATGGTCCCTCTCCTTTATCCGAAGAATACGAGGATCCTTCCGCAGACTTTGCAGGATCAGGGAGGCCATGCAGCGTAGGTTAGCTGAGGCATTCGGTCCGGAGTCCTCTGGGTCACTAAGGACGACTTGATCCGCAGCCACCTCCTCCCAGCCATGTACAAGTCCACGGGTTTGTTGGGACTGTAAATCATCCCTAAAAGACTGCTGCTGTTGATGCTGTGTGCCATGCTCCACCTCCATGCTGACACAATCCTCCTCCTCCTCTTCCTGTGTGATGGGTGGGACACAAGGAACACTGTCTGGGTAAAGGGGGCCTTGAGAGGCAAGGAAGTCCTCCTCTTCCTGCCTCTGTTCTGCCTCAAGTGCCCTGTCCATTATTCCATGCAGCGTATGCTCCAACAGGTGGACAAGAGGTACAGTGTCACTGATGCATGCACTGTCACTGCTCACCATCCTCGTGGCCTCCTCAAATAGTGCCAGGACACTGCATGCATCCCTGATCATGCCCCACTGGCGTGGTGAAAAAAACCCAAGCTCCCCTGACCCTGTCCTTGTGCCGTAGTCGCACAGGTACTCATTGATGGCCCTCTGCTGCGTGTGCAGCCGCTGCAGCATGGCCAACGTCGAGTTCCACCTGGTGGGCATTGTAGGGAAATCCACAGGCATGTCACATATAAGGCGGTTCTTGGGCAGGTTCAACTCCTTTTGCAGCTCAGCCAGCCAAGCATTGCGGAAATGCACACAGACTTTCCTGGCCTGCCTCAGGACATCCTGTAAGCCCGGGTACCTGCCCAAGAACCGCTGCACCACCAGGTTAAGGACGTGAGCCACACAGGGCACATGGGTCAGTTGTCCCTGTCGGAGGGCGGAGAGGAGGTTGGTGCCATTGTCGCAAACCACCATTCCTGGCTTAAGCTGGCGTGGCATCAACCACCTCTCGGCCTGCCCCTGAAGAGCAGACAGAACCTCTGCCCCAGTGTGGCACCTGTCCCCCAAACATACCAGCGCAAGCACGGCATGGCATCTTTTTGCCTGTGTACTTGCGTAGCCCCTTGAATGCCTACAGAGCACCGCTGGTTCTGGAGACAAAGCACAGGAAGAGGCCATGGAGGAAGAAGAAGAGGAGGGGGTGGAGGAGAGAGGTGTGTCACAACCAGTAGTAGCATTTTGGAGGCGTGGCGGCGGAACAACCTCCAACACTACTGCACCTTGTCCTGCATCCTTCCCAGCTGCCAAAAGAGTGACCCAATGGGCCGTGAAAGAAAGGTAACGTCCCTGTCCATGCCTGCTGGACCATGAGTCAGCGGGAATATGCACCTTACCGCTGACCGCCCTTTCCAGCGAGGCATGGACATTGCCTTCCACATGCCGGTAGAGAGCCGGAATCGCCTTCCGTGAGAAAAAGTGGCGTTTGGGAACCTGCCACTGAGGAACCGCACATTGCATAAACTCACGAAAGGGGGCAGAGTCTACCAACTGAAAAGGCAGCAGTTGAATTGCTAGCAATTTAGCCAAGCTAGCATTCAACCGCTGGGCATGTGGATGGCTGGGAGTGAACTTCTTTCGACTGTCCAGCAGCTGGGGCAGGGAAATTTGCCTGCTACAATCGGACGTCGGTGTACTGCTAGCAGAGTGCCCGCAAGTACTTGGTTGTGACACACCTAATTCTACACCTTCATTCCTCTCAGTGCAGGTTTCAGAGAGGACTGAAGGTATAGTGGGGTTGGAGATCCCAGCTGATGAGGAGCAAGGAGAGGTCCACTTTGTTCTTTGGTGTGGGTCTTTAAGGTACGCTTGACAACGAGCTGCATGGTAGGTCAATATATGTTTGGTCAAGCAAGTGGTGCCCAAGCGGCTGATGTTTTGGCCATGCGAGATACGCTTGAGACATATGTTGCAAATAGCAGCGGTGCGATCTGATGCACTTGACTCAAAAAAGGCCCACACCAAAGAACTTTTGGAATAACGGGCAGAGGCAGCGCCCTGCACAGGCGTAGCTCTGCGGTGTGATTCAGTCGGTGTGCTGCCCTTACGCTGGCCCCCGGAGGGCATCCTGCCTCATTGGAGATGTGCCTCCTCCTCATCCTCCTCCTCCTCCTCTCTCCTATCAGGCACCCACGTGGAGTCAGTGACCTCATCATCCCCTCCCTCCTCATCACTGGAGCCAATCTGGCAGTATGCTGCAGCTGCTGGAACATGACTGCCAGATTGCTGTCCTTCTTGAGCATCCCCTCTCTACTGCCTTAATCTAGCTGGGTATAATCATCAGACCCTTTGAAACGCTGGGCATCCTCCTGGAGCATGTACCCAACACTGTGCTCAAACAGTTCGGGGGACTCCTCAGGAGGACATGGTGGGTCTAGGGAAGGAGTGACTGATTATGACATTGATACGAGGGAAGAGGACGCTTTGGCAGCTGCTTTGCCAGTACCCTGAGCCTGGGTGAGAGAGGATGAGGAGGATGAGGAGGGCTTGGTCATCCAATCTACCAAGTCTTCGGCATGATGCGGCTCAACACGTCCAGCTGCTGAAAATAAGGACAAGCGTGTCCCATGGCCACGTGCTGATGACAATGCACCGCGTCTCCGACCAGCACTTTTGCCCCCAGACACAGAGCCTGCTTGCCCTCTTTTATTGGCTTGTGACTGTCTGCCTCTCTTTGTTGGCCTTCCAGACATAGTAATGGCCTGCAGGGAGATGGGAAAACCAGCAATTGGGTAGTATATATTGTGCTGGAGGCACACAACACCCACTAACTCCAGCAGATGCCTTTATTAGAGAACAGCAATGACGGGTATATACAGGTGTATACTGTGCCACTAACTCCTGCAGATGCCTGTATTAGAGAACAGCAATGACAGGTATATACTGGTGTACACTGTGCCACTAACTCCTGCAGATGCCTGTATTAGAGAACAGCAATGATGGGTATATACAGGTGTATACTGTGCCACTAACTCCTGCAGATGCCTGTATTAGAGAACAGCAATGACGGGTATATACAGGTGTACACTGTGCCACTAACTTCTGCAGATGCCTGTATTAGAGAACAGCAATGACGGGTATATACAGGTGTACACTGTGCCACTAACTCCTGCAGATGCCTGTATTAGAGAACAGCAATGACGGGTATATACAGGTGTACACTGTGCCACTAACTCCTGCAGATGCCTGTATTAGAGAACAGCAATGACGGGTATATACAGGTGTACACTGTGCCACTAACTCCTGCAGATGCCTGTATTAGAGAACAGCAATGACGGCTATATACAGGTGTATACTGTGCCACTAACTCCTGCAGATGCCTGTATTAGAGAACATCAATGACGGGTATATACAGGTGTATACTGTGCCACTAACTCCTGCAGATGCCTGTATTAGAGAACAGCAATGATGGGTATATACAGGTGTATACTGTGCCACTAACTCCTGCAGATGCCTGTATTAGAGAACAGCAATGATGGCTATATACAGGTGTATACTGTGCCACTAACTCCTGTAGATGCCTGTATTAGAGAACAGCAATGACGGGTATATACAGGTGTATACTGTGCCACTAACTCCTGCAGATGCCTGTATTATAGAACAGCAATGACGGGTATATACAGGTGTACACTGTGCCACTAACTCCTGCAGATGCCTGTATTAGAGAACAGCATTGACGGGTATATACAGGTGTATACTGTGCCACTAACTCCTGCAGATGCCTGTATTAGAGAACAGCAATGACGGGTATATACAGGTGTACACTGTGCCACTAACTCCTGCAGATGCCTGTATTAGAGAACAGCAATGACGGGTATATACAGGTGTACACTGTGCCACAAACTCCTGCAGATGCCTGTATTAGAGAACAGCAATGACGGGTATATACAGGTGTATACTGTGCCACTAACTCCTGCAGATGCCTGTATTAGAGAACATCAATGACGGGTATATACAGGTGTACACTGTGCCACTAACTCATGCAGATGCCTGTATTAGAGAATAGCAATGAAGGGTATATACAGGTGTATACTGTGCCACTAACTCCTGCAGATGCCTGTATTAGAGAACAGCAATGACGGCTATATACAGGTGTATACTGTGCCACTAACTCCTGCAGATGCCTGTATTAGAGAACAGCAATGACGGCTATATACAGGTGTATACTGTGCCACTAACTCCTGCAGATGCCTGAGAAAAGAATAGAACATAGAACACACTGTTCCTGCCTATGTATCTCTTTCCCTGCCTGCCTATCTAGCTTAGAGAACAGCAATGACGGATATATACAGGTATATACTGTGCTGGGGGCACACAACACCCACTAACTCCTGCAGATGCCTGAGAAAAGAATAGAACATAGAACACACTGTTTCTGCCTATGTATCTCTTTCCCTGCCTGCCTATCTAGCTAAGAGAACAGCAATAACGTGTAGATCCAGGTGTATACTGTGCTGGAGGCACACAACACCCACCAACTCCTGCAGATGCCTGAGAAATGAATAGAACATAGAACACACTGTCCCTGCCTATGTATCTCTTTCCCTGCACGCCGGAACACACTGCACGAGGCCGCCGTGCAGGTGGCCTTTTATAGTATGGGGCGTGTACTAAACCCCCCTGAGCTATGATTGGCCACAGGCATCCTGCCTGTGGCCAATTATGGCTCTCCTCGCTGCCGGCGCTGTGATTGGCCAAGCATGCGGGGTCACAGTGCATGCTTGGCCAATCGTAGCGCCGAAAATGCAGTGCGATGGCGCAGTGCATTGTGGGCCGTTTGCGTCACACGAATTTGGCGCGAACGGCCCATAATGTTCGCAATTTGGTGAACAGATGAACAGGCGATGTTCGAGTCGAACATGCGTTCGACTCGAACATCGAGCTCATCCCTAGTGGAGAGTAGTGGTGCGTAGGTGCAGTCATAAAGCCGGGAACAGCTTGTGGGCAAATAGACCCCCAAATATTTCAGGGAGGTCGGGCACCAGTTAAATGAGAATGCAGATTGCAGCTGTGTACGCAAGCCTGTAGGGAGGCTCAGTGGCAGGATCTCGGACTTGTAATTTATCTTGAAATTGGACAGTAGGTTAAATTCTTTAAGCTCCGCCATGATATTGGGCAGCGATATCAGGGGATCAGAGATGTAAAACAGGACATCGTCCGCGTAGGTGGATATTTTATGTTCCATCGGACCTACTGTAAAACCTTTGATAGCATTATTAAGGCGAATCTTATTAAGCAGTGGTTCGAGGGTAAGGGCAAAAATGAGAGGGGATAGTGGACACCCTTGGCGCGTCCCGTTGCTAATCGGGAAGGCATCGGACCCCACCCCACAACTCGTCCACAGAGTCGATAATTGGGTTTTCTGGCTTTCAGAACAAGAGGAAATCGTAGCCTCCAGAGGACAAGGATTTTACACTATCTAGTGTCCTCCCTTCCTTCCATGTTCCATATCGAGTACTGCATGATGGTATATGAGCGTTTTGGCTACCAAAAAAATTGAGGCTCAACATACACTGAAGTTTGGAGTCCTATTGATTATCAATTGAGGCTGTTTGGGGTCCTCCGTCATAGGGGACCATCGCTTTTTGGTAAGCAGGAATTCTTACTGGTGGTGGTGAAAGTCACGAATACAAGAAGATTTGGAATCGTTTTTGTTTTTTGTTTTCTTTTTTCTTTTTTCTTTTTTCATCTAGTATGGACACTTGATCACGGGTGTTTTTTTGTATGGACTTTAGACTTGATTATTTAAGGGTCCTATTCAAGCATGTAATAATATTATTAATTAAGTTTGTATTATTTCATATGTTTTGTTTACACTGTTTAGTTATTGTTCTTCACTGAGCACTTACATAATTTATCACTGTGGTGATTTTGAAATTTTTTTCAATCATTCAGTGGTGGGCTTATGTTTATACTCATAAGTTAGCGCGACTATATATTTTTTCTTATCGGACAACAGCCCATTCACCTTCACCCTGGCAGTCGAAGAGCTATACAGGGAAGATATCCATGCTAGCATGTTGGGGCCCAATCCAAGCCTGACCAGCACCGTTCTCATATAGGTCCAGTCCACCCTGTCAAATGCCTTCTCGGCATCAGTGGAAAGGAAGAGACAGGGGTGAGACGTCGCCTGTGATTCAACCCAGTGGATCAGCTGGAGTGCTCTATTAGAATTGTCCCTGGCCTCCCTGTCCATAATGAACCCCGTCTGGTCAGGGTGAATGACCGTCGGGAGTATCGGCTTGAGTCTATTGGGCAGTGTTTTGGCCAGAATCTTAACGTCGGTGTTTAGAAGCGAAATAGGCCTATAGTTTCCCGGTAAAGTGTGATCCTTTCCCTCCTTTGGGAGGACTGTGATGTGCGCCAGCAGCGCCTCAGGGAGCATTGCCGTAATGGAGGCTAAAGCTGTAAAATAAGCACACATGGGGCTAGAAAGCACTTCGGAGTATTTCTTGTAATAGGCATTCATGTAACCATCGGTAGCGGGGCTTTTTCCATTGGGGAGGTCTTTCACCACCGCTTGAATTTCTGATATGGAGATAGGAGTATCCAGCTGTGTGCCAACTGAGGCCTCCAGCTGCGGGGATTGGGCCTCCGCGAGATAGTGGAGAATTTGGTCACCCCGTTGGGAGTCCGTTGCTCCAGGCAGGGTCTCAGGGAGATGATACAACTGGGCATAATAATCTCTAAAGGCGCTAGCGATTTTCAAGGAGTGGACAAATGATGCCCCCTTAGAGGAGGTGAGTTTATGTACGTGTCCCGAAGCACGTTGGTTCTTGAGGGCTCTTGCCAGCAACCTCCCGCATTTATTTCCAAATTCGTCGAATTTGTGTGCCAAGTGACGAACGCGTGCCTTAATTTTAGTGTCCAGTAGTGCAGTTAAGTCCTGTCAAAGGGAATGCAATTCCAACGCCAGTTCAGGGGTGACTTTGGTCTTGTGTGTAAGTTCTGCCACCCTGATTTTGGCCAAGAGGGTCTGCAGTTCACCCTCCCTGGCTTTCTTCAATCTCGCCCCCTGGGATATCAGCTCCTCTTGAACCACTGCCTTATGTCCCTCCCAGACAGAGCCCATACCAACTTCCCCCGGTTTATTCTCTGCAAAATACAGAGAGATGGTATCTGACACCTGTTTTTAAACGACCGCATCATCCTTGATGCCGTCATTCAGCCGCCAGCTCCACGTCCGTGCCTCCAATGACAGAGGACGCAGGGAAATGGAGACCGGTGCGTGATCTGAAATAGTGATGGAACCAATGGAGGCGCTAGCTAGTGAGTCCAGGGAATACTGATCCATCATTAAGAGGTCAATACGGGTATATACGTTGTGTGTGGCTGAGAAGTAGCTATAATCCCTGCCCGTTGGGTGGAGTAGTCTCCAGCAGTCTACAAAATGGTGCATCTGTAGGGATTTCCTAAAATGTTTCAGAAAGGCAAATGAGTGGGTTGAGCGGCCCGAGAACGTATCTGTTTGCGGGTCAGGGCTAATGTTAAAGTCTCCCCCTAGGACGAGCTGGCCCTCACGGAAGGCAGACAGAGACTCTAGGACAGAGTCCAGAAAGGTAAGCTGCTTGCTATTTGGCGCATACACAGCTGCAAAAGTAAATCTACGGTTATAAATGGTGCCCTTGATAAACTATTCATAAGACTTTTAACTGTGGTGCTGGCCACATGCTTATCGTTTAATTTTTTTAGCACTGTTTTCGTATCTTAATGATCCAGGGATTGGACTGTTTTATTTATATACTACTGTTTGATAATATATATATATATATATATATATATCCAGTTATATTGAAAAAATATATGTAGTTGCGCTAGTAGTGAAATTAATCATAAACACCAGAGATTATAAATCTAAATGAATACACCAGTGATAAGTGCACAGTGACAAATTAAGTTATACATTGCTCAATAAAGGCCAAAGCAAACTACATCTGTATATTGATATATTAAAAATTGAAAAATTGATTATGAATTGTCCACCAATCTCAACACCCGTGATAATGTCCGGATAAAGAAAATGAATCCAATCTTCATTGAAAAATATCAATCGTGACAATCCACCACCAACAGTGAGTAATCCTGCTTACCAGAAAAGGTCGGTCCCCTATCACAGAGGACCTTAAACAGCGTGTAATATATCTTGATCAAAACCACCCGTCTTCAAACCGCATGTAGTAGATCTCGATTAATACTCCCAGATAGCCCATATACCATCATCCAGTTGCCAATATTCCACACCATTAGAGGCACATGAAAGGAAGGGGGACACTAGATAGTGTAAAATCCTTGGGTTTATTGTTAAAAAGTCATAAAAACATACTTACAAAAGCAAAATTGTTAGACAGCCTTAGGTATAACAGCGCCGGCCGGTCAGGCGCTGGCACACAGACACGTCCGTGGATCGAGCAGGTGGAGGGTGACGTCAGCACAACGCTCGTATCCGCCCTACGCGTTTCGTGAAAACTCACGTCGTCTCGTCCTGATGACGAATTGATTTCGAAATGCATTGAGGCTGCAGGGACATCTCTGGTAATTGTAAACAGGATTCATAGCATCACTCAGCCCAGAAAGGAACTGTGAGGGGCACTTGTGCGGACCAGACATAGGGAATACCTATACATTGGTGGATCATCTCAGTGTCGGCTTGGAGGCACAGATAAATGTGAGTGTATGACACATATATTTTTTAACTTTAATAAATGATTTTTATACATACTGCACCATGATGGCCCTTTATATCTTATGAGCAATCATAGAGTGACATTCACCACCGACATATGGGGAGAAACTGCTGGATAAATCTACAACACGGAGTGGTTATCCATATGAACCAAAGGCGCACATATTCAGCCTATCTGGTGAGTGGCCAATTTACCTGGTGGTGGTTTATAGCACAACGTGGTGGAGGTGAAAATCTGGAGAATATTTAGCAAGTCACTGGGAATAGAACATATCACCGGCACTGGATTACATGGACATTTTTCTTGGAAATCCATCCACATAATATCTCCATTCAGTTCACTGGGAGGATTTTATGAACTAAAAATATTTTATGGTTTAATTTAATTTATTTCTTATATTTACTGAACAAGGGATTGTTAGTTCATTGCACATGCACTTTTAAAAAATCACAGCAGGATTTCTGCTACTAATGGAACACAGAATGGTATACTAATTGTGGTTTAAGGTTTAGAACACTGAGTTCACATATTGTTTGATTGTGGTTCTAATTAATAATGTTTAGAGCACATAGTCCATATATTGAGTAGAAGATCACAGGTTTTAGGGTTTAAGTTAGCGCAATCCACCTTATATATATATATGTCTCTGGAGGAGGCCTGGAGCTCACCTAAGGAGGGATCCATCATTACAAGCCCTGCAATTCGCCAATCTGGCTTAAAGGTTCTTCACTATTGCTTGGCTGGGAGGTTCAGGACTTTTAACAATCCTGTGGCAGAGAATTCCTGATCGTATCCCTAAAAAGATTAATTCATGCTTCATCCCGGCTTCTAGGACCACTAAACGGGACTATCCGGGTGAGCAATACCCACTCAGGCTTGAGTGGCGACGATTGTGACTTTAGTGTTGCATGCCTGAACTTTTTTTCCCTGTGTTTCTCTCGTTTCCTACTTTCCTCTAAAGTTTCCACTTCAGCAAAGTAAAATAAAGCCTGACTGTTTGGGTTTTACATTGTGTGGACATTGGCCCTTCTAAAGACTTTTCTCACACCCTGACAACGGAAGCCTTGGAGGTAGTTTGCAGACCCAACAAAACCAGCCGGTCCCTTAAATGGGGGTAAGTGCTACACATGGGGGCTCGAGTCTGGGATTTGCGGCTACCTCTCGCAATTGAATTATTCTCTATATGTTTGGAAAAGTCGGCCATTGAGGAAACTGGACTGTGTTTTTCTTTTGGAACGAGAGAAAGGGTTAAGGGGCACAGAACTGTGTTTTTCTAACTGCGTAGTTCATGGGCGGTTCCGAAGGAAGAAAAGCCAGCGAGTTACGTGCAGGAAGAGAAAAAAAGGGGAGGAGTTCCCGCCACCTGCGTGCTACACGTGGGTGCATTGGCGCCAAGGAACAGAGAGAGATTGGATCAAGTGAGAGGAGCAACATGTCTGCGTTCCCATGGTCCCCGGATGTTCCCAATGCCTACTACCATGGACATTTCTCCACTTACAGCCCCGCTCACGGATACAGGGATCCAGCTCAAGCCCCTATACACCTGCCGAGATGCGGAGGCCCTGGGCATGCTCTGTCCTAGATGTGGTGGACTGGCTGTGCAGCTACGACCGTTCGGACAATGTTTGTCCTGTGGGGAATTCTTGTTCGAGGTGGACCAGCCCACCGAATCGCCCCGACCTACCAGGTGAATTTTGTTACAGGCGTCGATACTTCAGAGGAAGACGCCTATGCCTCTACAGCCGAACCCATGCACATCGCATTGGCTGCCACGGAGGTGACCGAAGAGGATGCCTCTGCCGCTGCAGAGCCATCGGCGGATACCACAGCGGACGCTGCCTCCGCCACTACCAAAGTTCATATCCCGCCAGCAAAACGGAAGGTGGGATATGTCAAGGCCTCTCGCAGCCGCGGTCGAAGCCTGCCCCAGCGCCTGCCGGAACCGGACTTTAAAAGCAAGGAGATGCCCGAGAAGTCCACGTCAGGGGACGGTAAGGAGGCTGGGGGAAAAGTGTCTGTAAATGCCAGGAATTACCTGCCTGCTGAAGAGGTAGATTCCTCGGATATTGACTCATCATCCGATGTTGGGGATGATGTGGAGATAGACAAGGTCTTCCTCGCAAAGAGATGGGACAAGAGGAAAAATGTTGTCTCAATCCGCAGCCTTCGAGAGGGATCACCCATGAGCTCTGGGGAAACCACACCCCGGGTGGAAGTCCCCGCTTTAACAGAGAAGGCTATCGCTGTGACAAATGAAAGACTCTCACCGGAGCCTGTTACAGCTTTGGTCCGGAAGTCCCCGAATTCGTATGTAATGCCTGGAGCAGGAGACCCTGCAACTCTGCCTAAACTTGCTCGCCTGCAGCGGATCCTTATAAAAAGAGTGGCTGGTGAGTACGGCTTGGAGTACCCCTATGTACCCAAGGAACTATTATTCGAAATTGAGGCCTGTCGTGAACTATGGTACGGGGAAGCTATCTGGGACTACCTTAAAGTGCCCAAGCCGTACAGGAACTTTGCCCACTCAGCTGCCATGACAGATCGGTTCAAATGTTGCCGCAGGGACTGGAACTATGGTCTGCACATCCACGCTGACCGAGTGGTAATTTGCTGCCCGGGAAGAGATGATGTGACTTATTTTGTAACAACCTTGGACAAGCAGTGGAAAGTAGTTACCCTCCCGGATCGAAGGTTTTACCTTTAAAAAAATTTAAAAGACAGGAGCTTGATTTTTGCTTTATATCCTGTTCCTTCACGGGTGAACCGAATCTTGGATCAAGGTGACTTTGCCCTCTGCTGAAAGAGGATGTCTGCTCCTAAAGCCTGGTACACACGACCGAGAATCTCTTCGTAAAAAAACCCGTCATTTTTTCTTGACGAGATTCTTGTCAAGCTTGACGAGATTCTTGTCATGTTTTTTGCATTGATACATGTCCCCTGGGGCAGGACCCGGCTCCCCAAACACTTTTTATGACAATAACTTGCATATAAGCCTTTATAAATAGCACTTTAGATTTCTCCCATAGACTTTTCGAATTTGCCGCGAACACCCCAATTTGTTCGCTGTTCGGCGAATGGGCGAACAGGCAATGTTCGAGTCGAACATGAGTTCGACTCGAACTCGAAGCTCATCCCTACACAGGAGAAGTACTTATTTTTTTCTAGCATTCTCTTAATGCTCCTTAACTGCTCCGGCTCCCTTAGTTTCAGGTCAGACCACCTCTTTCTAAGCTGCTCCTTTGATCGTCGTACCCCAAAATTCTTCTTCAGTCTTTTCACTACTTTCTTCATAATTTTGGCCTTCCTTAGATTAGGGTGGGTATACGGCCCATGCTTGCCATCATAATCCAGCTTTCTCAATATGTCTACCATCTCCGCCATCTCCGCGAAGGACATATTAGATGCCTTGAATCTCCTGCTTGATCGTGACGTTTCATGCTCCGGGCTTGTCTCATTGTTATTAGATGAATTACCAGACACCTGCTGTGACTCCGCCATATCGTCTGCGCGCCGAAAGAGAAGGGGCGGGGAAAAGTCGATAATGTAAATGTCATGGGCGGGCGACGTGTGCAGAGTTTCACGCATGCGTAATGTATATAAAGCAAACACACATGTGACGTTGCTACGTTCTGTGTGCGAAGAGAGGAGGAAAAGTGACGAACGTAAGACCGAAGGTATGATTTTTATACTTTGTGAAATCGTTGGCCTATACTGCATAGAGATTGTTTGAGGATATATATGGGGATAAAGATTTACTTGAGTTTAGACTGACTGAATTACAAATTTTGTCTTGTGTTTTGTCTTGCAGACAAAATTAATGCTTTTTTAAATAAAGATTTCCTTGGGGAATTTATTGATCGGGTAAGGGAGCTGCCCGCACTGTGGGAGACCAAAAACCCCATACATAGGAAAAGAGGGGTAAGGACAGCAGTGCTAGAGACCCTGCTCTCATTCGTGCAGACCAGGATACGCACAGCAACCATCCAACAGGTGGACAGTAAAATTGGGAGCTTGAGAGGCACATACAGGACTGAGCGCTTTAAGGTCCTGGCTTCTCAGAGGTCAGGAGCAGCAGCAGCGGATGTATATGTCCCAATTTTGTGGTACTACAGCAGGATGTCCTTTCTGGATGACCACATTGAGGCAAGGCCATCACTGTCCAGTCTTCCCCCCAGACTTCCCTGCAGCCAACCTGAGCCTTCTCTGGAGCAAGAGGAGGATGCCATCCTGGAAGAACCGGATTTGGACATCTGGAGCCAGTTATAGTATTTTCTAAACATTTATTGTGATAAAATTAATGCTGGAAAAAAGATTTTAATATGGAAAGTTTGAGGAAAAAGTGTTTGACATATCAATAGACAGTAGTGGCCCAAAAAGTTTGGGAGAAGAATGAAAACTGCTGGGGTCATAATGATAGTCTTTTAACTTTATTTACATTCAATTTGCAACAGTCATGAGCTGAAAATTGTGTGTGATTGATGAACCAAAAACTCAAACTATGTCCCTTTTTCATACACAGGATGACATCAACCAGGATGAGAGGCTGGAAAGTGTCAGGCAGGAGGAGGCAGGGCCCACTGTCAGACAGGAGGAGGCAGGGCCCACTGTGAGCCAGGAGGAGGCAGGGCCCAGTGGCACACAGGAGGTGGCAGGGCCCAGTGGCACACAGGAGGTGGCCGGGCCAAGTAGCAGGACCAGATCGCAGGTGCCTCCCATCCGCCTTACAAGAAGGACCAGGAGGGAGAGTAGCACCAGCCAGGCAGCAATGGCCCTGATAAGAGAGGCACATGCCACCCTCCAGGAGCCAACAACCACCTAAGAGGCCTAGTTGGGGCAAAATTTAAATCAATGAGCATGGAACAACGCCTCCTATGTGAGCCCCTGCTGCTCAACTTACTAAACAAGGGGGTGATGGGGAGAATTACCCCCAATACGGCCATATGTGAGGTCGCCCAGCTTTCAGAACCTCAACCTCCTCCTCTTCCTCCTCCTCCACCACCTTCTTCTTCTCCTCCACCCCCTTCTCCTCTCCCTCCTTATCCTCCTACTGACATGAGTACACCTCCAGTGGCACCGCCTCCAGCCACATGCAGAAGGAAGGCTGCAGGGAAGGATGTAGGGAAGGCTACCAAGAAGACCAGGAAGTGAGGGCCTTGCTTCAATGTGGTCTGACAGAAGGCAGCCTGTTGTAGTACCACAGACTTGGGACATGTATCTCACCTGCTGCTGTTCCTGACCTCTGGGAGTTCAGGACCAGATTGTGCTTACAACTGATGTGCTTCTCAAGGTCCCAATTTTATTGTCCACACAGGGTTGATGTGTGCTCTGGGGTCCCATGGATGCACAAGGTTCTCCAGTGCTGCCTTTATTTTTTGAAATTATATACCATAATAAATGGATGTTTTGTTTACAGTTAATACTTGCCTATGTTTTTTTATAAAATAAAACAATTAGCTTTGGAGTAGGCAGATACATTTCTCAAAATAATAAAATAAAAGGGTTAGATAACACAAAACATTCTCCAAAGGTCAAAAAATACAAGATAATAATATTAATTTGGTAAACTTGACACAAAATTAAAATTCTAATCATGGAGATCACTAGAAATTAAATAATCATTTAAAATGAAGATCTGTATTCAAAAAAAAAAAATATTAAGGAGATCTTGCTCTATATATAATACAAAAAATCTACATGAGATCAGCATGAAAAATGTTTCAAAAAGTTAATCAGAACTCTGTGTGAATATCAGCAGCAAAACAAGTTCATTATTTTTCATTATTGTACCATTCTAAAGAAGATTTAAATGCGCACCATTTAAACAATGCAATCATTTACAGCGTCACGAATGTGCTATCTCCATTACGAACAATAGTTTTACCAGAAGGAGCGCTCCCGTCTCAAACTTGATTCTGAGAATGCGCGTTTTTTTAAGACTCGGAAAAGCAGACACACGACCGGTTTTCTCGTCGGGAAACAGACCGACGAGAATCCCGACGAGAAAATAGAGAGCAGGTTCTTTATTTTTCTTGTCTAGATTCCCGGCAGTTGTCTCGACAAGAAACCATACACACAAACCGGTTTTCTCCGGTCGTGTGTACGAGGCCTAAGGAGTAGGGTTGAGTGAACCCGAACTGTAAAGTTCGGGTTCGTACCGGACTTTTGTGTTTTTGGTACCCGGACCCGAACCCGAACAATCAAACATTTGTTTAACTCGTGTGCCCTTAGAAACCAAAAAAAAAATATTTTGCAGTGTTTCCTGCATATCTGTATTTAGTGAGATACACACTTTAGATACTGTTGTTTTATTCTGCTATTCAAAAAAGAATAATTTAGGACAAAAAAAATTTTTGGGCAACGTTTTCTGCATATCTGTACGTGTGAGATACACCCTTTAGATACTGTTGCTCTATTCTGCTATTCAAAATAAAAACATTTAGGGGAAAAATCTTAAATTGCGGCCTAGTCTGTATCTGTACGTGTGAGGTACACCCTTTAGATACTGTTGCTCTATTCTGGTATTTAAAAAAAAACACATTTAAGGCAAAAAAAAAAAAATTTACAGCGTTTCCTGCATATCTGTACGTGTGAGATACACACTTTAGACACTGTTGCTCTATTTTGCTATTCAAAAAAACACCCATTTAGGGCAAGATCCTAAATTTGAGAAATATGAGAAGAACGTCAAATAAGGGACCTGGCCCTGGTCGTGGTGCTGCTGGTGGAGCTCTTGTTGCAGGGAGAGGTCGATCTGTGCCAGCTACACGCACAAGTGAAACACCTTCCTCAGGTGCGAGTAGGCGACAGATTTGGTCGGGCCTAATGCGGCTCTACAAATGTTGAGGCCAGGACAAATAAAGGCGATAGTAGATTGGGTTGCTGAAAGTGCCTCCAGTTCCTTCACATTGTCGCCCACCCAGTCTACTGCTGAAATATCAGAGTTGGCACCTGCAGCTGATGTCCATCAGTCTTTCACCTCACCCCCTTGCAAATCAGACAAGCAGTCTGAGCCCCAAGTCATGCAGCAGTCTCTTCTGCTTTTTGATAACTCTGTTAGCAGGTAGGGATGAGCTCGGTGTTCGAGTCGAACATACGTTCGACTCGAACATCGGCTGTTCGATCGTTCGACGAAGATCGAACGATTTGGGCCGTTCGCGCCTAATTCGAGTGACGCGAACGGCCCACAATGCACTACGCCATCGCAGTGTCATCCAGGCGCTGTGATTGGCCAAGCATGCACTGTGACCCCGCATGCTTGGCCAATCACAGCGCCGGCAGCGAGGAGAGCAATGATTGGCCACAGGCAGGATGCCTGTGGCCAATTATTGCTGAGGGTGTTTAGTACACGCCCCACACTATAAAAGGCTGCCAGCACGGCTGCCTAGTGTAGTGTGTTCCGGAGCAGGGAAAGAGAAGCATAGGCAGGGACAGTGACATTTTTTTTTCTTGCTTAACCTGGATTCCTTTAGTTTAGGGAAAGAGAAGGATAGGTAGGGAGAGTGTCAGTGTGTTTTACTGTGCGAATCCTTGTTTCTAGGGACAGGGAAGGACAGTGAGGGAAATTCTCCTTGTGCTATAGTGTGCTAAAGCATTGATCATCAACCATCTTTAAAAAATCATTTTTTCTAGGGACAGAAAACTATAGGTAGGGGGAGTGTCAGTGTGTTTTACTGTGATAATCCTTGTTTCTAGGGACAGGGAAGGACAGTGAGGGAAATTCTCCTTGTGCTATAGTGTGCTAAAGCATTGATCATCAACCATCTTTAAAAAAAGGGATTTTTATAACAGCTTACCTGTAAAATCCTTTTCTTGGAGTACATCACGGGACACAGAGCGACTTAGTCATTACTAATGGGTTATATAGTTTACCTTCAGGTGTTGGCACTGGCCAATTCCAAACCGGAAGTACCCTCCCCTATATAAGCCCCTCCCACCGGGGAGCACCTCAGTTTTGTAGCCAAGCAATAAGTGTCCCAAAAAGAGGGGTGGGAGCTCTGTGTCCCGTGATGTACTCCAAGAAAAGGATTTTACAGGTAAGCTGTTATAAAAATCCCTTTTTCTTTTTCGTACATCACGGGACACAGAGCGACTTAGTCATTACTAATGGGACGTCCCAAAGCAATGCCAAATGAGGGGAGGGATACATAAGCTGGGCGCCATCAGGCATGAGGCTCTTTTGCGGCCTGCAACACACTGCGCCCAAAAGGCGACATCCTCCTGACTTCTGACGTCTACCTGGTAGAATCTAGTAAACGTGTGTACTAAGGACCATGTTGTGGCCTTACAGTACTTGAGCCAGGGAGGCTTGGTGATGCACTGCCCATGAAGTTCCAACTGCTCTTGTGGAGTGCGCCCTAACTTTGAACGGAGGCGGTCTCCTTTTCAAGCCATAGGCTTGTATTATGACCTGTCGAATCCACTTGGCTAAAGTAGATTTTTGATGCTGCCTGACCCTTTCTGGGGCCTTCCGGCAGAACAAACAAAGTATCCGTTCTACGAATCTGAGCAGTGGCTTTAAGATAAGCTTTAACTGCTCTTACTACATCCAAAGAATGCAATAACTTTTCCTCTACCGAACTAGGTTTGGGGAAAAAAGGAAGGAAGATCCACATCTTGGTTCAAATGGAACCTCGATACCACCTTAGGAAGAAGGCTGGATGAGGACGTAATACTACTCTGTCCTTATGGATAACCAGATATGGCTCCTTACAGGACAAGGCGGCTAATTCCGATACTCTTTTAGCCGAACAAATGGCTACTAAGAAAATCAATTTCCTGGTGAAAAGAACCAAGAAAATGTGCCGCAATGGTTCAAATGGTTGTTTCTGTAGAACCGACAGAACCAGGTTTAAGTCCCATGGACATATGGGAATACTAACCGGAGGGCTAATACGCATCACTCCTTGTATGAAAGCTTTGATTAATGAATGCAAAGCCAAGGGCCTTTGAAAAAAAAAATATTGACAAGGCCGTCTGACCCTTGATAGTACTCAAGGCAAGCTTCCTATGTACAGCCCACTGTAGGAAGTCCAGAATCCTACCTATTACGTACTTACGTGGATGCCATTTCCTGGCCTCACCCCACGTGATGTACGCCTTCTAGATCCTATAATAGATCTGCCTGGATACCGGCTTCCTGGCATTGATCATGGTAGATACCACAGGATTAGAGAGCCCTCTCTTTTTTAGAATGTGGGCTTCTATAGCCAGGCCGCCAAACCTAGGGCTGGTAAGGAAGGGTAGTATATCGGTCCTTGCGAAAGCAGGTCCGGACGATGTGGGAGGGTCCAAGGACTTCCCACTGACATTTTTACAATCTCCGCGTACCATGCCCTTCGGGGCCACGCTGGAGCCACCAGAATCACTGGTTTCTTTTCTACCCTGATTCTGCGGATTAATCGCGGTGGGAATGCATATATCAGCTTGAACTGATCCCAAGGGAACACTAGGGCATCCGAACCGCAAGCTAGGGGATCCTTTGTGCGAGACACAAAACTGTCCACCTTTGCGTTGAATCTGGATGCTAGCAGATCTACATCCGGTGTTCCCCACCGCTGGCATATTGCCTGGAAAACCTCGGGGTGAAGAGACCATTCCCCCGGGCATAATTGCTGGCGACTTAAAAAAGTCCGCTCTCCAATTTTCCACTCCTGGGATGAAAACCGCGGATATGGCTGTGACATACCTTTCTGCCCATTCCAGGATGCATTTCGCTTCCCTCTGGGCTGCACGACTCCTGGTGCCACCCTGGAGATTGATATATGCCACTGCTGTGGCATTGTCTGATTGAATTCTGACAGGTGACCCTTGGAGTTTGGATGTCCATGCTACTAGGGCATACCGGGCTGCTCGTATCTCTAAGAGATTGGTGGGCAGGGCCTTCTCTGCTTCTGACCACTTGCCCTGGAGAGACCATTGCTCCAGTACTGCCCCCCAGCCTATGAGGCTGGCAACTGTAGTGACCACCTTCCAAGAAACCGGACTGAAGGGTTTCCCTTCCCAGATTCTGGGGCACCAATCACCAATGGAGGCTCTTGCGAACGGAAGGAGACAGGGACATTGGTAAGTCTAAAGCCTGAACTTTTTTGTTCCAGGCTGACAGTATGGCCCTCTGCAAGTTCCTTGAATGGAATTGACCGTAGGGTACCGCTTCGAATGAAGCCACCATTTTTCCCAGCAGCCTTATACACAGGCGTATGGATGGTTTTTCTTTTTTGTACCCACTAAGTGGGTCAAATCTTTCAAAGACGACACCTTCTCTGGAGGTAAGAAAATCTTTCTCTGATTTGAATCCAGTCTTAGCCCCCAAGTATTCCAGGCTTTTGACTGGTTTTAGGGCTGACTTGTCTCGGTTGATAATGCAACCGTGAGATTCCAGATACTTGATTATCTTGTGAACGACCACTTCTAGTTTTTTTCACTGAGTGGTCTATCAGCAACAAGTCGTCTAGATATGCCATTATCGTTACACCTTGTGTTCCTAGTTTGGCCAATCGTAGGGCCAGAATTTTTGTGAACACTCGTGGTGCCGTGGCCAGACCGAAAGGTAAGGCTCTGAACCGAAAATGGCGCCCTTCTACTGCAAGGCGTAGAAATTTCTGGTGGGCCGGACAGATGGGAATATGCAAATAAGCATCCCTTATGTCGATCGAGGCTAACCATTCCTGCCCTTGTAGGGCGGTGGCCACCGATCGGATCGACTCCATCCGAAAAAAGTCCTGATATGTAGGAACTTGTTTAGCCCTTTTATATTCAATATGGGCCTCATGTCCCCATTTGGTTTGGGGACTGTGACAAGGTTCGAGTAAAACCCGAACCCGTTTTCTTTCAAGGGAACCTTCATGATTACCCTTGGGGCAATAGTTGCTCTAGTGCCAGAAGGAGGGATCCACTCTTCTGGGGATCGCTTGGCACGTTTGACCTTATAAAATGGGCAGGAGGAATGTCTTTTAACTCCAGCCTGTATCCCAGACTTACTGCGGGGATCACCCATCTCTGATGGTGTCCCGCCAGGTCTCTGTGAACAACTGAAGTCTTCCCCTCACCCGACTGAGTGGGGGCAACCCTTCATGACTTAGGGGGAGGTTTTGTACCTCTCTTGACCCAGGGTTTCTTGATACCCTGTGATTGTCCCTAATTTCTGCCCCCTGGATTTGACCGCGGAGGCCGTCGGAACTGTTTCACAGCCGATGTACCAGGGACTGGAGAAGTAGGCCTCTTAAAAGAAGGACTTCTACCCTTGTTCTTAACCGGTAAGAGTGAACTTTTACCGGCAGAAATTTTCTGGATATATTTGTCCAGATCTTCTCCAAATAAGCGTTCTCCATGAAATGGGAAGCTAACCAGCAGTTTTTTACAGGGAGCTTCAGCAGACCAGTTTTTGAGCCACAGAAGCCTACGCATATGTACTATAGACAGCGTAAAGCGGGAGGCCTGTTGGATTGTATCCTTTATGGCGTCCACCGCAAAACACAAGGCTCTAGGCAGGTCAGCTAGGGCAAGAGCCTGCTGATCTGGTAAGTCCCTTAAGACTTGTTTCAACTGATCTTTCACTGCTTGGCAGACTCCAATCGCTGCTACCGCAGGTTGTGTCACCATGCTTGCTGTAGAGAAAGCAGATTTTAGTAAAGACTCCAATTTTTTATCTATTGGGTCTTTGAACATTGGAACATTATCTACTGGACATGTCAGTGATTTGTTAACAGAAGAGATGGCTGCGTCCACTGTAGAGACCCTCCATTTTTTTATGAACTTATCCTCCATGGGATAGATCACCGGAAATCTCTTGGGGGGAGCAAATATTTTATCAGGATGCTCCCAATCCTGGTAAATAAGCCCTTCTAATAAAGGGTGGATTGGGAAGGAACAGACAGCCTGGGGAGCTTTTAGCGACCCCAGCGAGGAAACCGTAGTGGATGGTGGTTCCGCCAGAGGCATTTTAAATGCTGATCGGACCATATTAGTCAGAGACTGAACCCATAATCTTTCAGCCTGAGATGCTGAGAAAGGTTCTTCCACTGTTGATTCCTCCATAACTGAATCAACCTTATCCTGATCCCCTTCAGGTAGGTCGATCTCTGTGTGGGGCTGTTCCTCCACTAACAGGCACTCTGAAGGAGGAGACGGAGATCGGACGCGCTTTTCCTGAGACAGGGAAGCAGCGATCAATGCTGTTAATCTCTCTTCTAATCCTCCCAGAGTTGAGGATAAAACCTCCTCTGTTATATATACAGGAGCAGGTGGACTGGGGACAGCCGCAGCACCAGGCATTCCTGCGGGGTTTCTACGGCTACTGACCTCTGAATTCTCAGGGGAGATTTGGTGCAGTACAAGCATGCCCAATATCCTCAGAGCCCGATGGAGACCCCTTTGGCTTCCTGGAAGATCTATTTCCGGAGCGTCTGGACGACATATCCTTTAAGCACAAAGCTGAGGTATTCCCGTCGTCATACACCAATTTTGCTGGTAATAATCTAACACAGGTGCTGCTATATACCAGCTGGTGTCCACTAAAGTGCCTTTCTATGGGGATGCCTGCATCAACCGCCTCTGTGTGCCACTGTTTGTTGCTAGCTCTGTTTGCATCCAGCTGACACTTGTACTGTGTCTTTTAACTATGCTGGGACGCCCGCACATGCGCAGAAGCGCTGCGGCGCGCATCGAGCGTCATCCACCCGCCCCGCCCCTTTTTTTCATAGGAGGCGCGTGCACGCGCCCGCGCGCGCCCGTGCGCCATTGGCGCCCTTTTCGAAATCAAACAGGGGACTAGGAGCCAGGGCCCTTTTTGCCGGAGGGCCTGTGCGGTGGATGAGCGCAGCAACAGGGCAGAGGAAGTGGATTCCCACAGAGAAACTTATCAGCTGCCTGGATCTTTTGACTTGAGAAAACCAAAGATCCACATGACAAGAAAAATGGACTACAGCGGCCTCTAGTGGTTTAACACAGGTACCGCGGTCCCCTTTTTTTTTTTTTTTTTTCTTGACTACTATTAAAATTTTACATTTTCAGTAGTTACAGGCAAACACAGATATTTAGCGGGAATACCGTTAGGTAACAGACAGAAAGACAAATTAGGCTTGGGGGTCCCCCAATAGAACCAAGTTCCTGGGGGCCCCCACTTACCTGATCCCCGCCGCAGGACTTTGTTTGGTCCACAGAAGTCCAAACTTCACCTATCACGGCAGGCATTGTAATTAAACCTTCAGGGACCGGGTTCCCAAGGATTCCACTCCCCTGGACCTGTATAGCACCCTGCACAGACAACATCTTGGTCGTGGGTATGACCAGAGCTCTGGATCCCAGGGTCCAGCCCTCCTAAGAGAAGCATTACAGGCAAAACCTTGCTCTTCTGCTGCAAGGCCCGGGTACCGACCGTTTAGCTATGAAGCTTTTTTGGTGGGATCCGGAACAGCTTACTAAGGCCCAAAAGAACCTGTACGCAAGCCCAGTGAAAACACATGTTACTCTTTGGCCAACACCTTAGACACTGGCAAAAAACTGAGGTGCTCCCGGGTGGGAGGGGCTTATATAGGGGAGGGTACTTCCGGTTTGGAATTGGCCAGTGCCAACACCTGAAGGTAATCTATATAACCCATTAGTAATGACTAAGTCGCTCTGTGTCCCGTGATGTACGAAAAAGAAAAACATTTTTTCTAGGGACAGAAAACTATAGGTAGGAAGAGTGTCAGTTTCTTTCACTGTGATAATCCTTGTTTCTAGGGACAGGGAAGGACAGTGAGGGAAATTCTCCTTGTGCTATAGTGTGCTAAAGCATTGATCATCAACCATCTTTAAAAAAACATTTTTTCTAGGGACAGAAAACTATAGGTAGGGAGAGTGTCAGTTTCTTTCACTGTGATAATCCTTGTTTCTAGGGACAGGGAAGGACAGTGAGGGAAATTCTCCTTGTGCTATACTGTGCTAAAGCATTGATCATCAACCATCTTTAAAAAAACATTTTTTCTAGGGACAGAAAACTATAGGTAGGAAGAGTGTCAGTTTCTTTCACTGTGATAATCCTTGTTTCTAGGGACAGGGAAGGACAGTGAGGGAAATTCTCCTTGTGCTATAGTGTGCTAAAGAATTGATCATCAACCATCTTTAAAAAAACATTTTTTCTAGGGACAGAAAACTATAGGTAGTGTGAGGGGGTTAGCTCGGCAGCGGGTGTGTGTGACCCCCGGGATGGGCTCCCCACACAAAACAGGCCCAGCAAACGGAGGTTGTGGTTTTCAAAATCAAAAAAAGGTGCGGTTTATTTTCTATTTACAGTGACAAAACACAGCAAAGCAAAAGAAACATAACCAAAATAAATCCTGGTCAAGTTGACCTCTGACTAAACATACAGGTTTCCTAACTAACAACTGGGATCAGCCTAGTGCTGTCCTAGTCCCTAAGTCCCTGGTTTAGTAAAAGTCCAAACAAATAGCCACACAGGCTTTGCCTCACCGCACAGGGGTTCACTCTCCCTAGACAGTCCACACAGGTCTGGTTCCAGGCATGAGCTAACATCTAATGAAGCTGGGAGTTCTTATAGAGGCCTAAATGAGCTGACAAGGTTCAGCTGGTCTCCTCATCTCTGTCTGCACGACGCCCCACACTCTCCCTAGAGGTATGAGTCATCCATGAGCCCACTAGCCTTAGCTGGGCGAAATATATCTACCCCCCTGGATGCAACCAGGTGACTTTACCTTCCTGCTGTCACATACCCCCCCCTCTTGTTTTAACCTCGGGGTTGGAACACCAGCAATCAGGCATTCATGTACTCGAGACAAAGCATCCACATTCCCCATTTGAACGCCAGGGCGATGCTTTACTGTGAAGTTGAATTCCTGGAGGGCCAGGAACCACCTATTCACTCTTCTATTTGTTTCCTTGTTTTGAGCCATCCACTTTAACGGAGCGTGATCCGTAACCATGTCAAAGTGCCTACCTAGCAGGTAGTACCGAAGGGAATCTAGAGCCCACTTCACCGCTAAGCACTCCTTTTCAACGGTGGCGTAATTTACCTCATGGGACTTCAACTTCCTGCTGAGGTAAATGACTGGGTGCTCTTCCCCGTTCCAGACCTGGGACAATACTGCTCCTAACCCCACATCTGACGCATCACTTTGTACGACAAAGTCTTTAGAGAAGTCGGGTGAGTACAACACTGGCTGGCTACATAAGGCTTGTTTCAAGAACTGGAATGCTGCCTCAGCCTCGGGGGTCCATTTAATCATGACCGACCCTTTCCCCTTCGTCAGGTTGGTTAGGGGCACAGCCTTAGAAGCAAAGTGGGGAATGAATCGCCGATAATACCCAGCGATTCCCAGAAAGGCTCGTACCTGCTTCTTGCTGTTGGGACGTGGCCAACTCTGGATGGCCTCGACTTTGTTGAGTTGGGGTTTTATTACTCCCCTCCCAATGGTGTACCCAAGATATTTGGCCTCCTCCTGCCCAATGGTACACTTCTTGGGGTTAGCCGTAAACCCCGCTTCCCGAACAGAGTCCAGGACTGCTTGCACTTTTGGCAGATGTGAGGCCCAATCTGTGCTATGGACAATTACGTCATCCAGGTAAGCCGCAGCATACTTCCGATGGGGCCTCAGCATCTGGTCCATTTTCCGCTGGAATGTGGCCGGCGCATTCTGTAACCCGAACGGCATTCTTTTATATTGGAACGCCCCGTCTGGGGTTACAAATGCGGTTTTCTCTTTGGCCGACTTGGCCAGGGGGATTTGCCAATACCCTTTTGTGAGGTCAAGAGTCGTCATGTATCGGGCTGTTCCCAGCCGGTCGATCAACTCATCTATACGTGGCATGGGGTAGGTGTCAAATTTTGTAACTTTGTTCAACTGACGAAAATCGTTACAAAATCGCCAGCTCCCATCCGGTTTAGGCACCAACACGATGGGACTAGACCAATCACTTTGGGACTCCTCTATCACCCCTAAGTTCAGCATTTTCTGTACTTCCTCCCGTATTGCCTCCCGTCGAGCCTCTGGGATCCGATAGGGTTTTAACTTCACCCTTTCACCGGGCGGGGTAATGATGTCATGCTCTACCCCAGATGTTTGTCCCGGCAGCTCAGAGAATACCTCCTTGTTGCGAAGCACAAACTCCTTAACCTCCTGTTGTTGGGGTTGTGACAAGGTGGCTGCTATTCCAACCTCAGGAATCACGCAACCAGTTTGAGCTGGTGACCAAGTGTCTGCGACTAGGGACTCTCTATCCCTCCAGGCTTTCAACAGATTAACGTGATAGATCTGTTCGGGCTTTCGCCTTCCTGGTTGTCTGACCTTGTAATTCACTTCGCTCACTTTTTCCATTATCTCGTAGGGGCCTTGCCATTTGGCAAGGAATTTACTTTCAACCGTAGGGACAAGTACCAATATCCTATCCCCCGGGGAAAAGGTACGGGTCTTGGCTCCACGGTTGTACACTCTCTGCTGTGCCAACTGCGCTTGGGCCAAATGTTCCTTCACGATGGGCATTACCTGTGCAATTCGATCTTGCATCAGGGCGACATGCTCAATCACACTCCTGTGGGGAGAACTCTCACTTTCCCAAGTTTCCTTGGCAATATCCAACAGCCCTCTTGGGTGTCTCCCATACAGTAACTCAAAGGGGGAGAATCCCGTAGAGGATTGGGGCACCTCCCTAATAGCAAACATCAAATAAGGAAGTAAACAGTCCCAATCCTTTCCATCTCTATCCACCACTTTCTTCAACATTTGTTTTAGGGTTTTGTTGAATCTTTCAACCAGCCCATCGGTTTGGGGGTGATACACAGACGTACGCAATTGCGTCACTTTGAACAATTTACACAGCTCTTTCATAACCCGGGACATAAAGGGTGTACCTTGGTCCGTAAGCAGTTCTTTACAAATACCCACCCGGCTAAAAACAAGAGATAGCTCTTTGGCTATGGTTTTGGCCGAGGTATTTCGGAGAGGGATCGCTTCTGGATAACGGGTGGCATAGTCCATTATAACTAATATGTACTGGTGCCCCCTAGCGGACTTGATTATAGGACCTACCAAATCCATGGCGATCCTCTCAAACGGGACCTCAATGATGGGTAGAGGGACCAGCGGGCTACGGAAATGTGGCATCGGGGCCAACCTCTGACACACAGGGCAGGAGGAACAATAATTTTCTACGTCCTTCATCACCCCCGGCCAATAGAATCTCTGTAATACCCTCTCTCGGGTTTTCTCTGTCCCCAGATGACCTCCAAGAATGTGCCCATGGGCCAACTCCAACACCAACTTCCTGTAAGGTTTGGGCACCACAAGCTGCTCAACGGTTTCTTCTGCCCTTTTTGCCACCCGATACAGTAGGTCCTTCTCTACGCTGAAGTATGGGTAAGTGCAGGTATTATCTGGGTTCACTAACTCGCCATCTATTTTCACTACGTTTTCCCGTGCCTTTATTAGGGCGGGGTCTTTCAACTGTTCTGTGGCAAAGTTTTCCCTGTGAACCTCAAGATCAGAAAACTCCACAGACGGTAGGTTTTCGTCTGAGGAGGTGGGCTCCTCTCCAGTTTCTTGAGTCTCCCCTGCCAATACTGATAAGGGAAATTCCGGAGAGTCCTCACCACTCTCAGGGGAGTTCTGGCTATCACATTCCTGGTACATAGGGGCACCAGTGAGGGGCTCAGGATCATCCCACAGTTCCCAGAACTTCGGAAAATCCCTTCCCACAATGGCGTCATGCGGTAACTGAGATACTAAGCCCACTGGATGAGAGAGGGTACCTTTGGGGGTCTCGAAACACACTGTAGTCACTGGATACTCTCGGGTGTCCCCATGCACACAAATAACAGCTACCTTGCTATTCCCAGAGACCTCTGTTTTAACTAACTCAGCCTTTATCAGGGTCACAAGGCTACCTGAATCCAGCAATACCACAACATTTCTACCATTAACACACATTTTGCATAAATGTTTCTCAGTTCCTCGAATGGCAGTGCATGCGACTGTCGCACACAGCGACTGACGTCTGCCCGTCAGAAAGTCACACTGCATGGGTTCCTCCACAACCGGGCAATTGGCTGCAATATGTCCCGCTTGCCGGCAGCGGTAGCAAACGATCCTTCTTGCCGCCTCTTGAGCCGCTGATTTCCCAGGCTGTTCTCGCCAAACTTGGGGTAGAGCTCCCACCCTCTCACTCTCTCCACCCTCACCCCTTGGAATCCTCTTATCCGCCCCTGGGGATGGTCTGGTCTTAGGGTGGAAAGTCCGAGTGTCTCTGGAAGAGGCCGTCAGGTTCTCTGTAGCCAAGTATTTCTCCACACGATCCACAAGACCATCGGCCGTCTCTGGGTCTCCATGGCTTACCCACTTTTGGATGGCAGTAGGAAGAGCTCTCAAAAACCGATCCATTACAACACGTTCCACAATCTTTGGTGCGGACAAAGTCTCTGGCTGTAGCCACTTTCTGCTCAGGTGAATGAGATCATACATTTGAGACCTGGGGGGTTTTCCAAGCTGGAAAGTCCAGTTATGCACACGCTGAGCCCGGACAGCCTGGGTGACACCCAGCCTTGCCAATATTTCAGCTTTTAGCATCACATAGTCTTTTGCTTGGTTAGGCTCTAGGTCATAGTAAGCTTTCTGTGATTCACCAGTTAACAGAGGAGCCACCAGTCCAGCCCACTGCTCCTCAGGCCACTTTTCTCTTTCAGCGGTCCTTTCAAATGTGGTCAAAAATACCTCTGGATCATCCTCTCCAGTCATTTTTGTCAATAAACGACTCACCCCAAAGGACGCGGTATTAGTGGGACGGCTTTCCTCACTGGTCTGCGGACGTTGCTGCATTACTGCTTCCATCTGTTGTTGTAGTCTCTGCTCTTGCTTCTGCAACAGGTCTATGAAGCGGGCCTCAGATTGCTGCTGGGCTCGTTGCTGAGCCTCCAGACTCTGTTGCAAAGTTGCGTTTGTCTGCTGCTGGGCTGCAAGGCTCCTTTGCAAACCTGCATTTGTCTGCTGTTGATTGGCATTTGCTAGAGCCAGCTGCTTCAGTATCTCCTCCATGCTGGCTTAAAAAAAACTGCCACTGGTTCTCCACCAACTGTGAGGGGGTTAGCTCGGCAGCGGGTGTGTGTGACCCCCGGGATGGGCTCCCCACACAAAACAGGCCCAGCAAACGGAGGTTGTGGTTTTCAAAATCAAAAAAAGGTGCGGTTTATTTTCTATTTACAGTGACAAAACACAGCAAAGCAAAAGAAACATAACCAAAATAAATCCTGGTCAAGTTGACCTCTGACTAAACATACAGGTTTCCTAACTAACAACTGGGATCAGCCTAGTGCTGTCCTAGTCCCTAAGTCCCTGGTTTAGTAAAAGTCCAAACAAATAGCCACACAGGCTTTGCCTCACCGCACAGGGGTTCACTCTCCCTAGACAGTCCACACAGGTCTGGTTCCAGGCATGAGCTAACATCTAATGAAGCTGGGAGTTCTTATAGAGGCCTAAATGAGCTGACAAGGTTCAGCTGGTCTCCTCATCTCTGTCTGCACGACGCCCCACACTCTCCCTAGAGGTATGAGTCATCCATGAGCCAACTAGCCTTAGCTGGGCGAAATATATCTACCCCCCTGGATGCAACCAGGTGACTTTACCTTCCTGCTGTCACAGTAGGGAGAGTGTCAGTTTCTTTCACTGTGATAATCCTTGTTTCTAGGGACAGGGAAGGACAGTGAGGGAAATTCTCCTTGTGCTATAGTGTGCTAAAGCATTGATCATCAACCATCTTTAAAAAAACATTTTTTCTAGGGACAGAAAACTATAGGTAGGGAGAGTGTCAGTTTCTTTCACTGTGATAATCCTTGTTTCTAGGGACAGGGAAGGACAGTGAGGGAAATTCTCCTTGTGCTATACTGTGCTAAAGCATTGATCATCAACCATCTTTAAAAAAACATTTTTTCTAGGGACAGAAAACTATAGGTAGGAAGAGTGTCAGTTTCTTTCACTGTGATAATCCTTGTTTCTAGGGACAGGGAAGGACAGTGAGGGAAATTCTCCTTGTGCTATAGTGTGCTAAAGCATTGATCATCAACCATCTTTAAAAAAACATTTTTTCTAGGGACAGAAAACTATAGGTAGGGAGAGTGTCAGTTTCTTTCACTGTGATAATCCTTGTTTCTAGGGACAGGGAAGGACAGTGAGGGAAATTCTCCTTGTGCTATAGTGTGCTAAAGCATTGATCATCAACCATCTTTAAAAAAACATTTTTTCTAGGGACAGAAAACTATAGGTAGGGAGAGTGTCAGTTTCTTTCACTGTGATAATCCTTGTTTCTAGGGACAGGGAAGGACAGTGAGGGAAATTCTCCTTGTGCTATACTGTGCTAAAGCATTGATCATCAACCATCTTTAAAAAAACATTTTTTCTAGGGACAGAAAACTATAGGTAGGGAGAGTGTCAGTTTCTTTCACTGTGCTAATCCTTGTTTCTAGGGACAGGGAAGGACAGTGAGGGAAATTCTCCTTGTGCTATACTGTGCTAAAGCATTCCTCATCAACCATCTTTGAAATCCTTGTTTTTTGGACAGTCAGGGAAATTGTCGTTGTGCTATTCTGTGCGAAAGCAATCATCCTCAACCATATTTAGAAATCCTTAAGTAAAGGGACAGAGAAGGACACCTGAAGGTAGCCCTTATTGCTTTTTTCCCATCTCCCTGCAGGCCATCTATTAGAATGTCTGGAAGGCAAACAAGGAGAGGCAGACAGTCAGGAGGCAATAAAAGAGGGCAAGCAGGCTCTGTGTCTGGGGGCAACAGTGCTGGTCGTGGACGCGGTGCATTGTCATCAGCACATGGCCATGGGACACGCTTGTCCTTCTTTTCGGCAGCTGGACATGTTGAGCCACATCATGCCGAAGACTTGGTAGAGTGGATGACCAAGCCCTCCTCCTCATCCTCTCTCACCCAGGCTCAGGGTACTGGCAAAGCAGCTGCCAAAGCGTCCTCTTCCCTGGTATCAATGTCAGACTCATCATCAGTCACTCCTTCCCTAGACCCACCATGTCCTCCTCCTGAGGAGTCCCCCGAACTGTTTGAGCACAGTGTTGGGTACATGCTCCAGGAGGATGCCCAGCGTTTCGAAGGGTCTGATGATGAAACCCAGCTACAGGAAGGCAGTAGCGTGAGAGCAGACAGAGGGGATGCTCAAGAAGGACACCAATCTGGCAGTCATGTTCCAGCAGCTGCAGCATACTGCCAGATTGGCTCCAGTGATGAGGAGGGAGGGGATGATGAGGTCACTGACTCCACGTGGGTGCCTAATAGGAGAGAGGAGGAGGAGGAGGATGAGGAGGAGGCACATCTCCAACGAGGCAGGATGCCCTTTGGTGGCCAGCGTAAGGGCAGTACACCGACGGAATCACACCGCAGAGCTCCGCCTGTGCAGGGCGCTGCCTCTGCCCGTCATTCAAAAAGTTCTTTGGTGTGGGCCTTTTTTGAGGCTAGTGCATCAGATCGCACAGCTGCTGTTTGCAACATATGTCTCAAGCGTATATCGCGTGGCCAAAACATCAGCCGCTTGGGTACCACATGCCTGACCAGACATATGTTGACCTGCCATGCAGCTCGTTGGCAAGCCTACCTCAAAGACCCACACCAAAGAACAAAGCGGACCTCTCCTTGCACGCATCAGCTGGGATCTCCAACCCCACTATAACTTCAGTCCTCTCTGAAACATGCACTGAGAGGAATGAAGGTGTAGAATTAGGTGTGTCACAGCCAAGTACTTGCGGCCACTCTGCTAGCAGTACACCGACGTCCGATTCTAGCAGGCAAATTTCCCTGCCCCAGCTGCTGGACCGTCGAAAGAAGTTCACTCCCAGCCATCCACATGCCCAGCGGTTGAATGCTAGCTTGGCTAAATTGCTAGCGCTTCAACTGCTGCCTTTTCAGTTGGTAGACTCGGCCCCCTTCCGTGAGTTTGTGCAATGTGCGGTTCCTCAGTGGCAGGTTCCCAAACGCCACTTTTTCTCACGGAAGGCTATTCCGGCTCTCTACCGGCATGTGGAAGGCAATGTCTTGGCCTCGCTGGACAGGGCGGTCAGCGGTAAGGTGCATATTACCGCTGACTCATGGTCCAGCACGCATGGACAGGGACATTACCTTTCTTTCACGGCCCATTGGGTCACTCTTTTGGCAGCTGGGAAGGATGCAGGACAAGGTGCAGTAGTGTTGGAGGTTGTTCCACCGCCACGCCTCCAAAATGCTACTACTGGTTGTGACACACCTCTCTCCTCCACCCCCTCCTCTTCTTCTTCCTCCATGGCCTCTTCCTGTGCTTTGTCCTCTGAACCAGCGGTGCTCCGTAGCCGTTCAAGGGGCTACGCAAGTACGCAGGCAAAAAGATGCCATGCCGTGCTTGCGCTGGTGTGTTTGGGGGACAGAAGCCACACTGGGGCAGAGGTCCTGTCTGCTCTGCAGGGCCAGGCCGAGAGGTGGTTGACGCCACGCCAGCTTAAGCCAGGAATGGTGGTTTGCGACAATGGCACCAACCTCCTCTCCGCCCTCCGACAGGGACAACTGACCCATGTGCCCTGTGTGGCTCACGTCCTTAACCTGGTGGTGCAGCGGTTCTTGGGCAGGTACCCGGGCTTACAGGATGTCCTGAGGCAGGCCAGGAAAGTCTGTGTGCATTTCCGCAGATCTTATAATGCCAGTGCTCGCCTGGCTGAGCTGCAAAAGGAGTTGAACCTGCCCAAGAACCGCCTTATATGTGACATGCCCACCAGGTGGAACTCAACGTTGGCCATGCTGCAGCGGCTGCACACGCAGCAGAGGGCCATCAATGAGTACCTGTGCGACTACGGCACCAGGACAGGGTCAGGGGAGCTTGTTTTTTTTTCTCCACGCCAGTGGGGCATGATCAGGGATGCATGCACTGTCCTGGCACCATTTGAGGAGGCCACGAGGATGGTGAGCAGTGACAGTGCATGCATCAGTGACACTGTACCTCTTGTCCACCTGTTGGAGCACACGCTGCGTGGAATAATGGACAGGGCACTTGAGGCAGAACAGAGGCAGGAAGAGGAGGACTTCCTTGCCTCTCAAGGCCCCCTTTACCCAGACAGTGTTCCTTCTGTCCCACCCATCGCACAGGAAGAGGAGGAGGAGGAGGAGGAGGAGGATGATTGTGTCAGCATGGAGGTGGAGGCTGGCACTCAGCATCATCAGCAGCAGTCTTTTAGGGATGATTTACAGTCCCAAGAAACCAGTGGACTTGTACGTGGCTGGGAGGAGGTGGCTGCGGATCATGTCGTCCTTAGTGACCCAGAGGACTCCGGACCGAATGCCTCAGCAAACCTACGCTGCATGGCCTCCCTGATCCTGCAAAGTCTGCGGAAGGATCCTCGTATTCTTCGGATCAAGGAGAGGGACCATTACTGGCTGGCCACTCTCCTTGATCCACGGTACAAGGGTAAGGTTGCGGAACTTATGTTACCGTCGCAGAGGGAGCAGAGGATGAGACAACTCCGGGAGGCCTTGCAGAAAGGTCTGTGCAACGCGTTCCCAGAGACTGGGAGGTTACAAACTCCTGGTCCTGGACAACGAGTTGCTGAGGCTTCGGCCAGTCAAAGAAGGAGCGGTGGGGAAGGTGGCCGTCTGACCGATGCGTTCAGACAATTCTTTAGTCCGCAGCCCCAAAGTATGATCGGTTCCAGCAACCATCGCCAGCGTCTGATAAACATGGTGCAGGAATATCTAGGGGCAAGGTCAGACTTGGACACCTTCCCCACCGAAAATCCTCTGGCTTACTGGGTCTTGAGGATGGATCACTGGCCAGAGCTTGCACAGTATGCAATTGAGCTACTGGCCTGTCCTGCATCCAGCGTTCTTTCGGAACGCACATTCAGTGCTGCTGGAGGATTTGTCACGGATCACAGGGTGCGCCTGTCCACCGACTCGGTTGATCGACTGACTTTCATCAAGATGAACCAGTCTTGGATCACCACCAGCTACCACACACCTGATGCTGATATAACAGACTAATTGATTTTAACATGTCACATCCCTTCAAGACTGATGCTGATGCTGAGTGCCTGTGCTGTTATGTTGACTGGCTATCCTCCTCCTCCGAGTCCTCAATGATACGATTGATGATGATAGCTTGGAAGATCATTTTTGTTTATGGGTGCCGCCACCAGTGGCTAAGGCCCAATTTTTCAGCCCCTGTTTAACAGGGGCGTGTAATTACAATTTTTGAAGCAATAATTTGCCATAGGGCTCATTGCTGTGCTCCAAGTACAGTATCTGTGAGGGGTTGGAGTGTTGTGCCACCAGTGCCTAAGGCCCAATTTTTCAGCCCCTGTTTAACAGGGGCGTGTCATTACAATTTTTGAAGCAATACTTTGCAACAGGGCTCATTGCTGTGCTCCAAGTACAGTATCTGTGAGGGGTTGTAGTGTTGTGCCACCAGTGCCTAAGGCCCAATTTTTCAGCCCCTGTTCAACAGGGGCATGTAATTACAATTCTTGATCTAATAATTCACAGCAGGGCCCATTGCTGCACCCACCAAGAGTAACTCTGAGGGCTTACAGTGTTGTGGCAACGCCACCACCACCACCACCATGAAAGGCCCAATTTTTCAGCCCCTGTTCAAAAGGGGCATGTAATTACAATTCTTGATCTAATAATTCACAGCAGGGCCCATTCCTGCACCCACCAAGAGTAACTCTGAGGGCTTACAGTGTTGTGGCAACACCACCACCACCACCACCACCACGAAAGGCCCAATTTTTCAGCCCCTGTTCAACAGGGGCATGCAATTACAATTCTTGATCTAATAATTCACAGCAGGGCCCATTGCTGCACCCACCAAGAGTAACTGTCAGGGCTTACAGTGTTGTGGCACCAGCACCACCATCAAAGGCCCAATTTTTACTACCACTGTTCAACAATTATATGTAATTAAAATTCCTGATATAATAGTTGACAGCAGGGCGTTCCAGCACCAACCAAGAGTAACTGTGAGTGCTTACAGTGTTGTGCCAACACCAACAACTAAGGGGCCTATTTCTGCTGAGTATATACGGCAGGTCCCTACTTTCAAACATCCAACTTACAAACGACTCCTACTTGCAAACGCAAGAAGACAACAGGAAGTGAGAGGAAATCTACCCCTTGGAAGGAAAATTCTCTCCTGTAAGAATTAATATGGGAGAAAGGTGTCTCCTCTGTACTGATGCTTTATCACCAATCCTTGTTTCAAGAAAAACACCACATTTCAAAAACAGTTGTCATTGGGACGGAAAGTGAGGTGAAATGTTCTGAACAGGGGCACAGATAGCAAAACAAATGTTACAGGGGTGATAACCCTTACCTATGTTTTCCAAAAAGTTTAAAAATAGATTTTTGGGCTGGAGCTACACTTAAACAATGTACCTGTTCAAAATTACAAACAGATTCTACATAAGAACAAACCTACAGTCCCTGTCTTGTATGCACCGCCTGTATACGGCTGTTCAGAGTATATAGGGCCTTTTTTATTTTATGTGCGGGGTTCCCCTTAATATTCATACAAGACCCAAAGGGGCTGGTAATGGGCTGGGGTAGGGGGTCATGGGGTAGCTATGCCATTTTTCTTAAAGATTTTCATCCATATTACCGGGACCAGACATTACATTAAAGCCGCAAGCAGTTTTAAATGGCTTTTTTTTCCTTTAGAAGTGTCATTTTGTGCAGGGACAGTTCTAAACACGGGAAACACGTGGCACTTCACAGGCATACTTTAGACACCCCCCAGGTACGATATTTAAAGGAATATTTGACTTTTTTTTTTTCACTTTATGCATCATTAAAATGACTGCTCCCGAAAAACGACCGTTTTTAAAACTTCTTTTTGCATTGATACATGTCCCCTGGTGCAGAACCCGGGTTCCCAAACCCTTTTTAGGACAATAACATGCATAATAGTCGTTATAATTAGCACTTTAGAATTCGAACGTTCACATCCATTGTATTTAATAGGGTTCTAATGTTCGTACGAACTTTCGGTCCGTTCGCGGGTTCTGGTGCGAACCGAACCCGGGGGTGTTCGGCTCATCACTATTAGCAGGGTTTCCCAGGGCCATCCACCTAGCCCTGCCCCAGAAGTGGAAGAGATTGAGTGCACCGATGCCCAACCACATGTTTCAAGATGAGTCCATGTCTCGGATGATGAAGAAACACAGGTGCCAACTGCTGCTGCTTTCGCAATTGTGCAGACCGACAAGGAGGGCAGGGGTTAAGGCTGGGTGGAATATGATGTGGAGGACGATGAGGTCCTCGACCCCACATGGAATCAACGTCATGCAGGTGACCTGTGTAGTTCGGAGGAAGAAGGGGTGGTCGCACAGAGCCACCAGCACAGCAGAAGAGGGAGCAGGGTGCAAAAGCAGAGCGTCCATCCCCTAGACAGTACGCCTGTTACTGCCCAACGCAGCAAGGGACTGAGCACACCAAAACCAGGTCCAAGGAGTTCCCTAGCGTGGCAGTTCTTCAGACAATGTGCTGATGACAAGACACAAGTGGTTTGCACGCTGTGCAATCAGAGTCTGAAGCGAGGCATAAACGTTCTCAACCTGAGCACAACCTGCATGACCAGGCATCTAAGTGCAAAGCACGAGCTGCAGTGGAGTAGACACCTCAAAAACCAAGAAAGGTCTCTGGCTCCTCCTGCTTCCTCTCCTGCTGCAGTCTCGGCCTCTTCATCCACCTCTGTAGTGACAGTGGCACCTGCCACCCCGTAAACAGAGGATCTGCCAGCAACACTACCACCTGGGTCACCAACCATCTCCACAATGTCCCATGGAAGCGTTCAGCTCTCTATCTCCCAAATACTGGAGCGGAAGAGGAAGTACCCCCCTACCCACCCGCGATCCCTGGCCCTGAATGCCAGCATTTCAAAATTCCTGGCCTTTGAAATGCTGTCATTCCGTCTGGTGGAGATGCAGAGTTTTAAAAGCCTTATGGCATTGGCTGTCCCACAGTACGTCGTGCCCAGCCGCCACTACTTTTCACAACAGTACACAGGAGAGGTTCCTGACAGGCTTGCTTACTAGACGACTGATTCAAGAGTGAAGCTTGGTCACCCTACCCTATGCATGGGGTTACACTGTGGACAGTCTACTTTTATTCCTAGTTTATGCACCGGGCTCTGACCGATGCATACCCCCTGGCGTCTATAGCTCTATATACCTGAAGGAAACCCATTCATCTGCTTACCAGCAGCCTGTGTTCTATTCAAATTACTCCGCTGTTGTCTATTATGATTTCCACTTACCCAACAGGCCATTTTCTATAGACAAATTGCCAGTGTATCGGTATTCAGGGCCGCTTTGCATCTTTAATACGGCCTGTTTACTATTATGATCCTGAAGAAGCATTACGACATGTAGAGCAGAGCAAGACTACGTTTCTACACACTGGACCCAGGAATAAGGCTATCCACTTCCTATATAGACTGTTCTACTGAATGCAATGTTAAATTGATGGATATGTGTCTCTTATTATAATTTTGAGCCTATCTATACTGTTGTATTTTTTGGAAGTGAGATGTTAGCACTACCCCGGGTCATGTACGAATGATCATTATAATGAAATTTTTTGTATAAATGTAATTTTATATATTTTTTCTACCAATAAAAACCCCTAGATTTTTACTTTATTTACCTATGTGCCGTTTAAAGTCCATCTTTTAGTTTAAATCAGTGTTCCTCCATAATTATCGGGACGTTGGCACATTTATACTAGTGCATCCACAGTGTCACCATGTGAGGATGCACATTTGAGCATTTCTCTTTAAATTACTTTTCCAGGCGAGCCATCCCTTCCCTGCACAACCAAGTGGAGGACAAAATCAGGTGTGCACTGTGCAACGCCATCCATGGCAAGGTCCACCTAACTACGGATACGTGGACCAGTAAGCACGGTCAGGGACGTTATATCTCCCTAACAGCACACTGGGTAAATGCAGTGGTGGCTGGGCCTGAGGCAGATAGCAGTTTGGCACATGTCTTCCACTACCGAGGATTGCAGGGCGCTTCAGTTTGCCTCCTGTTGCTAACTCCTCCTACTCCGCTTCCTCATCCTCTACCGCCTCCTCATCCGGTCAGCGTAACACCTTCACCACCAACTTCAGCACAGCCGCAGAGTTGTGGAGGGACATGGAACAACAGACCGATGAGTGGTTGGTGGCATTGAGCCTCAAGCCCAGCCTGGTGGTGTGCGATAATGGGCAAAATCTCGTAGCAGCTCTGGGCCTAGCCGGTTTGACGCACATCCCTTGCCTGGCGCATGTGCTGAATTTGGTGGTGCAGAGGTTCCTTAAAAATTACCCCGATATGCCAGAGCTGCTGCAGAAAGTGGGGGCTGTCTGTGCGCACTTTCGGCGTTCTCACCATGCTGCTGCTCGCCTGTCAGCACTGCAGCGTAACTTCGGCCTTCCCGCTCACCGCCTCATATGTGACGTGCCCACAAGGTGGAACTCCACCTTGCACATGCTGGACAGACTGTGTGAGCAGCAGCAGGCGATAGTCGAGTTTCAGCTGCAGCACGCACGCGTGAGTCGCTCTGCGAAACAGCACCACTTCACCACCAATAACTGGGCCTCCATGCGAGACCTGAGTGCCTTGTTGCGCTGTTTCGAGTACTCCACCAACATGGCCAGTGCCGATGACGCCGTTCTCAGTGTTACTATCCCAGTTCTATGCCTCCTTGAAAAAACGCTTCGGGCGATGATGGAAGAGGATGTGGCACAGGAGGAGGAGGAGGAGGAGGAGAGGGATCATTTCCAAGGCTTTCAGGGCAGTCATTCACAAGTGGCTCTGAGGGTGGGTTCCTGCACCAACAAGCGCCAGGTACACAATTGTCCAGCAAGGGCACAGTTCTGGAGGATGACGAGGTGGTTGATGAGAAAGAGGAGATGGAGAAAGAGGAACCATATTCACAGCAGGGTGGCACCCAGACCAGCTCATGGCCATCACTGGTGCGTGGCTGGTTGTATACAGAGGACACAGACGATACACCTCCCACAGAGGACAGCTTTTCATTGCCTCTGGGTAGCCTGGCACACATGAGCGATTACATGCTGCAGTGTCTCCGCAACGACCGCCAAATTGCCCACATTCTAACTGGTGCTGATTACTGGGTGGCCACGCTGCTGGATCCCCGTTACAAGGACAACGTACCATCCTTAATTTCCTCACTGGAGCGGGATCGTAAGATGCGCAAGTACAAGCGCACGCTGGTAGACACGCTGCTGGTGGCATTCCCACCTGACAGCGGGGGCACAGTGGAAGCACAAGGCGAAGGCAGAGGAAGAGGTCGCCAACGCAGCCAGGGGGACCGCCAGCACCTCAGAAGGCAGGGTTAGCATGGCCGAAATGTGGAAAAGCTTTATCAGCACGCCACAACAACCAGCACCACCAGCTGATATGGAACGTCTTAGCAGGAGGCAGCATTTCACCAACATGGTGGAGCAGTATGTGTCCACAGGCCTACACGTACTGAATGACGGGTCTGCCCCCTTCAACTTCTGGGTCTCCACATTGGGCACATGACCTGAGCTTCCCCTTTATGCCTTGGAGGTGCTGGCTTGCCCTGGAGCCAGTGTATTTTCTGAACGTGTATTTAGCACGGCAGGGGGGGTTATCACAGACAAGCGCAGCCGCATGTCCAGAGCCACATTGGACAAGCTCACGTTCATTAAAATTAACCAGGCATGGATCCCACAGGACTTGTCCGTACCTTGTGCAGAATAGACATGTATACCGGCCTTACCCAGCCATTGTTGTATTTTTGATCTTTCTCACTCTTTTGGGGTGTACCCTAATTTAAAAAATAAATAAATTAAAAAACAAAAACCAGTGTTGGCTCCTCCTCCACCGCCGCTTCCACCTACACCCCCACATCCACCGCCACCTCAACCTCCTACTCCATATGGACCTCATCCTCCTAGGTCAAGATTATAATTTTTTATTTTTATGTATATTATGTTATTTTAAGTTATTTCCCTATCCACATTTGTTTGCAGAGCACTTGCCATGCTCTTAACAACATTTTGCTGCCATTTGCAGCCCTCTAGCCCTTTCCATTACTTTTTTAGAGCCATTTTAGTCCTCAAAAGTTTGAGTCCCCATTGACTTCAATGGGGTTCGGGTTCGGGGTCAAGTTCGGGTCAAGTTCAGGTCCCAAACTCGAACTTTTTTGCGAACCCGAACATCCAGGTGTCCGCTCAACTCTACTAAGGAGGAAAATACGGAGAGTTTGTTTTTTTGTTTTTTCTTCTGAAAAAGGACAGTTTTTCCTCTGAGAAAACTTTGGGTTAGATAGTTAGTATGTTATGGTGAGGAAACGCCGTGATCAACAGTGGGATGCTCAGTGTGTTTTGTTGCTAACCCCTGCGTAACCAGTACAGGATGTTGAGACTCTGCCAACACTAGGTGGCAGTAGTCTGCAGGAATAAAGAGACTGTAATGATAATATGGCACTTAGAAATAAAAGGAAAAAAAAAAACTTTATGCTAGGCTTGGCATTAAGAAAACTTTTCATAGAAGGAAACTGCTTCCTCTCGGGGAAACAGTCTGCTTCTTTTGTAGGATAGGATGTGAGTAGTGGTTAGAATGTTTGCTGTTTCTATGTGTATTGTTTGTGATTTCTTGCAGGTACCAGAAGCTACTATCAAGACCACCGGAAGAATGGGGTGGGATAGATAGTCAGTAATGGGTGGAGTGTATTTTTTTTGATATGTCTGGAGATTGTAATGTTATTTGTGTGTTTTCTCTCTTCTTTTCTTTCTCCTTTCCCAAAATATTTTTTGGTTCAGGTACCATTTTTTTTGTGTAAATCAACAGCCTTCAGGATTGAAGGATTTTGATTTCTCCAGCCACTGGGGACAGTGTCTTTTTCTAGGAGGGGGTGTGTGTAGCGCCCCCCCCAATATTTGGGGGCGCTATGTGTAAATTTCAGGGTAGTCTGAGCCAGTAATTGGGCTAAGACCAATTGATTGTTCTGGATTTGCTTCTGCTCTGGGTGTGATACTGCCTGGCAGTAGTGTTCCCTGTCTGCCTGTAGGTGGCGCTGTCATCACCGGCATAGGTTGAACTACAGGGGGTATCACAATACCTTGGGTGTCCTTTCTCGGCAGCCGTGCAGTGGGCGTGGTCTACCCGCTGTGCATGCTTGGAGAGGGTACATAAGGGGCAGACGCCATGAATTGGGGTCCGTGTGCGCCTCGTTGGCCCTCATGGCATGGGGTGTGTGTGTGTGTTCTGGCCCTGGGCACCTTTAGCCGAGGCTGCATCGCTGCATGATAGGCCCAGCTCTGCTGGCTGAGGCCTATACTTTTTAAAGGGATCCTCAGCTACCCACCTGAGGGAAGTCACGCTTAGGGAAGGAGACCAGGGGAGGATCTGCCCCGGAAGAGACTAGCGATGGTACAGCTGTCTCGGAAGGAGGCCTGGAGCTCACCTAAGGAGGGATCCATCATTACAAGCCCTGCAATACGCCAATCCGGCTTAAAGGCTCTTCACTATTGCTTGGCTGGGAGGTTCAGGACTTTTAACAATCCTGTGGCAGAGGATTCCTGATCGTATTCCTAGAAAGATTGATTCGTGCTTCATCCCGGCTGCTAGGACCACTAAACCACTAAACGGGACTATCCGGGTGAGCAATACCCACTCAGGCTTGAGTGGCGACGATTGGGACTTTAGTGTTGCGTGCCTGAACTTTTTTTCCCTGTGTTTCTCTCGTTTCCTACTTTCCTCTAAAGTTTTCCACTTCAGCAAAGTAAAATAAAGCCTGACTGTTTGGGTTTTACATTGTGTGGACATTTCTAAATACTTTTCTCACACCCTGACAACGGAAGCCTTGGAGGTAGCTTGCAGACCCAACAAAACCAGCCGGTCCCTTAAATGGGGGTAAGTGCTACATGGTGTATGTATTCAAATACACTTTCAGGCAGGCAGGCCAGGCAGGTGATTCATTGATCTCAGTGCATAAAATATATATACTGTCTCCTACATATATATCCTCTGCATTTTAGTCTAGCCAAGCCTATACCTGACTGCAGGCCATTCCTGGTGTAATTTTTCTAGTAAACTTCACGCAGTGTTTTGCTAATCCAATTTTACAGCATGTTTGGAAGGCCACCAAGGAAAGGCAGACGCTCAAAGGCCACTAAAAGAGGGCAAGCAGGTTCTGTGTCTACAGCCAACAGTGCTGATTGTGGACACGGTGCATCCCCAGCACGTGGCCCTGGGGCACGATTGTCCTTTTTTTCGACAGCTGGCCGTGTTTAGCCACAACATGCAGAAGAGTTGGTAGGGTGGATCACAAAGCCGTCCTCATCCTCCTAATCCTCTGTCACACAGGCTCAGAGTACTTTGGCTGCCAATGCAGTTGCCAAAGCGGCCTATTCCATCGGCTCAATGTCATCAGTTACTCCTTCCCTAGCCCCACCATCATGCACGGAGGAGTCCCCCGAACTGTTCAACCACAGTGTTGGGTACATGCTGCAAGAAGATGCACAGCGTTTTGAAGGCTCCGATGATGGTACCCATGTTGAGGAAGGCAGTAACGTGAGCCCAGAGAGAGGGGGTGCCTAAGAAGGACAAGCAACTGGCAGTCATGTTCCCATAGCTGCAGCATACTGCCAGATTTGCTCCAGTGACGAGGAGGGAGGGGATGATGAGGTCACTGACTCTACGTGAGTGCCTGATAGGAGACAGGAGAAGGAGGAGGCACATCTCCAACGAGGCAGGATGCCCTTCAGGGGCCAGCTTAAGGGCAGCCAACCGACTGACTCTGCGCGTTTTCCAAAAGTTCTTTGGTGTGGGCCTTTTTTGAGACGTGTGCAGCAGATTGCACCATTGCTGTTTGCAACATTTGTCTGAAGTGTATCAAGCGTGGCCAAAACAACAGCCGCTTGGGCACCACATGCTTGACCAGACATATGTCGAGCTCCCATGCAGTCCGTTGGCAACAGTACTTAAAAGACCCACACCAAAGAACAAGGCAGACCTCTCTTTGCTCCTCATCAGCTGGGATCTCCAACCCTACTATACTATATATGCAAATTTCCCTACCCCAGTTGCTAAACCGTCAAAAGAAATTCAGTCCCAGCCATCCACATGCCCAGCGGCTGAATGCTAGCTTGGCTAAATTGCTAGCACTCCAACTGCTACCTTTTCAGCTGGTAGACTCTGCCCCCTTTTGTGAATTTGTGGAATGTGCGGTACCTCAGTGGCAGGTTCCCAAGCGCCACTTTTTTTCACGGAAGGCGATTCCGGCTCTCTACCGGCATGCGGAAGGCAATGTCTTGGCCTCGTTGGACAGGGCGGTCAGTGGTAAGGTGCATATTACCGCTGACTCATGGTCCAGCAGGCATGGACAGGGACGTTACCTTTCTTTCATGGCGCACTGGGTAACTCTGCTGGCAACTGGGAAGGATGCAGGACAGGGTGCAGTATTGTTGGAGCTTGTTTCGCCCCCACGCCTCCAAAATGCTGGTAGTGGTGATTCTGCCACACCTCTCTCCTCCACCCCCTCCTGTTCTTCTTCCTCTATTGCCTCTTCCTGTGCAGATTTGTCCTTGGAACCAGCGGTGCTCCGTAGGCGTTCTAGGGGCTACGCAAGCGCGCAGGCAAAAAGTTGTCCATGCAGTGCTTGAGTTGGTCAGCTTGGGGGACAGGAGCCACACTGGGGCAGAGATTCTGTCAGCTCTGCAGGGGCAGGCTCAGAGGTGATTGACACCACGCCAGCTTCAGCCAGGAATGGTGGTTTGCGACAATGGCACCAACCTCCTCTCCACCCTCTGACAGGGACACTTGACCCATGTGCCCTGTTTGGCTCACATCCTTAATTTGGTGGTGCAGCGGTTCTTGTGCAGGTACCCAGGCTTACAGGATCTCCTGAGGCAGGCCAGGAAAGTCTGTGGGCATTTCCGCCGGTCATATAATGCCAGTGCTTGGCTGGCTGACCTCCAAAAGGAATACAACCTGCCCAAGAACCGCCTCATCTGTGACATGCCCACCAGGTGTAACTCAATGTTGGCAATGCTGCAGCGGCTGCACATGCAGCAGAGGGCCATCAATGAGTACCTGTGTGAGTATGGCACCAGGACAGGGTCAGGGGAGCTTGGCTTTTTTTCGCCACGCCAGTGGCTCATGGTCAAGAATGCATGCACTGTCCTGTCACCATTTGAGGAGGCCACGAGGATGGTGAGCAGTGACAGTGCATGCATCAGTGATACTGTCCCTGTTGTCTACCTGTTGGAGAACACGCTGCGTGCAATAATGGACAGGGCACTTGAGGCAGAACAGAGGGAGGAAGAAGAGGACTTCCTTACCTCCCAAGGCCTCCTTTATCCAGACAGTATTCCTGCGTGCCTGCCGATTTTCCAGGAAGAGGAGGAGGATGAGGATTGTGTCAGCATGGAGGTGGAGCCTAGCACTCAGCATCAGCAGCAGTCTTCAGTCCCCAGAAACCCATGGACTTGTACGTGGCTGAGAGGAGGTGGCTGCGGATCATGTCGTCCTTAGTGACCCAGGGGACTCCGGACCGAATGCTTCAGAAAACCTACGCTGCATGGCCTCCCTGATCCTGCAAAGCCTGCGAAAGGACCCTTGGATTCATGGTATTAAGGAGAGGGATCATCACTGGCTAGCAACCCTTCTTGATCAACATTACAAGGGTAAGGTTGCGGAACTAATCCAGCCATCGCAGAGGGAGCAGAGGATGAAACATCCTCGAAAGGCCTTGCAGAAAGGTTTGTGCAATGTGTTTCCAGAGCCTGGGAGGTTACAATTTCCTGGTCCTGGACAACGTGTTGCTGAGGCTTCGGTCAGTCACAGAAGGAGCGGTGGAGAAGGTGTCCGTCTGACCGATGCGTTCAGACTATTTTTTAGTCCGCAGCCCCAAGGTCTAATCTGTTCCAGCAACCATTGCCAGCTTCTGATTTACATGGTGCAGGAATACCTAGGGGATCAGACTTGGAAACCTTCCCAACCCAAAATCCACTGGGTTACTGGGTCTTGAGGATGGATCACTGGCCAGAGCTTGCACAGTATGCAATTGAGCTACTGGCATGTCCTGCATCCAGCGTTCCTTCAGAACACACATTCAATGCGGCTGGAGGCTTTGTGATCGATCACAGAGTGTGCCTGTCCACAGACTCAGTTGATCGGCTCACCTTCATAAAAATGAACCAGTCTTGGATCACCAGCTACAAAGCACCTGATGCTGATGTAGCCGATAATTTTTTTTATGAATGCGAGATCCCTTGAAGACTGCCTATGCTGATGCTGAGTGACTATCCTGTTATGCTGAGTGACTATCCTATTCCTCCTCAATGTTCATGTTGATAGCTTCTAAGAACATTTTTGATTCTGGGTACCACCACCAGTGGTTAAGGCCCAATTTTTCTGCCCCTGTTTAAGAGGGGCGTGTAATTACAATTTTTGCTGTAATATTTCGCAGCAGGGCTCGTTCCTGCGCTCAACTAGAGTATCTGTGAGCGGTTGCAGTGTTGTGGCACCAGCACCAGTGCCTAAAGCCCAATTTTTCTGCCCCTGTTTAACAGGGGCGTGTAATTAAATAAATGTCTGTAATATTTCGCAGCAGGGCTAGTTCCTGCGCTCAACTAGAGTATATGTGAGGGGTTGTAGTGTTTTGGCACCAGCACCAGTGCCTAAGGCCCAATTTTTCTGCCCCTGTTTAACAGGAGCGTGTAATTACAATTTTTGCTGTAATATTTCGCAGCAGAGCCTGTTCCTGCGCTCAACAAGAGTATCTGTGAGGCTTTACAGTGAAGTGTCATCACCAACACCAACACTGCCGCCTAAGGCCCAATTTTTCTGCCCCTGTTTAACAGGGGCGCGTAATTACAATTTTTGATCGAATATTTCACAGCAGGGCTTGTTCCTACGCTCAACAACAGAATCTGTGAGGGGTTACAGTGCTGTGGCACCACCACCACTGCCTAAGACCCTATTTTTCTGCCCCTGTTTAACAGGGGCGTGTAGTTACAATTTTTGAACTAATATTTCACAGCAGGACTCGTTCCTGCGCTCAACAACAGAATCTGTGAGGGGTTACAGTGTTGTTGGTTACAGTGTTTTGGCACCACCACCACTGCCTAAGACCCAATTTTTCTGCCCCTGTTTAACAGGGGCGTGTTATTAAAATTTTTGATCAAATATTTCACAGCAGGGCCTGTTCCTGCACCCACCAAGAGTAACTGTGAGGGCTTACAGTGTTTTGGTACCACCAACACCTAAGGCCCAAATTTCTGCAGAGTATATAGGGCAGGCCGTATAGTATATACAGGCGGTCCCCTACTTTCAAACATCCGACTTACAAACGACTCCTACTTACAAACGGAGGGAGACAACAGGAAGTGAGAGGAAATCCACCCCATGGAAGGAAAATTCTCTCTTGTAAGAGTTAATATGGGTAAAAGGTGTCTCCACTGATGCTTTATCACCAATCCTTGTTTCCCTAAAAAAAACAAATTTTCTAAATCCAATTGTCATTGAGACAGAAAGTGAGGTGAAATCTTCTGAACAGGGGCACAGACAACAAAACAAATGTTACAGGGGTGATGATAACCCTTCCCTATGTTATCTAAAAAGCTTAAAAATAGATTTTTTGGCTGGAGCTACACTTACAAAATGTACTTGTTCCAAATTACAAACAGATTCAACGTAACCACTTCAATATCGGGCACTTCGCTGTCACACTTTGAATGACAATTGCGCGGTCATGCAACACTGTACCCAAATGAAATTTCTATAATTTTTCCCCACAAATAGAGCTTTCTTTTAGTGGTATTTGATCACCTCTGTTGTTTTTATTTTTTGCGCTATAAACAAAAGAAGAGGGACAAGTTTGAAAAAAAACACAATATTTTTACATTTTGCTAGAATAAATATCCATTTTTTTTTTCTTATACAAATTTTTTCCTCAGTTTAGGCTGATATGTATTCTTCTACATATTTTTGGTAAAAAAAAAATCACAATAAGCGTATATTGATTGGTTTGCGCAAAAGTTATAGCGTCTACAAAATAGGGGATAAATTTATAGCATTTTTATTATATTTTTTTTTTTTTACTAGTAATGTCGGCGATCAGCGATTTTTATTGTGACTGCAATATTGCGGCGGACACATCGGACACTTTTGACACATTTTTGGGACCATTCACATTTATACAGCGATCGCTGCTATAAAAATGCATTGATTGCTGTATAAATATGACTGGCAGGGAAGGGGGTAAACACTAGGGGGCGATCAAGGGGTTAAATGTGTTCCCTGGGAGTGATTATTATTGTGGGGGGAGGGGACTGACTGGGGGAGGTGACCGATGGTTGTCCCTATGTACAAGGGACACACCATTGGTCTCCTCTCCCTGACAGGACCTGGATCTCTGTGTTTACACACAGAGATCCACGGTCCTGCTCAGTAACTGGGCAATCACAGGTGCCCGGCAGCCATTGCAGCCGCCGGGCACGCGCATCGGGTCCCCTAGTGGCTGGGAAGGTGATCACGTGATATGACGTCCGCCCAGAACAAGAGAGTCTTCTTCCCGCCGTCATATGATGGGGGGCGGTGGACAACTGGTTAAAAACCAACCTACAGTCCCCTGTCTTTCTTGGGACCACCTGTATACTGCTGTTCAGAGTATTCTTTTTTTTAATTTGGGTGCAGGGTTCCCCTTAATATCCATACAAGACCTAAGGGCCTGGTTATGGGCTGGGGGGGACACCCATGTAGTTTTTCTCAATAATTTTCTTCCATATTCCTGGGACCCGACATTATATTACAGCCGCAAGCAGTTATAAATGACTTTTATTTATTTAGAAATGTCATTTTGTGCAGGGACTGTTCTAAAAAACGGGAAACAAGCGCCACTTTACAGGCATACTATAGACACCCCCCAGGTACGATATTTAAAGGAATATTTAACTTTTATTTTTTCACTTTAAGGCCTCATGCCCACGGACGTTTTTACAGCTTAAAAACGCCTGTCCATGTTAGTCTATAGTTTCATGCCCACCTAGGCGTTTTTGAGCTGCAAATAGCATAGACGTTTTAAGCTGTTCCTCGGCGTCGGCGTTAGGCATAAAAAACGCGAAGTGTTAAAAAAACGCTAAAAAACGCGCAAAAACTGTGCGATTGCATTTTTGAGCTCCGACGGTTTTTTTTTCGAAAAAAAAGGTAAAAAAATGTATACAATAACATGGACAGGCGTTTTTAAGCTGTAAAAAACGCGGCTGTAAAAACGTCCGTGGGCATGAGGCCTAAGCATCATTAAAATCACTACTGCTCCCGAAAAAACGTTAGTTTTTTAAAACTTTTTTTGTATCGATACATGTCCCCTGGGGCAGGACCCGGGTCCCTAAACCCTTTTTAGGGACAATAACTTGCATATTAGCCTTTAAACTTCACACTTTTGATTTCTCACGTTTGAGTCCCATAGTCTTTAATGGTGTTCGAATGTTCGCTCAAAATTTCGGTCCGTTCGCATGTTCTGGATGCGAACCGGGGGGGGGGGGGGGTGTTCAGCTCATCCCTAGTGATTAATGCATACTGAGTGACTTTTTCTGTATATTGGAAGAAATATTTATGTTTTTCTATTTCTTTATCTTGATCAAAATGAGTCACATTTTAAAAGGAACCCACGGGAAGTATGAAGGCTAACATTACTGATTTCTGCCTCTCAAAATGCTTCTTGCCTAGCAACCATCCTAAGCCAAGGGCTTCAAAACTTTATAGGTTATTGACTCGGTATAAGTATGAAGTTGTCTTGACCTGCTGAATGCATTCTTTATGTCAGTCATCCAGAAAACATAATGCAGGAGGGAACCAGGCAGGGCAAACTTATGCCTCGTACACACGACCGTTTTTTTCCGTCGGAATAACCTCTGATGGGTTTTCCGACAGAATTCCGTTCAAGCTGTCTTGCATACACACTGTCACACCAAATTCCAACCATCAAGAACGCGGTGACGTACAACACTACGACGTGCCGAGAAAAATTAAGTTCAATGTTCCGAGCATGCGTCAACTTGATTCTGAGCATGCGTGGTTTTTAGTCCGTCGGAATTGCATCCAGACGAACGGAAATTCCGATAGAAATTTTTTCTGTCTGAAAAAAAGAGAACATGTTCTCTTTCTAAGTCTGTCGGAATTTCCGAAGGAAAAAGTCAGATGGGGCATACACACGGTTGGAATATCCGATGAAAAAATTCTGTCTGACTTTTTCCATCGGAAATTCCGAGCGTGTGTACGTGGCATAACAGTTTCTCTTCAAAGGGCCCTCCCAAAGCCAGTTATACTCGTGTAGCGCTACCCCCAGTTAAGAGAGCCGCTGAGTTTTGTTTCGGGCCCTGTATACAGCACCGCCAACCCCCGGCAATCTACTCGACCCACTCTGGCACAGTTAGTCTAAGGGTTATTATCTTATCACAATCTAGCAATATATGCACAATGATAACACACGGAGGGCAAAGTGTTAAAGTATAACTAGTTTACTTCTGTGTAAAAGGCATAGATTAACACATAACACATATATTGTCTGCAGAGCCCTGCAACGGTAAGTATAGTACACACTGAGGATGCTGGCGATTACGCGCCAAGTGCAGCTATCCCTATCTATGCGCCCTTATGGCGCAGCCAACAAAAAGTTCTAACTCCTGGTCAGGCCTGACTCAGATATAACTTAGTCTCTTGGGGAACAATTTCTTTGCATGCAGCTTGAACGGTGGTGCACATATAGAAAGAAACAGTATTTGTAATCCACACGATAGGTAATAGAAGAACACTTCACCGGAGACTACACGACCCAGTTCTGTTACTAGTCTCCGGTGGAACAACAGATAAAACTTGATGGGCCAAGGCAGTCTCTAGACCTAATCAGAGTAAAGTATTTTTTTGGATTGAGCAGGTGCTCGCTCACCACTCCGGACGCACACAGCGTCTGCAACGGCCGGGTCCCCGGTCCAACTGATGTCAGCAACTTGGAGAATTCGGATGCCACCCAGGCTCGTCTTGGGCCCCCCTTCATGCAATTTCGCTCTCTACCCCCACCCCCACAAATACAAACCCCTTTTGGCCCGCGATAAAGATCACCCTGGTGCTCTGAGACATACAATAGATAGCAGCTAGACTTAAAAACAGTTTACTGCAGCAAATCAGGCAGCTACCGCAATTGGTTGCCAAAGGTTACAGCATATCATTACCGCTCACTGACTAGTTGCTAGAGGTTACAGCACACAATATGCCTCACTGATTCGTTGCTAGAGGCTATGCTATGTGTGCCACAGCGAAAAGTGGTCATGGTTAAAATGGTAAATACAGTTTGAGGTGACTTACATATCGTAGACATCATGAGATTTGATGTTATGCTGCTTCTAATTCAAAGGCTAGCCAACAACGGACAGGCTGGAATTCTGCATTGGGGAGGCGGTGAACAGGGTTGGAAACCCCCCCTAGGACAGGACTGGGGAAGAAAAGGGGAGATATGAGAGAGAGTGAAGAGAAGGAGATAGAGGAAGGAGGAAAAATGGAGAGAGAAAGAGAGGGGGGGGAGAAAGGGGGACAAAAGAGAGAGGGGCTAAAGAGGAGAAAGGTGAAAGAAAGAGGCGGGAAAGGGGGAGTGTTGGGGTTGGTGGGGAGAGAAAGAGAGAGAGGGGAAACGAAAAGAGGAAGGGGCAATACGAGGGGGAAAGAAGATGGATGAGCGAGAGGAAGGAGAAGAAAGGAAAAGAGGGAGGAGAAAGAGAGATATGGGAACAAGAGAGAAATGGAGGGGAAAAAAGCTGGGGGAGGTAGAGGGGGCAAAGATAGAGAGAGTGAGGTGAGAGAGAGGAGAAAGAGTGAGAGGAGGGGAGAAAAAGAAGGGGGGATACGAGAGGGGGGATGAGAAAGGTTGAGAAAATATATATGGGGGGTTAGAATGATGGAGAGGAGGGAGAGAAAGTGAGAAAAAGAGGGGGAAAAGAGGAGGGTGAGGACTGAGGAAAAGGAGAGAGACTGTTGGGGGGACCATGGGGCGGGGGGGGAGGAGAAAAAGATTGGAGAAAAAAATAGAGGGAGGGGGCTAAAGAGAGGAGATAGGAGGGATGAAGAGAGGTGGAGAAATAGGGGCGGGGGGGGGGGGAGAGAAGGAGGATGAGAGAAAGGTAGATGAAAGAGTGAGAGGGGAAAAAAGAATAGGGGGGAGAAAGAGAGAAAAGAGGTAATAGAGAAAGGGACAGAGAGAGAGAATGGAGCAAAAGAGGTGAGAGTGGGAAAGGAGGGGGTGAAAGAGGAGAGAGAGAGTGTGTGTGTGGGGGGGGGGGGGGTAAGAAGGGGAGAGAGGGAGGGAGAAGGGGGCAGAGCAAGTGATGGTGGGGGCAAAAGGATTGCTCACCAATTATGCCTCCCCATTCAGGCTGCTTCCCCTTTGGCGGCTTAGGCAGCTATACTTGTATTAAATTTCCCGCCCAGCTGCTGCTCGCAGATCAACTTTCACTGCACACTGCGGGCAATGCAGGGAGTTGGAGTGGGCGGGGTTAGGTGGACCCAAATGGCAGCGCAGTGTCGGATTGGACAGGCAGACGCGATGAAGTGAGGAAGGGGCAGGGGAAAAGGTAGTGACAGGACAGGATAGGCAGCGCTTACAGCCTAACTCCCGAGCAACCATTATTAGCTAGAGAAAATGTGCCTTAGCTAAGAACTTGCTGGCCTGGAGCTAATTAAGGAGTCGCCGTGAGTGTTAAAAACAACACCCCCCCCCCCCCCCCGGCATATTGTCAGGAAGAATGGCTTGGCACCGTCTGCTTTCGCTGCCTGCACCTCCGATAATGGATATAAAGTGCCACAGCTCCTACTTCCCCTGGGGCCCCACTGGCTGGCAGCGCAGGCTCAGGGGATATGTACTTCGGGCCCCCTAATAATGATAGGGCCCAGGGCAGCTGCCCCGTTTTGCCCTGTGGTAAATACGGCCCTGATGAAGGGGTGTGTGTTTGGCCCCTGACATGCATTGACCCTATTTTGCTATGAATCAGTTTTAGTTTTACCATTAAATTACCTTGGACTCTTGGACATCTTTTTGGTGCTCTCATTGGGTGGTCCCAATTTGTGGAGTGCTGCCAAACTGGAGACAGTGTACCCAGTGACAGTTTCAGTGACGCTTGGAAAATCCGAGTTCAGCGCCCTGTATGTTTTTAGTTTTAATCTCTGGACCAAAGCACTGTCATGTGTCTGAGGGAGTGATGTCACTGCTTCCCTTAGTCACCAACATAATTTATCAACTAAAAGTAATCATTGAGGTCCAGTAAAGTGACTATGTCAAGAATGAGGTGATATCATCAGTCTGCTGCAAGCAGGAGGGAACATTTCTTCAGTCTCTCAGCAATCAAACTGTATCATTGTAAGTTTGTAGGAGGCCGATCGGTGTGAGATATTTCTAAACACAACCAAGAATTTCACAGGCATCAGGATTTCCATGATTGTTTCATCCCTGAATCAACATGTCAATCCAGGAGATAAATGCTGACCATAGACAATGCCTGAAAAGTTTATCTGATGAAAAAGTGATATGAATGTATTGTCAGAGAAATCAGTATGATCCCTGTGAGATGGTGTAAATACCTGTAAAGCCCTGTACACACGATCGGTTTAACCGATGAAAACCATCCGATGGATTGTTTTCATCAGACAAACCGATCGTGTATGGGACACATCAGTCTTTTTTCCATCGGTTTTAAAAAATAGAACATGTTTTAAATTTTTCCGATGGATAAAAAACCGATCGAAAACTCAGATCGTCTATGGGCAAGTCCATCGGACAAAAAACCAACGCATGCTCAGACTGAATTAGGAGACGGGAGCGCTCGTTCTGGTAAAACTAGCGTTCCTAATGGAGAGAGCACATTCGTCATTCTGCAAGTTATTGCCTCGTTTAATGCAGCGCATTGTTTTTTGCTTTAGAATGGTGTTTAAAATCTTGTTTTTGCTGCACTTCTTTATCACGAGTTCTGACTAACTTATGTCTTTCTTGTTTCTTGTGATCTTCTTAATAATTTGATTTATTATTAAAGGCCGACCTCACAAATTAAATAAAAATTTTTTTGTTTGTTAGCATTTTTTTGTGTGTTAATTTCTCACAACAACATTTGATTATTTAATTTTTCCCTCATGGAGGTTGGTGTCCCTTGTTATTAATTACACATTGTATTTAGGAAATGTTATTGCTACTCCCAATAAAAACACATCAGGCAAGTATTTTGGCTGAAATCAAATCTCCATTTATTCTGGGAAAATATCAAACAAAAAACGAAGAGCAACAATTCAGAAATTAGCGGAAAATATGAAGTCATTGGACCCCAAAGGCAGACATGACTATGATGAACAATAAGATAAACAACATAATGAAATCAGGAGCAGCAGCCGAAGACATACATCATCTCAAGCTGTGGTACTCCATGAAACTGCAACTTCTGGAAGATCAGCTCGAAGCCAGGGAATCACCTCCTGCTCTTCCCTGTAGCCTTCCCTCCACGCTTCCCTGCAGCGTTCCCTCCACGGCCCCGTCCACGCACCCTTGCAGGCCGGGCCACTGTGGGTGGTAATGTGGCAGGAGGAGGAGGAGAAGGAGGAGAAAGATTGGCCTGATGAGATATATGGGTGGCCTCAGTCAGCAGCCCCCTCACCCCCATGTTTACGGCCATGTAGATAATGTGCTTGCAGAGGGCACGTTGTCCCGCCTCCATTTGGAGTAATTTGTCTGCGAGATACGAACTAAACCCCTCCACAGGGTTGAGGGGGGGCCCTCATGATGGCAGCAGCCTCACGGATCATCTTGAGTGACTCCTCCTCCACCTGTGTCATCCGCCGATGTTTTTTCGGTCTGACGTGGAGGGGAGCCACTTGTGAGACTGTGCTGCCACTAGGCCTGGGGACCTGCTGAGTCCCACTTGGCCCTGCCTCCTCCTGGCTGCCACTCACCCCTGCCTCCTCCTGCCTGCCACATTCCTGCGCCTCTTCCTCCTGGCTGGCCTCATCCTGTGTAGAAAAAAGGCACATAGTTAGATATTTTGTGGAAACTATCGCACACAATTTTCATCTCATGACTGTTTTAATATTTTGGTTTTAGAAATAGAAAAGAGTTTTATTCTGTCCCTGTTTTTTTTAGATACTTAAACAATCAATTTTGTCCCCCCCCTTTTTTTGGGGGGGGGGATGTTATCATTTTGGGAGAATAAATCAAGTTCATCACAATAGTACTTTGAGGCCAATATTTATGTTCGAAAATACTATACCTGACTGAAGATGCGAAGATCAGGCTCTTCAAGCTCAGGTGGCTCCTCCTCCACCTTTGCAGGGGTGGAGGGAAGGGTGGAAGGAACGCTGGAGGGAAGGGTGGAAGGAAGGGCTGAGGGAAGGCTGGACATTGATTCCCTGGCCTCTATCTGGTCATCCAGAAATTGCAGGTGCTTGAAGTACCACAGCTTGGGCTGTAGTACATCGTCTGCTGCTGCTCCTGATCTCTTCGAATCATGGACTTCTTTGTAGATTTTTTTATATGCATTATGCATGTTGTTTATCTTATTGTTCATCTTCATATAATCCGCAAATTTTTCAATTGTTGCACGACGTAAAGCACTCTTGTGGTAAGAGGGATGTTTAAGTTCCCAGAGGTTTCGCATTTCTTTATATTTCTCAATAAAAATCAGCATGACATCCGACTCATGTAGTTTATGCATATTTGACTGTAAAAAACCCCGGGAAAAAAATGACAGATCAGATTCGATTCTCCTCAACTTATCACAATATTGGCCTTTACAATCATGAACCATTATAGGCCATTGCAGGCCCCAGTTCCCTTCTTATCTTAGTTGTGGTCTTTTCTGCACTTCCGGTCGTTCTTACTCCGCGCAACCCTAATAACTTCGTTCCCATTTTTATACCCTGCGCATGCGTGTAACTCCGCCCACGTCGCCCGCCCATGACGGTCTTTTTCAGCATTTCCCCGCCCCTTAACGTTCGGCGCACAGTGGGAGATGGCGAAATATCGGTGACACAGGTGGCTTCTTTACTCGAAAGTAACGACAAGGAAAGCCCGGAGGCGGAAACGTCCCGATCCAGGAATAAAAGATATAAGGCGACTAATATGTAATTTGCTGAGATGGCGGATATAGTGGACATCCTGCGGAGGAAGGATTACGATGGGAAGCATGGGCCATACGACACCCCTAATCTCAGGAAGTCACAAATAATGGACAAAGTGGCGAAGACTCTCTATCAGAAATATGGGGTCATAAGATCCAAGGAGCAGCTCCGTAAAAGGTGGTCTGACTTGAAGCTGAGGGAGCCGGAGCAGTATAGGAAGCTTAAAAAAACAATTGAAAAAAGTAAGCTTTTATTTTTACTGTGTTCTTTCACATTGTAATATGGATTCTTACATGTTTTGCACCATGTGCTTGGATTGACTGGTTTCACATTTGAAAAAGGCAACTTTAATGTTAAGTTGAGGGTCCACTTATTTTTTTTTTTTTAATTGTTCGTCTTCCACAAAACATGTTTGGCACATATCCAACTACATGTGGGCATGCCTCATTTTCCTAAAACAATGTTTATCTACACATTGTTGGCTAGATGATGTGTTGTAAGTAAAGTAGAATGGGTAAAGGAGATGACACTCAAGCAGTTGGGTACACAGCTTTTTGTTCAGGAGCAAGATACTATAGTGTTGCCCGCATGACCACATTTTTAAGAGTGTCACACACAGGTGTTCCAGTGGATACCTTTGTGGTTCTCCAAGTGTGTTTTTTAGGCCCCTAGAAAAAAACATGCTGCTTTGTAGAGTTCTCAAGATCTCATGTGTTCATCTTGGAACTCAGGCCCAAATATCAATTGTACCCCACTTCAAAACAATGTATATAATATCTGCGCTAAAATCTCTGTGTGCTAAAGGATACCTTTTTTTTGGCATTCCCATAGGGGAGAGGAGACTGGGAGGACAACAATCTGAGGAGACGAGGAAGCACAGACCACCTAAACTCCCCCAAGATCCCAAAGCAGCCCAAGATCAGCATGTTGAGGAAGTGGAGGTGGAGGAAGCGGAGGTGGAGGAAGGGGAGGTGGAGGAGGGAGAGGTGGAGCTTATCCCCACAACAGGTCAGTGTCTGTCAACACAAGTTCAAGGTAAATACAGATGTAGGTGTGCATATTTCTAAATTTCTCATTTTTTTTTAGGGGATGAACGTGGTGGTGTGTCAGGAACTCAAAATCCTCCATTCTCGAGTGCTAGTGCCAAAATAATTATTCAAGAAATAATGGAATGCAGTAGCGAAATGGACATTATGAGAAAGAGAATGAATGTGATTGAGCAAAAATATAAAAACATTATAGATATTTTGGGGCGAATAATGTGACACCCCCCCCCCATTTTTGTGTTTTGTTTGGTGTATCAAATTTGCAATGGTATTTCCACCAGCCCAAATGTGAAGATGCACAGTGACTCAACATGTGCCATCTGCCGTCACAGGATATCTATGTCCCTGTTTTGGGGGTGCAACCTCTTCCTCCCTACTCAAGTAGGTTAGAGGAAGGCTTTGCATCCCAAAAGCATGTCCATTGATCCCCATGATGGCAGATAGCACATGTTTACCTTAGCCATGGGATCATGTTGAAAAGACACATTTGAGCCACAAAAAGAAAGTGGGGTTCTTCACATTTGGGATGGATCAGGGGTGACATCACCCCATCTCAAGTTTCTCCTTTTCAATTTGTTCTTTTGTTTCAATTTTTAAAACAAATTTGACGATTTTGACCCTTGCATGTTTCTGCCAAACAATCCTCCAAAAAAAAATAAAAAAATTTGGGGAGCTCAAACTTTCTACATTGTATTTGTAACAAGCCACAAAAAATGTGTTGCACAGAGTAAAAAGTTTCTGGAACACTCAAAAAGGTGTGGCTTGTTCTTTCGATGCTCAATAGCAGTTTAGAAAATGCAAAATCAATGTTTTTTAAAGGGACAATTGTGGCTATTTACTATGGAGAAATACACTTGGCACTACAAGAACCTGGGAGACACATAAACCCAAAAAATCAAGAATGACAAAACACGTTTTTAGAAAATATAATAATAATTTATTGATAAAACAAAAAGGTCAGATGTGGTCTGGCATTGCGATGGCCCCCCTACCCGTGAAGTACTCAACGTATTTATCACGTACTTCACGGGCACTTTGGGGGGCCAAGCCAGGACGGGCGGTGTAGAGGCCAGTCAGAATGGTCATCTCGGATGGACCGGCCTCAGGCCCAACTGTTGACACATATGTTGGGGAAAAATGTCTCAGAAAGTTGTGCAATATGCAGCAGCAGTAAACTATTGTGTTCAGCTTGTATTCCGCCAAATGAATAGCTGTCTGAAACAGGCGGAACCGGCTGGCCATTATCCCAAAGGCATTCTCCACAACTCTACGGGCTTTGGCCAGCAGGTAATTAAAAACCCTCCTCTCCGGGGTGAGGGTGCGTTGGGGAAACGGCCACATGAGGTGTGGTCCCAGTCCAAAGGCTTCATCCACGATGAAAACAAACGGTAGTCCTTCCACATTCTCTGCATCTGGAGGCAGTGCAAGACCCCCAGCCTGCAGATGGTGAGCGAACTCTGTCTGCGCGAATACTCCGCCATCGGACATCCGGCCGTTCTTCCCCACGTCCACATGCAGGAACTCGTACCGTGCCGACACCACCGCCATTAACACAATGCTATTAAAACCTTTATAGTTGAAATAGAATGACCCCAAACGGGGTGGCGGCACTATGTGGACATGCTTGCCATCAATTGCCCCTCCACAGTTGGGGAAGTCCCACCGCGGGGCAAATTGATCAGCCACAGTCTGCCATTCCTGTGGTGTGCAAGGAAACTGTGGAGTCAAACAAAAAGAAGACATTAGTACGTTTTAAGTTTACAGTGCAAACAGATAACACAAAGACATTGTTGACCAACATCAGGCTAACATTATTATTTAAGGGAGTATTTCATGGCCAAAAAAGAAGGCCCACTTAGCACGACTCACCCCCGCTGAGGGGACATTAGAAAATATTCTAAGGGGGGGGTGTTTGAGGTGATTTTGGGGGCCCCAAATAAAGGCTCTACCACTCTGCTGAGCTTGAATGAGTAATAAAACATTTGTACACATTTTAGGGGGGAGGGAGGGTTGCTAAACTACGATGGCAATGACCCAAAAAAATCCTGAGTAAAAAACTAGGCTAGCTGTGTTTGGGCCCTGGATAGCATGCTGGAGAGGTTAGTGAAGGGAAATAGGCATGTAGGCCCCAAAAAAAAGGCAATAGAGGTAAAAACATGCATGGGGAAAATTTCCCAGGATATTACAAACAGGCAAATTTGGGAAGGAGGAAAAAAAAAAAAACAACATTAGCAAACAATCAAAACATATGATGTGATGTTAAAGGAGCAAACTTACCTTCATATAGTCCTTCTGCAGAACCTGAATAATGGCAGAACACGTTTCAGGGATAATGATCCCGAGAGCTTGGGGGGAGATGCCTGTTGTGAACTTGAGGTTCTGCAAGCTTCTCCCAGTCGCCAGGTATCTCAACGTGGCAATAAGCCTCTGCTCGGCAGTGATCGCCTGGCGCATCACAGTGTCCTGCCTCGTGATATAGGGGGACAGCAAATCCAACAGACGGTGAAATACGGGGTCCGTCATCCTGAGATAATTCCTGAAATCATCAGGATTATTCTCATGGATTTCCCGCAGCAGAGACATATGAGAGAATTGGTCCCGCTGGAGCAACCAATTCCTGGTCCATGAACTCCTCCTCACCCTGTTCACGGACTGAACTCGGGTTACAGTGTTAACCGCAACACCAAGTCCATAGCCAGCACGAGCTTGAGAACGCACTTCAAACATGGTTTTAAACCGGTCGCCTGGTCAAACGAACTCAAACAGAACGCACCGTGGAACAGCAAGGCCTGAGAAGAACGACCTGAAAAACAGTAAACGAATGGCCAAGAAGGCACTGCCAAGCAGTAACGACCTGACTGCATGCACTGAAGAACAAATACGAACCCACAAGCACAAACTGAACACCAGGAAACGATCTGAAAAGCACAGAGACTGAAAAGCGCGAATCGGCTCTCACCAAACTTTTACTAACACGCGGTAATACGAAATCAGCAAAAGCAGCCCAAGGGGTGGCGCCATTAGATTTGAACTTACCTTTTATAGCGCCGTTGTACGTATTGTACGTGCCGTCGTTTTGTTGCCGTCGGTTTTTGGACTGAATCGGATTTCCAATGGAGAAATCCATCGGACGAAAATCCATAGGAAATCCGATCGTGTGTACAGGGCTTTAGAATTACAAATACACAATAATTCTCTTTCATACACTTAACCTATTACTGCTTCAGATATTTTTCATGTTAACTAAATAGAAAATGGGCACAAGGAGCATCTACTTCTTGGACTGAGATGCTTACCCAGAAATGACACAATCACTGCTGGTGCATGTGCAGTTTTTGCTGTGCTTACAAATATCCGACACAGATCAGCCCTATTCTGCAGTATCTCCCCTTGTGACTGGTGGTGAGCTAAGGTTTAGGCTAAACATAATTTAGCCTGCAACCATGAGAAGCTGTCACATGATAACAGGCTGCCAGGCTAGTTAGCTGCTGTCAGGGAATTTCCTGACCCACAACCACGTGTAACAAAGGGTCGGTGATGCTGATGACATCATTGACCTAATATGGCCATATTTGGACAATGTCTCATGACAGCTTCCCAAGGAAACCTTAGTTCATCACTTATGTACCTTGCTACAAAGCTATAATATTGCAGTCTGATCACTGAAGGGGAGGAGACTAAGGAAATGCTCTCTCTTGCCTGCAGAAGACTGATGACATCATCTCAGTCTAGACAAAGTCACTAGACCAAAACACAATGGCTACTTTTAAAAACAATGATGCTGTTAGTGCCCGTTCAGACTACCGCGACTACCGCGACTTGGGATCCGACTTGTGTCGCCCTCAACATGAGAAATTACATTAAAGTGAATGAGAGCCATCTTAATGCACACTACTGAAGTCGCTCCGACTTCAGAAAAGGTTCCTGTACTACTTCAAGGCGACTTCTAGGCGACTTGTACCCATTGATTTCAATGGAAGTCGCCTCCAAAGTCGGATCAGTGTCTTAACTGAAGCAACTTTACAGGAAGAGAAAATAGTTCTCAGGCAAACCCCTCCCTCCCACAGAGCTGATTATTGTTTGATTGGCCAAAGTTGCCTGTCCTGGAGGCGACTTGAAGTTGCCTCGAAGTTGCCTCACAAAGTCGTGTCGACTTTCATGTCGCTGTAGTGTGAACCGGCACTTAGTGCCGGTTCACACTTGTGCGAGTTGATACCGAATGCGATGCGTTAAACACAAACTAGATTCGCATGTCATCCATAAAGTAATTGTTTTCAATGATGGTGGTTCACATCTATGCGTTGCGATTCCTCTCCGAAGGCGATGCAATGAAAAAAAAGGGTCTTGTGCGAGTTTAGAGCGTTGCGTTGCGAATTTGGTCTCCATAGACATCAATGTAAATCGTTCTGGAATCGCATTTCATGGTTCACATATGTGCGAATTCCACCACACTATTCTCCACAAAAACATTAATCGCAGCTATGTCCAACTCCTGAAATTCGCATTAAAATCGCGGCAAAAACGCGGTAAATTCGCGGTAAATTCGCACCTCAGAATGGACTGAAAAAACTGAACAAATTCACAGCGCAACAGTGTGAACCGGCACTTACTGAATGAGATAACAGGAATGTATTAATGCAGGGTTGTAAAGGTGAAACAAGGGGCAGCCTGTTGCTTCCCTAATACTGTAGCGGCCTTTTTCTTTCAAAGATTTTTATTGATTTTGTACAAGGAGAAAAACAATAAGTACATTCTTTCTACAATTGGAATCACATTACATTATGGCAACATACAAACATGGCCTTTATGTAACAGGACAGTCTACCACGGACTGGCACTATCAGTCAAATGGACTCGACCCCCAACTGCAGCGTTGATACAGGATCTAGGGTAGAAGACCAGAGGCACCCCTATCGGGATCAAACTGTGCCTGGAGGATTCCCCCCAATCTCAAAGAGAGCTAATGACCTCGTGGGCAGTAGATAATTGTTAGTGTTCAGCCAGTTAGCACAGTGGAGAAGATTATATTGACAGACTATCGTTCCAAATTCAAGCCTGGCAAAGGGCCGTATTGAGTTGGAAAGAACTTAAAAACTGGATAAACGATACACAAAAAAGAAAAAAAAAAAAGAAAAGGGGAAAGAGAAGAGAGAGAATCACAGAGAGAAAGAGTAGAGGAGAATGAAATCCAATCTTACCGGGATGGGGCAGAGTGGTCGTCCCCAGCCAATTCTGGTTGGGCCTGGTATCCTGGGTGCAGAGGAACCCCCACATGTAGGGACCAGGGTTCCCAGATGGCTTCGAACGATGGGACCATGTTTGTTAGTATGCTGGCCAGATTCTCCTGGGACATGATCCAGGAGATCTTACGTTTGGCTGCTGATAGGGTTACCGTGGGTTGTTTCTACGCTTTAGCTATGGTCATCTTGGCCCCTAGAAGCATAAAATGTATTAGTTTGCGGCTTGCTTTGGGAATTCTAGGAAGGTTGAAGTTCAGGAGTGCTATAGCTGGGGTTCTCGGGAGCTGGTGCGTAGTCACAGTTTGGATCAGGGTGAACATCCTAATTCTAGGGCACTCCCACCAAGTATGGATCATGGTGCCTGTAAGCTGGCAACCGCGGAAACAGAGAACTTGCTGGGGAAAAAGGAGGCCAACTTTGAGGGGGTGAGCTACCATCTGATCATGACCTTGACGCCTGTTTCAACTAGGGAGATGTTTCTAACCCTCTTGAAAGCTCTGGAAAATGAGGACTGCCACCTCTCAAGGTCCCAGGTAATTTGAAGGTAATTTTCCCACGCTAACATGTATGAGGATTTGGAGGACGGGAGGGCAAGCAATTGGTATACAATGGATATTCCACCCCTCTGATCCCCATTTCATAAGGTGTAAATTTGGGGGGGATTGGTTTCCCCCTCCATAGTCTGTGGAGGAAGTGCTGTATCTGTTGAAACCTGTAATGCTCCGAGGCTGGCATTTCAAGGTTCTGCATACAGAATTTCTGGGTAATCGGGCCTGGGGGGGGCGAAGAAGTGTCCGATGCGATACAGCCCCCTGTCCAGTCACCATTGAAAGGACTTGATGTCCTGACCAGGGGGAAAGTCCGGGTTGCGGAAAATATGTGCCAAGGGCAGCCCTCAAAAATTTCACTCGCCTGCTCGCATTTTGCAAGTGGATTTTGAGGGCTGGGCGAGTGTGGGCTGCCTGGAAGCGGGGGAGCGATCGTGGGGCAAGAGAGGAGAGGAGAGCTGCTGCTGCCACTGCCGCCCGCCGCCGCATTGATCAGCACGCAGGGAACATAACAGCTTTCATTTCAATAGCTGTGTTCCCCGCCACACGCGCCATCATATATAGCCCCCCCCCTGTCCGGGAACTTTGATAGACAGATCACCCGCCCCAGGATTGGCCAGGTGATCTGTCTATCAAAGTGCCCGAACAAGGGGGAGGGGCTATATATGACGGCGCGCGGCGGGGAACACAGCTATTGAACTGAAAGCTGTTATGTTCCCCGAGCGCTGATCAACAAGACAGTGGTGGCAGGGGGGGCTCTCTCTTTCCCTACACAGGTAGGCCACAGGGGACCTACACATGGCTGCATTATGGGACACATGGCTGCATTTGGGGACACTTGGGGACACAAGGCTGCATTTGGGGACACATTGCTGCATTTGGGGACACAAGGCTGCATTTGGGGACAGATGGCTGCATTTGGGGACACAAGCCTACACAAGGCTGCATTTGGGGACACAAGGCTGCATTTGGGGACACAAGGCTACACAAGGCTGCATTTGGGGACACAAGGCTGCATTGGGGACAGATGGCTGCACTGACGGTCACAGGCTGCACTGGCGGACACAGGCTGTATTGGTGGACACGGACAGACTGCATTAGCGGACACGGGCAGGCTGCAGTTTTGGACATGGATAAAGTTGTTAATATTTATTTTTATAACTTAATTCTGCATAAACAATTTAAGTGTCATTTCATGAGATAATTTGAGGGCGTGTTTAGGGGCGGGGCATGGTAGGGGTTGGGCCCGGCAACTGGTGGCGAGTAACCCTTGAGGTCTGGCTAGTAGCTCAGGATTTGAAATTTTGAGCCCTGCCAAGGGTCTACATTCTGAGGAAAGGGATGCTACAGGTCGCATTTTGTCCCACAGAGACAGAGTTTGTGATAGGATAGGAGATATTATTGGTGGGCGGTTCCTGGAGGGGGTCCATAGAAGGTAGTCTAGGGTGTGCGTTGGGACAGCCTGCCTCTCAATGCTAACCCAGTCAGGTTTTTCATACTTGGAGTAGACAGTGGATAATTGTGCTATTCTTGCCGCTTGAAAGTACCAAAGGAGGCAGGGGAATCCAAACCCACCAAGAGTCCTAGTGTGGAATAGAGTTTTTTGGGGAAGTCTGTGGCCCAATCCCCCCCAGATAAATTTAGTAACCTTGCTTTAAAAGGATTTTAGGTGATCCTTTCTAATGTTTATTGGGAGGGATCGAAACAAATATAGTAGTCTGGGGAGGAGAGTCATTTTTACTGAATGGATCCTCCCCAGCCAGGACAAAGCCCCTGTGTCCCAATTTGTAAGGTCAGACGCAAGCTTCCGGTACATAGGAGGGAAATTAGATGGATATAAAGTTGCAAAAAAAAGTATGTGAACCCTTTTGGAATGATATGGATTTCTGCACAAATTGGTCATAAAATGTGATCTGATCTTCATCTAAGTCACAACAATAGACAATCGCAGTCTGCTTAAACAAATAACTAGGGATGAGCTTCCGAGTTCGAGTCGAACCCATGTTCGACTCGAACATTGGCTGTTTGATCGTTTGACGAAGATCGAACATTATGGGCCGTTCGCGCCAAATTCGAGTGGCGCGTCACGTCCCATAATTCACTGCGGCATCGCAGTGCATTGCTGCCTGTTGATTGGCCAAGCATGCACTATGACCCGCATGCTTGGCCAATCACAGCGCGGTCTAAACAGAGAGCCGTAATTGGCCAAAGCCAGGGTGGCTTTGGCCAATTATGGCTCAGGGGGTTTAGTACACGCCCCACACTATATAAGGCCGCCGGCTCTGCGGCCTTGTGTAGTGTGTTGGATTTGTGAAAAGAGAAAGTTTACAGAGACAGACAGTGTCATTTATATTGAGTTAGATAGAGCAGGCAGGCGAGTCAGTTAGCTGCAGTTACAGTGTGTAGAGGATATATATGCATCCTAGGTGTTGTATATATATTTATACACTGTATTGAGTTTAGCTAGATCCGTTCCTGTTAGTCTCTATACTGTGACAGGCAGGCAGGTTATTGTGCTAGCTGCAGACAGTCAGTGTTTCACTTAGTGTACTACTGTGTGCTTTGCATAGCGTAAAGCCTAAAGCTCACCTGAATACAGTTAGTCTCTATACTGTGACAGGCAGGCAGGTGATTGTGCTAGCTGCAGACAGTCAGTGTTTCACTTAGTGTACTACTGTGTGCTTTGCATAGCGTTCACCTAAAGCTTACCTGAACACAGTTAGTGACTATTATAGTGGTGTTCTCATAATAAAACCACAAGCAGAGAGCTGCAAGTATTTTCAGTGTACTGTGTCCTCTGCACAGTTTTCACCTAAAACTAACTGAAAACAATTGCTGCTTTTTCCCATACTAACACCACAGCAGGCAGTTGATTCTGATAGCTGCATTATCAGTACAGTACAGTATGTGATCTGATCTTCATCTAAGTCACAACAATAGACAATCACAGTCTGCTAAAACTAATAACACACAAATAATTAAATGTTACCATGTTTTTATTGAACACACCATGTAAACATTCACAGTGCAGGTGGAAAAAGTATGTGACTAGACTAATGAGATCTCCAAGAGCTAATTGGAGTGAGGTGTCAGCCAACTGGAGTCCAATCAATGAGATGAGATTGGAGGTGTTGGTTACAGCTGCCCTGCCCTCTAAAAAACACACACCAGTTCAGGGTTTGCTTTTCACAAGAAGCATTGCCTGATGTGAATGATACCTTGCACAAAAGACCTCTCAGAAGACCTACGATTAAGAATTGTTGACTTGCATAAAGCCAGAAAGGGTTATAAAAGTATCTCCAAAAGCCTTGCTGTTCATCAGTCCACGGTAAGACAAACTGTCTATAAATGGAGAAAGTTCAGCACTGCTGCTACCTACTCTCCTTAGGAGTGGGCATCCTGTAAAGATGACTGCAAGAGCACAGCGCAGACTGCTCAATGAGGTGAAGAAGAATCCTAGAGTGTCAGCTAAAGACTTACAAAAGTCTCTGGCATATGCTAACATCCCTGTTAGCGAATCTACGATACGTAAAACACTAAACAAGAATGGATTTCATGGGAGGATACCACAGAGAAAGCCACTGCTGTCCGAAAAAAAACATTGCTGCACGTTTACAGTTTGCACAAGAGCACCTGGATGTTCCACAGCAGTACTGGCAAAATATTCTGTGGACAGATGAAACCAAAGTTGAGTTGTTTGGAAGAAACACACAACACTATGTGTGGAGAAAAAGAGGCACAGCACACCAACATCAAAACCTCATCCCAACTGTGAAGTATGGTGGTGGGGGCATCATGGTTTGGGGCTGCTTTGCTGTGTCAGGGCCTGGACGGATTGCTATCATCGAAGGAATAATGAATTCCCAAGTTTATCAAGACATTTTGCAGGAGAAATTTAAGGCCATCTGTCCACCAGCTGAAGCTCAACAGAAGATGGGTGTTGCAACAGGACAACGACCCAAAGCATAAAAGTAAATCAACAACAGAATGGCTTAAACAGAAGAAAATACGCCTTCTGGAGTGGCCCAGTCAGAGTCCTGACCTCAACCCGATTGAGATGCTGTGGCATGACCTCAAGAAAGCGATTCACACCAGACATCCCAAGAATATTGCTGAACTGAAACAGTTCTGTAAAGAGGAATGGTCAAGAATTACTCCTGACCGTTGTGCACGTCTGATCTACAACTACAGGAAACGTTTGGTTGAAGTTATTGCTGCCAAAGGAGGTTCAACCAGTTATTAAATCCAAGGGTTCACATACTTTTTCAACCTGCACTGTGAATGTTTACATGGTGTGTTCAATAAAAACATGGTAACATTTAATTCTTTGTGTGTTATTAGTTTAAGCAGACTGTGATTGTCTATTGTTGTGACTAAAGCCCCGTACACACGGTCGGACTTTTGCCCAACAAACTCCGTTTTAAGCAAGTTGGACCAACAATCCGACCGTGTGTACGCTCCATCGGACAAACTTTTTTTTCGTTTGGTTTTGTTTTCATCGGACAAAAGTTGGGTCTGCAAACGGACAAACTTTTGCCCAACAAAAGTCCGATGGAGCAAAGTCCTACCGTGTGTACGGACTTTTGTACGATGGACAAAACAACTAATGTTAAAATCAACCAACAATAGCAGAAGTTGACCAAAGGGTGGCAGTAAAGATCAGAAAAGAGCAGAAAAAACACGTGATGTTGTAAGAAGTTTTAAGAAAGTTTGCAGAAAAGTCCGAGCGTGTGTATGCTATGGGTGTTCCCAACAAACTCAGTTCGGACAAAAAACCACGGAAAAGTCCGATGGAAGTCTGACCATGTGTACGAGGCTTTAGATGAAGATCAGATCACATTTTATGACCAATTTTTGCAGAAATCCATATCATTCCAAGGGGTTCACATACTTTTTATTGCAACTGTATATACACACATCCCACTTTTGTGCAGCTACATCTCACTGCAGGCCATTAGTATGTCTGGAAGACAAACAATGAGAGGCAGACAGTCACGAGGCAATAAAAGAGGGCAAGCAGGCTCTGTGTCTAGAGGCAACAATGATGCTGGTCGTGGACACGGTGCATTCTCATCAGCACGTGGTGCATCACCCAGGCTCAGGGTACTTTGACTGGCAAAGCAGCTGCCAAAGCGGCCTCTTCCCTCGGCTCAATGGCACCAGTCACTCCTTCCCTAGCCCCACCATGTCCTCCTGAGGAGTCCCCCGAACTGTTTGAGCACAGTGTTGGGTACATGCTCCAGGAGGATGCCTAGCGTTTTGAAGGCTCCGATGATAGAACCCAGCTGGAGGAAGGCCGTAACGTGAGCTCAGAGAGAGGGGGTAGTAACGTGAGCCCAGAGAGAGGGGGTGCCCAACAAGGTCAGCTATCTGGCAGTCATGTCCACCAGCTGCAGCATACTGCCAGATTGGCTCCAGTGATGAGGAGGGAGGGGATGAAGATGATGAGGTCACTGACTCCACGGGGGTGCCTGATAGGAGAGAGGAGGAGGAGGAGGAGAAGGAGGCACATCTCCAACGAGGCAGGATGCCCTCCAGGAGCCAGCTTAAGGGCAGCACACCGACTGCATCACATCGCAGAGCTCCGCATGTGCAGGGTGCTGCTGTCTCTGCGCGTTTTTCCAAAAGTTCTTTGGTGTGGGCCTTTTTTCAGACGTGTGGAGCAGATCACACCGTTGCCATTTGCAACATATTTCTAAAGCGTATCTCGCGTGGCCAAAACATCAGCCGCTTGGGCACCACGTGCTTGACCAGACATATGTCGACCTGCCATGCAGTCCGTTGGCAAGCTTACCTAAAAGACCCAAACCAAAGAACAAAGCGGACCTCTTCTTGCTCCTCATCAGCTGGGATCTCCAACCCCACTATACCTTCAGTCCTCTCAGAAACCTGCACTGAGAGGAATGAAGGTGTAGAATTAGGTGTGTCACAGCCAAGTACTTGCAGGCAATCTGCTATCGGTACACTGACGTCCGATTGTACCAGGCAAATTTCCCTGCCCCAGCTGCTGCACCGCCGAAAGAAGTTCGCTCCCAGCCATCCACATGCCCAGCGGTTGAATGCTAGCTTGGCTAAATTGCTAGCACTTCAACTGCTGCCTTTTCAGTTGGTAGACTCTGCTCCCTTGCGTGAGTTTGTGGAATGTGCGGTTCCTCAGTGGCATGTTCCCAAACGCCACTTTTTCTCACGGAAGGCGATTCCGGCTCTCTACCAGCATGTGGAAGGCAATGTCTTGGCCTCGCTGGACAGAGCGGTCAGCGGTAAGGTGCATATTACCGCTGACTCATGGCATCCAGGCATCGACAGGGACGTTACCTATCTTTCACGGCCCATTGGGTGACTCTGCTGGCAGCTGGGAAGGATGCAGGAAAAGGTGCAGTAGTGTTGGAGGTTGTTCCGCCACCACGCCTCCAAAATGTTACTACTGGTTATTCTGACACACCTCTCTCCTCCACCCCCTCTTCTTCTTCCTCTATGGCCTCTTCCTCTGCTGATTGTCCTATGAACCAGCGGTGCTCCGTAGGCGTTCAAGGGGCTACACAAGTACGCAGGCAAAAAGATGCCATGCGGTGCTTGAGCTGGTGTGCTTGGGGGACAGGAGCCAAACTGGGGCAGAGATACTGTCAGCTCTGCAGGGGCAGGCTCAGAGGTGGTTGACGCCATGCCAGCTTAAACCAGGAAAGGTGGTTTCCGACAATGGCACCAACCTCCTCTCCACCCTCCAACATGGACAACTGACCCATGTGCCCTGTTTGGTGGTGCAATGGTTCTTGTGCAGATACCCGGGCTTACAGGAGGCCCTGAAGCAGGCCAGGAAACTCTGTGGGCATTTCCGCCGGTCATATAATGGCAGTGCTCGGCTGGCTGACCTGCAAAAGGATTACAACCTGCCCAAGAACCGGCTAATCTGTGACATGCCCACCAGGTGGAACTCTACGTTGGCCATGCTGCAGCAGCTGCACACGCAGCAGAGGGCCATCAATGAGTATCTGTTGCAATATGGCACCAGGACAGTGTCAGGGGAGCTTGGATTTTTTTCCCCACGCTAGTGGGCCATGATCAGGGATGCATGCACTGTCCTGCCACCATTTGAGGAGGCCACGAGGATGGTGAGCAGTGACAGTGCATGCATCAGTTTCACTGTCCCTCTTGTCCACCTGTTGGAGCACACGCTGCATGGAATAATGGACAGGGCACTTGAGGCAGAACAGAGGCAGGAAGAGGAGGACTTCCTTACCTCTCAAGGTGCCCTTTATCCAGACAGTGTTCCTGCTGGCCCAGCTATCACACAGGAAGAGGACGAGGAGGAGGAGTAGGAGGAGGAGGATGATTGTGTCAGCATGGAGGTGAAGAATAGCACTCAGCATCAGCAGCAGTCTTCAAGGGATCAATTACAGTCCCAAGACACCCATGGACTTGTACGTGGCTGGGATGAGGTGGCTGCGGATAATGTCATCCTCAGTGACCCAGAGGACTCCACACCGAATGCCTCAGCATACCTACGCTGCATGGCCTCCCTGATCCTGCAAATCCTGCGGAAGGATCCTCGTATTCGTGCGATCAAGGAGAGGGATCATTACTGGCTGGCAACCCTGCTTGATCCACGTTACAAGGGTAAGGTTGTGGACCTTATCTTGCCATTGCAGAGGGAGCAGAGGATGAGGCATCTTTGGGAGGCCTTGTAGAAAGGTCTGTGCAACGCGTTCCCAGAGACTGGGAGGTTACAAATTCCTGGTCCTGGACAACGTGTTGCTGAGGCTTCGGTCAGTCAAAGAAGGAGCGGTGGAGAAGGTGGCCGTCTGACCGATGCGTTCAGACAATTTTTTAGTCCACAGCTCCAAGGTATGATCGGTTCCAGCAACCATCGCCAGCGTCTGGTTTACATGGTGCAGGAATACCTAGGGGCAAGATCAGACTTGGACACCTTTCCCACCAAAAATCCTCTGGGTTACTGGGTCTTGAGGATGGATCACTGGCCAGAGCTTGCACAGTATGCAATTGAGATACTGGCCTGTCCTGCATCCAGCGTTCTTTCGGAACGCACATTCAGTGCTGCTGGAGGCTTTGTAACCGATCACAGGGTGCGCCTGTCAACCGACTTGGTCGATCGACTGACCTTCATAAAAATGAATCAGTCTTGGATCACCACCATCTACCAAGCACCTGATGCTGATGTAACAGAATAATTTTCTTTTAAATGTCAGATCCCTTCAAGACTGCCTATGCTGATGCAGAGTGACTATCCTGTTATGCTGAGTGACTATCCTCTTCCTCCTCAATAATCATGCTGATAGCTTGAAAGAACATTTTGGTTCTGGGCAACGCCACCAGTGGCTAAGGCCCAATTTTTCAGCCCCTGTTTAACAGGGGCGTGTATTTACAATTTTTGATGCAATGCTTTGCAGCAGGTGATGCACCAGCTTTGCAGCAGCTTTGCAGCAGGTATTTAAAATTTTTGATGCAATGCTTTGCTGCGCTCCAAGTACAGTATCTGTGAGGGGTTGCAGTGTTGTGGCACCAGCACCAGTGCCTAAGGCCCAATTTTTCTGCTGTAATGTAAACACAGGCAGAGGAAGTGATGCCATCTCTCCTCGTGTCGGTCTTTTCGATCCGGTGCGAGGAAAGAAGACATCTCACATAAATTCTCGTCAATGCGTGCTTATTGGTCCACGCACCCAATTGACCACATGCCCGTGTTCTCTGCCTCCATGCCCAGGAAACGATACGAGCAGATCTTGCGGTTCATGCATTTCAACGACAATGAACTTTGTTGTCCATGTGGAGACCCTGAATACGATTGGCTCTACAAAATTCGGCCCCTCATAAACCACTTCAACGAACGTATTGCAGCTTTGTTTATTCCCGATCAAGTTGTCTGCGTTGATGAGTCCCTGATTAAATTTTCAGGCCGCTTGTCTTTCAAGCAGTACTTTCCCAGAAAGCGTGCCAGATACGGGGTCAAGCTCTATAAGTTCTGTGACAGGGCAACAGGCTATGTATGGAGCTTTATGGTTTATGAGGGAAAAGATAGTCAGGTAGAGCCGGAGAACTGCCCAGATTACATAGGGAGCGCTGGCAAGATAGTGTGGAACTTGGTGTCACCCTTATTCAGAAAGGGGTACCACTTGTATGTGAACAATTATTACACAGGCGTGCCACTGTTTAGTCACTTGTTTGATCATCAGATTGGAGCATGTGGCACCGTGCGACCTAATCACCGCGGCTTTCCCCAGGGGCTTGTAGATTCCCGTCTTAGGCTGGGGGAGAGAGCCTGCTTGAAGTGTAATAATTTGCTCGCTGTGAAGTGGAGGGATAATAAGAATGTTTTCCTTCTTACCTCCCTTCACGCAGACACGACAGTCCAAATTCGTACGGCGACTGGTGTTGTGGAGAAACCCCTCTGTGTCCATGAATATAACCAAAATATGGGAGGGGTGGACCTCAACGACCAGTTGTTGGCGCCGTATCTAATTGACCGTAAGGCGAGACGCTGGTACAAAAAAGTGTCTCTATCCTTATTTCAATTGGCTTTGCTGAATGCTCATGTGCTATACAGAGCTTCAGGTGGGACTTTATCCTTCCTAAAATTCCAGGATGAGATAGTCACAGAACTCCTGTATCCAGGCGGTTCTGCACCTCACCATCCCCAACCAAATGCAGTAAGCCGGCTGCATGCGAGGCATTTTCCGTATGTCCTCGAGAGTACCCCTACCCAACGAGCCCCCCAAAAAATATGTCGTGTCTGTAGCAAGCGCGGATTTAGGCGTGACACCCGTTATTTTTGTCCACTCTGTCCTGACAATCCTGGTCTTTGCATTGGTGAATGTTTTGAATGCTTCCACACAAAAGTGTTGAGTATTTTGCAGATCTCGCTTTTTGTCACAAAGTTTTGAAAATTGAAAAAAGAAAAAATATTTTCTTTCTTCATTTTCAAAAACAAATGAGAGCTGTAAAATACTCATTATGCCTCTCAGAAAATAGCTTGGGGTGTCTACTTTCCAAAATGGGGTAATTTGGGGGGGTTTTGTGCTATCTTGGCATTTTATGGCCTTCAAAACTGTGATAGGTAGTGAGGAGTGAAATCAAAAATTTGCGCCCTTAGAAATCTTGAAGGCGGTGCTTGGTTTTTGGGGCCCCGTACACGGCTAGGCTCTCAAAAAGTCCCACACATGTGGCATCCCCGTACTCAGGAGAAGCAGCAAAATGTATTTTGGGGTGCAATTCCACATATAACTATGGCATGTTTGAGCAATATATCATTTAGTGACAACTTTTTGTACATTTTTTTTTTTGTCATTATTCAATCATTTGGGACAAAGAAAAAAAATTCAATGGGCTCAACATGCCTCTCAGCAAATAGCTTGGGGTGTCTACTTTCCAAAATGGGGTAATTTGGGGGGGGGGTTGTGCCATCTTGGCATTTTATGGCCTTCAAAACTGTGATAGGTAGTGAGGAGTGAAATCAAAAATGTATGCCCTTAGAAATCTTGAAGGCGGTGCTTGGTTTTTGTGGCCCCATACGCGGCTCCCAAAAAGTCCCAGACATGTGGTATCCCCATACTCAGGAGAAGCAGTAGAATGTATTTTGGGGTGTAATTTCACATATGCCCATGGCATGTGTGAGCAATATATCATTTAGTGACAACTTTGTGCAAAAAAAAAAAGTTTGTCATATTCCCGCAACTTGTGGCAAAATATAAAATATTCCATGGACTCAACATGCCTCTCAGCAAATAGCTTGGGGTGTCTACTTTCCAAAATGGGGTCATTTGGGGGGGTTTTGTGCTATTTTGGCATTTTTTGGTCTTCGAAACTGTGATACGTAGTGAGGAGTGAAATAAAAAATTTGCACCCTTAGAAATCCTGAAGGCAGTGATTGGTTTTCGGGGTCCTGTACGCGGCTAGGCTCCAAAAAAGTCCCACACATGTGGTATCCGCATGCTTGGGAGAAGCAGCAGAATGTATTTTGGGGTGCAATTCCACATATAACCATGGCATGTGTGAGCAATATATCATTTAGTGACAACTTTTTGTAATTTTTTTTTTTGTCATTATTCAATCACTTGGGACAAAAAAAAAAAATATTCAATGGGCTCAACATGCCTCTCAGCAATTTCCTTGGGGTGTCTACTTTCCAAAATGGGGTCATTTGGGGGGGGGGGGGGGTTGTACTGCCCTGCCATTTTAGCACCTCAAGAAATTAGATAGGCAGTCATAAATTAAAAGCTGTGTAAATTCCAGAAAATGAACCCTAGTTTGTAAATGCTATAACTTTTGCGCAAACCAATAAATATACGCTTATTGACATTTTTTTTACTAAAGACATGTGGCTGAATACATTTTGGCCTAAATGTATGACAAATTGAGTTTATTAAATTTTTCTTATAACAAAAAATTGAAAATATATATATTTTTTGGAAATTTTCAGTCTTTTTCCATTTATATCGCAAAAAATAAAAATGCAGAGGCAATCAAATTCCATTAAAAGAAAGCTCTATTTGTGGGAAGAAAAGGAAGCAAATTTCGTTTGAGTACAACATTGCATGTCCGCGCAATTTCCAGTTAAAGCAGCGCAGTGCCAAATTGTAAAAACACCTCTGGTCATTAAGCTGCGTAATGGTGAGGGGCTTAAGTGGTTAATAGGATTCTAAAGTTCGCGCAAACTTTCGGTCCATTCGCAGGTTCTGGTGCGAACCGAGGAGGGGGGTTTTCGGCTCATCCCTACTAATAACACACAAAGAATTAAATGTTACCATGTTTTTATTGAACACACCATGTAAACATTCACAGTGCGGGTGGAAAAAGTATGTGAACCCTTGGCTTTAATAACTGGTTGAACCTCCTTTGGCAGCAATAACTTCAACCAAACGTTTCCTGTAGTTGCGGATCAGACGTGCACAACGGTCAGGAGTAATTCTTGACCATTCCTCTTTACAGAACAGTTTCAGTTCAGCAATATTCTTGGGATGTCTGGTGTGAATTTCTTGAGGTCATGCCACAGCATCTCAATCGGGTTGAAGTCAGGACTCTAACTGGGCCACTCCAGAAGGCGTATTTTCTTCTGTTTAAGCCATTCTGTTGTTGATTTACTTCTATACTTTGGGTCGTTGTCCTATTGCAACACCCATCTTCTGTTGAGCTTCAGCTGGTGGACAGATGGCCTTAAGTTCTCCTGCAAAATGTCTTGATAAACTTGGGAATTCATTTTTCCTTCGATGATAGCAATCCGTCCAGGCCCTGATGCAGCAAAGCAGCCCCAAACCATGATGCCCCCACCATCATACTTTGCAGTTGGGATGAGGTTTTGATGTTGATGTGCTGTGCCTCTTTTTCTCCACACGTAGTGTTGTGTGTTTCTTCCAAACAACTCAACTTTGGTTTCATCTGTCCACAGAATATTTTAACAGTACTGCTGTGGAACATCCAGGTGCTCTTGTGCAAACTGTAAACGTGCAGCAATTTTTTTTTTGGACAGCAGTGGCTTCCTCTGTGGTATCCTCCCATAAAATCCATTCTTGTTTAGTGTTTTACGTATCGTAGATTCGCTAACAGGGATGTTAGCATATGCCAGAGACTTTTGTAAGTCTTTAGCTGACACTCTAGGATTCTTCTTCACCTCATTGCGCAGTATGCGCTGTGCTCTTGCAGTCATCTTTACAGGATGCCCACTCCTAGGGAGAGTAGCAGAAGTGCTGAACTTTCTCCATTTATAGACAATTTGTCTTACCGTGGACTGATGAACAGCAAGGCTTTTGGAGATACTTTTATAACCCTTTCCAGCTTTATGCAAGTCAACAATTCTTAATCGTAGGTCTTCTGAGAGCTCTTTTGTGTGAGGCATCATTCACATCAGGCAACGCTTCTTGTGAAAAGCAAACCCAGAACTGGTGTGTGTTTTTTATAGGGCAGGGCAGCTATAACCAACACCTCCAATCTCATCTCATTTATTGGACTCCAGTTGGCTGACACCTCACTCCAATTAGCTCCTGGAGATCTCATTAGTCTAGGGATTCACATACTTTTTCCACCTGCACTGTGAATGTTTACATGGTGTGTTCAATAAAAACATGGTAACATTTAATTCTTTGTGTGTTATTAGTTTAAGCAGACTGTGATTGTCTATTGTTGTGACTAAAGCCCCGTACACACGGTCGGACTTTTGCCCAACAAACTCCGTTTTAAGCAAGTTGGACCAACAATCCGACCGTGTGTACGCTCCATCGGACAAACTTTTTTTTCGTTTGGTTTTGTTTTCATCGGACAAAAGTGCCGCGTACACACGATCATTATTCACGGCGGTTAAAAAACCGCCGTGAATAATGACATTAAAAACGAGGGAACGGCTTGTTCCCTACACACGGTCGTTTTTCACGTCATTCTTTCTCTTGACGAGAAAAACTACCGTCTGTGGGCTCCGCGGCAGTATTTCCCTATGGGAAAACTATCGCGGTAAACATGTTGAAAAAAACGACGAGAAAAATTAGAACATGTTCTAATTTTTCTCGTCGTTTTTAATGCCGTTTTTCTCGTCTAAAAAAACGGCAAAAAGCCCACAGACGATCGTTTTTCTCGTCGAAAGGAAAAAATGTCGTTTTTCTCGACGAGAAAAACGGCCGTGCGTACGCGGCATTAGATGAAAATCAGATCACATTTTATGACCAATTTGTGCAGAAATCCATATCATTCCAAAAGGGTTCACATACTTTTTTTTGCAACTATAAGTGCTCAATTTTGGCCCTGAGAGTAAACCCCAGGTACCTAATGGAGGAAGCACTCCACTCGAACTTGAATGAGCTTTGTAATGCTGAGACTACTTCTGGTCTGAGGGACACATTAAGTGCTTGAGACTTGGAATAATTTACTTTGAGGCCTGAGACGATGGAAAAATCATTCAGGAGTGTCACGTACCTGAAGGGAGACGGAAGTGACAAGGTCGGCCTCTCTTGTATCTCCAGCCCTGGTCCCGCTGCAGGTTGATATATAGACAAGTGGTGGCGCACAATATCCACAGAAACATGTATTACCCAAAGTAATCAATATGAAGGAAAAAAATATATATATATATATATATATATACCGTATTTATCGGCGTATAACACGCACAGGCGTATAACACGCACCCTAACTTTAAGAGGGAAGTTTCAGGGAAAAAACTTTCCACAGCCCCCTGCGTATAACACGCAGGCACAGTTTACCCTCTATTTTCAGGGTAAAAAAGTGAGTGCTATACGCCAATAAATACAGTATATATATATATATATATATATATATATATATATATATGAAAATAAAAATAAAATGAAAAAATACCATACAACATATGTATATATTGTGAGGGGGCTATCTCGGCAGCGGGTATGTGTGACCCCCGGGATGGGCTCCCCACCCAAAAACAGGCCCAGCAGACGGAGGTTGTGGTTTTCAAAATCAAAAAAGGTGCGGTTTATTTTCTATTTACAGTGACAAAAACACAGCAAGGCAAAAAAAACAAACACAAAATAAATCCTGGTCAACTTGACCTCTGACTAAACTTACAGGTTTCCTAACTAACGACTGGGATCAGCCTAGTGCTGTCCTAGTCCCTGGTTTTAAATGTCCAAGCAAAATATAGCCACACAGGCTTTCTCTCACCGCACAGGGGTTCACTCTCCCTAGACAGTCCACACAGGTCTGCTTCCAGGCATGAGCCAACATCTAATGAATCTGGGCTTTCTTATAGAGGCCTAAATGAGCTGACAAGGTTCAGCTGGACTCATCAACTCCCTGTCTGCACGACGCCCAGCCCTCTCCCTAGAGGTATGAGTCATCAATGAGCCCACTAGTCTCAGCTGGGCTTATACAACTCTCCACCTAGCTGTATAAATCGGCGTAAAGCCTGAATCTGGGCGAAATATATCTACCCCCCTGGATGCAACCAGGTGACTTTACCTTCCTGCTGTCACATACCCCCCCCTCTTGTTTTAACCTCGGGGTTGGAACACCAGCAATCAGGCATTCATGTACTCGAGACAAAGCATCCACATTCCCCATTTGAACGCCAGGGCGATGCTTTACTGTGAAGTTGAATTCCTGGAGGGCCAGGAACCACCTATTCACTCTTCTATTTGTTTCCTTGTTTTGAGCCATCCACTTTAACGGAGCGTGATCCGTAACCATGTCAAAGTGCCTACCTAGCAGGTAGTACCGAAGGGAATCTAGAGCCCACTTCACCGCTAAACACTCCTTTTCAACGGTGGCGTAATTTACCTCATGGGACTTCAACTTCCTGCTGAGGTAAATGACTGGGTGCTCTTCCCCGTTCCAGACCTGGGACAATACTGCTCCTAACCCCACATCTGACGCATCACTTTGTACGACAAAGTCTTTAGAGAAGTCGGGTGAGTACAACACTGGCTGGCTACATAAGGCTTGTTTCAAGAATTGGAATGCTGCCTCAGCCTCGGGGGTCCATTTAATCATGACCGACCCTTTCCCCTTCGTCAGGTTGGTTAGGGGCACAGCCTTAGAAGCAAAGTGGGGAATGAATCGCCGATAATACCCAGCGATTCCCAGAAAGGCTCGTACCTGCTTCTTGCTGTTGGGACGTGGCCAACTCTGGATGGCCTCGACTTTGTTGAGTTGGGGTTTTATTACTCCCCTCCCAATGGTGTACCCAAGATATTTGGCCTCCTCCTGCCCAATGGTACACTTCTTGGGGTTAGCCGTAAACCCTGCTTCCCGAACAGAGTCCAGGACTGCTTGCACTTTTGGCAGATGTGAGGCCCAATCTGTGCTATGGACAATTACGTCATCCAGGTAAGCCGCAGCATACTTCCGATGGGGCCTCAGCATCTGGTCCATTTTCCGCTGGAATGTGGCCGGCGCATTCTGTAACCCGAACGGCATTCTTTTATATTGGAACGCCCCGTCTGGGGTTACAAATGCGGTTTTCTCTTTGGCTGACTTGGCCAGGGGGATTTGCCAATACCCTTTTGTGAGGTCAAGAGTCGTCATGTATCGGGCTGTTCCCAGCCGGTCGATCAACTCATCTATACGTGGCATGGGGTAGGTGTCAAATTTTGTAACTTTGTTCAACTGACGAAAATCGTTACAAAATCGCCAGCTCCCATCCGGTTTAGGCACCAACACAATGGGACTAGACCAATCACTTTGGGACTCCTCTATCACCCCTAAGTTCAGCATTTTCTGTACTTCCTCCCGTATTGCCTCCCGTCGGGCCTCTGGGATCCGATAGGGTTTTAACTTCACCCTTTCACCGGGCGGGGTAATAATGTCATGCTCTACCCCAGATGTTTGTCCCGGCAGCTCAGAGAATACCTCCTTGTTGCGAAGCACAAACTCCTTAACCTCCTGTTGTTGGGGTTGTGACAAGGTGGCTGCGATTCCAACCTCAGGAATCACGCAACCAGTTTGAGCTGGTGACCAAGTGTCTGCGACTAGGGACTCTCTATCCCTCCAGGCTTTCAACAGATTAACGTGATAGATCTGTTCGGGCTTTCGCCTTCCTGGTTGTCTGACCTTGTAATTCACTTCGCTCACTTTTTCCATTATCTCGTAGGGGCCTTGCCATTTGGCAAGGAATTTACTTTCAACCGTAGGGACAAGTACCAATATCCTATCCCCCGGGGAAAAGGTACGGGTCTTGGCTCCACGGTTGTACACTCTCTGCTGTGCCAACTGCGCTTGGGCCAAATGTTCCTTCACGATGGGCATTACCTGTGCAATTCGATCTTGCATCAGGGCGACATGCTCAATCACACTCCTGTGGGGAGAACTCTCACTTTCCCAAGTTTCCTTGGCAATATCCAACAGCCCTCTTGGGTGTCTCCCATACAGTAACTCAAAGGGGGAGAATCCCGTAGAGGATTGGGGCACCTCCCTAATAGCAAACATCAAATAAGGAAGTAGACAGTCCCAATCCTTTCCATCCCTATCCACCACTTTCTTCAACATTTGTTTTAGGGTTTTGTTGAATCTTTCAACCAGCCCATCGGTTTGGGGGTGATACACAGATGTACGTAATTGCGTCACTTTGAACAATTTACACAGCTCCTTCATAACCCGGGACATAAAGGGTGTACCTTGGTCCGTAAGCAGTTCTTTACAAATACCCACCCGGCTAAAAACAAGAGATAGCTCTTTGGCTATGGTTTTGGCCGAGGTATTTCTGAGAGGGATCGCTTCTGGATAACGGGTGGCATAGTCCATTATAACCAATATGTACTGGTGCCCCCTAGCGGACTTGATTATAGGACCTACCAAATCCATTGCGATTCTCTCAAACGGGACCTCAATGATGGGTAGAGGGACCAGCGGGCTACGGAAGTGTGGCATCGGGGCCGACCTCTGACACACAGGGCAGGAGGAACAATAATTTTCTATGTCCTTCATCACCCCAGGCCAATAGAATCTCTGTAATACCCTCTCTCGGGTTTTCTCTGTCCCCAGATGACCTCCAAGAATGTGCCCATGGGCCAACTCCAACACCAACTTCCTGTAAGGTTTGGGCACCACCAGCTGCTCAACGGTTTCTTCTGCCCTTTTTGCCACCCGATACAGTAGGTCCTTCTCTACGCTGAAGTATGGGTAAGTGCAGGTATTATCTGGGTTCACTAACTCGCCATCTATTTTCACTACGTTTTCCCGTGCCTTTATTAGGGCGGGGTCTTTCAACTGTTCTGTGGCAAAGTTTTCCCTGTGAACCTCAAGATCAGAAAACTCCACAGACGGTAGGTTTTCGTCTGAGGAGGTGGGCTCCTCTCCAGTTTCTTGAGTCTCCCCTGCCAATACTGACAAGGGAAATTCGGGAGAGTCCTCACCACTCTCAGAGGAGTTCTGGCTATCATATTCCTGGTACATAGGGGCACCAGTGGGGGGCTCATGATCATCCCACAGTTCCCAGAACTTCGGAAAATCCCTTCCCACAATGGCGTCATGCGGTAACTGAGACACTAAGCCCACTGGATGAGAAAGGGTACCTTTGGGGGTCTCGAAACACACTGTAGTCACTGGATACTCTCGGGTGTCCCCATGCACACAAATAACGGCTACCTTGCTATTCCCAGAGACCTCTGTTTTAACTAACTCAGCCTTTATCAGGGTCACAAGGCTACCTGAATCCAGCAATACCACAACATTTCTACCATTAATACACATTTTGCATAAATGTTTCTCAGTTCCCCGAATGGCAGTGCATGCGACTGTCGCACACAGCGACTGACGTCTGCCCGTCAGAAAGTCACACTGCATGGGTTCCTCCAAAACCGGGCAATTTGCTGCAATATGTCCCGCTTGCCGGCAGCGGTAGCAAATGATCCTTCTTGCCGCCTCTTGAGCCGCTGATTTCCCAGGCTGTTCTCGCCAAACTTGGGGTAGAGCTCCCACCCTCTCACTCTCTCCACCCTTACCCCTTGGAATCATCTTATCCGCCCCTGGGGATGGTCTGGTCTTAGGGTGGAAAGTCCGAGTGTCTCTGGAAGAGGCCGTCAGGTTCTCTGTAGCCAAGTATTTCTCCACACGATCCACAAGACCATCGGCCGTCTCTGGGTCTCCATGGCTTACCCACTTTTGGATGGCAGTAGGAAGAGCTCTCAAAAACCGATCCATTACAACACGTTCCACAATCTTTGGTGCGGACAAAGTCTCTGGCTGTAGCCACTTTCTGCTCAGGTGCATGAGATCATACATTTGAGACCTGGGGGGTTTTCCAAGCTGGAAAGTCCAGTTATGCACACGCTGAGCCCGGACAGCCAGGGTGACACCCAGCCTTGCCAATATTTCAGCTTTTAGCATCACATAGTCTTTTGCTTGGTCAGGCTCTAGGTCATAGTAAGCTTTCTGCGATTCACCCGTTAACAGAGGAGCCACCAGTCCAGCCCACTGCTCCTCAGGCCACTTTTCTCTTTCAGCGGTCCTTTCAAATGTGGTCAAAAATACCTCTGGATCATCCTCTCCAGTCATTTTTGTCAATAAACGACTCACCCCAAAGGACGCGGTATTAGTGGGACGGCTTTCCTCACCGGTCTGCGGACGTTGCTGCATTACTGCTTCCATCTGTTGTTGTAGTCTCTGCTCTTGCTTCTGCAACAGGTCTATGAAGCGGGCCTCAGATTGCTGTTGGGCTTGTTGCTGAGCCTCCAGACTCTGTTGTAAAGTTGCAAGGCTCTGTTGATGAGCTTGCTGCTGGGCTGCAAGGCTCCTTTGCAAACCTGCATTTGTCTGCTGTTGATTGGCATTTGCTAGAGCCAGCTGTTTCAGTATCTCCTCCATGCTGGCTTAAAAAAAAACTGCCACTGGTTCTCCACCAACTGTGAGGGGGCTAGCTCGGCAGCGGGTATGTGTGACCCCCGGGATGGGCTCCCCACCCAAAAACAGGCCCAGCAGACGGAGGTTGTGGTTTTCAAAATCAAAAAAGGTGCGGTTTATTTTCTATTTACAGTGACAAAAACACAGCAAGGCAAAAAAAAACAAACACAAAATAAATCCTGGTCAACTTGACCTCTGACTAAACTTACAGGTTTCCTAACTAACGACTGGGATCAGCCTAGTGCTGTCCTAGTCCCTGGTTTTAAATGTCCAAGCAAAATATAGCCACACAGGCTTTCTCTCACCGCACAGGGGTTCACTCTCCCTAGACAGTCCACACAGGTCTGCTTCCAGGCATGAGCCAACATCTAATGAATCTGGGCTTTCTTATAGAGGCCTAAATGAGCTGACAAGGTTCAGCTGGACTCATCAACTCCCTGTCTGCACGACGCCCAGCCCTCTCCCTAGAGGTATGAGTCATCAATGAGCCCACTAGTCTCAGCTGGGCTTATACAACTCTCCACCTAGCTGTATAAATCGGCGTAAAGCCTGAATCTGGGCGAAATATATCTACCCCCCTGGATGCAACCAGGTGACTTTACCTTCCTGCTGTCACAATATATATAGACAGTATTAAAGGAAGTCCTTAGGAGTCTGTTTACACACTGCGGTGTATATGGGTGGAGCAGGGATAAATGGGATCCACTGTGCACAGGGCAGCCATCATAGATGAACAGAAAACATGTTCAGGGGTAACTGGAAAACAAGGAGAGAGGCGCCTCTAAGTGCAATAGTGTAACAAGTGTAGCGGGTATACACTTTTCTCTCCATTTAAAATTGGCAGAGACACCAGCGATGTGCACTTCCTTGTGGCCCAGCAGGTGGCGCTGTCGCCCTGGGCTGGGGTTGAACCATTGCTGTGTGCCGTGCCTACTTTTTGCCCTCCCTCGGCAGCGGTATGATGGGGCGGGGAACCCGCTGTGCTTTCTGGGAGAGGGTATAAAGGGGCCGGCCATCTTTGTCACGGGGTCGAGTCCCAGGCACCTTCAGCCTGAGGGCGGTGGTTCGTGTCGGTCCTCTAGGCGACCTAGGCCTAGAGGACGTCCGGAGGTCGTGTTCCATCCCAGGCACCTTTAGCCTGGGGTGAGGTACTCGGATGGAGGTCTGGAGCTCAGTGCCCAACACTGAGTTCCGCGAGGGAAGGAGGTCCTAGGGAACCCAGGGATTGGGTACCCGAATCCGGAAGGCGTAATGGACCGGGGGGAGATACTCACTTGAAGACCGGGTGCAGCAGTTTGCCAGTGACAGGTGAGCCTCCCATCGGAGACCGTCTGGAAGGAACCCCCCCCCCCCCCTCCGCTCGGAGACCTCAGCCCACTTTCAGGGAGGAAAGTGGAGAGTTCATTGTGTCTGGGCCTACTCGCATCCACACCTTCTTGTTTGTTCTGTTCTTTAAGGGAGTCTAACTGATTGTGCTGTTCACTCGAGAAGAATAAAGGAATGTTGGACTTTAATGGTGTGGGGCTCTTTTCTGGTGGACATTGCTCAAGGTAACTCCAGGTGCACAACAATGACCCGAAGGTAGAGAAAGAACTTTGCTTACACCGCACAGACACATGTGGTGAAGGCTTGGCGTGGTGACCCCGCTCTCTCCCCTCTAAGGTACCCCTAGACAAGAGAAAGACGAGCTAATGCAAAGAGGGGAGTGAGGAGGCCGCTACAAAAGGTTTTAATAGTAGATACAAATACACTCATATTTAGGTGAATTAACATAGGCATTTAAAAATGTCAGGATGACAATCATCAGCAGCAGGTCACAGGGGGTTCTCAGCTCTGCGTAGAATGACAGGAGTGTCTCTGAAGATGGAGCGGCCGGCTTCCGGGGGCGTTTCGTGAGCGTGCGGACTTGCGGTGTCCTGGCAAGTCGCACTCCTTTATCAACATGACATAAGGGCAGAAGTGGATAAACGCCTTATATAGGGACAAGGATAAGGAAGTGAGCTGGATGGGGTGGGGCTGGAAGAAGGTGGTGTCCAATGACAGGAGGAGTGAAGGGGTCATGTGACCGGGATGGCCTGGATCACATGATCACATGGCCTGAGAAAAAAAAAAAGGCTGCAAATGGGGATAGATCAAGGATAATGGATGGACCGGAAAATAAATATTAATAGTAAATGGCATTAATAATAACGGTGTTAGATGGGTATAAGTATGAATGGGGCCGATCGCGAAAAAAATATAATAATAAATATGAATGTTAAGGGTCACGAAAAAAATAAATATATTGTGACAGCAGGAAGGTAAAGTCACCTGGTTGCATCCAGGGGGGTAGATATATTTCACCCAGATTCAGGCTTTACGCCGACTTATACAACTAGGTGGAGAGTTGTATAAGGCTAGTGGGCTCATGGATGACTCATACCTCTAGGGAGAGGGCTGGGCGTCGTGCAGACAGGGAGTTGATGAGACCAGCTGAAGCTTGTCAGCTCATTTAGGCCTCTATAAGAACTCCCAGCTTCATTAGATGTTAGCTCATGCCTGGAACCAGACCTGTGTGGACTGTCTAGGGAGAGTGAACCCCTGTGCGGTGAGGAAAAGCCTGTGTGGCTATTTGCTTGGACATTTAAAACCAGGGACTTAGGGACTAGGACAGCACTAGGCTGATCCCAGTTGTTAGTTAGGAAACCTGTATGTTTAGTCAGAGGTCAACTTGACCAGGATTTATTTTGGTTATGTTTCTTTTGCTTTGCTGTGTTTTGTCACTGTAAATAGAAAATAAACCACACCTTTTTGATTTTGAAAACCACAACCTCCGTTTGCTGGGCCTGTTTTGTGTGGGGAGCCCATCCCAGGGGTCACACACACCCGCTGCCGAGCTAACCCCCTCACAGTTGGTGGAGAACCAGTGGCAGTTTTTTTTTAAGCCAGCATGGAGGAGATACTGAAACAGCTGGCTCTAGCAAATGCCAATCAACAGCAGACAAATGCAGGTTTGCAAAGGAGCCTTGCAGCCCAGCAGCAAGCTCATCAACAGAGCCTTGCAGCCCAGCAGCAAGCTCACCAACAGAGTCTGGAAGCTCAGCAACAAGCCCAGCAGCAATCTGAGGCCCGCTTCATAGACCTGTTACAGAAGCAAGAGCAGAGACTACAACAAATGGAAGCAGTAATGCAGCAACGTCCGCAGACCAGTGAGGAAAGCCGTCCCACTAATACCGCGTCCTTTGGGGTGAGTCGTTTATTGACAAAAATGACTGGAGAGGATGATCCAGAGGTATTTTTGACCACATTTGAAAGGACCGCTGAAAGAGAAAAGTGGCCTGAGGAGCAGTGGGCTGGACTGGTGGCTCCTCTGTTAACTGGTGAATCGCAGAAAGCTTACTATGACCTAGAGCCTAACCAAGCAAAAAACTATGTGATGCTAAAAGCTGAAATTTTGGCAAGGCTGGGTGTCACCCAGGCTGTCCGGGCTCAGCGTGTGCATAACTGGACTTTCCAGCTTGGAAAACCCCCCAGGTCTCAAATGTATGATCTCATTCACCTGAGCAGAAAGTGGCTACAGCCAGAGACTTTGTCCGCACCAAAGATTGTGGAACGTGTTGTAATGGATCGGTTTTTGAGAGCTCTTCCTACTGCCATCCAAAAGTGGGTAAGCCATGGAGACCCAGAGACGGCCGATGGTCTTGTGGATCGTGTGGAGAAATACTTGGCTACAGAGAACCTGACGGCCTCTTCCAGAGACACTCGGACTTTCCACCCTAAGACCAGACCATCCCCAGGGGCGGATAAGAGGATTCCAAGGGGTGAGGGTGGAGAGAGTGAGAGGGTGGGAGCTCTACCCCAAGTTTGGCGAGAACAGCCTGGGAAATCAGCGGCTCAAGAGGCGGCAAGAAGGATCGTTTGCTACCGCTGCCGGCAAGCGGGACATATTGCAGCCAATTGCCCGGTTGTGGAGGAACCCATGCAGTGTGACTTTCTGACGGGCAGACGTCAGTCGCTGTGTGCGACAGTCGCATGCACTGCCATTCGAGGAACTGAGAAACATTTATGCAAAATGTGTGTTAATGGTAGAAATGTTGTGGTATTGCTGGATTCAGGTAGCCTTGTGACCCTGATAAAGGCTGAGTTAGTTAAAACAGAGGTCTCTGGGAATAGCAAGGTAGCTGTTATTTGTGTGCATGGGGACACCCGAGAGTATCCAGTGACTACAGTGTGTTTCGAGACCCCCAAAGGTACCCTCTCTCATCCAGTGGGCTTAGTATCTCAGTTACCGCATGACGCCATTGTGGGAAGGGATTTTCCGAAGTTCTGGGAACTGTGGGATGATCCTGAGCCCCTCACTGGTGCCCCTATGTACCAGGAATGTGATAGCCAGAACTCCCCTGAGAGTGGTGAGGACTCTCCGGAATTTCCCTTATCAGTATTGGCAGGGGAGACTCAAGAAACTGGAGAGGAGCCCACCTCCTCAGACGAAAACCTACCGTCTGTGGAGTTTTCTGATCTTGAGGTTCACAGGGAAAACTTTGCCACAGAACAGTTGAAAGACCCCGCCCTAATAAAGGCACGGGAAAACGTAGTGAAAATAGATGGCGAGTTAGTGAACCCAGATAATACCTGCACTTACCCATACTTCAGCGTAGAGAAGGACCTACTGTATCGGGTGGCAAAAAGGGCAGAAGAAACCGTTGAGCAGCTTGTGGTGCCCAAACCTTACAGGAAGTTGGTGTTGGAGTTGGCCCATGGGCACATTCTTGGAGGTCATCTGGGGACAGAGAAAACCCGAGAGAGGGTATTACAGAGATTCTATTGGCCGGGGGTGATGAAGGACGTAGAAAATTATTGTTCCTCCTGCCCTGTGTGTCAGAGGTTGGCCCCGATGCCACATTTCCGTAGCCCGCTGGTCCCTCTACCCATCATTGAGGTCCCGTTTGAGAGGATCGCCATGGATTTGGTAGGTCCTATAATCAAGTCCGCTAGGGGGCACCAGTACATATTAGTTATAATGGACTATGCCACCCGTTATCCAGAAGCGATCCCTCTCCGAAATACCTCGGCCAAAACCATAGCCAAAGAGCTATCTCTTGTTTTTAGCCGGGTGGGTATTTGTAAAGAACTGCTTACGGACCAAGGTACACCCTTTATGTCCCGGGTTATGAAAGAGCTGTGTAAATTGTTCAAAGTGACGCAATTGCGTACGTCTGTGTATCACCCCCAAACCGATGGGCTGGTTGAAAGATTCAACAAAACCCTAAAACAAATGTTGAAGAAAGTGGTGGATAGAGATGGAAAGGATTGGGACTGTTTACTTCCTTATTTGATGTTTGCTATTAGGGAGGTGCCCCAATCCTCTACGGGATTCTCCCCCTTTGAGTTACTGTATGGGAGACACCCAAGAGGGCTGTTGGATATTGCCAAGGAAACTTGGGAAAGTGAGAGTTCTCCCCACAGGAGTGTGATTGAGCATGTCGCCCTGATGCAAGATCGAATTGCACAGGTAATGCCCATCGTGAAGGAACATTTGGCCCAAGCGCAGTTGGCACAGCAGAGAGTGTACAACCGTGGAGCCAAGACCCGTACCTTTTCCCCGGGGGATAGGATATTGGTACTTGTCCCTACGGTTGAAAGTAAATTCCTTGCCAAATGGCAAGGCCCCTACGAGATAATGGAAAAAGTGAGCGAAGTGAATTACAAGGTCAGACAACCAGGAAGGCGAAAGCCCGAACAGATCTATCACGTTAATCTGTTGAAAGCCTGGAGGGATAGAGAGTCCCTAGTCGCAGACACTTGGTCACCAGCTCAAACTGGTTGCGTGATTCCTGAGGTTGGAATAGCAGCCACCTTGTCACAACCCCAACAACAGGAGGTTAAGGAGTTTGTGCTTCGCAACAAGGAGGTATTCTCTGAGCTGCCGGGACAAACATCTGGGGTAGAGCATGACATCATTACCCCGCCCGGTGAAAGGGTGAAGTTAAAACCCTATCGGATCCCAGAGGCTCGACGGGAGGCAATACGGGAGGAAGTACAGAAAATGCTGAACTTAGGGGTGATAGAGGAGTCCCAAAGTGATTGGTCTAGTCCCATCGTGTTGGTGCCTAAACCGGATGGGAGCTGGCGATTTTGTAACGATTTTCGTCAGTTGAACAAAGTTACAAAATTTGACACCTACCCCATGCCACGTATAGATGAGTTGATCGACCGGCTGGGAACAGCCCGATACATGACGACTCTTGACCTCACAAAAGGGTATTGGCAAATCCCCCTGGCCAAGTCGGCCAAAGAGAAAACCGCATTTGTAACCCCAGACGGGGCGTTCCAATATAAAAGAATGCCGTTCGGGTTACAGAATGCGCCGGCCACATTCCAGCGGAAAATGGACCAGATGCTGAGGCCCCATCGGAAGTATGCTGCGGCTTACCTGGATGACGTAATTGTCCATAGCACAGATTGGGCCTCACATCTGCCAAAAGTGCAAGCAGTCCTGGACTCTGTTCGGGAAGCGGGGTTTACGGCTAACCCCAAGAAGTGTACCATTGGGCAGGAGGAGGCCAAATATCTTGGGTACACCATTGGGAGGGGAGTAATAAAACCCCAACTCAACAAAGTCGAGGCCATCCAGAGTTGGCCACGTCCCAACAGCAAGAAGCAGGTACGAGCCTTTCTGGGAATCGCTGGGTATTATCGGCGATTCATTCCCCACTTTGCTTCTAAGGCTGTGCCCCTAACCAACCTGACGAAGGGGAAAGGGTCGGTCATGATTAAATGGACCCCCGAGGCTGAGGCAGCATTCCAATTCTTGAAACAAGCCTTATGTAGCCAGCCAGTGTTGTACTCACCCGACTTCTCTAAAGACTTTGTCGTACAAAGTGATGCGTCAGATGTGGGGTTAGGAGCAGTATTGTCCCAGGTCTGGAACGGGGAAGAGCACCCAGTCATTTACCTCAGCAGGAAGTTGAAGTCCCATGAGGTAAATTACGCCACCGTTGAAAAGGAGTGTTTAGCGGTGAAGTGGGCTCTAGATTCCCTTCGGGACTACCTGCTAGGTAGGCACTTTGACATGGTTACGGATCACGCTCCGTTAAAGTGGATGGCTCAAAACAAGGAAACAAATAGAAGAGTGAATAGGTGGTTCCTGGCCCTCCAGGAATTCAACTTCACAGTAAAGCATCGCCCTGGCGTTCAAATGGGGAATGTGGATGCTTTGTCTCGAGTACATGAATGCCTGATTGCTGGTGTTCCAACCCCGAGGTTAAAACAAGAGGGGGGGGTATGTGACAGCAGGAAGGTAAAGTCACCTGGTTGCATCCAGGGGGGTAGATATATTTCGCCCAGATTCAGGCTTTACGCCGACTTATACAACTAGGTGGAGAGTTGTATAAGGCTAGTGGGCTCATGGATGACTCATACCTCTAGGGAGAGGGCTGGGCGTCGTGCAGACAGGGAGTTGATGAGACCAGCTGAAGCTTGTCAGCTCATTTAGGCCTCTATAAGAACTCCCAGCTTCATTAGATGTTAGCTCATGCCTGGAACCAGACCTGTGTGGACTGTCTAGGGAGAGTGAACCCCTGTGCGGTGAGGAAAAGCCTGTGTGGCTATTTGCTTGGACATTTAAAACCAGGGACTTAGGGACTAGGACAGCACTAGGCTGATCCCAGTTGTTAGTTAGGAAACCTGTATGTTTAGTCAGAGGTCAACTTGACCAGGATTTATTTTGGTTATGTTTCTTTTGCTTTGCTGTGTTTTGTCACTGTAAATAGAAAATAAACCGCACCTTTTTGATTTTGAAAACCACAACCTCCGTTTGCTGGGCCTGTTTTGTGTGGGGAGCCCATCCCGGGGGTCACACACACCCGCTGCCGAGCTAACCCCCTCACAATATATATACTAATAATAAAATAGCATTAATATGCAGTGCTGCGGGAATAAACGGGGTATAAATAAGAATAACGGGTCATGAAAAAAAAAAAAAATATATGAATAGAAAGGGTCACGGAAAATATATATATTAACCACTTCCTGCCCGGGCTATAAGCAAAAGACGTCCGCAAAGCGGTCGTCAATTGCTGATAGGACGTCCATGGACGTCCTCTTGTTTACTTCCGCGATGCGCGCCACCGCGGGCGCGCGTCGGGGAAAAACTGTGCCCGCTGTGTCAGGCGAGTGCCGATGCGCGTGCCTGGCGGCCGCGATGTCCGCCAGGTACGAGCGATCGGCTGTCACAGAGCCAGGGACGTGGATCTCTGTGTGTAAACACAGAGATCCACGTCCTGTCGGGGAGAGGAGACGGATGGTGTGTCCCTTGTACATAGGGACAACCATCAGTCACCTCCCCCAGTCAGTCCCCTCCCCCCCACAGTAAGAACATCTAGCAGGGAACATATTAACCCCTTGATCGCCCCCTAGTGGTTAACCCCTTCCCTGCCAGTCACATTTATACAGTAATCAGTGCATATTTTTAGCACTGTTCGCTGTATAAATGTGAATGGTCCAAAAAATGTGTCAAAAGTGTCCGATGTGTCCGCCGTAATGTCACAGTCACAAAAAAAAAATCGCAGATCGATGCCATTACTAGTAAAAAAATAAATGAAAAAATAAAAAAAAAATCATAATTCTATTCCCTATTTTGTAGGCGCTAAAACTTTTGCGCAAACCAATCACTATACGCCTATTGCGATTTTTTTTTTTACCTAAAATATGTAGAATACGTATCGGCCTAAACTGAGGAAAGAAATAGTTTTTTTTTAAAAAAAATGGGATATTAATTATAGCAAAAATTAAAAAATATTGTGTTTTTTTCAAATTGTCGCTCTATTTTTGTTTATAGCGCAAAAAATAAAAACCGCAGAAATGATCAAAGACCACCAAAAGAAAGCTCTATTTGTGGGAAAAAAAGGACGTCAATTTTGTTTGGGAGCCACGTCGCACGACCGCGCAATTGTCATTCAAAGCGTGACGGCGCTGAAACCTGAAATTTCGCCTGGGCAGGAAGGGGGTTATGTGCCCAGTTGTCAAGTGGTTAATGATAAGTAGCATTAATACAGGCAATGCTGCAGGAATAGGCAGGTCGAATGTCTCCTTATAAATAATATAATATATGGAACATGTTACGTGTATATAGGAAAATATCCAAAAGGTGCTGATGATGGCAACTGTATATATCCAATTGATAATATTAGTATGAAGTTTAATAAGTAATATGAAATTAATACGAAAAAGGGAAAAAAGGGGAAGGGGAGGGCATAATGTTATGTATGGGGGGGGGGGGTGAAAATGGGGGGGAGGAGATGACGGGCAAATGAAAGACAGGAAGAGGGAAAGGGGAAACAGGAATGGGGGGGGGGGGGGGTGGATTTTAAGGAAAAAAAAGTGAGGGGACGGTTCAAAAAGTTATGCGCTAGGGAAAACTTTTTGGATTTACACTTTAGACGTTCTCTCGCCTGGTGGTATAAATGAAGGGATTGAGATTTCCACCATTTTATAAATAACATTACCCTACCTCCTCATATTTATGCTCATTTCACCTGTTCTTTTACTATTTATTGTATTATCTTAGAGGTCTGTATGTGCAATTAGATTTTTTGTAGAATTTATATATTTTTATACTTTTAATATTTTAACCTTTTATCTATTGGGTAATAACCTTATTGCACTGATTTTATTTTTATTGTCGGAATATATATAACTACAGTTTGTATCATATACTTACATATTGCCCATATATTGCCTATGTGAGTATATTTGATTTAATCCATTTACTCTTATACTACATCCTTACAGTTGATGTAGTTCACATTATTACTTCGTTTTTTGAAAAATTATCATTCTATTAAGCTCCATGTATGTGATCATCTGTACACTTGTGTAAACTAATATGCATAGATGTATATGTTTTACTGTCATACATATCAGCATGGCATATATTTTCACCATAGTCACCTTTTCCCTTCCTTTAATCATTTATTATCCCCCCTTCCCCCCCCCCCCCTTCCCTTACCCTTCCCCACTTTTTTTCCCTAAAATCCCCCCCCCCCCATCCCTGTTTCCCCTTCCCTCTTCCTTTCTTTCATTTGCCCATCATCCTCCCCCCACTTTCATTCCCCCCCCCCATAATAACATTAAGCCCTCCCCTTCCCCTTTTTTCCCTTTTTCGTATTAATTTCATATTACTTATTAAACTTCATACTAATATTATCAATTGGATATATACAGTTGCCATCATCAGCACCTTTTGGATATTTTCTATATACATGTAACATGTTCCATATATTATATTATTTATAAGGAGACATACTTCGCCATTTGTCTACCTGCCTATTCCTGCAGCATTGCCTGTATTAATGCTACTTATCATTAATATATATATTTTCCGTGACCCTTTCTATTCATATTTATTATTATTTATTTTTTTCGTGACCCGTTATTCTTATTTATACCCCGTTTATTCCCGCAGCACTGCCTATATTAATGCTATTTTATTATTAGTATATATATATTTTTTTTTTTTCGTGACCCTTAACATTCATATTTATTTTTTTATTTTTTTCGCGATCGGCCCCATTCATACTTATACCCATCTAACACCGTTATTATTAATGCCATTTACTATTAATATTTATTTTCCGGTCCATCCATTATCCTTGATCTATCCCCATTTGCAGCCTTTTTTTTTTTTTTCATGTGATCAGGTCATGTGATCCAAGCCATCCCGATCACATGACCCCTCCATTCCTCCTGTCATTGGACACCACCTTCTTCCAGCCCCACCCCATCCAGCTCACTTCCTCATCCTTGTCCCTATATAAGGCGTCTATCCACTTCTGCCCTTATGTCATGTTGATAAAGGAGCGTGACTTGCCAGGACACCGCAAGTCCGCACGCTCACGAAACGCGTCCATTTTTGATGACGTCACCCTCTGCAGCTTAACCACATGTGCGCTCCAAGCCTCGCTCTGAACATACTACAGGATCGTTGTCCCCGGAAGCCGGCCGCTCCATCTTCAGAGACACTCCTGTCATTCTACGCAGAGCTGAGAACCCCCTGTGACCTGCTGCTGATGATTGTCATCCTGACATTTTTAAATGCCTATGTTAATTCACCTAAATGTGAGTGTATTTGTATCTACTATTAAAACCTTGTTACACTATTGCACTTAGATGCGCCTCTCTCCTTGTCTTCCGCTGCAGGTGGAACAGAGGGAACCGAGGGACAGAAGGAACACGAGTGCCTGCAGATGTAGACTCGGAAACCTGTAGCAGGGGGTGCGAGCCTGGACGAGCAGGAGGACCATCAGATCACGGAAGGCAGCTGTGCACCAAGGATCAGCCGGGGTTGAAGAGGCACTCCGCTGGAACAGTGGCACTGGGATGTCAGATGATGTTAAGTCCCTGGAAGGCTTGCAGCAGGAAGTCGCAGAGAGTCGCAGGACTGAAGTCGCAGACACTCGGAGGTTGAAGAGGAAGCAGATGCAGGGTCACAAGGGTAGCCGGGTCAGGTAACAGGTGGGCAGCGAAGTACAAGGCAGCAGGCAGAAGCAGGGTCAAATGGGTAGCCAGGATCAGGAACCAGTAATCAGAACAGAAGCATGGTCCAGAAGCAGGGTCAAGGCAAGCCAGGTTCAGCAACAGGTATCAAGCAGGATCACAACAGGGTTCAGGATATTGGGTAACAGCTGAAGACCAGTCAGCAAGGGTCTGGGGTCAGGGCACTTCCTTAAATAGGCTGTCTGGCGCCAATTGGCGCTAGGGACTTGTTCCTGCGCGTGCACGCAGAGTGCGCATTGGACAAAAACGAACAGTTCTCTTGCACCGACCACCGGTGAGGTGAGGTGAGAAACATGAGAATTTCATCAGCGAACAAACCACATTTATGAGTCTGTGGGCCACAGGTAACACCTTGGATTTTGGGATGGAGCGTATTGCGATCGCTAAGAACTCAATGGCAATAGCAAAAATTAACGGGGGCAGCCCTTTCTAGTACCCCTGGCTATATTGAGGGGCTGTGAGTGGAGTCTCTGTAGGCATATCATAGCCTTTGGGGAGGAATAGAGGGCATGGATCACCCCCATGAAGCGCTGGCCAAATCCCCAGCGCTCCATGAGGGCAAAAATGTAAGGCCAGGTTCCCGAGTCAAAAGCTTTGTGTAAGTCAAGAGAGAGCAACATTCCTTCCTGTTTGGGGCTATGATCCCAGCCGGATTGTAGAAAGGAAATTATATCTATTGCCCTTCTGACCCGATCTGGGCCCTGCCTGCCCGGTATAAACCCAACCTGGTCTTTGTGAATGTACCGACTGATGAAGGATGCCAGGCGGTTGGCCATGATTTTTGTCAGGATCTTAAGGTCGTTATTTATGAGGGAGATGGAGCTATAATTCCCCACTTCCTCTAAGTTTTTGTCCGGTTTGGGTATAACAGTTATATAGGCTGTATTGAGGTGAGGGTCTAAGGAGGAGCCCTGGGTCTTTGCATTGAAAAATCTTGCCATATACAGGGCCAGAGTATCGGCAAATGCCTTATAGTAAGGTACCGATAGGCCATCGGGACCAGGCGCCGTTTCCTTCTTGAGATCTTTAATAACCTCCATGATTTCTTCCGACAAAAATGGAGCCTCTTGCGAGTTTTTATGCTCGTTAGAGAGGGATGGTATAGGAAGGTCATTTAGGAAATCAAGAATTTTTGGACCCTTGTCTGCAGGGGGTGAGCTATAAAGCTGGGAGTAGAAGTCCTGGAATGCCGTAAGTATTTTGTTTGGGTTGCTGTGGGGGGCTGACCCGCTCTCCTAATCTGGGGGGTGGCTTGTGCAAGATACCGTGGAGATAGTTTAGAGGCTAACATGGCGCCCATGTTATCTCTCTGAATGTAGAATTTTGCCCCACTCCAACGAATGTGTTTCTCCGCTTTTGCCGTGAGGGCCAGGTTGAGCTCTAATTTCGCCGCGTCTAACTGTGCCAGTGAAGTTTTAGAGGGGCATCGCTTGGGCTTGGACTGTAGGGTCTGAAAGGCCTTCTCTAGTTTCACTATGTCCGATTGTCGTTTCCTTTTTACCTGGGTAGCAATACTAATTATTTTGCCTCTCATAGTTGCTTTGTGGGCAGCCCACAGGGTCTCTGGGGAGATATCGTCCACATCATTTAGGGCAAAGTAGCTGAGAAGCAATTCATTCAGTCTCCAGAGTGTACTTGAGTGTCATGTAAGGAGGTTGTGAAGGGTAAGGGTCACCAGGGAATGGTCAGACCATGCTGTGTCTTTAATAGACGAGGTCAGGGCATTTAGGATGAGATTTGGAGAAACTATGACATAGTCGATCCTAGTTTATGTCTGGTGGGGGCAGGAATAGTGGGTGTAGTCCATGCCATGTGAATGAAGGAGTTTAGCTATTTTAAGACTAGCCCTGGTGGGACGGGTTAAATGAGCCACGGGAGGTGTGGATCTGTCCAGGCCCTGGTCGAAAGCTACATTCGAGTCCCCACCAAGGATGATTTTGCCTTCCAAGAGGGGGGCGAGAGTTTTGAAGAGAGACTGAAAGAATTGTGTCTGACCTGCATTGGGGGCATAGTATGATACCACAGAATATAGGGTACCCTCCATGGTGCCGTTGACCGGTATAAATCTACCCTCTGGGTCTCTGTGGACTGCTGTCATTGAGAATTTGCTAAATTTCGAAAACAGGATTGCTACCACTTTAGTCTTGTTCACTGCGTTTGCCAGATAGAATGTTGGGTATTTGGCGTGTAGGAAATTAGGGCTGTATCGCATCAGGAAATGGGTCTCCTGGAGCATAACCATGTCCAGTTTGAGGGAATGATAATAGTCAAAAGATTTTCTTCTTTTCAGAGGGGAGTTTAAACCCTGGACATTGTGTGTGGCTATCCTGACATTAGATCCCGGGGGTTGTGAACTAGCCATGGGGACAGATGGGTGGAATGCTGCCATAGGTACCATCACTTACCCCCTGCCATCTTTTTCAGTCCCGAGCGGGTGCGTGGGCACGGTAGGATACAGACCAGTGCTGGTTCCGGTCCCGGCTCCTCCCCGGCAGATCAGCTGGAAAAATTAGAACGTTTAGAGAAAGAAAGAAAGAGAGAAATAAGAAAAAACGAAATAAGGCAAAATGTCTTCCAGGAAGACCTATCGGGTTTGGCATATAACAGTTCTGCCAAACTCCTACCAAAAATTATCGGTTACCCCAAAATAGGGGCCAACTACCCATCCCACAGATACAGGAAAACTGCAACTATGGGAGAGGTGAAGGCGCAAGTTGGTCACCCCAAACCCAGACTTCTAATGTAAATTAAAACTGTAAACAACCCACAACCTTAAATAACATAACTCAGGGGCTGTGTGGGAACCAGGATCCCCAGGGCCCCCAAGGGGACCTCCCCCCATCTGGGGGGGAGGGGGAGGGTCCCCTTCCGGGCGTCCAACGACAGCCCCCAGAACCAAGACTATCCGTGTTGGGGTACCCCGCAACCAAGGTATTGCTGTCCTCTAGGTTTCGGAAACCTTCCATGGACACCCCAGGACCCTCGCTTGAGAGGATGCAGGGAACCTCCATAGGCGCTCTTCATAGTTCTTGAAGCTTATGGGCATGAAGGAGGAAAAAAAAAAACAGTAACAAGTCAAAAAAAGGAACAATCAAAAATCGAACAGTCAAAAATAATTAAAATCTGGGGACATCCGGCGGGCGAGATTAGATGGAGAGAGAGTCCACTCCGTGTCTAGACTTCTGAACTGGCTGGTAACTAGTAACTGAAGAAGACTGGATAGGTAAGAAATGGAACAGTTGTAAAACCGGTGTGGAGGGGGGAGAGTCAAAGGGCCTCTAGGGCCAGGAGCTTCTAGCTCCATCAACAGGTGAAACCACCCTCAATGGTGAGGGGAATGAAGGAGAGAAGGGTGAATTGGAGACTCGATCGCTGTCTTATGGAGGTCTGCCGTCCTTCAAGCTTTTGTGCGTGCCTTTGTTCCAGACTGGAGAGATCGGGCTTGTAGGAGGGGGTCGCTTAGAAGAACCAGTGGATGCATTGGAGCTATCCATGTAGGCCTCCTGAGAGATGAGTTTGAGGTTAAGGAAGATCTTCTCGCCATCCGGCAAGTTGGAGAAGGAAGGAGTGCGTCTTGCCGTTGAGAGTGAACTTCACAGCAAACGGAAAAGCCCATCTGTATTTAATGTTCCGTTGTGAGAGGACCGTCAGGAGTGGCTTAAGAGATCTCCGCTTCTGGATTGTTGAAGGGGAGAGGTCTGCGAAAATTTGTACTTGGTGGCCCTGGCAGGTCACCTTTGGTAAAGATTGTGATTGTCTCATGACCTCCTCTTTCACTGCATAAAAGTGTGGCTTCACAACAATGTCCCTGGGGGATCTGTCCTTCCGGGGGGGGGTCCCAGGGGTCTATGGGCCCTATCCAGCTCCAGGCAATGAGGAGGAGTATTGGGGATTAGGGCCTTGATGATGTCCTGGACTGCAGAGGTCACATCCGTGACAGTTTCAGGCAGGCTACGTAGTCTGAAGTTATATCTTCTGGACCTGTTCTCCAAATCATTAATTCTGGAGAGGGCTGTATCAAGCTGGTCTTGTAGGACCTGAATGTGGTCTGAGTTTTGATTGGTTCTGGATACCGTGAAGTCCAAATTGTTTTCTATGGCCTCCATTCTGGATCCAAGATTTTGGAAATCTGATTTGATATCCCTAGTAATTTAAGCGGCCGTGCTGGCCAGTCCCCCTCTCTAGAAGGTCAGAGAGTCTGAGGAACAAGTCTGCAGGTAGTGTGGCAGGGTCCCGGTCTAGGTATCCCGGGGATGGGGTAGCCAGGAGGTGTGTGTGAGTAGGGCCGAGCAGGGACAGGGCAAAATCCTCCATAGTGCGGCCCAGCAGTGATTCTGTGGAGGCCGGTGAGGGGGCCAGGGGGGCTGGGAAACCCCTTGAGTCATATGGGAGTAGGTAAGGGTGGCTGGGGCTATGACTTGCCTCTGTTCCAGTGTCACCTCCGTGCGGGCCGTGTGTGGCTGAGATGCTGTGGAGATGGCGGTCATCTTGGTACACCCTCCCCTCACTGCCGAGTCAAATTGAGGCCCGAGAATGCGCCGGGCAAGTGGGGTAGACATCCAGGAGTGTGCACGGGGGTCTCCGGAGTTCTGTGATCCCCGTTACAGGCTTGTGGCTGGCTGTGGGGGCTTTGATGTGCGCCGATGGTCCGGGGTGATGCGGAGCTCCTGGCTTACACAGCCATCTTGGAGCTCCGGCGCATGCGCACTTTGTAGCGGCCTTTTTTAACATCTCAACCTCAAAGTGTCAAAGGCCAATTTTACTTTAGCAGTGGTTCAACCTATTTATTACACTAACCTCTGAATCTTATATATTCCATCAACCCAAAGGAATGAGGTTCCTTGTAAATGCATATGAAGTGAGTCATTTCATTAATGTGGTTTTAGCAATTGTGATGCTGACTGCGAATCCATCACCTTTGTACCACGTTTAAAGCATATTTAAATCCAAGAAAAAATACGTAATGTTTTGCAGTTAACAACTCTTTGGTTGTGGTGTCTGTGTTAGTTTAGTTTTATATGATGTTTTCCCTTTATTTTCAGCTGATAATCTTACCTTCCTTTAGGGTAGCTGTCGCTTAGCTGCTTTGCATCCAGGGCAATTTTTACATTTTTCACATTCATGTTAAAATTTGCATTTTAGCTAGAAAATGAGAACCCCAAACATGATATATTTCTGCAAGCCAAGGTCCTATGGAATAAAACAGTGGCAATTGCAATTTGTTTTATATTGCAAGATATTTGCACAGCTGTTTATCAAACACATAGGAAAAAAATACAATAAAATTTATTTCAGTTCACACAAATACAATATGATACCCTGTTGTAGTTCTACCTCCATAATAGCTGCTTGGTAATTTAAGTTCCCATGTTCTTCGCCTCAACTCCAAGGACAACCAACGTCCCTTTGACACACCTAATTGAATAAAGGTTATCTGCAAGTACTTATAAGAACACGAGTATAGATACCTTTTAACTCGACTGTGAATTAGCACCATGAAAGAGACACAAGACAGATGTAAATGAATTCAATGTATTGGTACGGGTTCCAATAAATGGTGGTTTGAGCATAATTGGAAACACACAGAAAGTAGGTTCAGACACAGTCTGCTAGGCAATATAATCACTATGTCAAGATGACTTATAAAAGAGTTTTGTACTACTAGATTGGGATGCAATGGCTGGCTTCCTGGCCCACTCCTTAACAACCAGCTATTCTTTACGCAGAGTTCGTTCATTTCGAATAGTTCTGAACATTTGGAATTCATTCGAAAATTTATATTCTAAACAAAATTAAATGAATTTCAACTATATTCTTTACTATTTCATTCGGAGATTTGGATACATCTGAATCTCCCAATAACCAAAAATGTGTCTGAATTTATATTGGAACTGAAACTAATTGCACATGCCTATTGCTGGACTGTAAATCCTAGTTAGCATTGGCTAGTATAGTGTTTAATAGGCATTGCTCTCTACACCAATAGAGTGTTTCTGTTAGAGAATATTTATTTCTACTGCTCACCTATTGCATATACTGTACATAGTCTTCTTTTTACTATTACACTTTTACTATTGGGATACTGCCTATACATCTGCATTAAATATTCCCCACTCAGCCAAGTGCGTCACAGTGCAAAGTTGTGGGCACAGGAACAGGGGACCCAACACATCAAATAACTGACCCTGTGCTACCATTTTAAGCTCTGATGTCATTAGAAGTCCAGCTGCCCTTTCTGGATTCAGGATTCAGGCAGCCAATCCATTGACATACGTCAGATCCGCCCACCGCCCAGTCCCTGCTCCTGAAGCCTCTTGCCGTATGTGATGGGGATATCCCAAGAGGTTTCAGGTGAAGGGACACATCTAGGGTTGCCACCTCATCCCTTTAAAACTGAACACTTATTAATTACACAGGTTTTGTGGCTGATTAAGGTGGTAATTCACTTGGTGCCTTATCTGCATTAAATTAGTCTTTAACTGTAATGAATATGTGTTCAGGTTTAAAGGGATGAGGTGGCACCCCTAGACACGTCATTGTCCTAGGTGAGAATGGCAGTGTGAGGCAGGACCATAGTAAAAAAAATAAAAAAATAGGGGGAAGTAAATCCCAGGAGTGAAGGTTTCCCTTGAAACGCATAAACCATATAGGATGATATAAGGTCTTCTCAAGCCATCAGCTGGGCGGTGATGTTCTGGAGGCAGTCTTGTTTGCATTCTATAATATGCTTGTCATTGACATGCGTTTGTGAGTATATCACTTGTTCTGTTTGTTCAATAAAAATTATATAGTGGTAATGCGCTAGGTAGGTTCGCCCTCTCTTTTTTTGTTTTATAGTGTTATGTGCAGGGATACCCACAGTCCTGAGGGGGCAGTAAAGAACATTTGTGCTACAACTGGAAGCCTGGATGAGTGGAGGGTCCATCAAACCCTAAAACCCCTGATTTTAGAGTCATGTGTAACATGCCCTGCACTGGATGAGTTCAATAAGCTTAAAATACCCTCTGAAAATAGGAATACATGACTGAAAATTGTGTGTGCTATATATCAGCGGTTTTGGATGGTCAGTTAGCTACAAGGGTATAAAGACATTATGGTTCCATCCTGTATACTAAAATGATTAATACAACTTCGATTTTTAGGATTTGTGTTAGGAGCAGTTACATAAAAATATCTTCTGTTATAGTAAAGCTTTAGATAGTTACATAGTCAGATTAACAAAATATTCCATGAATAAATAAATTTAAAAACCTTAGAGGATATTTTAGTTTATCTTGTGGTCTGCCGAACCATAACCTGACTAGTGATCTTGCCAATGAGTTTGAAATTGACACAAACGGCACCAAAATTGATTTTCTGTATTTGTTTACTTGGCAATGGTGGCAAAAATGTAAAAGATAAAAATGTTTTATGAATATTACATTTTCTCTATTTATCTTGGTTCACGTGTTAAAAATATAAGCAGTCAATCTTTTACTTTTACTTTTACTAAATTTATATTGAATATATACCATCAGACAAACTATAAATGATATTAGGATGTTCAGCATAGCCATAACTAAAGTTTGTATTTTTTTTAGATACAATAAAAACACAAAGCTTTTGAATGAATGCAGAAGCAGTTGTATTGAAGCACTTCAATCATTTTTAGATTTTTACTATCAGTCTGTAAATCTCATGCCCATTAAAAATGCAATTCAAATGCCAAACTGCATATTAATCTGGGACAATCTAAACGTCCTGGGGGATGAAGGACGCCAGCCGGACAAGCAGGGTAGTCCCCTACTATACATGTCTACAGCATCCTTATACGAAACCTGTTCCTGCAATGTACTGATGGCCGGGGCACAAGACAGATCATAATGCCAGTAATTCTTTCAGTGGAATAAATTGGGAATCTCCTTAAGGCACAGACAGGAGGATATCAAATTAATCCTAAACAGACAGTGAAAGAAAGTTTACAGACCAACGCTTGCACTGTATGTGACTTTATGGTTCCATCACTACCGTCTCACCTCATGGGAGAACTAAATAACTTTGTGATTCGTAATAAAATAAAGGTACAGCTATCGTTAAGTAGATACATTTTATAGGCAATAAATTAAAACGAGTGTGACAGAGGGGTCACTTTGGACACAGGGTGAGCCAGGAAACCATGGACATTAAGAATATGGCTTGGATTGCTTGAAATTGAAATAGTAATATTAGTCCACAATATGTACTGGATGTTTTACCCTGAACTCAACAGGTTAATTGGGAGATGTCTTACCTGCCTGTGTGATGTAAATGAATCTAGGATGGCGTCTAAGGATCTTTCATTGTGTTAATTAAGTCTGTACTTGTGTGAATTGTAAAGTATCAGACAGTCTGGTGAATATAAAGGTCATGCATAGTTATTTAAACATAAAGGGGATTAGAACCTGTTGTCTCCTAGCAGACGTCAAAATAATGTGTATTGGGGCTTGTTGTGTTGTGGGTGGAGCTGGACCATTGTTCATTCAGGTTAATGCAGTATTGGATGTGTATAAGAGTTTCAATATTTTTGACAATAAAGTCAGTCTATCCTTGGGAAGATACAGAGTGTGTCTCTTTATTCCAGAAGGATTAATTCCTATGGGAAGGGGTCGGCTGGCTGTGGAGGATCAGCAGTGAATTTGTGTCCAGGAGAGGGAAGAGATCGAAACGGCGTTTAAACCCCTTTCATATTTGGGGTGCCGTTACATTGGTTGGCAGCAGCGGGATTTTCCCTCCAGTTCCTGGGACACTCCAAGCCACCACAGTGAATGACCAAGCTATGCAGCCTGCAGGAAAGCCACGCTGAAAGACTTACTTGAGAGCCGAGATGGACCAGAGGGACGGTGATGCAGGACCCCGGTCAGTTGAAGATTTGTTTCAGCAACGAGTTCGAGAGCGCTTGGCATTATATGGTGCTAACCCATCAGAGACCGCCATACAGGAAGCCGTTAGAGGCATCCAGCTGCAGGATGAGCGACAAGAGAAAAAACTACAGCTACAAAAGTGAAAACTAGAGCGACAAAAGAGAGAGCTAGAGCGGCAGCATGAGCAGAGAATGGTGGAAATACGGCAATCGGAGACAACACCTAAAGAAGCAGCACCAACTGAAAGGAGAGGAGAGATACAGATACCAGCCGACATGGAAAAGGAATTCAGAAGGAGGTTGCGAGAGATGCAGATACAGCATAGAGGACCAGTATCAGAGGAGGTCCTGCTGGGATGGTCTGATTCAATCCGCTGCGAACTCTGGAAGAAAGCGCTAGCTCTCGAGCAGCAACACCAGGGAAAAGTTCTCCCCTCCATCCATGTAAGGTACTGGTCGCAGTATGAAGTCAGAATGCTGTTATTGGGGGAACAACTGAAGCAGGAGTGGACAGCTGAGTTAAGCATGCTGATCCGGGCAGAGATGCGGTTGGACGAGAGCTACAGAGCCCTCCGGTGGTATGTAGCCCAAGAGTGCCAGTGGTCAGCGGATGACAGCCCCACAGAAGGCTTTGACTATAATGGCCTGGGATTGTTGTATTGGAGGCTGTCCGAGGACCCTGACTTTGGGAGTGATCGGGAGTGGCGTTTGGAGGAAATAATGGAGCACAGAGAGCAAAGACTGAATGTCTCGGAAGGGCACTGGGCACAGGAAGATTTGGAGTTTCTGGCCGTTCAGGAATGGGAGCTGGAGATTGCCTACAAACAGCTGCTAGACTCTGCTCAGCAGCAGGGTGGGGCTCCCTTTGCCTGGGACTATCAGGAAATACTAGTTGACAACTATGAAATCCTGGCTGAAGAATCGGCAGTGGAAAATCTGAAGATTGCCATCCCTAAAGCCGAAGTGGATGATATGGAGTTCCAGGGAGCTAGCCTGGCTGAAGAATCGGCAGTGGAAAATCTGAAGATTGCCACCCCTAAAGCCGAAGTGGATGATATGGAGTTCCAGGGAGCTAGCCTGGCTGAAGAATCGGCAGTGGAAAATCTGAAGATTGCCATCCCTAAAGCCGAAGTGGATAATATGGAGTTCCAGGGAGCTTGGGCAGTTGGCTCATCTCCCCAGCCACAGATTACAGAAGGTATGGACTTAAGGGACTGTTCAGAGGATGTTATGGATTATGCATCACCTGCTCAAGTACTGGCAGCAGGACAGAGTGCTACAGACCCCTGCTCTACACCCGTGGCAGTTTTGGAGGCCCGAGGTGAGAAGGTGATGGTTCCTCTTTCCCAAGGGATTTCAGAGATGCAGGGAGGAGAAGCAGCCCTTTTTCCTCCCCAACAGTTAGCCAGAGCAGATGGTGTGGAGTCCCCAGCAGAAGTGCTGGCAACAGGGCAGAGTGATAGCAACCTCTGCCCAGCACCGGAAACAACTGTGGAGTTTCAGGGAGCCGGGGCAGTTGGCCCCTCTCTCCAGCAACAAGCTGAGGTGGTTAAGCTTTTACCCCCATCTGAATCACTGGCAGCAGGGCAGAATGCTACTGGCTTCTGCACACAACTGCAACTTGAGCTGATATCGGTGGATGGGACTACGGTCTCCACTCACAGCAACCCAGCGGAAGAGCTGGCAACAGAGCAGAGTGCCGCGGGCCTCTGCTCTCAACTAACAGAAGAGGGAGTGCCTGTGGTACTGGATGGGACTTCGGTCCTCACTGACACAACCCCAGAAAATGGTGTGACACTGGGACAGGAGGATGTCAGCCTTGCTTTGCAAGCACTGGGGGATTTTCACCTTCCACAAGTGGATGGGACTTCAGTCTCCACTTGTATATCCCAGGGATGCTGGGCAGTCGGCCCAGATCCCCAACAGCATGACAGACTGAGCCCAGTCACCCTGTCTTCTCCCCAGCGGCGGGTATGTTCTCTGAGAGAGGCAGAGGTTGGCTGGGTAAGTAATGCTCTGTTTGGAGCAATTTATTTGGGGTACTGTGTGGATACCGGCATTAGAAGAATGGACCTATGGACTAACTTCGGAGTCAACCCGTCTGGGCTCACCTCCTGTGTTAGTCTCCTGCTGAAAGGGGAGATGTGTGACAGAGGGGTCACTTTGGACACAGGGTGAGCCAGGAAACCATGGACATTAAGAATATGGCTTGGATTGCTTGAAATTGAAATAGTAATATTAGTCCACAATATGTACTGGATGTTTTACCCTGAACTCAACAGGTTAATTGGGAGATGTGTTACCTGCCTGTGTGATGTAAATGAATCTAGGATGGCGTCTAAGGATCTTTTATTGTGTTAATTAAGTCTGTACTTGTGTGTATTGTAAAGTATCAGACAGTCTGGTGAATATAAAGGTCATGCATAGTCATTTAAACATAAAGGGGATTAGAACCTGTTGTCTCCTAGCAGACGTCAAAATAATGTGTATTAGGGCTTGTTGTGTTGTGGGTGGAGCTGGACCATTGTTCATTCAGGTTAATGCAGTATTGGATGTGTATAAGAGTTTCAATGTTTTTGGCAATAAAGTCAGTCTATCCTTGGGAAGATACAGAGTGCGTCTCGTTCTTTCAGAAGGATTAATTCCTATGGGAAGGGGTCGGCTGGCTGTGGAGTATCGACAGTGAATTTGTGTCCAGGAGAGGGAAGAGATCTAAACAGCGTTTACCCCCTTTCGTATTTGGGGTGCCGTTACAACCAGAGATTAGAAAGTGGTGTTGTTTGTAAAAACTGACCATTTTTTCTTTCCTTTCCCTTTTAACTATTATTTCCTTTTCACTTTTATTCTCTTTGGAAATCTAAGAAAAGTAGATAGGAAATGTAATTTTCTTTTCACTTCTCTTTTTATTTTATCTTTTAATTTATTCTTTTCATTCCTTATGCTTTTTTTGTTCTTAAAAAAATATATAAAATTGTATCTAAAGTCAAAACTGAACTAAAAAAAAAAATTCAAAAAAAAAAATTCAAAAAAATAAATAAGAAAACCTCCATTGGAAGATGTCTATGCTTGGTGATATGTAATGGGGGTAGGATGTAGAAAACATTCTATTGCAGCACAAGTAAGTCCTCTGAAGAGCTCCCCTGGTTGTTCCTGGTGATTGTCTTGGTGTTTAACAATTTTTTTGTGGAAGTCAACAGATACTGTATTTTGACAGGTAGAAACATCAAGAGCACAAATAGGAGGAGATTAGTGGTGAAACCTCACAACATGAGTGTCTCCAAAAAAAAAAACTACCCTTATCACCATCTACACACATTGTTATAAATGGAGTGGAACCATGTGTAATATACACAAATTCTAAGTACCATGGAGAAGGTACAGAGATATATTTTTTCACCAACAATATTCCAGTCAATGTCATCTGTCATTCATAGTGCATTAATCTACAATTTATATTTCACCTTGTTGGAAAAAACATAATAACATGCATTAATAAAAATATATTAGATCAGGCTTGTTTGGGTTTTTCAATACTTACTGCCAACCTAGGGATGCTAAAGAAAAGACCTTTACAATTACTAAAAATGTATAGGACATTAAATGGTGGCAGACATACAGGCTTGATCGCAAGTTGGGCTGTGTGTCCATAGACACACAACCAGGCTCGGCCAGTCACACAGCCGGACCACAGGTGAAGATGGATGTGGCCTGCAGCGGGGACGACGAGGGCTTTGTTTGCAGGTAAGTTTCACATAATGTGCTAGTATGCCATGCATACTAGCACATTATGCCTTTACTTGCAGTTCACCAAAAAAAAAAAAAAGAGGCAGTGTTTAAGTCCTCTTTAATAAGTGTTAGGAAATATATGTTTAGTTCCTAATATCATCAGGATCTCATCCAAACAACAAAATTGTGAAAAACACTAAACATCAATCGCATACTGTGACAAAGGTGTAAGCAATCAATATACATAAATTCAATACTGTGACAATATAAGTGCAAATAACCGTGATAATATACACATGAGCAATATATAAAAAACAACAGAAAATTCAATGAGAGTAAAAATATGAGCGTTCATATGGAGGTATACTGTATAACCCCAGAACAGAGTAAAAAGGAGGAAATAAATAAGTCCCACAAGCAGTGTTGAAAAAATTAGGATAGACTTCTTCACCATCAGATGCTTAAAAGGTCTACCAGTCTATGGTCATACACAAGGCTTACCAGATTTTGTAAGCCTCATAAGAGTGGTCAAATGCGCATAGTGGGAAATCACCCAAGGAAAGGGCACTCTTCCAACCTCCCTCTTTCACAGAAAATGAAATTAATTTAGCTGATTAACTGTCATCACATGCATCCACAGCCGACAGGGAACCAGTATTCCACTGGGAATGCCCTCAGCAAGACCGATGTGGATATAATAGAAAATATGCTCCACATAGTGTAAAACCGCTGATAAAAAGGACATTTATTAAGGTCTAAAAACGTACAAACGCCAGAAGTAACACCACATGTCTTTAAACACAGTAGTATGGGATTCCAACAACAAGGACAGCCACTGTTCCCTCGAACAAGCGCAGTAGTGTGTGCCCAGCTCATGCTTTTAGTGTTTGGCATCCGCCAATATTCTTTTTGGGTGGACTGACCATAAATATGGTTCTTAATAATAAGTTAAAAATCTATGTGGTTCACTGCAGCCAGATTTTAGATAGCTCTACACATGTGACATGGGAGGGTGCATCCTGAAGCTATACTTCATAATTTCTTCTCTCTCTGTTTTTGTATCACCAACCAGATCTAGGCTTCCAGGGTAGGTTTCAATGTGACTGGTGTCTGTGAGGTCCTTCTAAGTAAATACAGGTTTTCTGTATTTAGGAGACAGCAAGAAGCCTGTATATGGTGTATTTGGGAAAAATGCCTCACTTGTGTTACAAATAGGTAAGAAGAAGTGGGTACCCAGAATCTGAGGTTACTATGAGAATGCAATAAAGATATGCATTTGTGAAAACCTGAAGCACAGACAACAGACTATGCTCCCTGTGTGAATTCAAAGCCTTAAAGGATACCAGGACTAATAGAAAATTGTATGCTACCATTACTGAACTCTCATGACTGTATGCTACCATTACTGAACTACCATTACTGAACTCTCATGACTGTATGCTACCATTACTGAACTACCATTACTGAACTCTCATGACTGTATGCTACCATTACTGAACTACCATTACTGAACTCTCATGACTGTATGCTACCATTACTGAACTACCATTACTGAACTCTCATGACTGTATGCTACCATTACTGAACTACCATTACTGAACTCTCATGAAAACGTTAGAAGCCTAGCTGTCATGTTGATACTCTGGCTTTAAAATGTTGAGGAGTCATTTAACTGGGACAAGTATGCAGATAAGCACTTCTGGCTTTTATAGTCTGTATAATTGTTCCAAGTCAGTAACTCAATACCATTAAAGTCAGAGTATCAGCATAACAGTCAAGCAAATTTTGAAAAGGTGAGTGATGCAAGTACCACATGAGATGGGTGATGCAAGTACCGACTCAATGGTCACAGAATGATCTTTAATTTTAAAATATAAACATTGTAATAACAAAACAACCACAAGTTATATTTGACAATCCAATATAAGTTGAAAGAAAAAACGAATTTCATGCTGTGATTGCTGCCTGTTGGTGGCCTTCTCTTTCCACATGTTCCAGGACTCCCTGCATGCTTTGCAGCTTTTCCTTTGCTGTTTATTTTCAATTTATAAGAACTGCGTGTAGCACACGGACCTTTTTCCTGCCTTTGGCTCACTCGCAGGTCAAGGCACACCATGCTATATGCCCGTACCCTCCTGTTTTAAGAGGTGGAGCGGTGTTAACAATTTTGGGTCCTGCAGCCGGTTATCCCATTCAACTGGTTCTCGTCTCCTAGATTGTAGGGACAAGTCTTTATTTCTCCCCAGGAAGGCCAATGTCCACACCACTTTAACTCCAACGCTGAGTTTATTTTATAAGCAAAGTTCAGCAGACAGGAAAGGTGGATGAGAGAAAGGACAGTCAGGCCTCGTACACACGGCCGAGATTCTCGTTGAAAAAAACATGTCGTTTTTTTCGACGAGATTCTTGGACAAGAAACTTGTCCCGGCCGAGTGTACACACGCTCGTTTCAAAGAACCCGCGGTTCTTTGAATGGAGCGTACGCGGTGATGTCATCGACTACGTCGAGCATGCGCTCGTCACATTCGATGCCGTCGCCGCCATCTTGGTATACCCTACGTATGCCTAGGAAGCTACCGCGCATGCGTCGAATTCATTTCGAACATGCGCGGGCTTCCGGGCGGACAGGTAAGTGTACACACACTCACTTTTCTCGTCGAGAAACATGCCGAGGAGAATCTCGACGAGAAAATAGAGAGCAGGTTCTCTATTTTCTCGTTGAGGTTTCTTGTCGGTTTTCTCGACGAGAAACCCGATAGCAGCGTACACACGACCGATTTACTCGGCAAGACCTCTCTGCCAGCAAGTTTCTTGCTAGTTCTTGCCGAGAAAATCGGTCGTGTGTACGAGGCCTAAGGTTTGGGAGATAGGTCCAGGCACAAACTGGTACAATAGTCACCACTCGATCCCGAGTAGGCTTAGCTCACCCGGATAGTCCCCTGTAAGAGCGGATCCTAGCAGCCGGAATGGTGCTCGAACCTTCACTTTAGGTTTCCTAGAGATACGATCGGGAGATCCTCTGCCACAGAATCTTTACGTCCCAAACTTCTCAGCACTTGCAACACAAGTACAGGTGCCAGTGACAGCACGTTGCAAGGCCTGTGACGGATCTTTGAATCCCTCTAGAAGGTAACCAGGACTCTCTTTCAGGTGAACTCTCACCGGTCCATCAGAAAGGTCCTCCCCTGGTCTCCTCTTCTTAGAGCGGGTCCACCCTCTCCTGGGCACCCTGGGATTCCTCTTTTGGAGATAGGCCCCAGCCAAAGGTGCTAGGCCTACTAGTGAAGTTGCAGCCCCAGGCCAAAGGTGCCTGAGACTGATACATGCGCAAACCCCTGGCCTGGAGGGCCGGGTGGCGCGAACCGCTCACTCGCAGGTGCTCCAGTCTCTCCCCAAAAGATGGCGTCTGCCCCTTATGTATCCTCTCCCAGCATGCACAGCAGGCCAACAACGCCCACTGCACCACTGCCGAGAGAGGACACCCTAAGGTATAGTAATGCCACACACGGTTCAACCCTGACCTGATATGGCAGTGCCACCTACAGGCCACAGGGAACTGTGCGTCAGGCTGCATCACATAGGCAGAAGCGGGTACTAACAATCAAAGTGGTCTGAGCCTGGCTACTAGCTCAGACCAACCCCTAAATTTAAGTACATAGCACCCCTGAAAAGTAAAGGGGCGCTACATACATAAACCAAGGCCAGGGCCGGTGCTACCACTAGACAAACTAGACAGCCGCCTAGGGCGCACTGCTGCCTAGGGCGCCCAGCCACTGGTGTTCCTACTCCCTTCTCTCTGCAGCAAGTAACAAAGTCTCAGCATCAGCAGGCAGCCGCCGCTCCGTTCGCACAGTGTCAGAGGTGCAGTGGCGGCGGAGGACTGTGTCTGTTTTCTGACTCCTGAATGAATGGAAGCAAGCAAACATTGATGGGCACTGGTAGGCTGCATTTGATGGGTGCTGCATTGATGGGCACTGGTAGGCTGCATTTGATAGGCGCTGGTGAGGCTGCATTTGATGGGTAATGGTAGGCTGCATTGATTGGCGCTAGTGAGACTGCATTTGATGGGCACTTCATTAAAAAGGTGGGGTATAGATGGGCAGGGCAAATCGGGTGGAGTCAGGGTGGACCCAAGGAGGAGGGGTCGAAATGAGGTGTCGCCTAGGGCAGTGGTCATCAACCCTGTCCTCAGGGCCCACTAACAGGCCAGGTTTTATGTAATACCTTGGGGAGATGCAGACTAGAATACTGCAATCACTGAGCAGCAAATGATATCACCTGTGATGTATTTCAGTTATCTTGCAAACCTGGCCTGTTAGTGGGCCCTGAGGACAGGGTTGATGACCACTGGCCTAGGGTGTCCAAAATCCTTGCACTAGCCCTGACCATGGCACCTTGCTGTCTGTATGAAGTGATTCCTGCACCTCCTGAAACTCCTCCTCTCAGCACCTCTGTAGTTCAGAAGGCAGGCTCTGTAAAATGTGTGACACAGCATCTTCACAGGACAGTGAATCTTTACAAAGTACAAAAACTTTAAGATCATTCAGATTAATAGGAGTAAGATAAAAAATAATTTAAATATAATGCGGAAATTAATATATGATTTTACATTTTGACCATAGATACACCATAAGTCACTATATTAATGTGGCCTCCCAGGTTCATTTAGAGGAAAGGGGACAGATATTAGGCACCTGGTGCCTCTCTACCATGTTGCGAATGATTTTCTATGGTTTAAAATGGACACAATTTGTCTTGAAAAAAAAAAAAAAGCTTAATTTAGACAAATGATAAAAGTTTATTTAATATTTGTTTGAGGATATTTATATAAAGCTTTCATGGAGAGCATCTTGACACTACTGATCATTAGGGATGAGCTTTATGTTTGAGTCGAACACAAGTTCGACTCGAACATTGGCTGTTCGCCCGTTCGGCAAACAGCGAACAATTTGGGGTGTTCGCGGCAAATTCGAAAAGCTGCGGCACACCATTAAAAGTCTATGGGAGAAATCAAAAGTGCTAATTTTAAAGGTTAATATGCAAGTTATTGTCATAAAAAGGGTTTGGGGACTCGGGTCCTGCCCCAGGGGACATGTATCAATGCAAAAATGTTTTAAAAACAGCAGTTTTTTCGGGAGCAGTGATTTTAATAATGCTTAAAGTGAAACAATAAAAGTGAAATATTCCTTAAAATTTCATACCTGGGGGGTGTCTAAAGTATGTCTGTAAAGTTGCGCATGTTTCCCGTGTTTAGAATTGTCCCTGCACAAAATGTAATTTCTGAAGAAAAAAAAGTCATTTAAAACCACTCGCGGCTATAATGAATTGTCGGCTCCCCGGCAATACAGATCAAAGTCATTGAAAGAAACAGCAGGGGACCCCCCCACAGTCCATTACCAGGCCCTTTGGGTCTGGTATGAATATTAAATGGAACTCCGAACCAAAAAAAAAAACGTGGGGGTCCCCCAAATTCCATATCAGGCCCCCCCCCACAAATCCATACCAGACATGGATGGGGTCCCCCTAAAAATCCATACCAGACCTTTATCCGAGCACGCAACCTGGCAGGCCGCAGGAAAAGAGGGGGGGGCGAGAGAGCGCCCCCCCCTCCTGAACCGTACCAGGCCACATGCCCTCAACATGGGGAGGATGTCCCCATGTTGATGAGGACAAGGGCCTCATCCCCACAACCCTTGCTGGTGGTTGTGGGGGTCTGTGGGCAAGGGGCTTATCGAAATCTGGAAGCCCCCTTTAGCAAAGGGGAACTCCAGATCCCGCCCCCCTATGTGAATTGGTAACGGGGTACATTGTACCCCTACCATTTCACAAAGAAAGTGTAAAAATTTGTAAAAAAACACACAGACACAGTTGGACAAGTCCTTTATTTAAAAAAAAATAAAAAATTCCAGCGATGTAATCCCGTCGATGTCCAACGATGATCCATTCTCCAGCAATGCTGCAGTCTCCCCTCTCCAGCAGGAAGGAAACCCCCAGGACACGTAAGAGGGGGTGGGATCATCCGTCCTTATCATAGGGAACCTCGGGGTGCTGATGAATGGATCATCGTTGGACATCGACGGGATTACATTGCTGGAATTTTATTTATTTATTTATTTATTTTTAAATAAAGGACTTGTCCAACTGTGTCTGTGTGTTTTTTTACAAATTTTTACACTTTCTTTGAGAAATGGTAGGGGTACAATGTACCCCGTTACCAATTCACATGGGGGGGGCCGGGATCTGGAGTTCCAGATTTCGATAAGCCCCCCGCCCGCAGACCCCCACAACCACCGGGCAAGGGTTGTGGGGATGAGGCCCTTGTCCTCATCAACATGGGGACAGCCTCCCCATGTTGAGGGCATGTGGCCTGATACGGTTCAGGAGGGGGGGGCTCTCTCATCCCCCCCTCTTTTCCTGCGGCCTGCCAGGTTGCGTGCTCGGATAATAGTCTGGTATGGATTTTTGGGGGGACCCCACGCCATTTTTTTTATTTTGGTGTAGGGGTCCCCCTTAATATCCATACCAAACCTGAAGGGCCTGATATGGAATTTGGGGGGACCCCCATGTTTTTTTTGTTCGGGGTTCCCCTGTGTTTTTTTTCAATGGCTTTGATCTGTATTGCCAGGGAGCCGACAATTCATTATAGCCGCAAGTGGTTTTAAATGACTTTTTTCCTTCCGAAATGACATTTTGTGCAGGGACAATTCTAAACACGGGAAAAATGCGTGACTTTACAGGCATACTTTAGACACCCCCCAGGTACGAAGTTTAAATGAATATTTCACTTATATTGTTTCCCTTTAAGCATTATTAAAGTCACTGCTCCTGAAAAAAATGCAGTTTTTAAAACTTTTTTTTGCATTGATACATGTCCCCTGAGGCAGCACCCGGGTCCCCAAACACTTTTTATGACAATAACTTGCATATTAGCCTTTAAAATTAGCATTTTGATTTTTCATGTTCGTGTAGCAAGGTATTACTTTTGCACGTAGTTTATGGACTACAGTTTGTGCCTTTAAGAACTTTTCATTATTCGTTTTCCCCATACTGCTGTTATTGGGTTCAGCTATGGTAGGACAATGCATGACGGATCTTGTGGTGCGGAGAGACAGAGACTCTATTGCTATGGGTCAGAAATAGACTACAAGGCCCACAACACCACTTGCTGTGAGAGAGCATGGCACCGCGCACTGCCTGCTGGGAGGACCTTTTAAAAAGGGAGGCGGGGCTGGAGTTCTTTCTCTTGGGACGCCATCTGGCAAGCGGCAAGAGGCCTGCAGCGAGGGTGCTTAGGCCGGAAAAGCCTGGACCTAAAGTAACGGAGGCTGGATCGTCTGTCGGAGGGATCCCAGCTACAGCCCTGCTGATAGGACCAGGAAGGGGGACAGTTCCACACTCCTGAGCATTCAAAGTCACCTATCCACCTTGTGACCGGCTAAGCGGAGGACCAGGGACAACGACTCGTCCGGAGGCTGCGAACCAAGAGGGCCCTGTTGGAGGATACCAGCGAGGCAAGGCCTCATGTGGTGAGAGGGCACCTTCCCACAAACACAACTAACTGCGTTGCAGGAAGGTGACTTACACAACTTTACTTATTTGCTTATGCTTGCTGGTAACTGCAGTACCGCAAGCAGAGTCACACCATATTTAATATTGAGTCAGTGCTTTGGGAAGGATCAGCATTCTATTTGTCCCTTTCACCATACATGTTAACTGTTCAATCTTCCTTCACCTCTTCCCTGGATTACAAATTATTAATGTGCACCAACTAAAGCTAGCGAAGACTACTGTTAACTGGGAGGAACAATTACAGGAGTCAGCTTGTTTGTCTGAGCTAATGCAATAGGACTGGTGCATGGGAATTGCCCGCTAGAGGGAACCAAAGAGCATAGTTACATAGTTACATAGTTACATAGTTAGTAAGGTGGAATAAAGACACCAGTTCATCCAGTTCAACCTGAGTGAGTGTAGGTGCGTGTCTACAATTCACCCTATCCCTGTGCATTGTGTCTCATTAAGATGCTCATCTATTATATTATTATTTATTTAAGGTACCCACATAGCACCGTCAATTTACGCAGCGCTCCACACATACATCGCACACTCACATCGGTCCCTACCCTCATGGAGCCCCCAATCCAGGGTCCCCAACTCACATTCATATACTAGGGCCAATTTTGTACAGAAGCTAATTAACCTACCAGCATGTCTTTGGAGTGTGGGAGGAAACCAGAGTACGCGGAGGTGCATTTCGTTTTTTTTTTGCTGCCTCCTTGGCCCACGTCGCCCTTGGTGTGGGCCGCGCATGCGTGTGCGTTCTCCCGACAAGGGGGGAGGGGGAGCCCTGTGCTCCCATCATGCTCATGGGGCGGCGGACTTTTGTTCCGCCAGCCCTATTTGGGCGTTCCTTCCTTGTCGGCGGCGTCCCTGATCCCCTCTGGATGTCCTTGCCATCCACGCGTGCGTGGGAAACCATGCGCGCATGTGATGTCAGGACGTCACGCTTTTGCAGCGGAGGAGACGGCAGCTGCCGGAGACCTTGAGTCTTTCCGGAACGCAGAGGGAGCCACTCAGGGAGGACCGCCCATTGCGGTGGGGATATCCCTGGGGGATATTGCATGGACTAAGGCGGGGCACCTGCTGATTACACCAGGGCCTCCCTAATTAAGGGCAGTACTAATATAACCTGAGAGCTGTGTGGCTCACACTTTGATCCCCAGCTCCTCCATGTGGATGACTAGACTCACCCTGGTAAATGTAAGTACACCAGCCCTATATAGGCTGGCTGCCAAATTCCTTCCAGACCCATTCAAGCACCATGCACCAGGTCTGATTAGCATTACTTTTTGATTAACTTACAACCAATTACAGCTTTATCCGTGGTGTTGGCCGGTCTCCTTGGCACATTCAATGAGCCTGGGACCCTCCAAGATCAATGGAACCCACATATTTCTTCACACAACACTGTGGCTTGCACTTGTTGTGTAACAATACATATCCAGTATATTTGATCTTAATGACCTTCATCACATCTTTGTTTAATCTCACCATCACTGTCACTGTTGTCATCCCACTTATACACACATTTATTCTACACACAATCATTCCAATCCATTTCACTTTTCACACGCATCACACTATACCACTTTTTAACACACATTACACATCACACCACCATTATCATTTTTCACACTTCTCACATTTCATTTCACCTTTTTCACTTTTATTTTGTGACATTAATTTTTGTCCTCCACTTTCTTATTCATAGTGCACATAATCCTCATTATTTTTCCCACAACCTTTATATTCCATTTATTATGTTTAGAATATGGCAAACATACCCTATTAGCTACATACCACTACAGAAGTACATTGATATATACAAATACATACTGAAGGATATACCACTGCTGACCTCTAGTCTGTCCACTTAATACTCAGCAACCACATAGTGTACATGGATGCAGCACAGATGCATCCTACATTGATGCCCTTGGTGTTTCATTACAGGTGCCGGCTGTCCGTCCGTGCGTATCCCCTCTCGGGTCTCTCCCCCTCCAATATGACTCCTTGTAGGTCGCACACGCCTGGTGGTGCCCTACTTTTGGGTGCCGAGTGTCCGGGAGGCTGCTGATTCCCCTTGAGATGCTAGTGATGGAACTCCGGTTAGAAACATTGGTTCTAACACACAGTTGACTGGTAATCATACACCCTATATATATATACGTCAATCTGGTGAGTGGGGACCCATATGAGGGGGGAGCACTAAAGTCACCCCTTTCTCCACCTGCAATTTGGAGAATTCTTCTTGGCAATATATAATCACCAAAGTCACTGAATAACGCATGAAGGACACTTGAACTTTTCATGGATTTCAGCTGTGTCACTTATCTCCTTTCTATTGATTTTTGTACAGTCAGTGGACTGAGGAAATATAGGGTTATTAATCCTTACCATCAACGTGGCTGACCATTATATGACCATTGTGAACATTTTCAGTGGTTGAGTTAATGGGTTAACCTACAAGGGAATTAACTAGATATCTGGCAGCTCCCACCTGGGGCGGTGAACAGGAACTATAACTGGAATGCAGTGCATTATCTAGTGTGAACTATAACTATATTATTTGTTTGACCATTTTTGACGATCTTTGGATATCTGGCAGCTCCCACCTGGGGCAGTGACCAGGGACTATAACTGGAATTTTCTGTGGTTTTAAAGTGGATCATTTAATGTCATTGGCAAAGGATTGTATTGAGTAAAGGGGTACACTATATGAATTAGGATATAGGTAATTTTCACGCAACAGATATAACTCACAAATTAATCACTGGATTCACAATTTTGGTATTTCACTCATCAATACTGTCACAATTTGATTTAATATTCATTCACAGTATGTTTATGTGTATAGGATGTGATATAGCACACACCTAAGTATTATATACACGGGTATAGCAGAAGTAGAGGATAACGTAATAAGGACATATTACTTTATAAACACACAAGCACACCAGCCACATCCATCACAGGATACAAAGTACACGAGGCATCATCTATTAATTAAGGATTATAACAATAAACCAGTACAGAAACTGGCATCATAAGCACGTAATCATACACAGTATCATCCCCACCACAGAATATCCCAGAGGGGTCTACAAGGTGGAACGGGGGAGGGAATATATATTCAACACACACCTATTTACAGAAGGGAGATAGAATTCTCCAGATTACAAGGCAGCGCCATTTACCCCAAACCTCTTCTACACATTTACTACGGTAACCAGTCCTGCGACTGATTACACAAAAAAGGGGGGCAGCAGCCTAACCGAGTCTAATTAGCGCAGACTATCACCACAAATTTATCATTCAGATATTGCCGTTTTCAGCCGGCGATTCCCTACACCATAAGAACGATTATAGCGGCTGTTCCACCGCTTGATCGTTCTTATGGGCGGCGAAAGGGGACACCCCCCTCCCGCCGCCCTCCGGTGCTTCTACTGACTCACCTGTGCGATCGGCGTGCCGGTTCTTGACCATAGAGATTTCCAGCGGACCAGATGGTCGCCGGAGTCTCTATGATCGTCGGAGGCCGGGCGCGATGTTATGAAGTCACGCCAGGCATCTGCATTCAAAAAAACTGCACCGCCTTGGCTAGGATGCCGTGATCGTTTTTAATTTTTTTTATTTTAGGCTTCCCAGCCTAGAGATGAGATGTGGGGTCTTATTGACCCCATATCTCACTGTAAAGGGGACCGATCATGTCATATTCCTATTACAGGGGATGTTTACATTCCCTGTAATAGGAATAAAAGTGATCCAATTATTTTTTTTAAGTGTCAAAATAAAAAAAGGAAGTAAAATTAACAATAAAATTTTTTTTTTTAAAAGCGCCCCTGTCCCCGTGTGCTCGCACGCAGAAGCGAACGCATACGTAAGTCCCGCCCACATATGAAAACGGTGTTCTAACCACACATGTGAGGTGTCGCCGGGAATGTTAGAGCGAGAGCAATAATTCTAGCCCTAGACCTCCTTTGTAACTCAAAACATGTAACCAGTAAAAAAATGTAAACTTTGCCTATGGGGATTTTTAAGTACCGAAGTTTGGCGCCATTCCACGAGTGTTCTGTCCATCAGATGTCTATATTCTGATTATCTGCATTTGTGTTGATTAAAATGACATTTAAGGTTGTAATTTCTATAGAAATCATTTGCAGAGCGTAGGCGCCATCTAGCGTCCCTTTTTGGTATTGTTTCAGTTTGTTCATTATTAAATGCATTAAATGTATAACCCAGGAAGCGATTAGAAAGCAGAGTATTCTGGGTAAAATCTTACAGGAAGAGACACATTCATCATGACACTGCAGGAAGCAGGATGTGTCTTATTTCAATCTCTTACCATCAGCCCTTAGAGAACTTAAAAAGTATGTTTTTACTGTCTCATATTGTACTGTGTATCTTTGTCTCTGCGATGTATGCTAAATGTATGGGATATTGTACATATCAAGGTTTATTCTTGTCATTTGTAGTTTCACCTAGCTTGTTCCAATAAACTGCGATCGAAGAAATATGGTATCATGTTTATGGGATAAGAATGGTTTAGCTGAATGTCCTTGAGACAGAACAATGAGCGTGAATACAATTTTGAGGCATGACATGTTAGGTATCTATTTACTCGACGTAACTTCATCTTTCACATTATGCAAAAAAATTGGGCTAACTTTACTGTTTTTTTTTTTTTTTAAGAGCATGAAACTGTTTTTAAAAATAAAATAAAAAACACGTTTGAAAAATTGCTGCGCAAATACTGTGTGAGATAAAAAGTTGCAATGACCGCCATTGTATTCTCTAGGGTCTCTGCTAAAAAAAACATATATAATGTTTGGGGGTTCTGTATAATTTTCTAGCAAAAAAAATATGATTTTTACATGTAGGAGCCAAGTGCCAGAATTGGCCTGGTTGTCAAGTGGTTAACCACTTCCATACAGGGCTTTTTATACCACTTCTATACCGGGCCTATTCTGGCACTTCTCTCCTACATGTTCAAATCATCATTCTTTTGCTAGAAAATTACTCAGAACCCCCAAACATTATATATGTTTTTTTTAGCAGACACCCTAGGGAATAAAATGACGGTCGTTGCAACTTTTTATCTTGCACGGTATTTGCGCAATAATTTTTCAAACACCTTTTTTTTGGGGAAAAAAATGGTTTCATGAATTAAAAAATAACAAAACAGTAAAGTTAGCCCAATTTTTTTGTAAAATATGAAAGATGATGTTACACCGAGTAAAAAGATACCTAACATGTCACGTTTTAAAATTGCGCACACTCATGGAATGGCGCCAAACTTCGGTACTTAAAAATCTCCATAGGCGACGCTTTGAAAATGTTTACAGGTTACCAGGTTAGAGTTACAGAGGAGGTCTAGTGCTAGAATTGTTGCACGCGCTCTAACGCACGCGGCGATACCTCACATATGTGGTTTGAACAGCGTTTACATATGCGGGCGGGACTTACGTGCGTGTTTGCTTCTAAGCGCGAGCTATTGGGGACGGGCGTTTAAAAAAAAAAAAAAAAAAAAACACTTTTTTTATTTTACTTATTTTTTTTTATTTTTCCTTTTTTTTTTTTTACACTTTTTTTTTGATCACTTTTATTCCTATTACAAGGAATGTAAACATCCCTTGTAATAGGAATGTGTGTGACAGGTCCTCTTTATGGAGAGATGCAGGGTCAATAAGACCCCACATCTCTCCTCCAGGCTGGAAAGCATGAGATCGTGGAAAAAATTTCACTGATCTCATACTTACAGCCGCAATGGCGGCTTTGTTTACATTTGAGGACCCGGGCGTGACGTCATCACATCGCGCCCGGGCCTCCGACGATCATAGAGATGACTGGTGACCATCTGGTCACCAGTCATCTCTATGCTCGTCACGTGACCCACCACCGGCGCCGGACGATTCTCTCCGGGTCCCCGATGGCACGGGAGAACCCGGAGAAGCACCAGATGGCGGCGGGAGGGGGGGATGTCCCCTCCCGCCATCTATAAGAACGATCAATCGGTGGAACCGCCGCTATGATCATTCTTATGGTGCGCAGGATCGCCGGCTGAAAAAAAGGATATCTGAATGATGCCTCTAGCTGCAGGCATCATTCAGATATCCCCCCTCAAACCCAGGACGTCATATGACGCCCACCCGGAGAGAGAGAGGGTTCTTGCCGGCGTCATTTTCCAATGGCCCGGTATGGAAGGGGTTAAAGAGAGAAAAGGAATTGACCTCCATTTCGAAGGGGTACTTCTGCTCTGACCAACAATATTAGGGTACACTTCTCCATTGACTAATAATGTAAGGGGACATTACACTGACCCCCAAAGTAAAGTAGGCATTTACAAAAATCAGCAATGCAAGGGAGCTTTTTTAAAGGAAGGGGGATGTTCACTGATTTTGAATGTGAAAGAGTAACTCTACTTTTGTTAAGAAAAAAACATTCCCCTGTGGGTGATCAATGTACATTGCAGGGATTTTAACAAACGTTGTAGCAGATTCCTACCATTTGGTTGCTGTTGGTTTCACCATGTCCTTTGCCGACTGAATCTGAATGGGAGGAACTAGTTCATTATAATCACTTGGTGCACTCTCAGAGTTATAACAAGAAAAGCTGCAGGGTCTGCACCCCTTCAGAATCATCTAACTTTGGGGAGTACCTCACCAAAACTGAAATTCCTATTGGAGTTGTGCCATATTGCATTGAATTTTCAAAAACAATTACAGCGGTTGCAGTTGAAAAAGGAAAGGTAATTTTTAATATTAGCATAGCTTATGTAGTAATTGTATAGTAGGCTATATTGTTTTTTTATTTTCTATATTTTTTTTTTTCAAGAAAGTGGAGTGACACTTTAAAGGAGTGAAAATAAGAAGTGTGTCAGATACCACAGACCACCAATGAGGCAAAAATATGGTTAATATAAACCACTGGCTACAAGTGATAAAGAAGTGCGTTATTAGTTGTGCAAAATGCTTGAGCACAACAGAGATATACTGAAAAGGGGTAGGGGGAGGCTGAACAGCAGAATGGTGGTTTGTAAATGTTTGCTATGAAGCCCTGTAATTTGAAATTTTGCTGCTAGCCACAGAAGATATGCAGGGCATTTTTGCCCACGTAATGCTATAATCTTGCAAAACTGGTAAAGAATCATATAAGAACTTAAAATGATCATTTTAACTTAAGGTCTTTAAATACAATTTATATTTATTTAAGAAGCATTTCTATTCATTTTTGTGAAAAGCCAGAATTTTACTTTAACCATCGCACTGCTATATAAGGCTGGGCAACTCAGCGACCTTTTTCACTTCAGGCCTCTGGCATTGAAAGGGTTTATGGGGGAGACAGACAGGTCTGTTGTCTGCATAGTTCTCGCAGGGTATTAAGGCTGGAGTCCTAACTATTCCAAATGATTGTGGGAATGTTATCTAATACTGCTATCCCCTCAACAACATATCAAAAGTAGCAGACATAAAATTCATTGATGGTATGAGACCCCACATTACCCTCTTGATGGATTGTGATTCATACTTATTTTAGTTATTTAACATTCTGAAAGAGTTATTGGGGGAGAGTTACTAAAACTGGAGCACACAGAATCTGGTGCAGCTGTGCATGGTAACCAATCAGCTTCTAACTTCAGCTTGTTCAATTAAGCTTTGACAATTAAACCTGGAAGCTGAATGATTACTATGCACAGCTGCACCAGATTCAAAATCATTGGATGAATACGTTGTATAGAACACAAAATAAGGGATAAGTCCACCCTACGAGTTTTACGGTGTTGGCTAGCAACCAGGGATCACTTTTTATGTTATTCAAGAATTCAGATTTTTTTTTCTTGTGTTCCCAAATCTTCCCACCTGCCTTTTGCATTCAGCCTAGGTTCACATTGGAGCGATTTGTCATGCGATTTGAGAGATCAAATCGCATGACAAGTCGCAGCCTATTGGAGGCAATGGCACTGTTCCAATCGTTGCGTAACTGATTTTGTGGCGCTGCACCAATTTGCAAAAGTACCATATATACTCGAGTATAAGCCGACCCGAATATAAGCAGAGGCACCCAATTGTACCACAAAAAACTGGGAAAACTTATTGACTCGAGTATAAGCCTAGGGTGTCCATCTGCATGCCACACTGTGCCTCACTTTGCCTCGGCTGTGCCCATGCCTCGACTGTGCCCATGCCTCGACTGACGTTTTAACATGGGAGTCTATGGAAGGGGTGCCCGGCTTTGAAATATCGGTGCTCCCCGGTGGTAGGTCCCCCAGACAACAAACTTTGCACAACTATAGAGGAGAAATGGGGCTATATGTGTGCCAAGTTTCGGGTCCAGGGAACCTAGGACCGGCCACTACCGGGTCCCCAAACTCACTAGAGAAATTACCATTTAACATGGGAGTCTATGGAAGGGGTGCCCGGCTTTGAAAAATCGGTGCTCCCCGGCCGTAGGTCTCCCGGACAATAAACTTTGTACACTTGTAGAGATAGATTGGGGATACATGTGTACCAAGTTTGGGGTCCAGGGGACCCACAGCCGGCCGGTACCGGGTGCCCAAATTTCGGGAGATCAGGTGCAAAAAAGGTAACTCGAGTATAAGCCGAGGGAGGCATTTTCAGCACAAAAAAAAGTGCTGAAAAACTTGGCTTATACTCAAGTATATACGGTAGTTCCTGCACTACTTTTTCCGATTTCAGGTGTGACTTCAATAGACATCTGTGCATGAAGCCACACAGATGTCTATCAAGTAGCAGCTGAAATCGCGCTGACCTTGCTACTTTGAAATTGAGCTACTTCAAGCGAAGTAGCGCGATTTCAAAGTAGAATCAATGTGAACCAGGGCTAAAAGGAAGTTTAACCACTTAACGACCGCCCACTGTAAATATACGTCGGCAGAATGGCACCGACAGGCAGAATCACGTATATGTACGTGATTGCCTTTGTATAGTTGGGGGGTCCGATCGGACCCCCCTTCTTTACAGTGAGCGGTCGTTTTACCTTCGGGAGCGATCCGGCATGAGGGGACGGCCGTTCGATTCCGGCCCCCCCCCTCTCGATCGCTCCCGGCGAATGAGAGAGCTTCCCCTGCCTGTGTACTTGTTTACACAGGCTGGAGGAAGTGATGTCATCTCTCCTGCGGCGCTCACATATACCGAGCGCCGTACAGGAGAAGATGCAGGTCAGTGCACACAACACTACACTGACACCAGGACACATAGGTACATAAATCGCCCCCCCAGACACCCCCAGATCACCCCCCAGCCCCCAGTCACAGTGTCACTGATTGCAGTGACCATTTATTTACTGATCACTGCAATCAGTGACATTTGTGACTGTAAAAGTGTCAGTACATTTAGTTTTAGGTCCAGTGTAGCCCCCTAACCCCCCCCTAATAAAGGTTTAACCCCCTGATCACCCCCCAGATAACCCTTTCACCCCCTAGCACCGCCGTCACTATGCGATCATTTTTCTGATCGATGTCTTAGCGTCGGTGATGCTGATCGGTAGCCAGTAATTTTTTTTAGGTTCGCCGCAGGTTTTTATAGCGTTGGGTACCCCCATATATTACCTAATAAAGGTTTAACCCCCTTGATCACCCCCCCAGGTAACACTTTCACCGCCGTCACTAAGCGATCATTTTTCTGATCGATGTCTTAGCGTCGGTGATGCTGATCGGTAGCCAGTAAATTTTTTTAGGTTCGCCGCAGGTTTTTATATAGCGTCAGGTACCCCCATATATTACCTAATAAAGGTTTTAACCCCCTAATTGCCCCTAGTTAACCCTTTCACCAGTGATCATCATATAAGTGTTACGGGTGACGCTGGTTAGTTAGTTTGCTTTTTATAGTGTCAGGGCACCCGCCGTATATAACCCAATAAAGGTTTAACCCCCTGATCGCCCGGCGGGTGATATCAATTAGGTTTTAGCATCAGAGAGGGTCTGCGTCACACCCCAGGCAGCGTCAGGTTAGTGCCAGTAACGCTAACACCCACGTGTGAAGCATACACCCCCCTTAGTGGTATAGTATCTGAACAGATCAATATCTGATCTGATCAGATCTATACTAGCGTCCCCAGCAGTTTAGGGTTCCCAAAAACGCAGTGTTAGCGGGATCAGCCCAGATACCTGCTAGCACCTGCGTTTTGCCCCTCCGTCCAGCCCAGGCCACCCAAGTGCAGTATCGATCGATCACTGTCACTTACAAAACACAACACACATAACTGCAGCGTTCGCAGAGACAGGCCTGATCCCTGCGACTCCAGTGCTGTAGGAGGTGATTTCGCCACCACAGTTAAAAAAAAAAAAGCATATATGCCGAAGCATTGGGGCAGCAGGGGCGGAGGAGTGATTTTGCTCCTAATGCCGCGTACATACAGTCGAAATTCCGACGGAGGCTTGCCCGTGGAAAAGTCTGACCATGTGTACGCGGCATAACTTTTGCGAGAAGATGCCCCCATGCTTCGGCATATATAAATGGTGCATGTATGCCCATCATTAGAAGTGGGTGGATGAAGGGCGGTATTCTAATGGTGGGCATACCCACCGATCAATCTTTTTTTTTCGTTCAGCCAACAGGCTGCATGAAAAAAAAGATTACAATACATGTCCAACAAGGACCAGCAACGTACTGGTATGTTGCTGGACTTTGAATGTTTATACCAGAATGATGCCTGCGGGTTTAGGTATCATCTTGGTATCATTCTTTTCAGCCAGCGGCCGGCTTTCATGTAAAAGCAATCCTAGTGGCTAATTAGCCTCTAGACTGCTTTTACAAGCAGTGGGAGGGAATGACCCCCCCCCCCCGGATATAAAAAGCGCCATTGGGAAATTGGGAAAGCATTTTATCACACCGATCTTGGTGTGGTCAGATGCTTTGAGGGCAGAGGAAAGATCTAGGGTCCAATAGACCCCAGTTTTTTCAAAAAAGAGTACCTGTCATTACCTATAGCTATCATAGGGGATATTTACATTCCCTGAGATAACAATAAAAATGATAAAAAAAAAATATATGGAAGCAACAGTTTAAAAATAAAATAAAAAAGCAAAATTAATAATAAAAAAAAAAAAAAAAAAAAAAGCACCCCTGTCCTGCCCTGCTCTTGCCCAATGGCGAACGCAAGCGTCGGTCTGGCGTCATATGTAAACAGCAATTGCACCATGCATGTGAGGTATCACCGCGAAGGTCAGATCGAGGGCAGTAATTTTAGCAGTAGACCTCCTCTTTAAATCTAACGGGGTAACCTGTAAAGGCTTTTAAAGGCTTTTAAAAATGTATGTAGTTTGTCGCCAATGCGCGTTTGTGCGAAATTTTAAAGCATGTCGTGTTTGGTATCTATGTACTCGGCCTAAGATCATCTTTTTTATTTCATCAAACATTTGGGCAATATAGTGTGTTTTAGTGCATTAAAATTAAAAAAAGTGTATTTTTTCCCCAAAAAATGCGTTTGAAAAATCGCTGCTCAAATACTGTGTAGAAAAAAAAAATGCAACACCCACCATTTTATTCTGTAGGGATTTTGCTTTAAAAATATATATAATGTTTGGGGGTTCAACATGATTTTCTTGCAAAAAAAAATATGTTTTCATGTAAACAAAAAGTGTCAAAAAGGGCTTTGTCTTCAAGTGGTTAGAAGAGTGGATGTAAGCTTCCTAATGTTGTGTATAAAATGCCAGAACAGTTCAAAACCCCCCCAAATGACCCCATTTTGGAAAGTAGACACCCCAAGCTATATACTGAGAGGCATGTCGAGTCCATGGAATATTTTATATGTTGACACAAGTTGCGGAAAAAAGACAATTTTATTTTTATTTTTTTGCACAAAGTTGTCACTAAATGATATATTGCTCAAACATGCCATGGGCATATGTGGAATTACACCCCAAAATACATTCTGTTGCTTCTCCTGAGTACGGGGATACCACATGTGTGAGACTTTTTGGGAGCCTAGCCGCGTACGGGACCCCAAAAACCAATCACCGCCTTCAGGCTTTCTAAGGGTGTAAATTTTTGATTTTACTTCTCACTGCCTATCACAGTTTCGGAGGCCATGGAATGCCCAGATGGCACAAAACCCCCCCAAATGACCCCATTTTGGAAAGTAGACACCCCAAGCTATTTGCTGAGAGGTATTGTGAGTATTTTGCAGATCTCGCTTTTTGTCACAAAGTTTTGAAAATTGAAAAAAAAAAAGAAAAAAAAAATGTTCTTTCTTCATTTTCAAAAACAAATGAGAGCTGTAAAATACTCACCATGCCTCTCAGCAAACAGCTTGGGGTGTCTACTTTCCAAAATGGGGTCATTTGGGGGGGTTTTGTGCTATTTTGGCATTTTATGGCCTTCGAAACTGTGATAGGTAGTGAGGAGTGAAATCAAAAATTTACACCCTTAGAAATCCTGAAGGCGGTGCTTGGTTTCCGGGGTCTCGTACGTGGCTAGGCTCCTAAAGTCCCACACATGTGGTATCCCCGTACTCAGGAGAAGCAGCAGAATGTATTTTGGGGTGCAATTCCACATATAACCATGGCATGTGTGAGCAATATATCATTTAGTGACAACTTTTTGTAATTTTTTTTTTTTTGTCATTATTCAATCACTTGGGACAAAAAAAAATATTCAATGGGCTCAACATGCCTCTCAGCAATTTCCTTGGGGTGTCTACTTTCTAAAATGGGGTCATTTGGGGGGGGTTTTGTACTGCCCTGCCATTTTAGCACCTCAAGAAATGAGATAGGCAGTCATAAATTTAAAGCTGTGTAAATTCCAGAAAATGTACCCTAGTTTGTAAACGCTATAACTTTTGCGCAAACCAATAAATATACGCTTATTGAAATTTTTTTTACTAAAGACATGTGGCTGAATACATTTTGGCCTAAATGTATGACTAAAATTGAGTTTATTCGATTTTTCTTATAACAAAAAGTAGAAAATATCATTTTTTTCTAAATTTTCGGTCTTTTTCCATTTATATCGCAAAAAATAAAAATTGCAGAGGCAATCAAATACCATTAAAAGAAAGCTCTATTTGTGGGAAGAAAACGACGCAAATTTCGTTTGGGTACAACATTGCATGTCCGCACAATTTACAGTTAAAGCAGCGCAGTGCAAAATTCTGAATTCACCTCTGGTCCTTTAGCTACCAAATGGTCCGGGGCTTAAGTGGTTAATTCTCCCTTTTATTTACCTTACATGATGTAGCATGCAACAGTGAGTGGGAGATCCTGAGTAGGGATGAACCGAACACCCCCCCGGTTCGGTTCGCACCAGAACCTTCGAAAGGACCGAAAGTTCGCGCAAACGTTAGAACCCTATTAAATACAATGGAAGCGAACGTTCGAAATCTAAAGTGCTAATTATAACGACTAATATGCATGTTTTTGTCCTAAAAAGGGTTTGGGGACCCGGGTTCTGCCCCAGGGGACATGTATCAATGCAAAACTAAGTTTTAAAAACGGACGTTTTTTGGGAGCAGTCATTTTAATGATGCATAAAGTGAAAAAAAAAAGTGAAATATTCCTTTAAATATCGTACCTGGGGGGTGTCTAAAGTATGCCTGTGAAGTGGCATGTGTTTCCCGTGTTTAGATTTGTCCCTGCACAAAATGACCCGTTGCTTCCGGGATTCGTATTGTGGTGACGTCAGCACGCCGCTCCTCCCTACGTCGTTTCGACAAACCTGTTGTCATCCAGGGGCACGGGCGGCGTGCTGATCCACCACCATTTTATGTGCTGTGAGCGATAGCTGGGTCCGCCCAGAACAGAGTTCCCAGCATCCCAACTGGTGGTGGATCAGCACGCCGCCCGTGCCCCTGGATGACGACAGGTTTGTCGAAACGACGTAGGGAGGAGCGGCGTGCTGACGTCACCACAATACGAATCCCGGAAGCAACGGGTAGTGAGAGCCGGCCGGCCTTATACACAACCACTGCTGTTTTTTATTCAACATGCTGTAAGTGCATCTTTTTATTTTAATAAACGTTTTATAATATTGGATTACGCTATGGGGCTTTCTTTTTCACCCTAAATGTGATTCGTGGAGATATCTGGGGACTACAGATTGAAGCCTAGAGGAATATAAGTACAGAGAGAGCCAATTAGAGACCCGGGCGGGGATAATAGCCATCTACTCAGACTGATCTCTCTCAGGGATCAGGATTTCTGGTAAGCAGCCTGAGAAAGATAAGGTGGTGGATTCCTTTCTGTCGTATCAGCACTTCTTCCATGGTGTTTCAGTTTTGAAGTCACGAATTCAATTTTGAAGAGATTGAACCCTTTTTCATTTTATTCTTTTTTCTGGGGACTTTATGCCATTTATGAACTGCTATTGAATTCTCGTGTGTGCAATACCAAGGAATAGAGTGTAACATCATTTTTTACCCAGAGGCTCAAAGAATATCATTCATTGTTTAATTTATATGTTACATTGTTCAGTCACGTCACCTTTAAGGTGATATAACATTGTGATTTCACACTAAATAATTTTCGGTCATTTTTATTTACATATTTACGTAGTTGCGCAGCTTTAGTTCCTTATAATATTGTTATTTGTGTGTGTCTCACATTTTTTAGTTGCAGCACAGATATTGAGTTATCACATTCAGTCTTTACAGACAGCGCAGTATTCCTACAACTTTTATATTTATACTTATGCTATATGTATCTTATTGTATTTTGTCTTTGCCCTTCTTCTAAACAAAAAATTTATTATTTATAAATTTTTTTCAGAATGGGTCTGCACTATTGTCAAGTATCCAGTGGGTTCTGGCTTTGGGTGGTCTACATAGCCGGTCCCTATAGATTTGTCTCCCCGTTGTCTATTTCATGGCTTCTTCCCGCTTTTCCCTCATCATGGGTCCCTTGGGTTATTGTCCCCTTTTTGGATCACATGGGCGCCCAGGGTGGAGGGTACTCTGTTACCCTTCACCCTTTTGATTGTCATGCTGCGGCTCCACTTGGGCTGATCCTCTGTGGTTTTTCCATCTCTCCGCTGTATTCACCCTTTGTCCTTTTTACTAGCCCTCATTGACATGGCTGGGATCTGGGGCGGTGCTTGCGGGCTCGCCCTACCATTGGCGCCTTGGATGCAGTTCCTCCCCTTTCCGCCACTTGGCAGTCTGGGGATTGTAGTAATGTGTCATCTTGGGCTCCTGGAGCATGCGCACTGACATCTAGCCGCCCGCCTCGCGCCCGGTGACGTCAGACGCCGGGTCCGATGGAGGACACTATTTAACCTGCTCCCTTGGCGTTCCCTCTGCCTGGAGCAGGGGGACCTGAGCAAATGTTTTTTTGTGTAAAGGGTAAACGCATAGATATCTTTCTTTATTTCTTTCTTTCTTTTTTCTACAGGATTCCTTTCTATCTCTGGCTTTGTTGATCATAAGGGTGTCTTGTATATTTTCTTTGGTGTGTATATTACACACAGATATCGTCATTTACAATCAGTATAAAATCTTTTTTTGAGATATATGTCCGTTCTATTGCTTTGCATATCTTTCTGAGATCCCTTATAAGAAAACTGCCACATATTTGGCTTATGTATTTATTTTTCCTTCAAATTGGTTATTTTTGCTGCTAGAGTTGTCCCGGTGTTGTCTGTGTTTTTTTTTTATGACAATGGGATATACATGTGTAGCGGGGTCTCCTTTTAAGGCCCCGGGACTACGTTACCCAGAACCCCGTTCGGCACCCAGAGTGCAGTGGCCACCGCAGAGACTCATGGGAGGGGTTATTTAAGAAGGAGGTGAGGCGGAGCTCGGCCTCTTTGGACACAGTGCTGCAAGCAACAGCTTCTTCCTGTGCGGATCTGCAGCAGTGCAAGGCCTGAAGCCTGGGGCCTTGCGCAACTTCCGAAGAGCCTTCCACCCCGCTGCGGAGCCTGGGTGGCACCAGACTGGTCGAGTGAGGACATCAGTTGGATCGGGAACACGATCGTTGCAGACGCTGTGTGCGGAGACACAGCAGGTGGAAGTCCCGGACTGGGATCGCGTCCGGAGTGGTGAGCGAGCACTTGCTCAATCAAATAGACTTTACCGTTTCTAGGCCTGTAGACTGCCTTGGCTCACCGATCGTTTGCTTGTTGTTCCATTGGGGGACCGGTAGCAGGACAGAGTTGAAGTGTCCCCCCAGCATAGTGTTCTTAGTGATTGCCAGTTTGTGGATTACAAATACTATTCATCAAGTGCACCACCGAAAGTTTGCATGAGAAGAAATCCCTATAGGAAGGACTGAGATTTATTCTAGGTCAGGCCTGGCCAGGGTGGGGAGATAGGATATTGTTTAGTGCGCCACAGGGTGTGTATACCATAATAGCTACGTGTGGTGGATTACCGCGCAGCGCCATTATTGTGTGCTATATTGATTGCTGCAGGGCTCTGCAAGCCAGTTGTGTGTATTATATTCTGCTTAAGCCTTTTTACAACCAAAGTAAAACTGTTATATTTTAATCTTTAACATTTGTGTGTTGTCTTACTGTAAAGAGGGGGCCCTTACAATACCAATTGATTATGATAAAAATATAACCCCTAGACTAGCTGTGCCAGGGTGGGTCGAGCAGATTGCCGGGGGTTGGTGGTGCTGTACACAGGGCCCGAAAACAAATCCAGCGGCTCTCTTAACTGGGGGTAGCGCTACACGTGGGGGCTCTCGAGTCTGGGATCCTGTTGCAGCAAGTAACGCGCCAAAGTACCAGCATGGACCCACTAGAAGTAGAACAGTGGTGCAAGGTGGTCGGCACAGATCCAGCCGGGGTAGTAGTCATAGAACTCCCAGGGATCTGGCAAGAAGAAGCGGTGAAGCAGCTAGTGATGTCACTGTCCCCGTATCAGAAGGTATGGGTGGTGGATGTCAGGTCGAATTCTTCACTGACACACGCACTAATAGAGTGGAAGAATGGAGTCCCAGAGAACTTCAAGAATCCAAGTATAGAAGCAATAGATGATCAGACTTATAGCCTGATACACACACTGCCGCTCAAGCCAGGAGGACGGCTTCAGACACCGAAACTATCTCCATCGCCCACCCTAAAAGCAGAAAAACGGGAGAAGAGAGTCCCGGGTCGCCGCAGGCCACCCTCAGTGCAGAATTATGTGCGGTCCTAGGGGAGATTGTAGCCCAGTGTAAGAAAGATCCTACAGATTACCAAATGTCAGGATACAGAAAACTCAGAATATTCTCAGGGAGGAAACCTGTACCTTCAGGCGAAGAGAGGTTCGTGGAGGGGTTTGCTCGGATAGCCAGGCCTCTGAATGAACTGCTCAAGACGGAGGGGGAAGAGGACGACTCGGGCCCCAGGAAGCCAGGGGGGTCAGTCAAGGACCAGTGGAATGAGAAGTGTGAAGATGCCTTCCGGATGTTGAAAAAGAACTTAACCACTGCCCCTGTTCTGGCCTATGCAGACCCAAAGAAGCCTTATGAACTCCACGTAGATGCCAGCCATGATGGTCTGGGAGGAGTGCTCTACCAGGAGCATGAAGGACAACTGAGACCCATTGCATACATGAGCAGAAGCCTGACCCCCTCCGAAAAGAACTATCCTACTCATAAGTTGGAGTTCCTGGCCCTCAAATGGGCCGTAGTTGACAAACTCCGGGATTATCTGTATGGAGCAGACTTCACTGTGAAAACGGACAACAACCCCCTCACCTATCTTTTCACCACAGCAAAGCTCGATGCCACAGGACATAGGTGGCTGGCGGCGCTGTCTGCCTTCAATTTCAGCCTGAAATACAGGCCTGGGGCTTGAAATCGAGAAGCGGACGCCTTGTCCAGAAGATCTCATGTCCCCACCTGCAGTACAGAAGACTGGACCCAAGTGGCACCCGACGGGGTGCGGGCCCTCTGTCAAGGGTCTGAACTCCAAGCCAGTGGAGGCTCAAGAGCAGAAGAGATAGGGGTTACCGTAGTAGGAGTTCCCAAGCAGTACTGTGAGGTAACCCAACTGGGGGAAGATAACCTGCCAAAACTGTCCAAAAAGGAGTTGAGATCCGACCAATTGGAAGACCCCATGGGGAGATTGGTTCTGGAGGCACTGGAAAATCAGGATCCAAACAGACTCCTGCGTCACCCTTCAAAGAAAGCTCGCCTGTTGAAGAAGGAGTGGGACAGGTTGCAGGTGCGTCAGGGAGTGGTCTACCGAAGGGGCCCCTCTGATGACCTGGAAGACAAATGGCAGTTGTTCCTGCCCGAGAAACACAGAGAGACTGTCATGGTTGCTCTGCATGACAACCATGGCCACCTAGGGGCGGAAAGGACTTTCCAACTCGTTAGGGACCGTTTCTATTGGCCCTGCATGAGGGCTGAAGTTGAGGAATACTGCCATTCATGTGCACGATGCATCCAGAGAAAGACTCTACCCCATCAAGCTGCCCCAATGGGCCATCTACAAAGTCAAGGCCCGCTTGATCTGGTATGCATTGATTTCCTCTGCCTCGAACCCGACCTGAGTGGACTAGGAAATGTTCTGGTAGTAACCAACCATTTCACCCGGTATGCCCAGGCTTTCCCAACCAAAGACCAAAAGGCCTCCACTGTGGCCAAAGTGCTTATGGAGAAATACTTTGTAAACTATGGGCTACCACAACGACTTCATTCAGACCAGGGAAGGGATTTTGAAAGTCGACTGATCCGGAAGCTCCTGGATTCCTTGGGAATTAAGAAGACAAGGACTACCCCCTACCATCCACAGGGTGATGCTCAGCCGGAGAGGTTCAACCGAACCCTGCTCAACATGCGGGGGACTTTAAGCAGTGAAAAGAAGCAGCATTGGAGCAACCACATAGCGGCAGTCATGCATGCATACAACAGCACCACCAGTGACGCTACAGGGTACTCACCCTATCGACTTATGTTCGGGAGAGAAGCAAGACTGCCAGTAGATCTGGCCTTTGGCACTTCCATAGACCATTGTTCTGCCGCTTCCCACAAGGGATATGTTGATAGGCCAACCTCAAGTTGCGTCTGAGTCTATTAACAGGCCCAGGCGGCCTCAGAGCAAAGGGGGGCACGCAACAAGAGAAATTTTGATTTGAAAGTTAGGATCCAAGATCTACAACCTGGAGACAGAGTGTTGCTGCGGAACTTGGGGGTCCCTGGAAAGCACAAGCTTGCAGACAGATGGAGACCTGAACCTTATGTTGTTTGCAAAAGACTACTGGGCCTACCCGTTTACAGACTTAAACCAGAAGGGAAGGTGGGGCCCTTGAAGACCTGGCATCGGAACCACCTACTCCCACTAGCTAAGGCAGTTCGGATACCCCCTGTGATGGGTTCCCCTGAGTCAACCTCCATCCTGGATACTCCCAGACCAAACACTCTGTCCCAGACCCCTCGAGTCAGGGATACAGAGACCTCGGAGATAAGTGAAGATGGGGAGAGGAACTTGATTGGCTTTGGCCTTCCCAGGCCCCAGAGACTTCTGTTATTGATCTTCCACCTGAAGAAGACACCAAAGACCGAACACTGAATGCAGAAGCCACTGAGTTCATCCCGTCCAGTCCTTGGTCAGATGCTTGGGAGGGTGCCTGTGACTTACTCCCAGAGGAAGACCCAAGAGAATCCATGTACCTCCCTGCTCCGGAGTCCAGTGCTCCCGAACCAGAGGAAATTCCTGAGTTGATTCCAGAGGAGGAGCCTGTTCTAACAGAGAGCCCAAGAGGACAGAGGAAGTGAAGAGCCATAAAGCCTCCCAGAAGATTAACTTACCCACAGATGGGGAGAAGTGCGGAAGACACTGTGGTTACTGCCAGAAGAGTATGGAAGACCCTGATCCTCCCACTGTTCATTTAGTGTGGGGCAACCCCAGCTCACTCTCTGGCACAGTTAGGCAGGACACTAGTGATGGTGTGACCTGTGGGCAGGGGAGTTCGCCGCCTCAGTTTTGGTGGGAATTTCCTCTGCCAACATCATACGAAACTTTGATTGATGTTGTACGTTCTGTGATTTAAGTTTAAGTTATCTTTGGGGACCAAAGAGTTTAAGTGGGGGGAGTGTGTAGCGGGGTCTCCTTTAAGGCCCCGGGACTACATTACCCAGAACCCCGTTCGGCACCCAGAGTGCAGTGGCCACCGCAGAGACTCATGGGAGGGGTTATTTAAGAAGGAGGCGAGGCGGAGCTCGGCCTCTTTGGACACCGCGCTGCAAGCAACAGCTTCTTCCTGTGCGGATCTGCAGCAGTGCAAGGCCTGCAGCCTTGCGCAACTTCCGAAGAGCCTTCCACCCCGCTGCGGAGCCTGGGTGGCACCAGACTGGTCGAGTGAGGACATCAGTTGGATCGGGGACCCGATCGTTGCACATGCTGTGTGCGGAGACACAGCAGGTGGCTGTCCCGGACTGGGATCGCGTCCGGAGTGGTGAGCGAGCACTTGCTCAATCAAATAGACTTTACCGTTTCTAGGCCTGTAGACTGCCTTGGCTCACCGATCGTTTGCTTGTTGTTCCATTGGGGGACCGGTAGCAGGACAGAGTTGAAGTGTCCCCCCAGCATAGTGTTCTTAGTGATTGCCAGTTTGTGGATTACAAATACTATTCATCAAGTGCACCACCGAAAGTTTGCATGCGAAGAAATCCCTATAGGAAGGACTGAGATTGATTCTAGGTCAGGCCTGGCCAGGATGGGGAGATAGGATATTGTGTAGTGCGCCACAGGGCGTGTATACCATAATAGCTACGCGTGGTGGATTACCGCGCAGCGCCATTATTCTGTGCTATATTGATTGCTGCAGTGCTCTGCAAGCCAGTTGTGTGTATTATATTCTGCTTAAGCCTTTTTACAACCAAAGTAAAACTGTTATATTTTAATCTTTAACATTTGTGTGTTGTCTTACTGTAAAGAGGGGGCCCTTACAATACCAATTGATTATGATAAAAATATAACCCCTAGACTAGCTGTGCCAGGGTGGGTCGAGCAGATTGCCGGGGGTTGGTGGTGCTGTACACAGGGCCCGAAAACAAATCCAGCGGCTCTCTTAACTGGGGGTAGCACTGCACATGTTTAAGAACTTATTCTATATTCTTTGGATTTGTTTATTTATTCATAATTTTTTCATTCTTAAAGGGGTTGTAAAGGTTCGTTTTTTATTTTCTAAATAGGTTCCTTTAAGCTAGTGCATTGTTAATTCGCTTACCTTTTCCTTAGATTTCCCTTCTAGATATTTGTTTTCTTTGTTTTCTTTGTCTGAATTTCTCACTTCCTGTTCCTCCTCAGTAAGCTGTTCTGGGTGACTCCACACCACTCGGATGATGGTGTGAAGTTTAGTGAGGAGAAACAGGAAGTGAGAAATTCAGACAAAGAAAAAAAACATTTAGAAGATAAATCAAAGGAAAAGGTAAGTGAACCAACAATGCACTAGCTTAAAGGAACCTATTTAGAAAATAAAAAACAAACCTTTACAACCCCTTTAATTTTTTCTAGCTTTCAGACTGTTGTTGGTCTGTAAATATTCCAGCAAGCTTCACAACCTATACTCTCCCCTCTCTAAATAATTCTCTTGCTGCTTTTTAAGTAAGTGACACCTATATGTATACATATACATTTTATGTGTATTGGTGTTCTCTATTTAATATAATGACATTTTTCTTTTTTCTTTATTCTAAACCTTCCTATTTATTCTTTTTCCTTTTCTCCTTTTTTACCACTCAGTAGTCCCATATTTTGTCCTCTGTGACCATTAGGGACAGTCTTCAACCCCCTTTGGGGGACCCGTGTCTGATCCAGGGATTATGTCAGTGGCTCTATCTGCCTGAAATTCACAGTGGGGTGAGTTAAATTTTTGGATAAAGGCATGGTGTTTGACCCATCTTTCAAATGTTTTGATATCAATGCTGTAAAATTATAGAAATGTTGATAAATCAAAAATTTTATATTTTTTTGTTTGTGCTTTTTCTGTCTATACAGTTGTTAATGTTAGCATCGAGCGTTTTCGCACTTCCCTTGAAGAAGCTACATAAGCAAAACATGTCGGGTTAATGCGATTACTCTCCGTTTTCAGCTTGCAAATGACCTGTATACTGTGACGACCCTGTATTTTAGCCACCTTGGTATTTCCATTGTGCCTTTATATTGACTACCCAGGATAATTTTTTATGAATATTCCAAATAAATTATATTTTTTATGAATAACAATCTCCTTCTCATCATTACTCTACTGTTTGAACCATCAAAATCCCTTTTCTTCCCCCTCCCCTACTTTTTGAATACAATATTTTTATGGGATGTGGTGCCAACTTCTTCGGGTGTTTCGCCTTTGATTGGACATAAATCTATAAGTATCTGTGAGGGGTTGCAGTGTTGTGGCACCAGTGCCTAAGGCAACAGGGGTGTGTAAATACTATTTTTGATGCAATACTTTGCAGCAGGGCTCATTCCTGCACTCCAACTAGAGTATCTGTGAGGGGTTGCAGTGTTGTGGCAACACCACCACCACCACCACCAAAGGCCCAATTTCTCTGCCCCTGTTCAACAGGGGCATGTAATTACAATTCTTGATCTAATATTTCACAGCAGGGCCCATTCCTGCGCCCACCAAGAGTAACTGTGAGGGCTCACAGTGTTTTGGCAACACCACCACCACTACCACCAAAGGCCCAATTTCTCTGCCCCTGTTCAACAGGGGCATGTAATTACAATTCTTGATCTAATATTTCACAGCTGGGCCCATTCCTGCGTCCACCAAGAGTAGCTGTGAGGACTTACAGTGTTGTGGCACCAGCACCACCACCACCACCAAAGGCCCAATTTTTCCTACCACTGTTCAACAATGGCATGTAATTACATGTCTTGATATAATAGTTCACAGCAGGGCATTCCAGCGCCCACCAAGAGTAACTGTGCGGGCTTACAGTGTTGGCTGCAACACCAACACCTAAGGGCCAAATTTCTGCAGAGTATATACGGCAGGCCCCTACTTTCAAACATCCAACTTACAAACGACTCCTACTTGCAAACGGAAGGAGACAACAGGAAGTGAGAGGAAATCTACCCCTAGGAAGGGAAATTCTCTCCTGTAAGAAAAGGTGTATGTATGGGAAAAAGGTGTCTCCTCTCCATTGATGCTTTATCACCAATCCTTGTTTCAATAAAAAAAACTAATTTTCAAAAAACATTTGTCATTGGGACGGAAAGTGAGATGAAATGTTGTGAACAGGTGCACAGACAGCAAAACAAATGTTACAGGGGTGATAACCCTTCCCTATGTTTTCCAAAAATCTTACTGCTGTTCAGAGTATATAGGGCCTGGGGGCCCCACGCCTTTAATTTTTTAAATTTGGATGCGGGGTTCCCCTTAATATCCATACAAGACCCAAAGGGGCTGGTAATGGGCTGGGCGGGGGGGGGTACCCATGCCATTTTTCTCAATGATTTTCATCCGTATTGCTGGGACCAGACATTACATTAAAGCCGCAAGCAGTTTTAAATGACTTATTTTCCTTTAGAAATGTCATTTTGTGTAGGGACAGTTCTAAACACGGGAAACACCTGCCACTTCACAGGCATACTATAGACACCCCCAGGTACAATATTTAACCCTTTCCCGCCGAGCGGACGCATATATGCATCCTCGGCTTTCGGGGGTTATACCGGGATGATGCCTGCAGCCGCAGGCATCATCCCGGTACCGTTGTTTAGAGCCGGCGATTGGCTTTCCAGGTATAACCACCGATGCGGCTAAAAGCCGCTCGGTTGTTATACCGGAGGAGCGGGAGGGGAAATCCCCCCTCCCGCCGCCTCCGCCGCTCTTACCGGGCCTCCCGTCCCACCGGGAGACCCGATCCACGATCCGCCACCTTGGGCGGCTAGACAGAGAGTGAATCAAAGCCGCGAACGGCTTTGATTTTTTCTCTGCACTGTAACCACGGAAGCGACGTCATGACGTTACGTCCGGGTTACTCGGCTGCCAATGGCGCCGAATTTAAAAAAGTACACAGTATTCAGAATCGCCGTTTTCGGCGATCTGAATACTTTGAAGTGCAAAGGAGGGATTGGGGGTCTTTTAGACCCCCGATCTCTCCATAAAGAGTACCTGTCACCACTTATTACTGTCACAAGGAATGTTTACATTCCTTGTGAAAGCAATAAAAGTGATCAAATTTATTTTTTTTAAAAAGCACTATTTTTAATTATAAAAATAAATAAAATAAATAAGAAAAAAAAAATGAAAGCGCCCCTGTCCCTGCGAGCTCGCGCGGCAAAGAAAACGTATACGGAAGGCGCGCCCGCATATGAAAACGGCGTTCAAATCACACATGTGAGGTATCGCCGCGATCGTCAGAGCGAAAGCAATAATTATAGCTATAGACCTCCTCTGTAACTCTAACCTGATAGCCGTAAAACATATTTATCGGCGTATAACACGCACTTTTTTCCCCTTAAAATCAGGGGAAAATCGTGGGTGCGTGTTATACGCCGATACCCACTGATCCCGGCGATCTCCGCTGACTGAGCGGAGCGCAGCGATCGCCGCCGAGATACACATAGCCGAGTGTACTCGGCTATACTCGGCTTTTCTCGGCTCTGCTCACAGTCACGCCCAGTCCCGCCATTGGACCTGTGATATGTCCATCATAGGGCGGGACTCGGCGTGACTGTGAGCGGAGCCGAGAAAAGCCGAGTATAGCCGAGTACACTCGGCTATGTGTATCTCGGCGGCGGCTCCGCCCAGTCCCTGCGTCTCTGCGTCCCTGCGTTCTCGGCGGCGTTCGCCCCGCTCCGCCTTGTCTCTGCGGCGATCTCGGCGGCGCCAATTTTGAAAACTGGGGCAAGGCTGCACTTAGCAAAGGCTGCACTGGACACTGGGCAAAGCTACACTGGGCAAAGGCTGCACTGGACAAAGCTGCACTGGACACTGGGCAAAGGCTGCACTGGGCAAAGGCTGCACTGGGCAAAGGCTGCACTGGACAAAGCTGCACTGGACACTGAGCAAAGCTGCACTGGGCAAAGGCTGCACTGGACACTGGGCAAAGGCTGCAATGGACACTGGGCAAAGGCTGCACTGGACACTGGGGCAAGGCTGCAATGGACACTGCTGACAAGGCTGCAACGGACACTGGTAAGGCTGCATTTAAATGTAAGTTTTTTTTTTTTCCTTAAACTTCCCTCCTAAAAGTTTTTTTTCCCTAAAATTCCCTCCTAAACTTGGGGTGCGTGTTATACACCGGTGCGTGTTATACGCCGATAAATACGGTAATTAAAGCGTCGCCTATGGAGATTTTAAGGTACCGTAGTTTGTCGCCATTCCACGAGTGCGGGCAATTATAAAGCATGACATGTTTGGTATCTATTTACTCGGCGTAACATCATCTTTCACATTATACAAAAAAATTGGACTAACTTTGCTTTTTAATTTTTTTAAAATTCATGAGAGTTAATTTTTTCAAAAAAGTTGCGTTTAAAACACCGCTGCACAAATACCGTGTGATATAAAATATTGCAACAATCGGCATTTTATTCTCTAGATTCTCTGCTAAAAAAATATATATAATGTTTGGGGTTTCTAAGTAATTTTTTAGCAAAAAATCCGCATTTTAACTTGTAAATACCAAATGTCAGAAATGGGCTTAGTCAGGAATATTTCACTTTTTTTTTTCACTTTATCATCATTAAAATCACTGCTCCCGAAAAAACGGCTGTTTTTAAAACTTTTTTTGCATTGACACGTGTCCCCTGGGGCAGGACCCGGGTCCCCAAACCCTTTTTAGGACAATAACGTGCATATTAGCCTTTATAATTTGCACCTTTGATTTTGAACGTTCGAGTCCCATAGACTTTAATGGGGTTCTAAAGTTTGTGCGAACTTTCGGTCCGGTCGCAGGTTCTGGTGCGAACCGAACCGGGGGGTGTTTGGCTCATCCCTAGCTGTCACTTTCCCCATACTCTCTAGAGGGGGAATAAGCTAATAAAGTGCAATGTGTACTAAATAAACTTCAATGGAGGGCAGGTCAGAAATCAGGGGTTTAATAGACCTCAAATTTTTAAATGAAGGTAACCAGTCACAACAAAATAGTATCACGTAGAGGACTTTCGGTCTTCTATGTGATAAAAAAAGTTTATTGGAAAAAAAGTTGCACTTCAACCACCTTCAAAAAAACTTTGAGCCCCCATCCTAAACACATGCATGGAGTGTGCCTATGTACAAAAACATCACCTGTGCTACACATGTTACATATTGCCATGCACGCTGGAGTGAGAGCAATAATTCTAAGCCTTTTTTTGCAGTTTACTTCATACTAATAACCCATAGGGGCTTTTAAAGCATCACCTGTTGAATATGTAGGATACTGAAGTTTGTAATTTTGTGGGCACTCACAATTTTAAGGCCTAACATGTTGGGTAGGTTTTCTATTAGTGGTCTAATTTCTTTTACACAATTATGTGCCCTTTCTGCCTCCAATTTCTACTCTTTGAACTACATCCCCTGCTGTTAAGTGGCCGCTTTGATTCTTGTGATTCTATTTGACCCGGGGCTATAATTGACATGAGTTCCTCTCTGGTATGCTATCTCAATATCTAGTACATTCTAAGAACTTATTATGTGGCAGATTTTAGGATGTACGTGTATGAGGGCCATTCCCTGACTGAACTGCACACTGTTTTGTGTTGAAATGTACTGTATTTTCTACATATACTTTGTACTGGTATTTCGCAAAATTAAAACAGAACTTGTGCAAAAAAAATAAAAAAATCATGTTGAGTATGCAAGCTCATCTTTTTTTTTATTTTACAAAAAAATTGGGTAATTGGGTGTTTGTGTGCCCTAAAATCAACTTTAGTGCATTTATAATGACATTATGCACCAGATAAACTGTTGTGCTAATATTGTGTGACATAAAAAATATATTTCAGAAAATATAATATAAATGTAGAATGCTTTCTTCACCTTATGGATGATGCTTTGCTTTGTGTACTATTAATTTTATACCTATACTGTATCCAAGAGTAAATGTAATACACCTAGCTAACCATTTACTATAATTTTAAAGATCCTGATTTTTTTTTTTTCTATTCATGTTTTTACCATAGAACATAAAATTTTAGGTAAATAACTAAAACCTAACATAATGATTGCAAAGTCATTTATAATCTCAGCTTTCTAAATTACCTGAAAGAGAGGGAGAGAGAGATCTGTTAAATGAGGGAAAGAAAAAAGTGCTGGAATATGTAACTCACCCTTGAGAGAAACTCCCAAATATTTTTGTTTAATTTAAAGTAAATTCATTGATGATAATTTAAGGGGGTTTTCAACTTGCATTTGCTATCAATTTAATTGTTTCCCACACAAAAAAAAAGAAAAAAAAATCCTAAAAATGTTTTATTTATAGTTTCATTTTTGTAATCTATGTTCTACCTGGGACTTTTTGCAGTGCTCATTTTACATAAAAAAAAAAAAAAAAAACTTAATTTAAGCCTTTTCCTGGTATTAAATATTTTCAAGGCAGAACTACCTCTATCATTTAGGCATAGAAGTAACGGGTGAATTCCAGAGTCAAGTGTTGTACTGAAGCCAAGACAGACAAAGCCTGGAAGCAATGTTTGAGAGCTGTATCCGCATAGGACTTAAGAGAGATAAAAGGGGACATTTTCAAATATATCTAATGCTAGTGACTGGCAGTGATTATTTGTATACGGTCATTACTGTGGCCTGTTGCCCAAATATTTTCAAAATTCCGCAAAAAAACCTAAAGGTCCAATAGGTAAGATGAGACACAGAAGTGAGACATAAGGCCACTACTCTGTATGTAACCACACAAATCAATGTTTTATTTATGTCCCACTGACCATTAGTGTAAGGGGGTACGGCATCATTGACCACCAACATAGGGGGTACTTCAGCAGTGTTCATCAATGTGAGAAGCCCTTTTCCAACTGACCACCAATATAAGAGGGCACTTCACTACTGACCACCAAATTATTGGGCTCTACACTGAACACCAATGTGAGGGATCACTTAATCAATTAACATAAATGTATGGGACACTACATTGGTGTGTAGCAGGGAAGGGCTTCTACTCTTTAACCCATTCTTGCTCTGCTCTCAGGTGATTCTCTGGTTCTGGCACAGTATTATGAGCATGTGACCCACCGGATCCCAGCACTGAACACTAAGGGAACACCTGTGGGGTAACCCAGACTGACCTAGCCTGCAGCAGTCCACACATGGGGGGAGGTTTATTAAAACTGGTGCAGACAGAATCTGGTACAGCTGTGAATCGTAACAGCCTGCTGGGCTTACAGCTCCAAACAGTGCTTAACAAGACATTATCAGAATACAGAGCGAGCAAGGAGCAGAGACTAAACTAAAAGCCTGTACCTATGTGAGAGGTGTCCCACTGTCCAGAACCTCCCTTGGGGAACTAATTTCCAGCTCTCCACCTTCCCAATATGCCCCTGCCCTAGCAGGGGTGAGCTGGCACTTAACCCACGTGGCTCTGTTAGCCATATTTCACTCTTAGCTATGTGGGCTGTCTAGTAGCCAACCTGGGGAACTACTACAAGCCATAATATGTTGGCCACATTCACAGTGTGTCCCTGGCCAGGCTCCATGATAGTAACTATGACTGAAAACCACTGCATGTGGTCAGTGCTAGCAGGTCTCTGTGGGGGAACTCAACCCTCAGTTGTGCATGGGAGATATCTCACAGTCCTCCAACAGTTGGCAGTGGAGGATGGAGAACTGGATGCCAGAAACTCCTGCAGATGTCCCTTTATGCTTGCCAGTCTTAATACATATCCCTCTAGTCAGATATTTTACATAGTAACAACAGATGACAGTCATGATACCAAAGTTATGGGTTAGCCTCTCCTGTTGGATGCACTGACTCCGGGGACACACCAGCCACATCCATTCTTCCACCCTCTGAGGCAGTACACCATTGGCATACAACCTAAAGCCATGTGAACCTCAGGCATCCATCGCAGATTTCTTTCCCCTGACGCCATGTTAAAGCACATGTACATGGTAGGCAAGGTCTCTTTCAATCTTAAGACTCCACCTAGGGACTACTTAATGCCACTACTAACCAATGAGCTCCCAGAATCCTGTTTGTGATGCCAAGTGTTGTGTAGCATGGGAGCCTTCTAATCTTTAACCTATTCCTACCTGGTTCTCAAGTGACTCCCTTAATCCATTGGCATACTGTGAGCATGGGCCCCTAATAGGTTTGGGACAGCCCAGCCTTGCCTATCCAGCACTTCCCAGATGCCTCTCTGACCCATTTCAGGCTTAGCTTGCAATGGACCTGTCACGATCAGGGGGTCAGGCTCGAAGACCAATTGCTATAGCAGTTGCAGGACTACCACCGACCAGCATGATAGGTACACAGACAGTCACCCTGGCAGATGAAACAGGCTCATCTGAGGTGCGGAGTCTAAGTACTAACCGGTGTTCACCAGAGCTCCTGATGGTGGAGATGGATTTTGCTGCGTGTTAGTACCAGGTCGCAGTCCTCAGGATCGGCCTGCCAGGAGGTGAGCAAGCCAGGGTTCAGTAGCAGATAAACAGGTAAGGATCAAACAGAAGAGTGGTCAGTAAACAAGCCAAAAGGTTGGTGACGAGTAGTTGCTGGTTGAGATCAGGCAGAAGTGTAGTCGAGGAACAAGCCAAGGGTCAATAACGAGCAGTAGCAAATATGGATGGCAGCAGGGAAGACAGGAGCGAGATACAGGCTGGGAGATAGCACAATATTCTGGCAAGGAGGAAGTGCAGAGACATGGCTTATATTAGGAAGTTCTTGGGAAATGCAAAGATTTCAAGGTTCAGCAGAAATCAAGGTACAAGGCAGGGTTGTCTAAAGGATCTGACAAGGCACTTTCTAGCATCTCAGATAGCTCAGTGAGAAGATTCATTGCCAGACAAAGCTGAAGTCCCAGGTTCAAGTCCAGGTCCTGCCAGGACCCCAGTCCAAATTGCCATTTCAAGGAGATGTTCCCAGGGAACATCTAGTTAGAGGAAGGAGGAGTTCACACAAAGTCTCTTTTGCTTGGTTTTACTAAATTAATAAATGCAAGGTACAGCCTCCCAGGTGGACGGTAGCACACGGCTTACAGTTCTGAACAAGACATTAGCAGGACAGAAAGAGAGAGAAAGCAATGCAAATCACAGTGTAGAATATGTATGCACTGCAGATTTACATAGATGTGTGAGGATCTGGAGCTGGGAACAAGAAGTAGGAAGTTATGAAGCATCTCACTGCTCGCTGAAAATAAACAAGTTCTTCACAAGGTTCATCTTGTGATTCATCAGTACTTCTACAAAATCTACATGGTGACAGAAGTGAGATCGCTGAAACATCATGGCTCAGAATCTACGTGGCATACAGTACAACCCCTAATCTTTGATAATGACATTGCTAACAACTGGCTGAAATTCAAAAGAGAACCTGTACCTCAAAGCAGGACTCTCAGACAAGTAAAAAAAGGTACAAGCTTATACACATTTTGTAGGTTCAGATGCACTAGATAAATATGAGTCATTTTGTTTTCAAGACAATGAGAACAAAGAGGATCATGATGTCTTAATCAAGAAATTTGATGAGATATGCTTACCACAACGTATTGTGATAATAGACAGACATGCATTTAACATGATGGCTCAGAAACCTGATAAAGGAATTCAATCCTATGCAGCCACACTGAGACTGCTGGCTAAAAAATGAATGTGATCTTGGTGCACTAACAGATGAACTGATGTGTGACAGGATTGTATGTGGTATCTACAATGATGCAGTCCTTGCTCAGTTGTTAATGGAGAAAGAATAGACACTGGAATCAGGCATCAGAATTAGGGATGAGCTTCGTGTTCGAGTCGAACATACGTTCGGCTCGAACATCGGCTGTTCGATCGTTCGACGAAGATCGAACGATTTGGGCCGTTCGCGCCAAATTCGAGTGACGCGAACGGCCCACAATGCACTACGCCATCGCAGTGTCATCCAGGCGCTGTGATTGGCCAAGCATGCACTGTGACCCCGCATGCTTGGCCAATCACAGCGCCGGCAGCGAGGAGAGCAATGATTGGCCACAGGCAGGATGCCTGTGGCCAATTATTGCTGAGGGTGTTTAGTACACGCCCCACACTATAAAAGGCCGCCAGCACGGCGGCCTAGTGTAGTGTGTTCCGGAGCAGGGAAAGACAAGCATAGGCAGGGACAGTGACATTTATTTCTTTCTTGCTTAACCTGGATTCCTTTAGTTTAGGGAAAGAGAAGGATAGGTAGGGAGAGTGTCAGTTTCTTTCACTGTGCGAGTCCTTGTTTCTAGGGACAAAGAAGGAAAGTGAGGGGAATTCTCCTTGTGCTATAGTGTGCTAAAGCATTCCTCATCAACCATCTTTGAAATCCTTGTTTTTTGGACAGTCAGGGAAATTGTCGTTGTGCTATTCTGTGCAAAAGCAATCATCCTCAACCATATTTAGAAATCCTTAAGTAAAGGGACAGAGAAGGACACCTGAAGGTAGCCCTTATTGCTTTTTTCCCATCTCCCTGCAGGCCATCTATTAGAATGTCTGGAAGGCAAACAAGGAGAGGCTGACAGTCAGGAGGCAATAAAAGAGGGCAAGCAGGCTCTGTGTCTGGGGGCAACAGTGCTGGTCGTGGACGCGGTGCATTGTCATCAGCACATGGCCATGGGACACGCTTGTCCTTCTTTTCGGCAGCTGGACATGTTGAGCCACATCATGCCGAAGACTTGGTAGAGTGGATGACCAAGCCCTCCTCCTCCTCCTCATCCTCTCTCACCCAGGCTCAGGGTACTGGCAAAGCAGCTGCCAAAGCGTCCTCTTCCCTGGTATCAATGTCAGACTCATCATCAGTCACTCCTTCCCTAGACCCACCATGTCCTCCTCCTGAGGAGTCCCCCGAACTGTTTGAGCACAGTGTTGGGTACATGCTCCAGGAGGATGCCCAGCGTTTCGAAGGGTCTGATGATGAAACCCAGCTACAGGAAGGCAGTAGCGTGAGAGCAGACAGAGGGGATGCTCAAGAAGGACACCAATCTGGCAGTCATGTTCCAGCAGCTGCAGCATACTGCCAGATTGGCTCCAGTGATGAGGAGGGAGGGGATGATGAGGTCACTGACTCCACGTGGGTGCCTAATAGGAGAGAGGAGGAGGAGGAGGAGGATGAGGAGGAGGCACATCTCCAACGAGGCAGGATGCCCTTTGGTGGCCAGCGTAAGGGCAGTACACCGACGGAATCACACCGCAGAGCTCCGCCTGTGCAGGGCGCTGCCTCTGCCCGTCATTCAAAAAGTTCCTTGGTGTGGGCCTTTTTTGAGGCTAGTGCATCAGATCGCACAGCTGCTGTTTGCAACATATGTCTCAAGCGTATATCGCGTGGCCAAAACATCAGCCGCTTGGGTACCACATGCCTGACCAGACATATGTTGACCTGCCATGCAGCTCGTTGGCAAGCCTACCTCAAAGACCCACACCAAAGAACAAAGCGGACCTCTCCTTGCACCGCATCAGCTGGGATCTCCAACCCCACTATAACTTCAGTCCTCTCTGAAACATGCACTGAGAGGAATGAAGGTGTAGAATTAGGTGTGTCACAGCCAAGTACTTGCGGCCACTCTGCTAGCAGTACACCGACGTCCGATTCTAGCAGGCAAATTTCCCTGCCCCAGCTGCTGGACCGTCGAAAGAAGTTCACTCCCAGCCATCCACATGCCCAGCGGTTGAATTCTAGCTTGGCTAAATTGCTAGCGCTTCAACTGCTGCCTTTTCAGTTGGTAGACTCGGCCCCCTTCCGTGAGTTTGTGCAATGTGCGGTTCCTCAGTGGCAGGTTCCCAAACGCCACTTTTTCTCACGGAAGGCTATTCCGGCTCTCTACCGGCATGTGGAAGGCAATGTCTTGGCCTCGCTGGACAGGGCGGTCAGCGGTAAGGTGCATATTACCGCTGACTCATGGTCCAGCAGGCATGGACAGGGACGTTACCTTTCTTTCACGGCCCATTGGGTCACTCTTTTGGCAGCTGGGAAGGATGCAGGACAAGGTGCAGTAGTGTTGGAGGTTGTTCCACCGCCACGCCTCCAAAATGCTACTACTGGTTGTGACACACCTCTCTCCTCCACCCCCTCCTCTTCTTCTTCCTCCATGGCCTCTTCCTGTGGTTTGTCCTATGAACCAGCGGTGCTCCGTAGCCGTTCACGGGGCTACGCAAGTACGCAGGCAAAAAGATGCCATGCCGTGCTTGCGCTGGTGTGTTTGGGGGACAGAAGCCACACTGGGGCAGAGGTCCTGTCTGCTCTGCAGGGCCAGGCCGAGAGGTGGTTGACGCCACGCCAGCTTAAGCCAGGAATGGTGGTTTGCGACAATGGCACCAACCTCCTCTCCGCCCTCCGACAGGGACAACTGACCCATGTGCCCTGTGTGGCTCACGTCCTTAACCTGGTGGTGCAGCGGTTCTTGGGCAGGTATCCGGGCTTACAGGATGTCCTGAGGCAGGCCAGGAAAGTCTGTGTGCATTTCCGCAGATCTTATAATGCCAGTGCTCGCCTGGCTGAGCTGCAAAAGGAGTTGAACCTGCCCAAGAACCGCCTTATATGTGACATGCCCACCAGGTGGAACTCAACGTTGGCCATGCTGCAGCGGCTGCACACGCAGCAGAGGGCCATCAATGAGTACCTGTGTGACTACGGCACCAGGACAGGGTCAGGGGAGCTTGGTTTTTTTTCTCCACGCCAGTGGGGCATGATCAGGGATGCATGCACTGTCCTGGCACCATTTGAGGAGGCCACGAGGATGGTGAGCAGTGACAGTGCATGCATCAGTGACACTGTACCTCTTGTCCACCTGTTGGAGCACACGCTGCGTGGAATAATGGACAGGGCACTTGAGGCAGAACAGAGGCAGGAAGAGGAGGACTTCCTTGCCTCTCAAGGCCCCCTTTACCCAGACAGTGTTCCTTCTGTCCCACCCATCGCACAGGAAGAGGAGGAGGAGGAGGAGGATTGTGTCAGCATGGAGGTGGAGGCTGGCACTCAGCATCATCAGCAGCAGTCTTTTAGGGATGATTTACAGTCCCAAGAAACCAGTGGACTTGTACGTGGCTGGGAGGAGGTGGCTGCGGATCATGTCGTCCTTAGTGACCCAGAGGACTCCGGAGCGAATGCCTCAGCAAACCTACGCTGCATGGCCTCCCTGATCCTGCAAAGTCTGCGGAAGGATCCTCGTATTCTTCGGATCAAGGAGAGGGACCATTACTGGCTGGTCACTCTCCTTGATCCACGGTACAAGGGTAAGGTTGCGGACCTTATGTTACCTTCGCAGAGGGAGCAGAGGATGAGACAACTCCGGGAGGCCTTGCAGAAAGGTCTGTGCAACGCGTTCCCAGAGACTGGGAGGTTACAAACTCCTGGTCCTGGACAACGAGTTGCTGAGGCTTTGGCCAGTCAAAGAAGGAGCGGTGGGGAAGGTGGCCGTCTGACCGATGCGTTCAGACAATTCTTTAGTCCGCAGCCCCAAAGTATGATCGGTTCCAGCAACCATCGCCAGCGTCTGATAAACATGGTGCAGGAATATCTAGGGGCAAGGTCAGACTTGGACACCTTCCCCACCGAAAATCCTCTGGCTTACTGGGTCTTGAGGATGGATCACTGGCCAGAGCTTGCACAGTATGCAATTGAGCTACTGGCCTGTCCTGCATCCAGCGTTCTTTCGGAACGCACATTCAGTGCTGCTGGAGGATTTGTCACGGATCACAGGGTGCGCCTGTCCACCGACTCGGTTGATCGACTGACTTTCATCAAGATGAACCAGTCTTGGATCACCACCAGCTACCACACACCTGATGCTGATATAACAGACTAATTGATTTTAACATGTCACATCCCTTCAAGACTGATGCTGATGCTGAGTGCCTGTGCTGTTATGTTGACTGGCTATCCTCCTCCTCCGAGTCCTCAATGATACGATTGATGATGATAGCTTGGAAGATCATTTTTGTTTATGGGTGCCGCCACCAGTGGCTAAGGCCCAATTTTTCAGCCCCTGTTTTACAGGGGCGTGTAATTACAATTTTTTTAGCAATAATTTGCCATAGGGCTCATTGCTGTGCTCCAAGTACAGTATCTGTGAGGGGTTGGAGTGTTGTGGCACCAGTGCCTAAGGCCCAATTTTTCAGCCCCTGTTCAACAGGGGCATGCAATTACAATTCTTGATCTAATAATTCACAGCAGGGCCCATTGCTGCACCCACCAAGAGTAACTGTCAGGGCTTACAGTGTTGTGGCACCAGCACCACCATCAAAGGCCCAATTTTTACTACCACTGTTCAACAATTATATGTAATTAAAATTCCTGATATAATAGTTGACAGCAGGGCATTCCAGCACCAACCAAGAGTAACTGTGAGTGCTTTCAGTGTTGTGCCAACACCAACAACTAAGGGGCCTATTTCTGCAGAGTATATACGGCAGGTCCCTACTTTCAAACATCCAACTTACAAACGACTCCTACTTGCAAACGCAAGAAAACAACAGGAAGTGAGAGGAAATCTACCACTAGGAAGGAAAATTCTCTCCTGTAAGAATAAATATGGGAGAAAGGTGTCTCCTGTGTACTGATGCTTTATCAGCAATCCTTGTTTCAAGAAAAACACCACATTTCAAAAACAGTTGTCATTGGGACGGAAAGTGAGGTGAAATGTTCTGAACAGGGGCACAGACAGCAAAACAAATGTTACAGGGGTGATAACCCTTACCTATGTTTTCCAAAAAGTTTAAAAATAGATTTTTGGGCTGGAGCTACACTTCAACAATGTACCTGTTCAAAATTACAAACACATTCTACATAAGAACAAACCTACAGTCCCTGTCTTGTATGCACCGCCTGTATACGGCTGTTCAGAGTATATAGGGCCTTTTTTATTTTATGTGCGGGGTTCCCCTTAATATCCATACAAGACCCAAAGGGGCTGGTAATGGGCTGGGGTGGGGGGGGGGTCATGGGGTAGCTATGCCATTTTTCTTAAAGATTTTCATCCATATTACCGGGACCAGACATTACATTAAAGCCGCAAGCAGTTTTAAATGGCTTTTTTTTCCTTTAGAAGTGTCATTTTGTGCAGGGACAGTTCTAAACCCCGGGAAACACGTGGCACTTCACAGGCATACTTTAGACACCCCCCAGGTACGATATTTAAAGGAATATTTGACTTTTTTTTTTCACTTTATGCATCATTAAAATGACTGCTCCCGAAAAACGACCGTTTTTAAAACTTCTTTTTGCATTGATACATGTCCCCTGGTGCAGAACCCGGGTTCCCAAACCCTTTTTAGGACAATAACATGCATAATAGTTGTTATAATTAGCACTTTAGAATTCGAACGTTCGCATCCATTGTATTTAATAGGGTTCTAATGTTCGTACGAACTTTCGGTCCGTTCACGGGTTCTGGTGCGAACCGAACCCGGGGGTGTTCGGCTCATCACTAATCAGAATATGTATGTTGTTTGAACATTCTGAAAGGGCCACTAAGGAACTAAAAAGAGAGACAGAAGTGTTTGTGGTGCAACAGAACAAAAGGTATTGCAGCAACTATGGTAGTGAACACGCTACTGAGTGCAACAAGTATCCGACTTTCAACAAAATGTGCACAGAATTAATGAAGTGGAGAGTGATGATCACCAAAATTGTTATAATTGTGAAAGTGTGGACCTAATTGCAAATAAAGGAGAAATATTCGCCACCCTCTCAACAGCATGCAACAAACATGTCAAGTTGAAAATTTACACCGTTGCCAAATGCAATGTCCTTTAAACACATTGCACAGCATTGACCCCAAAGCTACCAAGTTACATACTTAGTCAGGTTGAAAAAGACCATCTAGTTCAAGCAAAAAAAAAAATAAAAAAAATAATACAATCCCATATACACAATCTCTTACCCACAGTTAATCCAGAGGAAGGCAAAAAATCCCAGAAAAGCATTCTCCAATTTGCTACAGCAGTGGAAAAAATTCCTTCCTGATCCCACGAGAGGCAATCGGATTTTCCCTGGATCAACTTTACCTATACAGTGTATGTTAGTACCCAGTTATATTCTGTAAATTTAGGAAATAATCCAGGCCTTTTCTAACCACTTCACCCCCCGAAGATTTGGCCCCTTAATGACCAGGCCATTTTTTGCGATACGGCACTGTGTCATTTTACCTCACAATTGCACGGTCGTGCGACGTTGTACAAAAATAAAATTTACGTCCTTTTTTTCAAACAAATAGAGCTTTCTTTTGGTGGTATTTGATCACATCTGCGATTTAATTTTTTTGCGCTATAAACAAAAAAAACTGTGAAAATTTAAAAAAAACAAACAATATTTTTTACCTTTTTCTATAATAAATATCCCCCAAATTAAAAAAAAAAACACATTCCTTACTCAGTTTTGGCCGACATGTATTCTTCTACATATTTTTGGTAATTTTTTTTTTGCAATAACCGTATATTGATTGGTTTGCACAACAGTTATAGCGTCTACAAAATAGGGAATAGATTAATGGCATTTTTATTATTATTATTATTTTTTTTTTACTAGTAATGGTGGTGATCTGCGATTTTTATCGGAACTGTGGCATTGCAGATCGGACACTTTTGACACTTTTTTGGGACCATTAACATTTATACAGCGATCAGAGCTAAAAATAAGCACTGATTACTGTATAAATGTCACTGGCAGGGAAGGGGTTGTTACTAGGGGGCGATCAAGGGGTTAACTGTGTGTTCCCTAGGTGTGTTCTAACTGTGAGGGGACTGGACTGACTGGGAGAGAAAACAGATCGTTGTTCCTACCTAGTAGGAACACACAATCTTTCTCTTCTCCCCTGAATGAACTGGGATTTGTGTCTTTACACACACAGATCTCGGTTCTCGCTCTGTCACGAGCGATCGCGGGTGCTGGCAGTCATCGCGCCCGCCGGGCATGCGCATCGGCTCTGTGGACACGAGCGTGCCTGCTACAGCGTCTTGAAGAGCCGACGTACAGCTACGATGGCTCACCCAGGGGAGCCATCCTGCCGCAGTATAACTGCGGCGGCTGGTCGGAATTAAAGCAATCTACTGAACTTGCTAGAACCACCACTGGAGGGAGTCTATTCCACATTTTTACAGATCTTACTGTGAAGTAACATTTCCGTATTTGGAGATTAAATCTTTTTTCCTCTAGACATAGAGAGTGCCCCCTTGTCCTCTGTGATGACCGTAAAGTGAATAACTCAACACCAAGTTCACTATATGGACCACTTATGTATTTGAACATGTTGATCCCCTCTTAATCTCCTCTTCTCAAGAGGGAATAGATTCAGTTCCTCTAATCTTTCCTTATAGCTGAGCTCCTCCATGCCTCTTATATTAGTTTGGTTGCCCCTCTCTGCACTTTCTCCAGTTCCCCAATATCCTTTTTGAGAACCGGTGCCCAAAACTTAACTGCATATTCCAGATGAGGTCTTACTAATGATTTGTACAGGGACAAAATTATATGTCTCTCTCTCTGGAGTCCATACCTCTCTTAACACAAGAAAGGACTTTGCTCGCTTTGGAAACCGCAGCTTGGCATTGCATGCTATTATTGAGCTTATGATCTACCAAAACCCCCAGATCCTTCTTCACCATTGATTCCCCCAATTGTACTCCCCCTAGTATGTATGATGCATGCATATTCTTTGTCCCCAAGTGCATAACTTTACATTTATCAACATTAAACCCCATTTGCCACTTAGTTGCCCAATTAGACAAGTACCACTTGCCCCTCCCCACCCCTACCACATATTCTTAGTCATTCTCCTTCCCCCCTCAGCCATACTCCATCCTCTCCTATCCACCACCCACCCTCTCACGTGTCTCCACTTCTATCCATTTTTTCTACATATTTTTACATTTCTTTTTATTCCCCCTCTTGTTATATATACCGTATATACTTGAGTATAAGCTGACCCAAATATAAGCCGAGGCACCTAATTTTACCACAAAAAACTGGGAAAACATATTGACTCGAGTATAAGCCTATGGTGTCTATCTGCATGCATCACTGTGCCTCACTTTGTCCATGTGCATGCCTCACTGTGTCCATGCCTCACTGTGTCCATGCCTCATTGTGTCCATGACTAGACTGACGTTTAACATGGGTCTCTATAGAAGGGGTGCCCGGCTTTGAAAAATCTATTCTCCCTGGCCGTAGGTCCCCCAGACAAAAAACTTTGCACACTTATAGAGGAAGAGTGATGCTACATGTGTGTCAGGTTTGGGGTCCAGGGTACCTACGACAGGCCGGTACCGGGTCCCCAAAATCACCGGAGAAATTACCGTTCAACATGGGAGTCTATAGAGGGGGGCCCTGTTTTGAAAAATCGGTGCTCCCCAACCCTAAGTCCCCCGAATAAAAAACTTTGCACACTTGTAGAGGAAGAGTGAGGCTACGTGTGTGCCAAGATTGGGGTCCAGGGGACCTATGGCCGGCCGGTACCAGGTCCCCAAAATCCGGGAGATCAAGCACAAAAAGGTGACTCAAGTATAAGCCGAGGGGGCATTTTCAGCACAAAAAATATGCTGAAAAACTCGGCTTATACTCGAGTATATACGGTAAATTCCTCTTGTAACCATGACGTCTATCACCTTGCTCCATTCTTTCCCTGTTGGGGGTTCTTTCGCTTGCCATCTCTGTGCGATGAGTTTACTTCCCTGAAACAGACACCTAATTACTGCCATCTGTACGTCTAATGACATTCCCCTTCCTTCCAGGAGGCCCAGTACACACGTCTTAACCTCTGGCTGTAGAGATGCCCCAAACACAATATTTATCTTCTCTACTATTTCTTTCCAATACCGATATAACTTGGGGCACCTCCAAACCATATGTATTAAGTCTCCCCTTTCATCTCTGACATTTCGCATCGGGTCTCCTACCGAACTGGAACATCCTTTGAGGCGTATAATATGCTCTGTGTATTAAGTAAAGGTGGGATACTATTTGGGAGGGAGATGCTTATACTCTAGCTCCTGCTTCTAATATACGATTCCACTGTTCCTGTGACAGTGGGCCCACGTCCTTCTCCCATTTCTCCTTGTTTTTAATATCTAATCCTTCACCCTGTTCCGCCCCCTCTATGCTCCTATACTGTACATGTCTGAAATCGTCCCGCTGGATGTTTATGCATTTACTAGTTTGCGGAGAAGGGGCATTTCATTCCATTCTGGTGATTCCTTCCTGAACTGCGCATTTAGCGCATGCCTGATTTGCAGGTATCTGTAAAAAGATCTGTTTGGTACTGCATAATCTTCCCTTATTTCTTGAAATTACTTTATTCTCCCTGTTCTAAAAAGTTGTGCCAGGAGGTGTATACCACATCTATCCCATTCCTCAATCTTTCCCATCACTTTGAGTTCCATTAGATTGTTATTGTCCCATATGGGAGAGAATTCAGAGAATCCCTTGTATCCCAGGATGTTCTTAACGGCTTTCCAACATTTTACCATCAGTTGTGTTGTGGGGCATCTAGAACGGAAGGAGTCCGCCTCCACTGCCTCTACTTCTGTATCGTGATTGGTGTCATTCAATATTAAGCACTTTGCGGACTCCCCCCTACCAACAGTGGAAGCCGGTTCCAGACTCGGCACTTCTGTCTCAGTTTTGTCATTAATGGGACTAAATTTCCGGCTATACACTGCCCAGGATCTTTTGTTACATTTATTCCCAAGTATCTCATTTGGCTCACAACTTTCACTTGGGCTATCTGCTGTTGTAATGGGTCTAACGGCAAAAGTGCCGATTTGTCCCAATTAATTGTCAACCCGGAGAATTTACCAAAATCCCCAATTATACCCCATGCTGTCTCTAGTGAGGACTGGGTGTCCCCTAAAAATAATAGTACATCATCTGCATACATTGCGACCTTCTCTTCCCTCAGCCTCCTCTTAAAGCTTTGTACCTCCAGAGATGTTCTTATGGCAGTAGCCAGGGGCTCCATTACAAGGGCGAAGAGCAGGGGCGACAACGGACACCCCTGCCTTGTCCCCCTCGCCAACTGGAACCAATCCGAGCACTCGCCATTTATTCTAACTTTCGCCATAGGACCCTCATACAATATTTTGATCCATTGGATGAACTTAGGACCAAACTGGAATCCCTCCAGTGTTCTCCACAGATAATGCCACTCAAGGCTATCGTGACCCCCCGTTTTCTGTTGGCAATTGAATGTTTAGGTATGTTCTTCTTATATTAATACTTGTGGATCTACCTGGAATAAATCCAGTTTGGGCCGGATGTACCAGTTTCCACACTACTTTATTTAGCCTTGTTGCTAATATTTTAGCCAATATTTTTACGTCTGAACACAAAAGAGAATCTGGCCTATATGAGGCTGTCTCAAGTTGATTTTTCCCCTCTTTTAAGAGTACAATAATTGTTGCCTCTGACATAGATATGGGTAGCTTCCCCTCCTCCGCTGCCCCATTAAATACCTCCAGAAGCTTTGGAAGCAGCACCCCGCCGAAGGTTTTATATATTTCTATCGGCAGGCCATCCGGCCCTGGGGCCTTTTGGCCCGCCATATCCGTGGTCGCCTTTTATAGCTCCTCCAGCGTCAGTGGTGCCTCCAAACCCTCTATATCTTCCCCTGACAACTGGGGGATCTGCAGTCCTGAAAAAAGGTCTCCATCTCTTCATCTGCATTACTGTGTGGTGTACTACTATACAGATTTTGGTAATAGTTTTTAAAAACCTCTATTATTTCTGGGGTGCCTCTTCTAATTACCCCATCTTCGTCGCAGACAGCCGGGATGACAGAGAGGGGGGCATTGGCTCTAGCTGTTAGGGCCAGAATTCTCCCCACTCTCTCACCCTCCCCAAAAAAACTTTGCTTCTGGAATAGCCTTTTGTTTCCGCCTTTTTTAATACTATTTTTTTATACTCTTCCTGTCTTTCCTCCCACTCTTTATGTTTCCCTATAGTTGGGTTAGCCTATCTCTGCCATTTTCACCTCTTTCTTTGCTACAACCTCCTTGGCGCGTGTTTGTTTTTTAATAAATTTCATTTTTTGTATTAAAACTCCACGCAAGAATGCCTTCAGAGTGTCCCATATGACTCCCCTCGAGGCTGATCCTGAATTAAATGTTATAAATTCTTTCAAGGTGGCAAGTATCCCCCCCCGGGTCTTCTATTACTTCCAGCCAGAATGGGTTTATCTTCCAGTCCCCTTTACTATAGTTTCTACCTGTCTTAATTTCAAAAGTCACTGATAATGCTTCTTGGTTCATATTCCAACTCCCCCCACCTCGCCCAGGGCCTCTTCATTACATAGTACCAAATCTATCCTGGACAAGGTCGCATGCGTCCTCGAGTGGCAGGAGAATTGTCTTTCCTCAGGGTGCCTCCCCCTCCAAACGTCCACCAGCCCCATCTCCCCACAAAATTGGAGGAGAGGGCTGCCGGACGCATGGCCAGTGGAACCACCGGACAGAAATCTACCCAACTTTTTTTTCATAGTCATGTTAAAATCTCCTGCCACTATAAAAGGCACACCTGCCTTATCCATGACAAACTCCATTAATTCCCACAGAATTTCTGTGCTAAACGGGGGGCGTACACATTGGCCACCACATATTCTCTTGACTCCATCTGGCAAAACAGAAATACATACCGCCCTTTGGTGTCTACTTTGCTTTGTCTGCAGGAGAACACCATACCAGAGTCGACCAAAACACACACTCCCCTCGAGTAGGATGTGTGAGTGGAATGGTATTGCACCTGGTATTTCCTATGGTTTAATACACTAATCGTTTCCTTTTCCAAATGTGACACAGCATCCTAATGTTACCCGCTTCTGCCATAGAAAAAATTGCCTGTCTTTTAACTGGGTCTCTTACTCCCCGAACATTCCATGAACATACCTTTTTATTTTTGTAGACAAACACACATACAGTACAGAGACAGTAGAGAAGTCAGGGAAATTGCATCGTTTCACAGGTTCACATCAAAAGGAAGATAAATATAAAAATCAGCAGAGAAACATCGACAAGATGAGAGAGACATACGGAAACAAAAAAAAAACATCAAAAGACCACGACTATTCAAGGGAGGGTATCAAGCATGTTCCACGCGATCAACCACCCCTCACTATCCGCTCCGCCCATCCCCAGCCGGGGGTGAGCGGATGGAGCAGGATGAGAACACAGGGTGGAAGATGGGGGGGGGGGGACAGAACCAAAAAGGAAGGGAAGGAAGGGGGAGACAAGGGGCGGGACGGGGAAGGGGGGTCTCAGCCAGAGGCGCCCACCCAACTCGACCAGATTTTTTCAAATTTAGCTGGACAGTTCCTACTCTCATACGTTATCCTATACAACAGTAATACCCTAGAAATGGTTTCTAACCAAGATGATTTAGTAGGGAGGTCAGGCCCCCTCCAACGAAGCAGGATCTCCCTCCTGGCATAAAACAATGCAAAGCTGATACATAACATGACATACCTATCTCCCTCAACCTCACCCAGATAACTAAGAAGGAACAGGCGCTGGTCCAATAGCAGCTCCACTCCGCGGCGCTCCGAGAGTGTCTCCGCCACCTCTCGCCAATAGGGACCCAGTTTGGGACAGGACCATACCATGTGGAAAAAAGAACCTGGAGCTACGGAGCATCTAGTGCACAGTGGGCTTCTGGAGGAGTATATCTTAGCCAGCCTCTGCGGGGTATAGTATGCCCTATGAAGGAACTTTAATTGAATAAAGTGATCCTGAGAGGCAATCATGGAAGGGAGATAGGAAGAGACACAGTCCTCCCAAACCTCCTTGTCAAGGTCAGGGATGTCAGCGTTCCATTTAGCCAAAACCCCCACAGTGTCAATGTCATGGGACACTGTAAGAGGCAAATAAAGGGATGAGAGGGGCTTCCCCATTACACCCGAGATCAGGAGACGCTCCACCGAATCCGGCTCGAGGGTCACCGGATCCGGGAACTGGGACGCAAGGGCATGTCACAGTTTCCATTATCTGAAACGAAAGGAACCCGGGAGATGGTAGGTCTGGCTCAGGTCACGGAAGGGCATAATCCTCCCAGCCGGCATCACATGCCGGAGGGTGAGGATGCCCTGCCGAGCCCACAGGACCGGGTCCGGGACCGTATCCAAGTGAGGGAGGAGGGGGTTCCCCCAGAGAGGGGTATGTGGGGAGATAGTGTTAGGTTTGGCGAATTTCGCTCTGGAGGACTGCCACACCCTTAGAACGGTTATCATAGGTTTCGTGACGGAATGATGTGCCCTGTGACCCCGAAAGACCAGATTACAAAGAGCAGCGTAGGAGCCCAAGACAGCCGCCTCCAGCGTAAGCGCTGGGTTCTGCCGCGGTTGGGAAAACCATCAACAAACCGTAACGAGGACCGCCGCCCAGTAATAAGCTAGGAAGTTTGGGAGGGCCAACCCACCCCCCGACAAAGGAAGATAGAGGATGCGCCTCGCCACCCGAGGGGGACGCCCAGCCCAGATAAAGGTAGTCACTATGCTATCCAGTTTCCGAAAGAAGGACCGAGGGATAGGGGTGGGGGTACGTCTAAAGAAGTACAGCAATTTGGGCAGGTAAATCATCTTAATAAGATTTCCGCGCCCCAGTGGCGAGAGGGGAAGGCTGCGCCAAGTCGCGCATCGTTTGGTTAATTGATCCAGGACCGGAAGGACATTCTTGCCCATGTAGGTCTCTAGATCGGGACCAATCTGTATCCCCAGATAGGTGAATTCCTTCGGATTCCCGTAAACCGGCCGAATGTCTCAAAGTGGGTTAGCGCATTATGCAGGGAGGCAGAGGCATCCGCCAGGTACAGCAGGGAGTCATCCGCATACAGCGACAGTTTTTCCTCCAAGGGACCCACCCTCACACCCCGGACCCCGGGATTCCCCCGGATGTGGGCCGCCAGCGGCTCCAGTGACGAGGCAAACAGAGCCGGTGACAGTGGGCAACCCTGCCTAGTCCCCCTCTCCAGGGAGAAGGAGGCCGACAGGGTCCCGTTGGTACGAATGCGCGCTCGGGGGTGGGCATACAGCATTTGGATCCAGGACAGAAAACGAGGGCCAAAACCAAACCTAGAGAGGACCGTCCACAGGTAACCCCACTCGACCGAGTCGAAGGCCTTCTCGGCGTCGAGTGAGGCCACCACACCCGGGTTCCCAGGATCCGCAATAGCCATATGGGTGTGCAATCGACGAAGATTTATATCCGTACCCCGACCCGGCATAAAACCCATTTGGTCCGGATGGACCAGGGCCGTAATGACAGTATTCAATCGGTTGGCAAGGACCTTTGCAAATATTTTGGCGTCAACATTGAGGAGGGATATAGGTCGGTACGACGAGCAGAGGGTAGGATCCTTACCGGGCTTGGGGATGACCACTATCACCGCCTCGCACATCGAGTCCGGGAGAGCCCTGGACTCCGATGCCCGAGAGAAGAGCGACTGCAATCTAGGGGCCAGCTCCTCCACATATGACTTGTAGAACTCAACCGGGAAGCCATCCGGTCCCGGAGTCTTACCCGTCTGCATAATTTTTAAGGCAGCCTGTATCTCCTCCAGTTTAATGGGGGCATCTAACTTACGCATAGAGGAGGGGGTGAGGACAGGGACATCAACAGCCTCAAGGTATGCCGCCAAGTCCGCCGACTCATAAGCCACCCTGGAGCTCTATAGCAGTT